>JADLZK010004440.1:0-607220 GCA_015847255.1 Hyparrhenia diplandra | reverse complement strand
AATGGTGTTGGCATTAATTAATATAACATTAATGCAAAAAATGAAAAACGTACAACTCCATGGTTTGTCGTCACATTTGCTGAAATCCAGATAGTCATTTATATTTAAAATCAGTTTTTCATTCCTTCATAGTGGATCTGAGTCGTTGTTTGTGGGATCTAGTCAAATATCGCCTACGCTTTGGCATTGTTTTCACACAAGTACTAACTCGTTCATCAAGTCATGCTCTCGCATGGTTAGAATGAATATTAGTTACTGCTTAATACCTTTAACTAATACTAAAATTTACTTTTAATAAATTGTATGCTTTTGTTTGTTTATTAGGTATAATATAATTGTGTTAAACTTATCAATTATTGAAGTAAATGTTTTTCATCCATATCCACACATTTTCCCCATTGCATATCTTTTATGTGTCTCTTTAATAAACTATAGTGACTCTTGTTGTGGCACATAACTTAAACTAAATATTTTTCATCCATATCTATAGATATATTTGCTAAAAAAATTATCCTTAAGTAAAGTTGAAACTCTTATGATTATAATATCCCTAATATCTATTATGAACTCTCCTTTTGTTCTTTCTAAAAAAATAATTTTAGGTCATAGATTAAACTCTTAAGTACAAAGATGACATAAATAATCATTTATAATCTGCATCTCATCGTGTAAGATCAGTGCTAGAGTTTGAAGTGAGATCTAGAATAGGGTGGCAGTGCTAATCTCAAGAGGATATTTATATCTAACCTTGATAATGACTATTTAATCAAAAGAAATTTTAAAGGACAAAAGGTACAACCACCAACGATCTGCGCACTAACCTCTGTTTTCAAGGTGTTTGAATTTCTTATGAAGAAAAAAAAATATGTGCAGTAATGGTTATACTATCAATGTAGATGATCCAAATATTTTTGTTAAAAATATAAATATATCTAAAACTAGCCGGTTCCCCGCGCAAATGCGCGAGCAGCAGCAAGAAAAAAGCATACGATGACAAAGAAAATATTCTATAGCAAAGAAAAATATTAGGCAGATGTACATGCGAATTGAGCGTACAAAGATATATAAGTAATAGAGATGAATACTTAGATAATTGCAAGGCAAATGACAAAAATTAGAAAGCAGAGCCCTTTTGGGCATTTCACTGAGCATCTGGGGTCACAGATGGCATGCAAAAATGATTCGTCCAACACCCAAGCGCGACGATAGCCTGCAAAAGAAAAATTTGTTGCTCGCCTGGAACGGGCGACGGAGGGCCGATGCGACGATGGCGCGGGTGAGGAGCAAGGCAGCCGTCGGGCGGAGGCCGCGCGACGCGGCAACAGCGGCAGTGGATGCGGAGGGGAGGGTGCTCGCCCAGCCAGGACGTCCGGCCAGCCGACCGCGCCGGAAACGGGTTGTGCCCGCCCGCACATGTCTCGTCGGAGGCCAGGGCCGCCGGTGGCAGCAGCCGCACAGGGCGGCACATGAGGAACCGACGACGAATGCAGCAGATGAGACGAGCTCGCGGCGACGCTGCAGGCCGTGGGTGGTGCGGACGGCATCAGATGAGGAGGCGAGCGTGGTGCTTGCGGAAGGCGGCTGCTGCCGAGGGTAGCGTGGCGGGCCCGTCGGAAGGCCAAGGAGGGAGGCGGCGTTCCCCTGCGGCCGCGTGGGCGAGGCGCGCGCGTGTTGGCGGCGGGGAGCCTTCGAGAGGCTTGAAGGAGTTGGGTGGACGGCAGCAGGTGGAGAGGCATTGATCTGGGCCGTGGATGGACAATCGGATGGCCAGGAAATTGAGGCGACGTGGCACATTGTGGGAGAAGATAGAGTAGTATAGGATTATAGGGAAAGTATAGATAACAACTTAGATGAATAATTTCTAGTATTAAAATAATTTTAAAATTGTTAAGATAATTTTAAATAATTTCTAGTATCATCAGAATATGAACCATTAAGAACATATTTTCATGATCACTGAAACATACGATATATCGCTCATACATGCATGTGTACTTGATCTACATGATGGTACAACATGCATGTATACTATAGTCAATAATTTATATATTAATATTAATAGAAGTGGGTAATATGGAAAAAATATATATGCATTGGTATTTAAACGTTTTTAATAGATAATGTTGATTACTTAGATGTGGATTTGAGAAGATTTTTATGTTTTTTAATAATGACAAAGTGTATAATTTGAGGTGTTACGCAGATTGTCTATCATAAATCGTAATAGCATGTAGGTATTATCATGTTTCTTAATAGCATATATAAGTGGGAAATATATTATTATATCTATATAATCATTCAATTAATCATTCATTTTTAAAATGATGGCGTAATATAAAATTACGGCGTGCTACATACTTTTTTTTTTCCAATGTCGTAATATAAAATTTCCTATGTAAATTCCCACAGCAACACGTGGTGAATTCAACTAGTAGTGCACTAAAAATAAAGATTTATGCGAAGAAAGGGCAAGTTGAATTTCAGAAGTGCATATGGGTTAGAGAACACGACAGTGCAGATGATCGGCATGCACACTGATTTATGGACTAACGTGTGAGAAAAACATACGCACCCAGTTTATAGTCTTGGCACGGTCGGTGGATAATACCCAGTTTGCTGAGCAACCATCGTTGTCGAGCACTGTTAGGTCAATGTCTTGGTGAAGCAGTAAAGCAGCGACCATCTTTGGATCGGACTTCTCGACTGCGATATGCAGAGCAGTGGATCCGTTTTCACGTCGCATGTTAACGACTTTCTGAAGCTGTGGCGAACCCAGCACAAACTCTACGAACTCCAGCATTTGGGACCATGCAGCTTCATTCAGACATGTCGCGCCTGATCTTGTATGGTAATATGGAGCATCAGGACAATGTTTAAGAAGCTCCCGAGCAACACCAACATGGCCATGTTGTGCGGCGCAAAGAAGAAGTGGGACTGACAAAACACCAGAGACTTGGTACCCCAAAGACCGGTCGTGTTCCAAGATTACACTTAGCACGTCAGTCTGGCCCCCACCTACAGCCATCATAATTGGAGTGCTGTTATTCTTGTTTTCTTCTCTGGCCAGCCCGGGACGTGTCTCCATAATCTTGTTAGCGATGGCTGCGAATCAAGCATGCAGTAAGAACGGTTAGCAACCATGGAATAATGGCAACTATATATTAGTTAAAGATGAGTTTTGGTAAAAAAGAAAAAAATACTACGTTGCTATATATCTTGTTTAGACTGTAGTATGTCACACCTGAATTTCCGTTCCTCACTGCAGCATGCAGAGCATTCCAGCCAGAGACTCCTCCATGAGCAGAATCAGGAATCTCCAACAGTTTGTCGAAGACTTCCTCATAGTTCCTCATCACCGCGACGAACATGGGTGACTCGCCGTATTGGTTCACAGCATGCGACAGGGCTGGCTCTTCTTCTATCAGCTCAAGCGCGAGGTCCCTGTGTCCGTTGCGTATGGCATGGTGCAGCGCATTGCTTCCACACTTGTCTTGCTTCAGGATCGTCCAGCTCAGCTTCTTGTTGGAATTTTAGATGGGCTTGGCCCAATAACAAATTCGGAAATTCCTAGAGAGATCTCAAAGGCCCATACTATATTTGGTTTCTTGGCCCTCAAGTTGTAGAGTCCTGAACTGACTCTGAGTAGAGAGTCCTAAACCGATCGTGATCGCGACACGATGTTCGGGATATATAAGCAACCTACCGGCCACGCCAAAGAATATAGATCAGATATCTCATCTTGGTTTAGAGAGGAGTCCCTTGAATGGACAACCTCTCAACCCGCAGAATTGAGATAGAGTTTTCGCCTCTTCTTGTTATTGCGCCGCCGTAGCTACTCCAGCCCGATTGGCTTGCGTGCACTAGCGACCGGGCAGCAGGTCTCCTAAACCCTCGTCTTTGCGATCCCGCAGCGGGAGAAGGCGAATAAGGTTTTTGGGAAGCGCTCTACGCGCGACTGCTCCCGATCTTCGTCACGGCTCGTCTACCGGGAAGGACACGCGGAGGACCGTCCCAGCGCCGTCTTCATCGACAGCTTCTTCGACTTCTTCAGCAGCAGCCGCCGATCGACGACAGCGACAGCAACCTGGAGGATCTCGGCGTCGTTTTCGGGAACCTCTTCATTACGTTGTCCTCAACGTCAGCCAGGTATTCTCGAGATCCAATCTATCTGGAGTGCTAGTTGGATTTACACCTGTTGCTATGATCATGCTACGTGATATCATGATCTGTCCTGCTAGTATATGCGATATACTGATCTGTCATGCTAGTATGCTTAACATGCTTTATCTAGTAGGTCTATTTGTCATGATTTATATTTTGAAATTAATCTGAAAATTGTCTAATATCCCAACACTTCTGATCACGGCAGCACCTAAGCAAAACAGAAGACACCGAGACACGGCCGTTCGCCACAGCGGCGAGCAGAGGAGTTTCGCCGTCCGAGTTGATGACGGCGAGGAGTGACGGGTTTAGAGCCTGGACCTCCTTGCAGAACACCTCGTGGCCATGCATGGCAGCGATGTGGAGGCAGGTGTTCCCCCTGAGGTGTGGTTCCATCCAGCACGCCCGGAACATGCAGATACAGGTTCCTCATTTCTGCAACATGACCAGATACTGCTGCTTCCAGGAGTCGTTCCATTCCCTGAGGACGTACAGCTTATTACACAAACAAACCAGAGTATATTAACAATACTGAGGACATAACATATATGGAGAAACCATACATACCGATGTGAAAGGCTGTGTGTGAATACTTAGATTACTAACGTACAACTGTAAAACAGAGACCACCCTCATCATTGTTTGTCTCTTTCGTTCGTCACCTGCTGCCATGACTCTGTTTACTAGTTGCAGAGCAGTTTCTCCTTTGTTATCAGGCAGGTTAAAAAGATGCTGAAGTTGTGGAGACCGCAAGATAAACCTCACAAAATCTTTGTGACCAAATGATACAGCTTTGTGAAGGCATGTCAAACCCGATGCGTCGCAGTAGGGAGGATCAGGGCAATGTCTAAGAAGCTCTCGAGCAACACCAACATTGCCCTTAAATGCTGCGATACAAAAGAAGAGGAACACCATCTGTGGAGATCAAATAACCCAAAGACGGGTCATGTTCCAACAACACTGAAAGCACGTCAGTCTTGTTCTCCTGTGCAGCCAGATGCAATGGTGTACGCCTATCTTTATTTTCTTGTCTGACTAGACATGGACGTGCCTCCATAATCCTTTTAGCCATAACTAAAACAAAAACAAGAAACAGGTTACAGGCGACCTGTAACAAATGAGGATATATATATATATAGTACTGTGTTAGATATCAAGCTTCTGTTAATAAAGTAACAAATGAATTTCACAACCTGTATGCGATGCATAGGTCTCACCTGCATTACCCTTTGTCACGGCAGCATGCAGAGCATTGTTCCTATGGGCTCCCACATGAGCCGCATCAGGAATCTGCAACAGCTTCTCCAAGACGTCCCCATAACCTCTCATTACAGCGATGAACATGGGTGACTCATAATGTTTGGTCTCAGCTCTCGATAAGGCTGGCTCTGCTTCTATTAGCTCTAGTGCGAGCTTCCAATGCCCCTTCAAGATGGCATGGTGCAGTGAATTGAATCCATGCTTGTCCTGCTTCAGGATTATTGTCTCTCTCAGCGGTTGATCACAGCAGAACCTAAGTAAAACAGAAGCTAAAGTGGCACGGCCCCTAGCCACGGCAGTGAGCAGCGGCGTCTCGCCGGCAGCATTGATGGCGTTGAGTAGAGGAAGAGACTGGTTGAGAGTCAGGACATCATTGCAGAACCCCTGGTGGCCATGGATGGAGGCGATGTGGAGGCAGGTGTTACCCTGTGGAGTGGTTCCAAGAAGCACCGATGGATCTTGAGAAGCCAGGTCCTTCATTAATCCGGAATTGCCAGTTACGGCTGCTTCCAGAGCCCGTCCATCCATCGGCGTTCCTTCTGAGGAACTTGCTGAAGTCGTGGTTTCTGCTTCCGACGAACTGTCCGAAGATGCATCGTCTGCTACCTAATTAATGCAAATAAAAGCGCTGTCAACTGTTTGCAAACCTTCTGAATAATAACCTATATACTGCAGAAAGGAATAGTGATCAAACCATTGTTTGGACTTACAGATTGATGTCATGGAAGGAAGTATCTGGTATTCTAGTAGTAAGTTTTTTTGGAGTCACATACAGAGAAACATACACTTACCGGGTCGTTGTTAATAATTTTTTCTTTGTCACCCAGAAGATCCCTAATAGATGTTAATCCGTTCCTGTGTGCCAGATCCAGAGCAGTTTCTCCACTGTTATCTGCCATGTTTATAAGATGCTGAAGCTGCTGAGAACCCATGACAAATTCCACAAACTCTTCTTGACCTGATAATACAGCTTCGTGAAGGCATGTGGAGCCCTTTTCGTTGCAATAGGGAGCATCGGGACAGTATTTAAGAAGCTCTCGAGCAACGCCAACATGGCCCCCCGATGCTGCAGTACAAAGAAGAGGTTTACCAGCTGTGGAGGTTAAGTACCCTAAAAATGGATCATGCTCAAGCAATACTGTTATCACGTCAATCTTGTCCTCATACACAGCCAGGTCCATTGGAGTATATTTATCCTCATTTTCTTGTTTGGCTTGCCCAGGACGTGTCTCCATAATCCTTTTAACAATAGCTGAAACCAAATCAAGGCAACAAGCATGAATGATGTAAGATCAGGATTAGTGGATTAGATAGGAACTATGTCACAAATTTCAGTAATTCGATCAGGTTCACCAAATGGCCATATGCTCTCCAGCAGCCAGCAGCCAGGAGGTCGAGACTATCGTCGCGGTGAGAGGAAGGAGATAGACAGGGTAACATTGTCTTTTGCATTGCTTTTTTATGTTTTTTCGTCATTTAACATGACGTGTTTAAACAGTGTTACATAGCAGGGGTATACGGAGATTTCGTTTAAAAAAAATGAGGGTAAAAATGCAAAATTGAAAAAATGAGGGTAAAATCACCATTAGGCTTTAAAATAAGCGTAGAATCACCAATTTCCCTTCCAATTATCCCGTATACACTATATAGAGTGTAGTAGACTCACCTTTATTGTCATTTCTGACTGCGGCATGAAGAGCATTGAAGCCCAAGGCCCCTGAATGGGCCGAATCAGGAATCCCCAATAATTTTTCGAGCACATCTTCAAAGTTTCGCATTGCAGCGAGAAACAAAGGTGACTCGTTGCGCTCACTGAGAGCTTTAGACAATGCAGGCTCTGCTTCAATCAGCTCGAGCGCCAGGGCCCTATACCCTTTCAAGATGGCATGGTGCAGTGCGTTGCACCCACGGTTGTCCTGCTTCAGGATCGCCTTGCTCAGCTGCAGATCACAGCAGCACTTGAGCAAAACAGAAGCTAAAATGTCATGGCCCCTCGTCACGGCGGTGAGCAGCGAGGTCTCCCCGTCTTCGTTGATGGCGGTGAGCAGCGGGGTCGATACAGCAGGCACTGCTTCAATGAGCTCGAGCGCCAGGCTCCTATACCCTTTCCAGGTGGCATGGTGCAGTGCGTTGCACCTGCGCTTGTCTTGCTTTAGGATTGCCTCGCTCAGCTGCAGATCACAGCAGCACTTGAGCAAAACAGAAGCTAAAGTGTCACGGCCCCTCGTCACGGCAGTGAGCAGCGGGGTCTCCCCGTCATTGTTGATGGCGGTGAGCAGAAAAACAGATTGGTCCAACGCTAGGACATCCTTGCAGAATCCCTCGTGGCCATGGATTGACGCGATGTGGAGGCAGGTGTTCCCCTGAGGCGTGGTTCCAACCAGCACGCCCGGGTCATCAAGGGCGAGCTGCTTCATTTCCGCGGCATCGCCAGATGCCGCTGCTTTGAGGAGCCGCCTGTCCATGATCCCGGTCTTCTCCTCAAATGAGTGACTGAAATAAACAGCTATGAATCATATAGTGACTGAAATTAAGAGCTATGAATCATATAGTGACTGAAAGAGTGCATATGACCTACGTACAGTGTACAATGGCCGGGAGCAGAACTTCGAGCCAACTTCGGTGAGTCAACCATTCAGTTTATATTAGTACCCATCGGGGCTGCTTTGGGCCATTCATTACTCAGCGCAATTAATTATTGTGGAACTCTAGGTCCCATCGCGGCCGGTCTTGTTTAGCATTTCAAATTCAAATCCCTCCAAAAACAAGTTGATCCATTTGCCCCACTGGTGAAGGGCTTGCTTGGAAGAACGTGCACTGCCAATTATGCTTAGTACATAATATTTTTAAAAAACAGTGGAAAAAGTTTGAACTCGAGGGTTATTAAAAAGTCAATGGCGAATCGCCTATCCATCTGGGCCTTCCCCTGTCAAGCCTGGTACTGTTAGTTTGGTGGCCTAGAGTGAAGATAAAAAAGGCCCTCTAGGTCCTATTTGATAGAGCTTTAGAGCAAGTATTATAATACAGTCAGCAAACCGGTTGTAAGGTTTCTTACAGCCTTTTCTTAGCCCATCCTAACAATAGTGAGCTCTTTCCAATTAATACATGATCCACTTGTATATCTGACATAGTTCTTTGGTTATTGTGCCCAAGCCGGCTATGAGCTTACAACCCGCTTCTCCTCTCCCTTCTCTCTTTACTCCTCCACGTCAGCTTCACTCTTCCTTGCACTCCTCTTAAGATAAACGGGGAGTGAAGCAACTGGTCTAAACTTCACCGGCTCCGACTACAACACTGTAACAAGGACCAAAGCCATATCAAACAGAGCCTTAATATAAGTAAAATAAAAAATAGTATTTATAATAAACTTTAATGCATAAAAACACCAGTTCTCCAATGAAAGAGTAGTAAGAGATGTAGTGCAGCTATGAATCATATTGTGACCGGAAAAAAGAAGCAGAAAGTCGTACAAAAAGGAGAAAGAGATGCAAAAAAGGCATGGAGTCGGAATGAAGAAAGAGTGCATATCACCAAACGACCCACGCGTACAGTACGGAGGCCGTGAGAAGAAGCCGTAGCCGGATTAGCCAATCCAGCAACGTCAGTGAGTTGACCATATTCAGTTGACCATCGAGGTTTGGGGACAGCGGAAAAAGCTACGAATGAACTTGTTGCCTCAGTCATCATTCATTATTCAAGCGCCGCTCTATTGTGGAATGTTAGTATAGATGGTAGGTTAGGATAGAATCTCGGACTACCATATGTATCCATGGAGGTGCCTTGCCCTCCAAGACTCTATACTCTCATATATACCGCCCTAGGGGCTCATTGCAATACATCGACCACGGTATACGCGCGACCTATTCTGTTACATGGTATCACGAGTTTAGGGTTTCTCGGTCCTGACCTAGCCGCGCCGCCACTTCCACAGCTCCTGCGCGCCCTAGTGGGGATCCAGATCAATCTTCGCTGGGGGCAGCACCCTCGTGGGATGCGTCGCAGATCCTCCGATCCGCCATGCCATCGCCGTCAAGCGTAAGTAGAAGGGCTCTCTCCTCCTCCCGCCGCCATGGCTGCGTCCGCCGTCGAAGTCGCCATGGCCCCACCTTGGGATGCCGCCGCCTCCGCATCATCGCCACCGCCCCGTATCGCGCTTTCCTGTCCCTTCCGCGTTTCTCCGCCAGCCTCCCCATCCAGCGGCCGCCGCCGGGCGCACGGACTGCGCAGAGCGCGCATGCACGGCCGCCAAGGGGGAGGAGCCCTCCCATTGCCGCCGCATCGGGCGCGGCGCGGCCGGAGGGGACGAGCTCGATCGCGGCTGCCGGGGGATGGGCCGAGCACCGCCGGGCGCGACATCGCCGCCCGCCGAGCCGCGGCACCGTGGCCCGCCCCGCCGCCCCCGCGCCTCTTGTCTCGCCGACCGACCGCAATGGAGTGGAGACGCCGCTCGGCGCACCCCCGGTCCCGACGAGCTCCCTAGCTTGGAGGGTGTCATCCTCTCCGCTTGCCTCTCTCTGTTTCTCTCTATCGTTCCGTTGGGGAGGAAAAGATAAGGTTATGGAGGGCAAATTGCTAGGTGCACCCGAGATTGTACCCGGAGGTCTATCCATCTGTTGTTGTATTTTTTTAGTTTTTCCCGATTCACTATCGGGTTTGCATCGCCCTGTCGTTCGTCGCCATTCATCGTCAACACTCCCGGGCGATCGAAGTTGTTCTTTGTGCCTTCCAGGCTGCAATGCCGCGACGCTGCGTGGTCAAGCCTCCCACACCGGTGTCCCCGCCTATTTAGGCAAGTGGTGCCACGCACCGCCGGTCTTAAATCAAGCGCGCCGATCCACCTCCGCGACTGCAGGCGTTCTCACGCTGGACACCGCCGTGGATCTTCTTAAGGAAGACGAAGCTGCTCTGAGAATGACTTTTGCCGCAACTTACATCGCCGCCACCCCCGTCCCGAAGCGTGACCTAAGTTGCAAACTATGCCGTCTACCATCATCGTCCGCAAGCTACCGTCCTATTGCTGACCTCGGCATGTGGGTTGCTGAGTTTTACTTGAGCACCTCGATGATGCTTCGACCCGCACCTCCCCCCACGGCCGACCACATCCACCTTGACCTTGGCTATATCGGCACTAAAGGGCTATCTTCCGCATGAGTTTCGGTCGAAGCATTCGAACCGGCGTTTCGATCAAGGGGGATGTTAGAGTATAGATGTGCCATGTCCCGTGAGACAGGCCGTGATGGCCGGCTCGAGAGGCCCACGCTCGGCAGGAGGGGCGCCCCCCGGCCCGCGTGCGTGCCACTGCCCTCACCTCGTGACTTCTTCGGCAATTAAAGTAAGAGTTCGGTTAGGATTATCTTTAGGACTTTTCGGTGTGCAAGAAACATTCCAACTCTATAAGGAAATCTCTTATTAGAAAAAAAATAGGATTGCTTGTAAAAGGTGTTCCAATCTATAAGGAAACCTTTAGAGATTGTTGGTGCTCTAGCCGCATGTAATCTCTTTTGAGGCATATAAATAGGCAGCATTAATCTCTTTTTTGGTGCAAGCAATAAACAATATTTTCCCTTCTCTCCGGCCCTAGCCGCCTCTCCCCACGCTCCAAGGCGCGCTCATGCAGCCGCCGCCACCGGCCCCCGGGCGTGTCGGCCGGTGTCGCCATCGCCCCCCCCAACGCGCGGTTGACAAACGGTATCCGAGGCCACTTCGATCCATCTACCACCATGGACGTCAACTCGAAGAAGCCGGCCGACCTCACCAAGCAATTCGCCCATCACCACCCGCCTCGACATTGTCGCCGATCAAGTCTCCATCCTCTCCGGTACTGATCCAGCGGAGGAACGCAAGCGCAAGGTGTTTCAAGACCTTGAAAAGGACATGAAGACGTGCGTGGAGGACTCTACACGCGCCTTCATCAAGGGCTACAAGGAGAACGCCAAGATGTTCGTCAAACCGAAGATGGTAACCGAAATGGAGAAGCGGCTAGCCACCATCCTTGATGCAGCGCTAGCGCCGAGAGCAAATGACCAAGGTAGCGCCCCGCGCCGTCCCCCTCCACCCCCCCCCGATCACTTCCCTAGACTCGCCCCTCGTCTACAAAAAGTTGTCCTTCCCGACATATGACGACAAGGATGATCCTCTTCCATGGCTCAATCGCTGCGAGGAGTTCTTTAGAGGGCAAGGCACGCCAGCCACAGAGCAAGTCTGGTATGCATCTTACCATCTCATAGGAGGAGCACAACATTGGTACATGCGCCTGTCCCAAGAGAAGGTTATGATAGATTGGGCATGCTTCGCCCAGTATGTAATGAGCGCTTCGGCCCAGCAACCTGGTGCAACGCGTTGGGCGAACTCGCATCGCTTCACAAGACCGGCACCATCAACGAGTACACAGAGCAGTTCCTGGTGCACGTCACTCGTGCCAGGCACCTCGACGACTAGCAGTAGGTCAACATCTACACGATAGGACTCGGGGGCCGGCGAAGACCGACATCGAGCCCAGGACCCCAAGGACATGGAGACGGCCATGTCACTCGCCCAGGCGTCTGACGCCGACTCACCATCCTCTATAACTCGGCAAGGCGACACAAAGGCGAGCAGGGCGCCCGCGCCACTCACGCTACCTACGGCTCTGATGGCTCCGACACCACCTACGTCAGCGACATCGACCTGGTCGTTCAAGCGGCTAACACAGGAGGAGATGATCGAGCGATGCAAGGCTGGTCTGTGTTTCAACTGAGACGAGCCCTTGTCATGGGGTCATAAGTGTAAGAACCTCTTCGACATCACCATCTTCAAAGACTACGACGGCGACAAGGACGGCACCAGCCAGGATGGCGCCGCCCCGGACAGCGCCGACCTCAGGGTCCTGATCGGGGATCCCAACTCCCTAGCATGTGGTGTCCACTCTCTATACCTCGTTGGAGTAATTTCGGGCACTGGCGTCAGCATCGTCGTCGACTCAGGTGACTCGCACAACTACGTCGACCCTCGAGTGGTGGCCACGGCGGGCCTCGCTGTAAATAGCTAGTGCGGGTGACAACCACCGCCGGCACCGGCGCTACCGACATGCCGCGGCCACCTATGACGTCCCGATTCGCATCAGCGCCGACATCTTCGACATTGACGCCACGTGCTACACGTCCGCAACGACATCGACATCATCCTTAGCAAGCCTTGGGCCGGCAAGCCTAGGAAGGGTGACGGGGACTTCGCCTCCAACGAATCGCCGAAAGGGCAGGCCAGACGTTCATGCAGCGCCCCCCCACACGACGACACGGAGCACCAAGCCTCGGCCGCCCAGCGGTCCGGTCTCTTCGCTGGCATCCGCGACATCGGCCCAAAGGCCGGGCAAGCGCCCGAGGCATGCTAGTGCCTTGGACCTCTATGACACATTCACCATCTTCGTATAGCTCCGACAGGCGACATTGGAGGAGCAGGACCTACGGCGGATCGCCCTCGACGTCACCATGGGCGCCGCAGCACTGGCTTGGACGCTAGAGGACGACTTCCTCCTCTTCGATGGCCATTTCTACCTCCCAGCCTCCTCACCACTACTATCGAACCTGCTGGATGCTCGCTTTAGGGAGGGGTTCGTCCGACGAACTACTCCGGCTCTAGGCGCCTACACGGCACCGCCAACGACCGCCCGCTCCAATGACAATCCTCCTTGGCGGGATGTGGCCCCGGTGCCACCATGTGGAAGCCGCTTGCGTCGTCTTCCTCGACATCCTGGATCGTCAGTTCCTCACCGTCGACAACATGTAAGAATTTGAACCAACCCTACTACAGAGCACTCTGCTCCCACTTACTGTATGCACCTATGTACGACTTGTTACAACCAGAGGTAATCGACATTATAACTAAATTGTGGTCAAAATTTTAAAACTTTGATGTCAATATTTTTCAAAAATATTTTGTTTGCAAGCATAAAGTTCATGTGTGTACAGTTTCCTTTGAAAGATATTTTTCCAGACTATTATGCTTATTGCATTCTAAGGCCGCCTCAATGGGTGTTTCATGCAGATGAAATACAAATCACATCGACAAAACTTCACTTTTGCATGAAACGCCTAGGAGAGAGAAGGAAAAAGTTTCACCATGGTGAAACCTTTGGGCACTGATTTCACATGCGTTGGAAACGGGTGAAACCCCCATTGAGAGTAAATAGAGTTTCACCATGAAACTATGCAATTAAACCATGCAATAAGAGAGAGGCTATGGGACCCTTGAGCCTGTGAAACTGTGCATTGAGGGAGATAGCTATTTCAAGCCAAAGTTTCACATCTTGGAAACCGGGAGGTGAAACTCTCCATTGAGACTGACTAATAAAAAACAAAGGGACGAGTTTAAACTTGACACCTATTAAAAAATTGTTACGATTATTCTCAGAACCGATGGAAGATCTTATCCTTCCCCTTGATCCCCTTGGATCCCGCTAAAGTTACGGGGCCAACGGAAGAGACTTCATCTCGACGTTTCCTACATACGCGGCATCGGATACTTCCCCGAGAGATTTACAATCAGAAATCCTTTCTTCTGACTGGGAGTTTCCTCCCGGAAACTCCGTTCCACTACGCTCCTCACCGTGTATAAATATATCAATGATCAATGGAATAAAGACACGCTTCTATCGCTACTCTTTGTCTCTTTCATTATTACTCGCATTCTACTCATAACACGTTATCAAGACCTTCGCTCTCCACAACCCTCGAGATCAAGATCAATAGCTTCCGGTTGGGTAGAGCGTTTGAAGATCAATAGCTCGGCCGGTAGAGCGTCCGAGGGAAGGAAAAAGGTACGGCAATGGCCCGACCCGGTTCCCGTGCTTCCCTTCTCCTTCAATTGGTCATGATGGCTTACCATCGTGCCAACACCATGGGTGTTAATTTTGCCACCAACCGCATCCGCAGTGGCCTCCCTCGAGGATCTCCGCGAGGTTCTTGGGAACGCCCACCGCTGCGCCAACGCCGCCCGTCTCTCGTGACCGCCACCGCGACGTCAACATGAAGAGGCACGGCCGCCTCCACGGCGGGCGGACGGTGGGAACGCCCGCACGCACGCGTCGACGATGTGGTCCCACCACCATCCCGCTTCGGTGGTGTCATCCACCACGCACCGCCACGTCCACCTCCGGCTCCAGCCGCATCAGCGGCACCTCCGGCTCCGGCTCCGCTGCATCGGCGGCTCGGCGGCACCCGGTCCTGGCGTTGGGCGCACCTCCTCCACCGAGGTGCCCGATCCACGGTCTCGACGGCCGCAAATCACCGCGGTACATCTCGGGGGCAGGCCGTGTCTAGGCTTGACGCCGCTGGTCCATCCAAATGCGCCATGGCTGTCCCCTCGAATCGAGCCTCGACCGCCGATCCGTACTCGACGCCGACGCCGTCTCGATAACACGCAGCCCGTCTCCACGCCCGGTTGCGTTGCGTGCGTCGCCGACATCAGCCCGGCGCTGCTCGCTCCACCGCCACCGCCATCCCCGTCGCTCCACCACGCCGCATCATCCGCACGCGGGATCGACGCCCCTCACGCCTTCGCTCGAACAAGGGGTGCGCCCCTCCATCTTGAGCACATCGGAGAAGGGGGGAGGGGCGGGCGCACCTCGCCGACGCGGTCTCCGGCGCGCCCTCGCCCGCCGAGTCGCGACGCAGCCGGGCCGCCGCGCTGCCGCCGCGCTTGACGGCGCCCACGCTCCTTCATGACTCCGACGCGCGCCCGGGCGCTGCGGCTCGACGCTGCTCACGCCTCCACGCCCACATCATCGATGGACTCCGACGCGCGGTCCGTGCCGCGCGCTGCGCCCCAACACGGCGGACCCCTCAGCGCCAACGACGGCGCGCGGGCGTCTCGCCTCCGCGACGGATGAGCTTCGCCCAAGGCCTCGCCCGGGCCCGACATGGTCTTCGCGACCCGACAACAAGACGCTGACGCCGCCGAGTGCCGGCGGCCTCCGGTCGCGAACGGGCCCACCGGGCGGCACGGGCCCCTACGCCGACGGGCGTATGCGCGACGCGCTGGAGCGCGGTCGGGCCCCTCAGACCTGGCTGGCGGTGGCGGGTGGGGTTAGGGTTAATCCCTAACCCGCCTGTGCCTTGGCCAAGAAGGGCCCACCCCAATCCCCCACTCATGGGCTGGATTGCAAGCCCAGCTCCAGGTTGAGGCCTCAAGAGCTTACAGCCTGGGCGATTATTTTTTTTATTTCGTTTTACAGCAAGCATTAATTTACTTTTCAAGTATTTTAATCCCCTAATCACATCAGTTTTAGTTAGTCTAATTTTCTGTAATTTAGACTCCCGATGTTCTCAAATATTGCATTAATATGCTTTATATATTCAATAAAGTACATGTTCAATATGTCTTTGTTCTTTACAATTCCTATTACATGTACTCATTATACAAATGCTATGGTCGATTTATCTCTTTTGGAACTTGTTTTACTCGATGTCACCTCTATTTATTATCGAATTGGCAAACACAAGGTAGTACCATGTACTATCAAGGATTTATTCCTCAAAGTGCTCTTCCAATTTGATTATAAATTTACAAGGATTACATCTTGATGTGAAACAAATAAACAAAGGTCTACACCATCAGGTGACTACCTAAGTTCCATAAAATTGAGAAAAATCCCTTTACTCACATTTCAAGTTTACCTTGATTATTCGCATTTTTATTAAATAACTATTACAATGATGCCATCGATTTTTAACTAAGTCCGGCAATTCACATGTAGGATCAATGGCCACTGTGGAGCTTGATGTGTCATCAAAGAAAGAATTTGATGCCCTCGCTCTTGATGGACACAACTTCCCTACATGGGCGATGGATCTCAAAGTCGGTCTATCGTTATGCGCTGAATGTTCAAGGCAATTGAAGCTCCCAAAAGGATGACGCCCATTGTCCGAACCACAAAAGTACCATGCCTTATACATCATAAGGAACCACATCCATCAAGATCTCAAGGCCGAGTATCTAATGGAAGAGGACCCGCTGGGCTCTCGGCTTGCATTGCAACAACGGTATGAACAACAGAAGGCAGTCATCTTACCAGAGGCTACCCATGAGTGGAACCACCTCCGCATACAGGATTTCAAAACTGTAGGAGAGTTCAACCATGCTGTGCATAAACTCGCGCCAACCGAAGTTCTCGTGAAAAGGAACCTACTTGATGCGGAGAAAATTGAAAAGACTTTGTCTACCATGCTTCCCGCCATATGATCCTTCAACAAAGAATACCGTCAAAGGGGATTCACCGCTTACTCGAAATGATTAAGACACTACTTCAGGCAAAAGGCACAATGAGCTCCTCATTTGGAACTCCAATCAAGGCCCCGCCGGTGCCAAGCCTTTGCCGTAAGTACATGCAACCACTCGTAAGAAAGCACGTAAGGGTGCCACTAAAATGGCAATCCCGAAATTCCCAAGGCAAGAACAAGCGCAAGAGAAACCATAAGCCTCATGGTGCTAAGGGTAAGGGTGACAATTCTAAGTCAAACAAAGACAAGTCTAGCACTTGTGCAAGGTGTGGTTGCTTCAATCACCCGACTCAGAAATGTCGCACCCCTAAGAACTTGGTGGATTTGTACTTAAATTCCGTGGGACGTGGACGTTCCAATCAAGGACGCTCCAACCAAGGTGGAAAGCAGTCTGAAGCACACTTCAATGCACTGTCAGCCCCAGGATGCTCAAACTCCGCCCCAGCAGATCCAAGCAACACCAAGGCTCCACCACCTGATGACAACATAGACGACATCAACATCGACAACATGATCTTAGAATACACTTCTGGAGATCCGTTTGGCGATTGTGCCTAGACTTTTAGTCTTTTGGGATCTAGATTATTATTATGCCCGCACTTTGTAATAGTTAATCATTGTCCTTTGTTTTATTTCATCAAGCACATTTGATTATCATTGTATTATGCACAATTATTATCAATGATATGCAATTATATATTTATTTGTTGAGAATTTCATATTTATTCTCCATTTAATATATAGATCGTATGGGAGTCAATCCGATGGATGAGGAAATGTGCCTAGTGGACAAAGTGGAGCCACTAACTCTATACTTAGGGAAGTAAAATATTTCCAAACTCTCAACAAGAGTGAAGGAAATGTTTTAACAATCGCGGACGCGATGTTTTGTGATAGTAGGCTCGGACGAGCCACTTTACGCCTCCCTATGGGTACATCATTAACAATTGAGGATGCACTCTTGTATCCCGATTCAACTCGCACCCTCTTAAGTTAT
The DNA here is from genome assembly GCA_015847255.1 of Hyparrhenia diplandra. Taxonomy (NCBI): domain Eukaryota; kingdom Viridiplantae; phylum Streptophyta; class Magnoliopsida; order Poales; family Poaceae; genus Hyparrhenia; species Hyparrhenia diplandra. The sequence continues at coordinate 589,547 of JADLZK010004440.1, read as the reverse complement.
AGAGATATCCGGAAAAATGGGTTTCATATTGAAACTCATGATGACAACAATGAGGAATCTCTTCTCATTACAAAGGACAACGGATATGGCAAAGTGACACTTGAAAAGGTCCCCTCACTCGCCGATTGTACTATACATATATCAAACCCGCACAACATGTTGCTTACAAAGTAATTTTCCGCAATGTTAACGCATTCCGGACTTGGCATGATCGCCTTGGTCACCCCGCATAGGGATGATGCGGAAAATTACAAGCAATTCTGTTGGTCACTCACTCAATGAGGCAAAATTTCCCCAATCTTCGGATTTTACGTGCACCGCATATGCCACGAGGAAATTAATTTTGAGGCCCTCTTACCTCAAAATTGAGCCGAGCCACTCAAGTTCCTTGAACGCATTCAAAGGCGACATTTGTGGTCCAATCCAACCTTTGTCCGGACCGTTCGGTACTTCATGGTTCTAATAGACGCATCCACACGATGGTCTCATGTGTGTCTATTATCGACACGAATCATGCATTTGTTAAGATCATCGCTCAAGTTATCAAACTTAAAGCGCAAAGATCCCCGAACATCAAATCCAATCAATAAGGATGGATAATGCCGTTGAATTTTCCTCTCGTGCCTTCAATGACTATTGTATGGCCTTAGGAATTCAAGTGCAGCACTCGATCCCCATATGTCCACACCCAAAATGGTTTGGTCAATCTCTTATCAAGAGAATCAAACTCATTGCAAGACCATTACCGCGAGAAATTGCAATCTTCCAACCTCATGTTGGGGTCACGCAGTCCCTACACGCTGGCGACTTGATTCTATTAAGTCCCAACGCATACCATGCAACCTCGCCGTTGCAGTTAGTACGTGGAAATCCCCCAAGCATTTCCCATCTGCGAAAGTTCGGTTGCGCCACATACGTACCGATCTCACCACCGCAGCGTACAACTATGGGCCCTCACAGAAAATTGGGGATCTATGTGGGATATCAATCTCCGTCGATCATCAAATATTTGGAACCCACCACAGGGGACCTATTCACAGCCCGGTACGCTGATTGTATCTTCGACGAAGATCATTTCCCGGCATTAGGGGGAGACTTTAAGTACCACAAAGAATGCCCGGAAATCAATTGGGATGCCTCAGACATCTCCAACTCTGATCCACGTACTTCAGAGACTGAACTCCAAGTTCAGAAAATCATCAATTTGCAACACATTGCAAATAATGCGCCAGATGCATTTACTGATTATAAGGGTGTTACAAAATCCTATAATCCCGCGAGAAATGTACCGGAAAGAGTAGAGGTACCAAACAAAACTACTCAACTCCCAAATAAGAGGGGGAGAAGTACGGCTATTTCCACGGATGCAGCTCCTAGCAAGCAAAGGAAAAGGAAGACCAAATCTTCCAACCCAGTAAATGCAACTCAACCCCATGTTGAGAAACACCCAGTGGAGGTTCAACCTTCACAACCCACATCAACAGTGCACTCCATTACTGATGTTGGGACATTGGAATGCCCCGATGCAACCATTGTGGGAGATGATGTTGCATCGAAAAGGGTAATCGAAATTTCCATCAACTATGTTGAATCGGAGAATCATATGACCGAAAGACTACAATTGTCGACACATATTTCGCCGCAATGATTGCTGAAATCCTTGAAAATGATCCGCATCCTAAGACCATGGCGAGTGCAAAACGCGCTGGACTGGAATCAATGGAAGGATGCAATCCAAGCCGAAATATCCTCGCCACAAAAAGGAAGGTATTCTCTCAAGCAATACCTACACCTCCTAGAGCATTTCCCTGTGGATTCAAATGGGTTTTCGTCCCCTAAGCGGAATGAGAACAATGAGGTGGTGAGATACAAAGCGAGGCTTGTAGCACAAGGGTTCACGCAGAGACCCGGCATTGATTTCAATGAGACATACTCTCCAAATCATGAATAGAATTACATTACGATATCCGATATCTCTCGGGCGGTACAAAATCGTCTATCTATGCGATTGATGGACGTAGTATTTATATCTCTATGGGTCACTAGATTCGGACATATATATGAAGGTCCCCGATGGAATCTCTATACCGAATCGAAACGCAAAGTCGCAACATGTATTGTGTAAAGCTTCAAAAGTCACTCTATGGTTTAAAGCGTCGGGAAGGATGTGGTACAACCCGACTTAGCGAATACCTTCTGCGAAGGGATACGCTAACAAAGGATGATTGCCCATGTGTCTTCATCAAAAAGTCCCAAACAGGATTTTGCATCATATCGGTGTATGTTGATGATTTAAATATCATTGGCAACCAACAAGATATTGATGAGGCATGCAAGCATCTAAAGACGGAGTTCGAGTTGAAGGATTTGGGTAAAACCAAATTCTGCTTAGGCCTACCGCTTGAGCACCTTCCAACTGGAATCTTTGTGCATCAATCTGCCTATACCCAGAAAGTATTGGAGAAATTCAATATGGACAAAGCATATCCTAACAAAACCCTCATGGTTGTTCGGTCTTTAGAAATGAAGACTAACCCATTCAGACCTCAGGATGAGGGGGAGGAAATATTGGGACCTCATGTTCCATACCTTAGTGCCATTGGAGCGCTAATGTATCTAGCAAATAGTACCAGGCCTGACATTGCATTCGCAGTGAACCTCCTTGCTAGACATAGCGCCGCTCCTACCAGAAGACACTGGACAGGAGTAAAACAGATCCTCAGATATGTTAATGGCACAAAGGATCTTGGGCTATTCTTCAGAAGAAGTCCAAATTCCGATTTGATTGGATATACTGACGCTGGGTATCAATCTGATCCCCATAATGGCAAATCACAAACAGGCTTTGTGTTTCTACACAGTGGAACAGCCATCTCGTGGACATCCTCCAAACAAACTTTGGTGACAACATCCACGAATCATTCTGAAATAGTTGCACTATATGAGGCTTCGGCGTGAATGTGTTTGGCTTCAAGAATGATTAACCACATACAACGATGCGTATAGGCGCTATCCAAGCGCCGACCATTATCTATGAGGATAATGCGGCTTGTGTTACACGGATGGAGACAGCTATATCAAAAGCAACATCAACAAGCATATTTCTCCTAAGTTGTTCTGTCCTCATGAATTACAACAAAATGGAGAAATAGAAATCTTGAAAGCCAAATCATGTGATAATCTCGCTGATTTGTTCACTAAGTCTCTACCAAATTCCTCATTTGAGAAATGTGTCAAAGGAATTGGTATGCGGCGGCTTAGAGACTTGTAAGGTTCAGGGGAGAAATCCCCTAGATGTTAGCTTGTCCAAACCATCATATTGCACTCTTTTTCTCTTTATGAGTTTTTCCTCTCAAGGTTTCTCATAGAGAGTTTTTAATGAGGCAATATTAACATAAGCATATGTCGTATTCCTTGTTTTCCCCAACGGGGTTTTTAAGGGAATACCAAAGACATATATTGCTCTCTAAACTTGACATGAGTTTTTCTCCGAAAAAGGTTTTTCTCATATAAGTTTACAATGAGGCAATAATCATTATATGCTACACTTTCTCCTTCTTTTTTCCCATTGGGTTTTAAGGAGTTTTCAATAGCATATACTCTACACGTATTCTTCCTCGTTTTTATCCTCAAGCAGAATTTTTGGAGGAACAATACCTTTCATTGATCTCAAGGACGGATTCGATCTAGGGGAGTGTTACGATTATTCCGTAACCGATGGAAGATCTTATCCTTCCCCTTGATCCCCTTTGGATCCCGCTAAAGTTACGGGGCCAACGGGAAGAGACTTCATCTCGACGCGTTTCCTACACACGCGGCATCGGATACTTCCCGAGAGATTTACACCAAAAATCCTTTCTTGCGGGGGAGTTTCCTCCTGAAACTCCGTTCCACTACGCTGCTCACCGTGTATAAATATATCAATGATCAATGGAATAAAGACACAGTTCTATCGCTACTCTTTGTCTCTTTCATTATTACTCGCATTCTACTCATAACAAAAATCACTAGCAAAATTGTTTTTCGACGGATGGTCTACCGAGTCGTTATACTTCCTCCGTCCCGTAATATAATTCATTCTAGCATTAAAATTTGTCTTCAAATATAGTACATTCTAGAGGACAAAAACTAGTTTTGCATTAAGCACCTTCCATTTATCAACAAATCACTACTAATCATGTATAGGATAACATCTGATTAGGAAACAGAATGTGGGTACCTATATCTTTTATGTTCTCTCTTAATTTGTCTTAAATTTTCTAGAATGCATTAGATTAGAAGACAAAGGGAGTACTCCCTCCATACCCAAAAAGCTTTTACGTTTAGGACAACAACAAGGTCTCTCAAACACAACTTTGACCTCTTGTTATTATAAAAGTATTTATCAAAGAGTGATATATATATATACTTTTATGAAAGTATTTTTCAAAACAAATCTATTCATATAGGTTCCACATTTGCAAACTCAACAACGTAAAAGTTATTGATGATTTATATTGCCAATGTTTGACACAAACCTTGTCCTAAACGTCAAGCTTTTTGGGTATGGAGGGAGTACGTTAAGTTCAAGTCAATGGTGACCGTTATATTGTTTATGACCGTGAGTCAACCATTCAGTTTATATAGTTCCCATGGAGATCGCTTTGGGCACAACGGACAAGGTGATCAACTTGTGTCGTTAGAGCAAGTATTATGGAAGGCTGTAAGCCGGCTAAATGCTGATGTGGAGGAGAGAAGGGAGGAGAGAGAGGAGAAGCAGGCTGTAAGAGCAAGTATTATAGCAGGCTGTAAGCCGGCTAAATGCTGACGTGGAGGAGACAAGGGATGAGAGAGAAGCAAAGCCGGCTGTAAGCTTACAGCCGGCTTAGGCACAAGAACCAAGAAACTCGTGACACGCATTAACCGGGCCCATTATTATTAAATATCGAGGGCTTAACCACCGTGCGCGGGTGGTGAGAGGTAGGCTGTAAGAATCCTTACAGCCAGCAGTCGGCTGTATTATAATACTTGCTCTAAGCTTACAGCCGGCTTGGGCACAAAAACCAAGAAACTATGTGAGATAGACATGTGGGCCATGTATTAATTGGAAAGAGCTAACTATTGTATGGGTGGGCTGGGAGAAGGCTGTAAGGAACCTTACAGCCGGCTTGTTGGCTGTATTATAATACTTGCTCTTACCCCAGTTATCATTCATTGTTCAGCGCCATTAATTATTGTGGAACCCTAGGTCCCATCGCTGCCGGTTTTGTTTGTTTCGAATTCAAATCCCTCCAAATTGTTTGAAGACAAGTTGATCAGTTTGCGCCACTTGTGAAGCGCTTTCTGGAAGAACGTGCACTACCCACGTAAATCTTACCAATGTATAGGGTTTGTGTTACGATCAGAAAAAGTCGACACTTTAACTAAATTATGATTAATTACTATAGATATTTTTGAAAATATTTTGTTTTCTAGCACAAAGTTATATGTATACATTTTTTTTCTTTGAAGATAGTTTTTTTCAATAATATTATGCTTAATGCACGATTGTAATAAAAAACTGTGGACAAAGTCTGAACTCGAGGGCTATTAAAAAAGGGGCGTCAATGTTGACAATTATTGTTTATGACGGGAGGGTGTACTTAGTCAGTTAGATGGTCAAATGAGTTTTGGATGGCGCACATTAAGGAATGCATGCGCATGTGAAAGTATTCCTCCTTATCTCAGAGTTGCTAGTTAAAATCTTTCCCACAACATTTGAAAGGATGGGTTGTCCTATTATCATCCGTATTTGCTACTCTCTCTCACACACACAACATGATATGATACCTCAATATGATTTGTCCTAGCAAGAAAACTTGATTAGCAAATAAATAGGTGAACCAGGATTGTCTCAACCATAATGATGTAGGTTGTGGACTATCAATCCCTACTACTGGCGATTCTTACACAGATATGAATCCACAGGTGTACGAATACCCTTGTAACTTTCGTCCAGAAGTATTTCAAGTATCGATATATATTCACGAGAACGTAAAATCTACTATTCCTAAACTGAATCGTTCGGGGATAAAGGCGACAGAGTATGGGAGCCGAATGCTCCGGAGTGACCAGAATCAACAATCTCCAATGATTTACCGAACACACATCTTCAAAATTTCTCATTGCCGTGATGAACATTAGCTTGGTTGGCAGCTTTTGACAAGGCAGGCTTTGTTTCTATCAGCTCGAGCACAGGCCAGCGTCCTTTATCTTCTGCGGATGGCATGGTACAGCATGTTGCACCCGCTCTTGTCTTACTTCAGGATCATCTCGCTCAGCTGCTGATCACGGGAGTACGTGAGGAGGACGGAAGCTAAAGTGCCACGACCCACGGCATTGAGCAGCGGCATCTTGCGGCCCCAATCTTTGTTGATGGCTGGGAGTAGAAAAACAGATTGGTTCACAACTAGGACGAAGCATGACAAAATTACGATGCCGCTCCATATGTGTTCGTGTGGTAAGATCTGCCTGCACGATGGACATTGATTACCACATGGTTTGTGATTAATGTATGGTTTTTGAAAATTCATATCATATTTTTGAGCATTTTAACAATCTTAAATGAAAAAAACTTAAGACTTAGATCTCATCAAAACAACAATTTTCATATAAAAAGTATCAAGAATTAATAACTAGCTCTAACTCATTTAACTAGCCACAGGTTGTCCAAACAAGCAACATCGGTGAGTTGACCATTCAATTCAGTTTATGTAGTACCCATCGAGGTTTGGAGACAACGGAAAAAGCTATGAATCAACTTGTTGTCCAGTTATCATTTATTATTCAATTCAGGCGCCATTATTTTGGAAACCTAGATCCCATCGACACTTGCTTTGTTTATTTCAAATTTTGTTCAACTACAAGTTGATCAACTTACGACATTTGTAAAGTGTTTTATGGTAAGAATTTGCATCAAAGATTCAAACCTATGCGCTGTGCTCTCACTTAACTCTTTTTTTTGACCGAAGTCGGAAGAGAAACTCTAGTCTATTTTTTAATTTTTAATAATGCAAACCTGTTTAAATTCGCTCCCACGAGGAGTCGAACCCAGGTTTGTGCTCTGTTACTCGCACGCTCTAACCACTAGGCTAGAGACTCTTCCACCTCTCACTTAAATCTTATGCATGTATACGACTTGTTATGCTCGGACTTCGAGATAATTGAAATTTTAACTAACTTGTGGCCAAGATTTTAAAACTTTGACTATCAATATTTTTCCAAAAACATTTCTTTGGAGGCAAAAGTTCATATGTGTAGATTTTTTTTTTGAAATATACTTTTTCTGATAATATTATGCTTATTACATTCTAAAAAACTTGACAAAATTTAAACTCGACACCTATTAAAAAATCAATGGCGAAGTTATAAGTTAGATGAGGTTATAAGTTCAAAGTCAATGGTGACAATTATATCTATAATAACCCCCTGTAAAGAGAAACCCCACCGGGGGGAGTTCTCTGAACATGCAGAGCATCCACGTCGTCATCCCACCTGTCCGCTCGCGTCCGTTGGTTGCTATGCACGAAGAGGAAAATAAATCCGGCGGCCTCTTCCCTCCCTCTCGCCGCCTGGGCACTTCATCCGTCCACATCCTCTTCCCCTTCCCTCCCTCTCGCCGCTAGAAATTTCCACGGACGTCTTTCCCTCTCCTCCCGATAAAATGTCGCACCGAGAAAAGACTTCGCCATCGGCCGCTCCAACCCCTGCCTCCGCAGCCCCAGCTACGGAGGTCGCTGCGGCCCCTCACACTCCTACCCGCCGCTGCCACCGGGCGTCGCCAGGCCGCCACTATCGTCCCCCGCCTCGGATTCGCGGTGGCCTCTACGTCGTGCCACACCCGGCCCAGGCGCGGCCAAACCCTAGGAGCGGCACCTAGGGCCTGTGCGTCGCGAGGCCTCCCAGTCCTGTCTGTCTGCTCGTGTGGGCGTGGTGACCGAAGCGCTCGGGCGCGGGTCAAGGCCTCCCAGGTCCTGTCCGTCGGGGAGTTCTTCCTGTCCTGTCCTGGTACGCCGGGGATCGCGTCCGGATGCCACACGGCGGGGAGCGCCTGGCGCGGGTCAAGGCTGCCTGCGCGGAGCATGGCATGCATCTCGCGGCGGAGAGAACGCGTCTCTCGCCGCGGCGGACGACGGCACCGGATCTGCGGGCGCCGTCTGGCTGTCTGTCGAGCACACCCAGCCGTGTCAGTTCACGTACCAGCGATGGGCGCGGTGTTCTTCTCACCAGCGCACTGGCCGTTGTTCGTGCAGCGCGCGCGCTGGAGTGCCCCGATGAGGACGACCTGCTGGTCAGAGCTGACGCTGGCGAGCGGTTCACCATGCCACAAAGTGCAGGTGTCAATTCGTGATGCTTATCGTGCCTCCTATTCATTTCCTGCTTTTTTTTTTGTGCTTGATGGTTCATTAGCCAGAGGCATTGTAGAATAAATAATGAATCAAATACAAGGAGAGTAGAAACAACTTAAATCGTCAATAATTTGTTCAATTCGATTCCTTCAAAAAATTTGTTCAATTCGCTGGTAGGAAAAGTAAGCTGGTCGGAAACTCCTCCTATAGCCCACTGTGCGGCGGCGGCGAACTGCGGATCGTCTGCTGTTGTTGCAGCAACTGCAAAGGGCAGCGGCAAGTGGCAAGCACACGGGAGTACAAGCGGCAGCGTTTGCTGCTGTTGCTGCGAGGGCCACGTCCAGCCCCAACTAGAAGGCAAGTTCAAAGTTCAAACTCTTCCATTTTTCCTCTTTTCTTTACGTATAGGTCTGTTGGATGTGAATGGTAGTGAGTAGTGAGTGACGTATTGCATATATAGTACCATTAATCTTGTCAGGCTCTCTATTTTTTTCACTGCTGCATATCAGCATATGGAGGCCTCTTACATGTATCTTTTTTTTTTATCTCCATGTCTATGTGCTACAGATGATAAGATTGTTGTCTTGGAGTCACAAAAAACGAGCTTGGGGAAGCAGTCCAGAGGCCCAAGCTAAGCCCTGAACCCATGGTGCTGTTCCATTGTATACCCTTGAATGAGGTAATATGAATGCCAGTCATATGCATGTGGTGAATAATTAGCCCTACTTCTCTGAAATTGCTTGATGGCTGGATGATACCTTCCAGAAAAATTTAAAAGGTTATAGATAATTGCTATAAACTTTTTTTTCAAAGAAGAAAAATTTATCAAGGGAACTGAGCTCAGTTGTACACATTCAGACTGGATTTCGCTCGGTATATATTATTTAACAGTATAGCAGTGAAGTTATAGGTTTGCAAAGGGGTGAAAGCTATCTGTTTCTTTGTAATTGATGGCTATGGACTTTGTGGATTGCTCACTAAAGTACAGTTCCCTTTCCACTGACTGGAACAATCCATCTAGACCATCCTTGCAAAATTCATATAACTCTGCGTGTTAGTTTGTGCTATATATTTTCAATTGTTTTTGGTAGAAAACTGACATGCAGATACTGAATGATCCATTTCTTGCAATTAAGTTATCATTTCTTTGCACTGGATTTTGCTTGCTGATATATGTTATTTTAATTAACAATATAAAAGCAGAATTATAAGTAAAATGGTGACAGAGGTCCATTTCTTTTGCATAATATCTGAATGATCCATGGATTGCTTACTCATGTATAGTTCTTCTCTGGTTCCAGCTTAATGGAGTGGTCGTCTAGGACAGCCCTTTGAAAAATATAAAACGAAATTGAAAAACAAAAGCTATTTGATCTGAACTCTAGCATAAGTTGAGTAGTTAAGTAGTACATAACAGTGGTAAATTTGTAGGAGTTCCTGAGATTTATTTATGGAGCTAAACTTGTCAGATATATTACAACACTTGGGATAGATGAAGTAACTGCCATTCAGTTAGGACATATGGCTTTGGCTGGCATTTAGCCTGGCACTTAATATTTGCAACTCACTTCATACAGTACGTTAATGTCTTTATGATTGGCCTTGACTGTGCATATCATCTGAAAAGTACAACCTATGACTTGACTGTGCATCATAATGTGCATATCATCTGAAAAGTGCAACCTATGAATTGACTGTGCATCATGTTCTCCATGTCCGATTACTACGCATCAGAAATATAAGCTCATATATTTGGGCTCAGTTCTTTATTTCATCTAAATGTTGAATTGAAATATAACCTCCATACCATTGATTAGGTGCAATTGCAGGGATAGTTAGTCTTGATTTTTACAATTGTTATGCGTTGTTTAGTTCAAATATTCAATGTGCTTCGATTTATTATGTACAAAAAGTGTTTGGTGCATTAACTGTGTGGAATTTGGCAATGCATTCTTTATTTGTTGCAGCACTGTCATAAATCTTAATCTTATCATCCATACTTTAGGTGCGATTAAAAGGAAGAGTCAGGTATATTTTAAGGATATACTTCACTCTGAGATTCAGCTCATCACAAATATTTTAAGGATATATGAGCTTTCTTAGTTCCACTATTTACCAATTTAGATTCCTATTAACAGAGCTCTGACTCCGCTCCCGCAGTCCAAACATCAATTCTGCCATACCTTTTTTTTTTTGAGAAAATTCTGCCATAACTTACAGAGGTCCACTAGGCATGTATCATGTGCTGATGTGCATATTGTATTTTGTTAAAGAAATCTCTGCACCCATGTAACTCAACAACATCTCAATTATGCACTCCTTGGATGGGTTCCAATCTCTCCTGCTGCGTATCTTATTAAAATTTTGTACAACCCTTTTATGTGTATGCTACCGTAAGTTCAACTACATTTACCTACATAGCATGCATCCATCACTTTGTTACATCCAATTGCATAATCTTATATTTCCATGTTTTAAATGCAGGTAACTTTTCAACTTGATATCAACATGACACGTCAAGTACAAAGTTAGAGGAATAAAATCATCTGCCAAGAACTATTATAGATAAATTATTACATATACCTTATTATATAAACTTTATTACACTACTATACGTTGCCAACATTCCGACAATTCTAAGTGTTACTGTTTGGAATTTTACAATCTTTAAGTTTAAGACATAATGTGACATAGTGGTTATGCCAATGATTACAAGCTCTATTTAATGCATTCAAACATGATGTTACTTTCTTTGGAACATACACAATATGAGCACGATGAATACCTACTTACGAAAACATTACAATACCCCCTACCGACCACGCCCAACGCGCGGGTATCCTCCTATTTTTTTTTTTATGATGGGAGGGCCGAGTGTACTCAGTCAGTCTAAAATATACAAGGCATATAATTTATTAACCAGTTGAAAGTATCCTTGGAAGGCGCACACAAGGAAATGCATGCATGTGAAAGAACATTTAAAAGAATGGGTTGTACTATTACCATCGATCAACGATAACTTTTTGTATAACATTCAAAAGAGAAACTGGATGTATCTCTCGAAAAATGCATGACACATCGATTTGTTGTACTAATCCAACAACCCACGCTCTCACATAGGATAGAATTTTAAGAGATATATTCACTAATATAATTTCTTTATTAAATTGTATGTTTTACTTTTTATTTTCTAATAAAAAAGTAAACATAATAGATACTTCAAAGTCTATATCTATTTTTTATGAAAACTATATCTAATTTTCATAAACTTATTAACTATTGTTTTCTATAAATGACATGTTTGTATCCATATTCGTATTTGTTCTTTTAATAGCACCTCTGTGTATTAAATATATGCTATTATTTTGAAACATTGTCATTAAATATGGTGGCCCTATTGCATCACATACCTTACTAAGTCATGAATCTAAATATGATTTTTCAATTTTATTCATGTTGACTACTATAGATTTTTTTTTGTCCTCGAGTAAAAACTCTTGTGATTATTGTATCTTTTATTAACTCTCCTTTTTTTTTTTTTTTTAAAATAAGGATTTCAGGTATTTTACTCTACGTTGTTTTTTACTACAAATAAAATGCATAAGCAAACATTTGAAACATGTACAGTTGTACCATGTCATTAGGATCAGTGATAGAGCTTGAAGCGACATCTCGATTTGGTGCGGGCAGCAGTGTTAACCTCAAGAGACTTTTAATACTTGAGCATTATAATGATTAATTAACCTCAAGAGGCCCGGGAAAATATTGCCACTAGTGGTCTTCCACATTTCTTAAGATGATTGAATTTTTGTATTAAGGAATTATATGTGCAGTTTATGCTATAATATAATTTTGACGTGTCAAACTTAGTTAAAATATATAATATCTAAAAGTACAACACGTATATAGATTATACTCATGTTTACTATAACTAGTAGGCAGCCCCACGCTTCGCGCGGGGTTGGAACACTTTGTGGCTAACGGACCTGGGTGCAGTGACAAAGATGATATATTATACTCCCTCCGTCCCTTTTTAGATGTCAATTTGCGTCCAGGTCAAACTTTATCAACTTTGACTAGGTTTGTAGAAAATCCGTGCAACATTTATATATCCAGATAATTTTATTAAAAAACTAGACTTAAAGATCTTTTCAATGATACTAATTACTTAGCACAAATATTTATATATTTTATATTTTAATATATAATTGCCGGCAGTTTGAAAACGTTGACTTCTCGGGGAAGCAAGAATGACTTCTATTTAGAGACGGAGGGAGTACCATTTAATTTTGCTGCATGTATAAACCGTCTAAAATAATGATATATGTCGTACATGGAGAGATAGACTATGGAAGTAAGGATTTTTAAGCTTCCATGGCAGTTGCTGATGGTGGGGAATGGGATATGGTCTTGGAGCATTTGATACCTGTGTAGAGATTGGAGAAGAAGGTTTAAAACTTTATAGTCAAATTATGGGCAGAAGGGAAAAATAAGTATTTAGAGCTACCAAGCAGGGCTAAATTTAGGAAATACATACAGAACACACGAATTGCGTGGACGTCCAGCCTAGCAAGTGATTAAAGGGCTACCATTAATATTTTAGGGAGGTGAATGAATGGTTGTAATGATTCATGAACACACGCATCCATTAGGGAAGTTAGTAGTAAACCTAAGGTTCAGCATGCATAGTGATGGAATGAGGAGAAAAAACTGCGGACAGAGAGGCGACTAATACATACGGAAGAGCAGATTATTAGTCAGAGGACAGATATGCAGTAGACATATAATTCCTTAGTGATTTATTCAATCAGGTGAAATGTTCTTAGTGATTTATTCCATCAGGTAAAATGCACATAATTTCAATCAATCATATTTACCTTTCCAAAAAACAATACATGGAGAAAAATAGAAGAGTTGTACCATGCTTATCAGAAGGCGCCTACAATCGCTGAAGAAATTCCTACAGCATATCCATAGGCAAAAGTGGATCTGTAAATTGAATCCTCAGTACTAATTACTAATTAGAGCCTACGTTTGGAACAGTACAAAACGTACGCCGAGACGAAGAAGCTCCTGAGGAACTTGGGGGACCAGTTCGCGGGATTCACCACCAGGATCGACACGCTCGCCGAGCAAGTTGCTATCCTATCAGGCAACGATCCGGCGGCGATCAAGCGTCAAACACAGCTGCAGGAAGCTGATCAGGCCATGAAGACGCTGTTGGAGACAACAGCTCGCGATTTCATCTAGAAGAGGACTGATGGCAAGCAGAACCAGGATGATCAGGTCACAGCGGTGATAGGATGATCAGGTCACAGCGGCTGATCTGAAGAACCTCATGAAGGGCTACACGGGGCGGCCCGCACCAGCCGGGGCGCCGCCCCCACCCTCTCCGGTGGACACCTTCCTGTGTCTCGCCCCGCCGCACAAGCTGTCCTTCCCGACATATGATGGCAAGGAGGATCCTCTCCCATGGCTCAACCGCTGTGAGCAATTCTTCAGAGGACAAGGTATGCCGGCCACAGAACAAGTTTGGTACGCCTCCTATCATCTCACAGGAGGAGCACAGCAGTGGTACATGAGGCTATCCCAGGAGAAACCGGTGGCAGATTGGGCAACCTTTGCCCAGTACGTCAACGAGCGCTTCGGCCCAGCTGCACGGCACAACCCGCTGGGCGAGCTGGCATCGCTGAGGAAGATAGGCACCGTCGATGAGTACACGGAGCAGTTCCTGACGCACATGGCGCGTGCAGGCCACCTCGACGACAAGCAGCAGGTGAACATCGGCTTGGGTGAGCCGCTCAAGACGGACGTCGAGATGCAGAACCCCAAGGACATGGAGGCCGCCATGTCTCTCGCCAGAGCGTAAGAGCGACGCCTGATGATCATCTACAATCCCGGTAAGCCAGCACAGCAGAAAGGCAAGGCAACGGCACCTATGGGCCTGCTGGCCGCCCCCCAGGCGCCCACCCCGTCGGTAGCATCAGCATCGACTCGGCCATTCAAGCGGCTGACACCGGAGGAGATGACAAAACGACGCAAGGCCGGCCTCTACTTCAACTGTGATGAGCCGTTCACGCGCGGTCACAAGTGCAAGCACCTCTTCGACATCACGATCTTCAACGACTACACTGATGGACATGAGGGCATTCCACCGGCGGGCGTCAAAGAGGAGCCACCGACCTCAAAGTCCTCTTTGGGGACCCCGACTCCCCGGTACGTGGTGCTCATTCTTTATACCTAGTCGGCATCATCTCAGGCACGAGGCGTCAACATCGTCGTCGACTCGGGAGCAACGCACAACTACATCGACCCCCGCGTGGTGGCTACGGCAGGCCTCCGGACTCAGCCAGTGCGTATGCTGATCACCACTAGCACCGGCGCCACTGCGACATGCCGGGCTGCCACCTTCGACGATACCTCTACGGCGTCGGCGCCCGCACCTTCCGACATCGACGCCTATGTCATGCATGTGGCAACGGCGTCGGCGTCATCCTTGGCATGCCTTGGGCGGCAAGCTTGGGGCGGGTCACATGGGACTTCGCGACTCACGAGCTGCAGTACTACCGTGACGGCCGCCCGACGACCTTCACGTCGGCGCCACCTCCTCAACGCATGGGGGCGCCCCTGGCCCCGAGTTGCTGAGGTCAGGCATCTTTGCTGGTGTCCGGACACTTCCCTCCAGGCTGGGGAAACACCCAAGGCATGCAACAGCCTTGGACCTTTACGACACGTCCACAGGAGTCTTGTACAGCTACGGCAGGCGACAATGGAGGACCAGCACCTGCGCCGGATCACCCTCGACGTCACCACGGGTGACGCCACTCCAGCATGGACGGTTGAGGATGGCC
Organism: Hyparrhenia diplandra; assembly: GCA_015847255.1. Lineage (NCBI taxonomy): Eukaryota > Viridiplantae > Streptophyta > Magnoliopsida > Poales > Poaceae > Hyparrhenia > Hyparrhenia diplandra. The sequence continues at coordinate 574,330 of JADLZK010004440.1, read as the reverse complement.
TCCTCCTCTTCGATGGTCGTTTCTACTTCCCAGCTTCCTCTTCACTTGCTGCGGACCTCTTTGGAGGCCTTGCTTCAAGGCGGAGTTCGCGGGACGAACTTCCTCGCCCCGGGCGCCTACACGACTGCACCGGCGTCAGCTTCCCCGATCGCCATCCTGGTGGGCGGCATGTGGCCGCGGCGCCACCACGTCGGCCCGGCCAGGGTCGTCTTCCTCAACGGCATGGATCGCCTCTTCCTCACCGTCGACAACGTCCACATAAGCTACGACGCAGAGGGGGGCACACCCGGCTTTCCCCATCCATGTTCGACGTCCGCTCCTTCATGTACGATACGATGTTGAACTTGGCTGCTACTCCCCCTACTCGCCGCGACATCACCATCCGGCGCCTCCTTCGCTCTTCGTCAACGCTACGCCCAATGAGCGCTTTTGTTCTGGAGAGCCCGCCCGCAACATGGTGCATCAAAGACCTTGAGGTGGGCGTTCCAAGGGAGCTCCTGCTCGCGGCCCGTCGACAAACAACATCACAACAGGGACGTGCTGTCCACTAGTACATCTATCACGGCTACATTGGGAACCTCCACTACCTCTTGGAGTTTGCTCCACAGCGTACCCGGGAGAACATGATCCTCCGAAATCCGGTGCATGGCAAGCTGATATTACAGGTTGAGTTGATCATGCTAGGTGCAACCGATCTTCATCCGGGTGTGACCGAATGGACTTTTATCCAGCGCAGGGCGCGCGCCGGTCGGAGAAGGGGGGAGATGTCATGACCCAGGAAATAGGGCCCGGAAGGGACAGGCCCACCCGGCCCGAGGGGGCACGGGCGCCGCCCCCAGGGCTCGCGCGCCTCCCTCCTCCTCCTCTTCCTTTCCGCGGATTCTTCGGCAATTAAGTCAGGAATAAAGGAGGAAATTATCTAGGATTATCTTAGGCTATTTGGTGTGCAAGGGGATATCCTATCTATAAAGGAGACCCTTATTAGGTCACGCCCGTCGCGCCGCCGCCCGCCAGAGCGCGCAGCCCCTACGCCGCCGCGCCGCCGCCTCCTCCTCCTTCCCCAATCCACCCCGACGACCGACGATCGTATGTCAATTCCGGTCCAATCTAGCCGGAATCTGATACATGAGCTTTAAGACAGGCCATTCGCCAATCGCTTTAGTAATAATGGGCAATAGGAATGAAAGGCAAATTGTTGAAGCCAGCCATAGGGCACGAGGAGCCAAATCTGTGTACAAACCAGCTGCAAATGCCGTGGTGGTTGATATGTATGCAAACCACATAAGAGTCTTAGTGAAAGATCTATAGTAAAGCAAGAATTCAAGATCCTCCCATCTTGCTATGATGCACATGAATGCAACTACAAGTGAAGAGCACATTGCTATATGGTGTCAGAGATTAAGAACACTTGAAATGAAAATTTCCCCTGCCATTATAGGAAGGCCCTGGCTTTCGGTGTCGCTACTGTATCCTCCTGGCAGCGGGAAAGCAGCTGCAAAGGTAATTGTTGCAATAAGGATCACTACGAAGGTAGTGTTGCTTGTGCCAGCTGCCTCATGGCTGCATCAACTCCAAACCCAAGCCCAGCACACCGGAGGCCCTCATGCCATTTCGGGGCTCAAGGCCTCAAAGCCGTGCTGGACCGGTCACTGCCAGCAAGACATCAATCAGCATTTCCCCTCCTTCCCGGTCCCGTAATCCCGATTGACCGAGTCCTCTCTGTTTTGAGCAGTGAACAGCGACCCAATCCCCTGTATCAAGCCATGAGGGACTCGGGACATATTTAACCAGGAAACTTACAAAACGAATTTTTCGCTGCATACAAGAATTTAAGAATATATATATATAATTAAACAATAGGAAAGGAAACCTCCAAACTAGGGAGAAGTTCATTTTGGACCATGCAACTATCACTTTCGAGTTTGATTGCAACCCTTGAACATGAAAACCAGAATTGTTTGGCAATTGGACTATGAAAAATATTCATATTTGGCCATTGATCTAGTTTATCAATGACGTTGGTGACGTGGATGACAAGTGACAATAGGCCCACTTATCAGATCTCTTTCCTTTTCCTCTTTGTTCCCACACCATTTCTATCAGCATATTTCTTCCTGGAAGGGCCGACACTTACTGTTTCCTGTATACGACTTCAAATATAATAGCCCATAAGTTTTGTTGCAAACAGTTACCTTTGGAAAAATATGAATTATGATGACAAACCGTGCCGAACCAACATGCATATTTCTCATCAAATGAAGTAGCAGAGTTGCAACATGGAAATAAAATACTGTCACTCATCAAAACAGGCTTCAAATATTATGTGTTCAAATTACATAATTCTGGCTTTAATATAGCAAATCCAAACTACCCAAACAATAGTGTTGTTCGGCTGACATTGCAACAAAGGCTGTTTCCTTATGTTTCCAACATAAAAACAGGGAAGCACCCGGAACCAATAGTTGGAGGTGATGAAGCTAGACCATATCCAGGAGCTCTGAATTGAATGTCCGACCCAACCTAAATCTCAGTTTCAAGATGGGCCATTCACCAAGAAGCTTAGTAAGAATGGGCAGCAAAGATGTGAGAACGCAGATTGCAATAGCCAGCCATGGGAGTCGAGGAGCTAGAATAGTGTATAAACCAGTTGCGAATGCTGTGATTATCGCCATGTAAGCAAACCACATAAGCTTCTTTGTAAAAGCCCTATAGTAAAGCAAAAACTCAAGATCCTCCCACTTTGCTATGACACATACGAAGGCAACAGCAAGTGAGGAGCACATTGCCAATGTATCAGAGATAGAATGCCTTAAATGCAATCTTCCTTGCCATGATGGGAATCCCCTCATTTCCAATGATCAGTGCTATATCCTCCGGGCAAAGTGAATGCAGCAGCAAAGGTAATTGTAGCGATGAGGATCGCGACTAGGGAAGTGTTGCCTGTGTATGTTTGAGTCAGGGACTTGATATCCTTCCTTGATAAGTCGGTCACTTTATCCTTGGCCTTCTTGTGGAGATTAGAAATGAAAGTAGCACCTTGAGGATCAGCTTCCATCATAAGCATGGACACTTCATTCTGCATTAGTGTAAATAGAAATTGTAATGGTATACATTAATATAACACTTACGGAAAAAATGAAACCCTCCACTGTTTTTTGTCACAGTTGCTGAAATCAATAGTCATTTAGTTGTAATAAAATCCTTGTTTTCTTTGAACTTATTTATTTGTGGGATCTATTTAACTGCGCCTGTGCGTCGTCATTCTTTGTACACCAGTACTAATTGATGCAAAGGACTAGTCGCATTCCAGAATTGATCATGGATGATAGGAAAATAATATGGCATCACAGGAGATTAGCAAATATACATACTAATTTAGTGGACTGCAATGAAAAAATACGCACCCAGTTCAAAGTCTTGGCAAGGTCAGCTTATGCCAATTTTGCTGGGTTGCCTCTTTTGTTAACCACTGTGACATCTATGTCTGGATGAAGCAGTAAAGCAGCGACCATCTTGGGATCGCACTTTCGGACTGCGAGGTGCAGAGCTGTATCTCCATCTCGATCTTGCATGTTAATGAGTCTACGAAATTGTGGCAAACCGAGGACAAAATCTACGAACTCCATCTGTTTAAAACCATACAGCTGTGTGCAGACATGTAAAACGATCACCTGCTATTTTGGTATACGGCGCATCTGGACAATGTTTAAGGAGCTCCCGGGCAAAACCAACATTTCCTTTAAGTGCAGCAGTAACAAGAAGAGGGTAACCATCGGTTGAGACTCGGTACCCTAAAGACTGATCGTGTTCCAACAATACTCTTAGGACGTCACTCTTGTCCGCCCAAAGTGCAGCCAGGTGCAATGGAGTGTAATGATTCGTGTTTTCCTCTCTGGCCCGAGCAGGAAGTGTCTTCATAATCTTTGAAGCAATGTCTGCAAATCAACCAACATCCAAGAATAGTAAGAAGACAACTATAAAGATTTAATTTTAGTTTTCCAGATATTCAACTAGCCTCACCTGAATTACCGTTTCTGACAGCAGCATGAAAGAGCATTCCAGCCAAAGGACCCTCCATGAGCAGAATTAGGAATCTTCAATAGTTTATCGAAGACATCTTCGTAGTTTCTCATCACCGCGATGAACATGGGTGACTCGCTGTATTGGTTCACAGCATGCGACAAGCCAGGCTCTGCTTCAATCAGCTCCAGCGCGAGCTGCCTATGTCCACTGCGTATGGCGTGGTGCAGCACATTGCATCGACGCTTGTCTTCTTTGAGGATCGCCTCGCTCAGCTCCTGATAACGGCAGCACCTAAGCAAAACAGAAGCTACAGAGTCATAGCCGCTCACAACCGCGGCGAGCAGAGGGGTCTCGCCGTCCGAGTTGATGACGGCGTGGAGTGACGGATTTAGAGCCTGGATCTCCTTGCAGAACACCTCGTGGCCATGCATGGCAGCGATGTGGAGGCAGGTGTTCCCTTTAGGAGTGGTTCCAAGCAGCACGCCTGGAACATGCAGATACAGGTGCCTCATTTCTGCAACATGACCAGATACTGCTGCTTCCAGGACCCGTCCGTCCATTGTTGTTCCTTCTGATAAACTTGTCGAAGCTGTAATTTCTACTTCCGACGAACAATCTGAAGATGCACCATCTGCTACCTGATTAATGCAAATAAAAACACTGTCAACTGTTTGCAAACGTTCTGAATAATGACCTATATATACTGCAGAAAGAATAGTGATCAAACCATTGTGTATACAAGCCAAAAGACTGAAAGAAGCGGCCAGACTGTGCAGGGAAGGAAAAAGAGATTAAAAAAAGCCATGGATTCGGAATGAAGAAAGAGTGCATATCACCTAGGTAGTCAGGGTACGCCAATCTTACAAAGATTAGGATACATTAATGTATAGTTTAACTAGTACTATCAATGGTATGCCAGTGTCAACCGCTGGCGCTAAAACATCGGTTCTAAGAAAATAATTACGGCTGCATACCTTGTAATTGTAGCAGCCCAACAAGATGATAATCTGTTAACGAGGTGAAGACTGGTCGATCTCGCAACACAGAGGAAATGAGCTGCGAGGAATAGCAGAATGTGAGTGGATCCAGACCGGTGGGAAGAGTGGTCTGCTTGCTAGCAATTAATGGCACCTAGCAGCTGTACGACTTCCTACAGCACCATTGATGATGTCTTTTAAGCTAGATGTAGTGATGAAGCCTACATGCAGCCACCCACTCCTGCCTGTACTGATGAAACCGATGATGTCTTCTCGTTGACCCCAGGTAAGAGAAGGATAGGCTTCCTCCCTGGGTCGCGCCCTCCTATCTTTTAATCTCCATGTCTCTTAATAATTTTCTTTGCCTGAGCATTGGTTAGTTCACCTAAATCAAATGGATAAGAAGCATTGCATCACTACTAGAGATTCACACATCACTCCCGGAATTAAGAGAACCACCCAGTGTAACCCTTTATGATCAGTTCTGGGCTAAGAAAAGGAGGACAAGTGTCGTTGTCGTATACCACGGTCACAATATCGACTGGCTAATGTGTGCAACGATGGCCTAGCTCAAGGGACAATGACACGGTGTTTATACTGGTTCGGGGCAAGATCGCGCACCCTAGTCCAGTGTATGCACTATCCGAGCTCGGTGACTCTTACCGGGGCGAGTACAAGCGGGCGAGAGAGGGAGGTGAGCTCCCAAGTCTCTGTGAATGTGCGGTCAGGTGAGTTGTAAGCTGGTATGCTTCTTGCTAGAGAGCTTGCCCTCTCCCAATGGCCGAGCCCCCCCCCCCCTTTTATAGTCGTAAGGGGGTGTACAAGAGGCCACCGAGAGAGGGGCTTAGGGGGAGAAGGAATACAAGTTCGAGGGGTGAAGAGGAAAATGGCGCCGGTTTGCGTGGGCACGCCGGACCGCTCAGGCGCGCACGCCGCCGCCGCCCTATCGTAGCCTTGCTTGCCGGTCGTGGTAGAGTTTCATAGGGGCGGCTCCGTATCCCGATATCTCAGACGCCTAGTCGCCCGAGCTCGGAGCTCGGGCGGGTTTATTGTGGAGGGAACATTGAGCTTCGCCGCGCGCCGCCGTCGTCGCCTATATGTCTTATCGCCCGTCAGGCACGCGCCGCTATCCGCGGTCAGGCCTGTGGCGGCGCCGCCCGGCCATAAATGCGTGTACCTCGTGTTGCAGGGGAACGTGTGTGGACAGGAGAGCTCGGTGGAGAGCTCGGATATCGCCGCCGAGGTCGCCTTTTTGTCTTGTAGCGGGTTGTTCTGTTGTGTTCGGCGCGGCATGGCATGACTTGACAGCCATACCGCGCTGCGTTCTCCGGGGGATCTATCTTTCCCGGGCGATATCTTGCCATAGGCCGCGGCGCCCGTCAAGTAGTCGCGGCCTTATCGACCAACATCGTGGCTCGTGCCCCTTGTTGGACGAGAACTGTATAACCCGAGAGCTCGTTCGAGACGGAGTTGAGCTTGTCAATCGAGCTCAAGCTTGGGGTTGTTCGGTGTTGGAGAGCTCGCGCCCGTGAGAGTTCGTTGGAGGCGGAGAATGGACGATGCGCCGAGCTCGAGCTCACGCCCAGAGAGCTCATCCCGGTGGGAGCTCGTTCGAGACAGAGAGGCGCCTGCGGGTCGGGCTCAAGCCCGACCAAGGCGGGCGGGGCCTGTCTTGAATGCTCGTTCGCGGATTGGGCCTTTCTTCTGATGGACTTTTTGTTTCGAATTCGCCCTATCGATGATAGCCGGAATATCTCGTATTCCACAACAAGGCTGAGAACCGGCACTGAAATATAGCATTAATACCGTTGGATATAAACGCCCGACAGTGATACCTATCATTGTCGGCTCTATTTCCAAACCCGGCACTGCTCCATGGACGCGGACCCAAAGATTTTATTGATACTAGTTAACTTCAACCAAAGTCCGCTCCTCCCGGTGCTCTCCAGACCGCACCCACCCACCACAACCATATCTCTTCGCTTAAACTCTCACCCACACCATATCTCTTCGTGCACGCTCCAAAGGTTCCTCCTCTCACCGCGGTGGCGGCGCCCTTCCTTGGTGATATCTCCATCTCCCCCCTCCATCATGAGCTCTCCGCCTCCCTTCCTCGGCTACATAGCAGCACCGCAGCAGCACACATGCGCGACCGCGGCGCCACGCCCGGCGGTGGCGCTTCTTGTCCCCGGCGCATCCGGCCGGGTGGAGCTCGTGGTGGCGCCCTTCTCCCTCGGAAACGCATCCCGGGCGAATCAAGTAACCTGAGGGCCTCGGTATCGAGCTCTTCGTCCAAGTACCGAGCTCTTCGTCGCTTATGAGATGTTCCCCTTTTTCCTGATCTCTCCCGGGGCCATCATGGAGCCCTCTCCGAACCCTCCCCACCGACGAGGCCACCGGCACGCTGTACCCGGGCGTGGCTCAGATCCACAACGGGCACGAGGCCGGCGTAGATCCACCTCGCGCTAGCGAGCGGTAGCATGGGCCAGTGGGTCGGGACAACGACTTCTTCATCTAAATCACGCTGCCCTCTTTTTTCTCACTCTTCCCCAACAATCTCTCCTTTTCTTGATGCTCTCTCTCTCGCTCTGTCTTCTCAGATCTGCTCCTCTGAACTCCATGCACCTCCTCACGAGCGTGGGACGTCCCTCACACCCTCGGTGGCTACCCCAGTTCTCTCTAGGCCACTGCAGTTGGCATGGTTGTATGGTGGTGGCACGAGGCCTCGTCATCCTACAGATCTGCCATGCTGGAGGTCCACTTCTGCTAGTTCATGAGGGTCAACTTGATGCATGAGTCTGGAACAGATTGGAGCCTCTCGATTGTGAATTTAACTTGATTCGTGAATTGTAGTTTATATGCTAATATTGCAACCAAGTTTATGTATGAGTCTATTCTATTTGTGGATGAGTTAGATTTGTGTTTTGGTCAATCCCTCTTTGTAACATTTCTTGGATGAAATGTTTGATGGAGTGGCGGTGGTGGGAGCCATGGGCGGCGGTAGCAGCGAGTTTTTTTTAATGTTTATCACTGCTGGGTGAAATGCTGGCATTGATATACAAGGGTCATCACTACCGCTTCTCTACTGTCGATTCATTTTCCGCAAAGGAAGGGGTTGGACTCCGTAGTGATATGCTATTCGGAGTAGTGCATGAAAGAAAAACATCTTAATTAACCTTTTTTTATTTTAATCATTGTTAACTTGTTAGGGATATAAAAGGTCATACTCCCTCCGTCCCAAAAAGAGTGTCGTTTTAGGGTTTTATGACTTCTTGTTTGACCATCTGTCTTATTCAAAGGGAAGAGATTGAGGCAAGTGCCAATATCGTGGTGGAGAAGAAAAACAGTGTACATGGGCGTTGGGCTTCCGTCATACCCTTTTATAATCGAAGGGAGGGATCCGATTTACAAGTGCTAATGTTTGTTTATTCTACGTAGTACACCCGAGCCCCATTTGCCCGAGGCCTTTAGGAGTGTGGAGTCATTGTCTTAATGGAACGGTTGTCCTTGCTGCTATGACTTGGGACTCTCGATCCAAGGCTTGTACAAGACTCTCGTGACCCCGTTGTCGTCCTGATTTATTCGCCCCGAGACCTGGAGGTATGGGCTCCGATGGGACTCTTCGGTGCTATCGAGTGACGGCAGGTGGAACAGCGGCCAAGGCTGTGGTGACAATGTACGACAATCCCGCCATCCGCTCGCATTCAATAAAGCTCGATTTGATGTGGGTTGCATCATTGCCGTGGTCGGTCCAGGTCGGTAGCGGGATTCGCGGAGGTGTCAAACTCTGTTGGAGGCCTACCCCGTCTCTTCCGTCGTTGAGGCCGAGGTCGAGGCCATGCACTTGCCCGTAGTATGGACAAGGTCTCGAACGGGCGGTGGCCCGTACCGTGGCCTGTGGGGGTCTCAGGCGAGTCGAAGTCCTGGCCCGAGGCTTGTGATAGCCTCGGGCGAACCAGGGGACCGCTTGAGGCCCCGGATTGGCCTTGGACGAACTGAGGCCTTTTCTCACCCGAGGTTTAGTTTTCCAAATGCTGCTTATACGCTTATTCAGGGGGCCTCGATTCACGGCCCTCGGCGAAACGTAACAAAATAGCAAGCCTCCCAAAAGTTCCTCATCTTCTCCCCCCACCAATTTCCTTCCGAAAGTTTCAATTCTATGTGAACTGACCTACAAATCACAAGAAGATGAATATATATACAAGCTAGCAATTCTAGTTCAGTACCTAGAATTGGACATCAGAAGCGCTGAATTTGGCACTGTAACACTTTTTGTTTGTTTGTGGTAAATATTATCCTACCATGGAGTAACTAGGCTCAAAAGAATAGTCTCGTAATGTACATCTAAGCTGTGCAATTAGTTATTTTATTTACCTACATTTTATACTCTGGGCATACGGTTTTTGGTACATTTAATGCTTGGATGTGATGGTAAATTCAAACGATGTGATGAGAAATTCAGGGTACTAAATTCAAATGCTTGGATTTAATGCACTGAAGTACCTCGAAGAATGAAAAAAAAAGTACCTAAGTGGATGTCCTCGAGCTGGCAGGCTGGTACTTTGAGGCAGTTAGTGTGCCTTCTTGGAGGCCACCTGCGCGCACCTTTGGGCTGCTTGCACACCCTCCAAAATCGTCCGTGCATCCTCTGTTGTGGCTGGGGACTAGGCAGAATCATTGGCGCTAGGGACATAGGGAGGCCGTCAGTACCGCGATGCCACGACTAGTCCGCGGGATGCCCCGGCCGCGTGGGTGACGAGAGATTGGGGAGGGAGGGAGGTGCTCGGACCAGCTGCGGAAAGGTGTGCCGTGCAAGGACGCCGTTAACAGAAACTCTAGCCGCCATGCTTGGGAGGAAAGCTTTTGAGGGTATGGTTGTGTTTTTCATGTGGGTGGCTACATAGAAGGAAAGTTTCCGAGGTATGGTTGTGTGGATGCCTTTTTTTTTTTAATTTTCATGCTAAACGATGTTACAAAATACAGGTAAACAATGCTTCGTTTTGAAATGACAAAAGCAAAATCAGAATTTTAAACGTGTGGTAAAGTGACCATTAAAATTAGAGTAGGCTTAAAAAAAAAGAAAATCCTGACTTGAAAGTTTGATTTAACAAGTTTACGAGCTGCGGCCCAAATGTTTTAGTAACATATCCGCCTACGGCCCAAAGTAGCCCAAAACCCCAACCGAGCGAGCGCCGAAAAATCGACGGCGCGAAGGCCGAAGTCCGCCGATTGCCCATGGCCAATGACCCGTGTCGTATCTTCGCCTCCGTTCGCCACTTCTCGGAGCCCGGCGCCGGCGGCCCGCGGCCTCCTCCATGTTTGTCCATGACTACGAATTACGAAGTGGGTAGTGGGAGCGGTGCGCCGCTGGAACATCCGCCCGCCGCCCGCCACCCGCCGCGGCCCTGCTGGCTGCTACGCACCGGCAGATCCCGTAGACTGCCCGGCCGCCCTTGCAGCCCATGCGTCGGTTCCCAGGTCGCAACCAGCCGGCCAACCCCCGCGGCCCTGCCCCCTGTTGGCCTGCAACCTGCTTGGCTGCTCCTGTTGTGGTGGCCTACTAATGCTCCTGCAGATTCAAGATCCATAACGAGTCATTGTGAGTAACCGTGCACTAAGTTTTGGTTTTGCATTTCGCGTTTTGTTTGATGAATGCTAATGTCTAGCTTCTAATAGTTGCATTGCAATTTGCAATATTTGATATCAATTGAAAAGGCCTTCTGTGCTATGAATATCATTCAGTCTAGTAAATGGAGAAATCAAATAAAAATAATCCATTTCTGGATAAAGCCTTCATAAAAAAATCATAGCATTGCAATTAAGATTCCTAGCAAGATTTTTAGAGTTCTATTATTTAGCAGGTGCACAACAAGTAAAGTTTCTAGCTCTGTATTATTTAGTCCCCTTTTAACCCCTTTTCTGGATTGGCCACTGCCTGCAGCCACAGTAGGACTACTGAATCTCTGAAAAGTGAAAATTAAGAGAACTGACATGATCTATGCTGCAGATTGTGTCATTAATAAAGTAAGCAAAGCAACAATGTTATTCTCCGAATGGCTGTTATGACATACATCATCATCAGAGAGCATCCATAAACATACAAATGTTTTCCATTCGATAAAATTGTCACCTCTTTCCATTTATTTTTCACATTATAAACATGCAAGTGATACTGTGACGAAGTTTTTGTTTTCTTGACATCCTAAACTGCAGACTACCAGTATCTTGCAAATTGTTTGTACCATACTTACATAATATTTTAAAGGACCACACGGACTAGCTGGAGCAAGCACCAGTTGGACAGATCAAACCATATCAAGGAATTCGGATTTGAATTCTTGACCCAGCCGAGACCTGAGCTTTAAGACAGGCCATTCGCCAATCAGTTTAGTAATAATGGGCAATAGGAATGACACAAGGCAAATTGTTGAAGCCAGCCATGGGGCACGAGGAGCCAAAACTGTGTACAAAACCAGATGCAAATGCCGTGGTGGTTGATATGTATGCAAACCACATAAGAGTCTTAGTGAAACATCTATAGTAAAGCAAGAATTCAAGATCCTCCCATCTTGCTATGATGCATATGAATGCAACTACAAGTGATGAGCACATTGCTATGGTGTCGAGATCAAGAATACTTGAAATGAAAATTTCCCTGCCATTATGGGAAGGCCCTGGCTTTTCGTGTCACTACTGTATCCTCCTGGCAGCGTGAAAGCAGCTGCAAAGGTAATTGTTGCAATAAGGATCGCTACTAAGGTAGTGTTGCTTGTGTATGTTTGTGTCAGTGACTTGATATCCTTCCTTGATTCATTAGTTACTCTTTCTCTAGCACGCAGGTGAAGATTATAGAGAGAGGTTGTATCTTCCGGGTCAGCTTTCAGCATAAGCATGTACACTTCATTCTGCAAGATTCAAGGTACAATGTGAAATCCTCATTAATACAAAACTCTGAATAAAACAGAAAAATCTATAAAGTCTGATTGAAGGAACACAATATGATATAATAATAACTCAAATCACTATGCCACGTTCACAAGCATGATAAACGACCAACATACAACACAATAATTCTGTACGTACCCAGTTTAAAGTCTTGGCGTGATCGATGATTTCATACAATTCCCAGGTAGCTGCCCTATTGTTGTTGGCAAGCATGGTGAAGTCTGTCTCTTTGTGGAAGAGTAAAGCAGCAACGATCTTCGGATTGCACTTGTGGACCGCATGATGCAGAGCTGTTTTCCCACTTTTATCTCGCATGTTAATGAGTCTGCGAAGCTCGTGTGATCCCAGGATGAATTCTACAAATTCTACCCGACCTTGGCGTACTGCTTCGTGAAGACATGTCCAACCATTTGCATTAGAATATGGAGTATCTGGACAATGCTTAACAAGCTCCCTGGCAACACCAACATGGCCACGCATGGGAGCTTTGGAAAATACGGAATGACAAAGTTTTTCAGAGACATGACCCTACCCCTTTCCAGGTGGATTAATAACTTTAAGAATCAGTGCTCTCTCCAAGCACATAGATTAAAAGAGGACCTACGGTCAACTTTTTGTGTATGGCTAGATGCCTTTAGTTAAGCTCATGTATGTAAGTACTCTTGTACTCTTTTGCTTCTAAAAAAATTAATGAAATGGCCGCTACTGTGGGGATCTCCCCCACAGTCTTTTGTTGTCAAAAAAACACCAACATGGCCACGTAACGCAGCAGAGTGAAGCAGAGTACTACCATCCGTGGAGACAACATGCCCTAGAGACCAGTCATGTTCTAACAACACTCTTAGGACATCAATCTTGTCCAAGATGACCGCCAGCTTCATTGGCGTGTTCTTACTATTGGTTTCTTCTCTGGCCAACCAGGGACGTTTCTCAATAATCATTTTAGCTATAACTGAAAAAGTCGTGAAGAAGTCAAAGCAGGAAAGATGCTTAGAATTAAGTTAACAGTATATCAGATAATAAGTTACAATTTAGTAGTATGATAATAGGACTAACAATTGATAATAACTTATATTGACATTCTACATGGCTGACCTGAATTTCCATTTTTAACCGCAGCATGGAGGGCATTATAGCCACAGGCTCCTGCATCAGCAGAACCAGGGGTCTTCAGCAGCTTCTCGAAGACATCCGTAAGGCCTCTCATCACGGCAATGAACATGGGTGACTCGTTGTACTTGTTCACGGAGCCAGACAGGGCAGGCTCTACTGCTATCAACTCCAGTGCGAGCTCCCTATGGCCACTGCGAATTGCATGGTGCAGCGCGTTACACCCATTCCTGTCTTGCTTCAAGATGGCTTCGCTCAGGTTCAGCTTGTGGCAGCGTCTGAGGAAAAGTGAAGCCAGGGAGGGATGCCCACTTGTCACAGCGGTGAGCACTGGTGTCTCGCCGTCCGCATTGACGGTGGCGAGGAGAGAGTTCTGGTCCAGCTTCAGCGCCAAGATTTCCTTGCAGAACCGCATGTGACCTTGGATGGAGGAGATGTGGAGGCAGGTGTTCCCCTGAGGAGTTGTTGCAAGGAGCAAGCTTGGATTCTGCGAAGCCATGTTCTTCATCGATACCTCATCACCTGATATCGCTGCTACCAGCAGCGATTTGTCCATCGGCGGGAGTCCTAGTCCTCAATCCCGAATTCACCTGATATCCCGAATTCCTCGCTGCTGCCAGGAGCGATCGGTAAGATAGGAATGATTAAGCAAACGGGTGGAAAGCTCTCTAATTACAGTAAATATAACAACAAGGTATACTGAGAGATCTGGTGCGCACCTCAAGCAAAATCAGAGAGCAGGGAACAGATGCAGAGGGCAATCAACTGATGTTTTATGGTGAAACAAGAACTTGAAAAGATTATGAATGACCAAACCAGACTTGATTCACCACGTCTGATGCTAAGAGGTTTCTTGTCCATTCAACTCAGTTTGGCAAGTCAAAAGACCATGCCTGCCAGCCACGTAAATTTTTCCCCAGTTGCGCACTATGGTTGTCTCTCTCATTGTGACTTTCACTGTCCAGAGGTTTCTTGATTCACCACGTCTGTTAATAGTCAAGGAACAGGAGTATTTTGTAGCTATAATCTTCGCTGTCCAGAGGAAAAATGCAGAAAGAGACTTTCACTAGATATTTCAGCCTATGATTTTTCCTCAACCGTGAACAAAGTTTTATCGAACCTGCAAGTTTTATGGAAATCTTCAGACTACCCAGAAAAGTTATCCTTACCTAAGGAACCACTGCATACATATAGCTCTGAGCCAAAGATGTACTCCCTCCATCTCAAATTGTAAGTCATTCTAAAAATTTGTAAGTCATTTCAAAAATCTTGGAGAGTCAAAGCTTCTCAAGTTTGACCAAATTAATATGCCAAGATAATAACATTCATGATATCAACTAAGTATCATTAGATTCTTCATTAATTGTACTTTTATAATATACCTATTTGATGCCAAAAAAGATTTGTAGTTTTCTCTATAATTTCGGTCATGGTTAAAATGTTCTCTCTTTAAGATTCTTGGAATGACTTGCAATTTAGAATGGAGAAGTACAATAGATATTTACTGTGCATGATTTTTAGAAATCTCTGCCGTTCTATACGTATCCACAGGAATCCCGTGCTCTCTCTCTCTCTCTCAATTCTCAGCTTTCAAGAGAAAGAAAAAAGATCCCCCTGATAGCTACTCACAGTCTCACTCTCACACCTACTACAGCAGGTCCGTTGCTACCGAGTGCCATCACCTCTCTATCTCCCCAACTCTTGGGGCCTCGTGTTGACATTAAAAAATGTCCCAACATGGATTATGGGCATCTCCAATAAGTTTTAATCATCATGGACATGTGGGAAGTTGATTAGCGAAAGAAACACGGGAAGAAGGCGAGCCCATCTCCTACCAGATAAATTCCTAATTCTCCTTTTGGAGCTTCTACTCTTGATAATTTAAAATTGGGTGAAGGTTGCGTAAACAACTTGGCTTAGCTGACTCACCAAGTTGGCTGAGCCGTTTCCCTATCTTCCTCAAATGCAAGAATGGACTTCACAGTTGCATTCCTATCGTCAAGCTGACCAAAAATATATGGATAGTCTTTTTTTAGAGTATGAAAGAATTAATTATGAATTTTTGAAGCCTTTTGCCCATAATTTCCACTGCTAAGTTGACTTAGCCGACTCCCTTAGTTGGCTTCGTTCTGAACTATGAATGTGTTTGCGTGTTTTGCTTTAATCTTGTGATTGAATTCAGATGCATTAATTAATCAGTATCGTATGTTGGTTTCCACTCCATCTGTTCCGTAATATGAGCCGTTTTACCTTTCCACCATGTAGTCTTAACACTCGAGTCAGTGAGAAAAGAAACAAGAGGTTTGCTACGTGTGGTGTAGCATATGGAACTTGGTCCAGTGAAGTGAACTAGTTGTAGCATGTAGCCTTGGTGCCTTGGGTCTACTCACAGTAATTACAGGCTGAAGAACAGTTAGGTTTCAGTGACAGGAGCTGAATTGGATTTCAGGGTCTGTGATTTTTTAGCTAATTCAATGTTGCTTCCTGATCTAGCTCACAACCATTTAGGAAGGCCTCTTGTAATAGCCGATAGATAGATGGGGGTAATTAGGCCTTATGCTTTGCCTAGAGCTTGAGGTCTTATGCTTTTGCCCAGAGCTTAAGAGATTGAGGGGATTAGAAATGTTTCTTCATAACTGATTGCTTGCTTTCCATTGTGCCCCATGGGCTGAATATAAAGGGTACATAGGACTAACACCTCTTGTGCCTAGACAATATGGTACTATTCCTATAGATAAATAACTAAGAGAGACACTAATTAACACTAATGGGCTTAAGGCCCAACTAGGACACTTGAGCCCCTACGGCCCCTCTTTATGCCCATGACATCTCCCCCCGCCCTTGGAGACCCAAAATGCCCTCGAGCTGGAGAGCCGACGCTGAACTAGGGTGAAGCCTTTACATCTCGGCTTCCCATTTTTATTGAAGACTAAAATACAAGTATATCCACCGATCCCATGGGAAGAGCGCCCCTGCTGGCTTCATGTAGGCTGAAGGGTGGAGTGTGAAGCAGCAGGCTCTTATGCTGGAAGTGTCTAGCACCACGGCAGGCACAAGGATGAATGAGATAGTCCTTGATGCCTGATGCTGGATGCTGATGCGAGGTCGCTGCAGTGGAAGCGCCCATACTTGGACCTCCACTGCAATTGAAGCCGCAGGCCGTATCGGCGAGTCCGAGTGGATGAACACGTACGGCAACGACGAGCTGAGGAGCATGCGTATCTGCCGCACCATGCGACGGACAAGCATTCCTCGCACTGCTGCCTGGAGGCGCACCGTTGCTTGCTCCTTCGATGCTTTTGTGGCACGAAGAGCCTGCGCTCGGCGACGTGCTAGGAGTCCCCGTGCAGCGGCCTGGAGGCGTACAGCTGCCCGGCGTTCACGGTCCTCCTTCTCGAGACGCACCCGGAGGCGATCCAGCTGTGCGGTCATCTCCGCAAGGCTGCGCAGGCAGTTGTCGACGCCAAGGGACAGCCGGTGGAGCGGGTCGGGGCGCAGAGTTGGTTTGAAGCGCCGCTGCAGGAGCTCGGTGAAGCGACGCCATGCCGGGTATTCATCTTGCGTGACTTGGCGGAACCACTCGCGGGCATCAGCTTTCAAATTGCGAGAAGCTAGCCATACCCGTTCTTCCACCATGATGCGCTCCCGGCGGAAGTAGAGCTCGCACTGGTTGATGAAGGCCTCCGGATCAGAGGTGCCATCAAACTGCGGGAACTCCATCATGCACGGGCGTCGACGGGTCGAGGTCGCGCCTGCTGGATCGGCGGCGAGGGGTGAAGCCGTGGTCGCCTCTTGACGAGGCGGCGCCGATGGAGAGAGCGCGCACGACTGCTTGTGGTGGGGGGCTCGGTGGCGCGGAGGAGACGGGCGGCCGGCGCGAGAGGATTCGGGCAGAGGCGCTGACGCGCCGGCGTGGAGGGGGCGGGCCGCGCGGATGGCAATTCCCCCGCCTTTCCTTTCCTCCTAATCTTGGCGCCGATTGCTCGTTGCCTTCCTCCTCCGTGTGGCTAAGAATAGAAGACATGCAGAGGTTGAGGGTTCGGAGGTTGCTGCACGGCCGTGGAGGTCAGCGGCTAAGAATAGAACATAGAAGCGAGATGGTGGTGGGGATCGGCCTGTGGGTGGCTTTTGGCGCCAGTGGGGCAGCGGCGGCGGCGTATTTAGGGTTGATGGGTGTGGCGCCAGGTGACGCCGCTGGCTGGCTGCCGGGATCGGCTGAATTTTTTTTTTTTCAAAACGAAGGGGATCGACGGCGGCCGTGGATGGAGGATCGATGGCTAGCTGATACCAGATGTAATAGACGATAGATAGTTGGGGGTAATTAGGCCTTATGCTTTTGCCTAGAGCTTGAGGCCTTATGCTTTGCCCAGAGCTTAAGAGATTGAGGGATTAGAAATGTTTCTTCATAACTGATTGCTTGCTTTCCATTGTGCCCCATGGGCTGAATATAAAAGGGTACATAGGACTAACACCTCTTGTGCCTAGACAATATGGTACTATTCCTATAGATAAATAACTAAGAGAGACACTAATTAACACTAATGGGCTTAAGGCCCAACTAGGACACTTGCGCCCTACGGCGCCCCTCTTTATGCCCATGACACCTCTCTATTTTTTTTGCTCTTGTTGAAGACTTCAAATGCTTTTGCCTTTTCTTCCTTTGTCAGTTCCATTGTTCTCAGAACTGATACGCACCTTTTATAGAGAAGTCATTACCTTTAGCATCCTCCTTTTCTTTGGGCAGATCTGCAGATTCATCTTGTACTTGCTTAGTCCTCATGTCTGGGTATCTCCCAATCATGTCTTCTATCCTTTCACCCTTTTTAGACCTCTTTTCTTCCGTTTCATGTTTTTTGCTTGATGTAGTACTAGTTCTTTCTGCCTACTTCATTCAACAGTTGCGATCACATTTTCTTTATCTCGAGAATCTCGTTGTCCACTTCTTTCAACAGCTGCAGCCTCACTTGCTTGCCTCTCAGTAATTGGATCATCATCTTCATCATGTACCACATGAACCTCAATGTTGTCTGAATCTTCTAAATCTTGAATTTGTCGAAGTGAGATTGTGAGCCCCTTCAGCCAAATGACGTACATGATAACAATGAAATAGCTATGACCTGACCTCAAACTTTTTTGAAAGCGAGCTTAGCTCGTACTTTTATTAAGAGGAGTGGGAAAGTTTATACACGACTTGCGCCAATTCCGCAGCGAGCTGCGGGGAGATGACATAAGTAAAACACTAACACAAGGCACTGGCTGAAACGGTGGTGCAGTAAAGGGTGTAAACTAAGAAGAACACAATTGTGCTACAAAAACTAGGAGCTCGGCGGGAACACGCATAGAGGCGCTCAACCGTCTTAAACCAACGCCGGGCGCTGCGCATGGGGAAGATCTCCTGGACAACCGCCCGCTTGTGAGCTGGGACATGATCTGCGAAGTGGCTATGGAACCTCTCTCGCAATCATGGGATGCTGTGGCGGTCGAAGGCGCGGCGCCCGGCTGATGACCCTCCCACTTGTCCAGAGGGGCGCGGGCGTGCACGGGGGGCCCTCACCAGCGGGGCAAGGCCGACGCCAAGGGGCCGAGCATAGGATTTGCCCGACGAAGAAAGGGGCCTGCTGCCGGCCTGGATCATCAGTGCCACCGCCCCGCCGACGTCGGCGTCGTGGCAGCCCTTGGCACCGTGTAGAGGCTCCCCAGGCGTGGCGTTGAGGTCCCCGCAAGATGGCTCGAGGAGGGGCACCGGCGGGGGCGATGAGCATGCTTTTTGCTCCTCGCCCGATGTCCGTGCTGAGGCGTAAGAGGCGGGACCGGAGGAGAAACATCGGGCGGTGACATGATCCCGGCTAGGCAGTTGAAGCGAGCCCGACAAAGGGACGGCGGCACAGGCACGGGCGACGAGGATTGGGCATGGCGTGCGGGCGCCCACGCCCGCACCAACGAACAGCGTGAAAACCGCCGCCGCCGACGAGGTGGCATGCGGCATCAAGCGCAGAGGCCCCCGCCCTCCGACGATAGCCTAGACTGGAACTAATGATGGCGACGACAGTGGCCACCATCTTGCAAGCTCGATGGTTGTGGCGAGCTGTTGGTGTCTGAGGACGCGGGCGGCCGGTCCGCCGGCCGAGCAGCCGCCGGGTGCGGGCACCAACAGATGGGCGAGGAGGCGCCACACGAGGGCGACGGCGCCTCGCGTATTCGTCCGACGATGACGGCGCCGCCCGCGCTTGAGCGACCGGCCCGTGGCAACGCCGAGGTTGTGGCCCGAGATGCCAACATCATCGCCGCGACCGGGAGCAACGCCCTACTCCCAACGCCCGGGGCGACCGTCCTACCACAGCGGCGAGGGCGGGCTCGGCGACGCCAAGAGCCGCGGCCGAGACCAGTCGCGGCCAAAAGGGCCCAACGGCTCCGCCCGTGGCCGCCGATGGCGAGACGGGGCGCGACGCTGTGAGGTAGCGGCGGGAGGGCTCATAGTCCACCTCGCCCTCAGAGTCGTCGACGCCCGGGCGAGCAACTCCGTCCCAACGCTCCACCTTGACCTACCGGCCGAGGGTACGAAGGAGTTGGCATCGGGCACGTAGCCTTCCACACCACCAAAGCAGCCGTTTCTCGACGGCCGCCGTCGCCAGAGAGGCCTCGCACGGGGCTGCGGTGGGAGGGAGACGCCGACGATCTCGAGCAGAGCGGACGGGCGCATGAAGACGGCATCGGGCTCCGGCGGCGACCGGGGTGGGTGACGACATCTCTTCCGCAGATGGGCCCCCCGGTGACGGCGGGGGAGGCGGGCCACCTAAAGGTGGCTGAGGCGGCCGCAGAGGACCTGACCTCAAACTTACATAAAGGAATATGTGTCTGTTTTAATACAAGAACCATCTTTCTCAAAAAATGTTATACGTGACCTACTTTTTGTTATTCATGTTCATTGTAACGAAATTTCAATTAATTTTTTTCACAAGGGAACCTAATCTGAAAGGACCTAACAAAAGCAAGGCAAGGGTGGCAAACAAACTGCCACTAAGTGATCACACCCAATTGCAGCATGTGCGAGGTAAAATACCATATCTCTCTTGTTTCCCATTTTACTGAACCACTTCGATGAAACATTGGGGTTTTCTTACTCTAGCTGGATGGTGTATGCAGAGTGTGTGTCAGACACTGATGGACGGGGCCGACGGGCTACTTCCTGGATGGAGGAGGAACATTTACCTTACTCAGGCGCAGCCTCCAGTATATTTTCTGCAAATGTATATAGGCGAAGAACTGATCCATATGGTGGCCGTGGAAGATCCCATTAAAGTGTATCTGTTCTATACAAGCACAAAAGAGGGACATGTGAGTCTGTACCGTGGCCAAAGAACTGTGAACAGAAATGTGTAAGTACCAAACGGGGGGCTGTGTGGTTGTGCTATGTGTAAGCTAATAACCGTATAGGCCAACTGTTTTTGTCACTGGGTGCTGTAAAGCTCCAGGCTGCCCTCAAGAAGCCTTGAAAGAATGGAATATTAGTAGATGAGTTCTGGTTCTCTGAAGAGGCGTCGTGATACTAAGCTGTTCTCGGACAGGGGGGGCCTGCAGCTATGCGATTGTTGAATAGACAAATCTGACCGAATGGTTGAAGGGAGAAACAGCTTGTGATGCATGGCTACTGAGTGGCAGAGAGAAGATCTGTGCCAGCAGGTTGCAGTTGCTGGCAAAGCAGAGTCACGACTCCTGCTTACATTCAGTTCCTCTGCTGAAGATGTGTGCATGCATTTGAATTACTAGTAGAAAGAAAATGCAGCAGGTAGGAATTTAGAAAGTCTTTTAAGAGTGAATCGTGAGACGCCTAGCTGATGCCTTTAAAAGGAAGGAAGGAACCGTGTGGTGTGGCGACATTACGGAGTAGGCACTCTGCTCTCTACAAACCAGCTCGTCGGCCCAGCGGCCCCGGAAAAAACTGGGGTGTGCACCGTGCACACAGTCCGTGGGTGTGCACCACCCGTTGATTCACGCCACGTGTCCTGCGAATCATCATTGCCGTCCACATCTCGTGTAGTATACAGCAGCTCAGCCTCATCCTTTTGCATGCGTGCATGCGGCGGCCAACGAAGCGGAGCCGGTTCCCAGGAGCGTACAACCACAATGATTCCTATGACACGTGGTGCAAATCTACCGTGGGTGCACACCCAAAGCATGCGTGTGCACGGTGCACACCAGTTTTTTCCGCGGCCCCAGCCCCTAACAAGTCCACTAGAAGGCTAGCAGTGTCGTCGAACCCACCGTGATCAAAGCCACATTGGCACACTGCGACACGGCATATGTGGGGAATGCGGGCAGTGACCCTGTGTGGATGGCTGTCACACCGCACAAGTGGCTGGAGAATGCGGGCGTCACGCCTGAGGACGCCCCGCCCTGAGCCGCCGGGCCTTCAACGCGCTGCCGCTCTCAGGGGTGAGCGTCTCTCTCGCCCAGCGCGACACTGTGTGCCTGTCCCACTCTCCCTCCCTCCTTCCTTCCTATTTCTAGTGCAGCTCTCGCGTGACAAGTTCTTGGCAAGTTGGCATGGATTAGCTCTGGTATGGTATCTGGTCAGGACGCCAAGGGGAGCTGGCACACGTGCGCCATCGCGGCGGCGGCCGACGAGGGACAACGTTTGCGCCGCGGCCATCATGTCAATCGAGGGCATCATCATCATTCATCAAGGTCTCCATCCACTACATCATCTCTACTTCACACCGTCAGAGCTCCATGCATGTGTGCACACCACACCACTACCTCCTTATTACCTACTATGTCCTCCCGTTGACACTCAAAATTGGCTTGGACTAAGGCACCGTAAATTTCCAGAGAGTCAAATTTGAGGCCCTCAAGAAAAATCGACAAAGGAGGCTGATTTTTCGCAATAAGAAGTGCTGGACGCTGGGATCGAGGCTGGGCGCTGCGTCTGACGCGAGAGCAACGGACGTTCGGGCGCGTGCGACGCCGCCGGACGCTGGTGTTGCGGCGTCCGTGCCAACCTTTGCGGCGTCCGATGACAAGACCACGTGAAGCCCTCTCTGGACGCGTCGCTGCCGCGCGGGCGGGGGCGCGGAAGCGACCGCACAGCGTCCGGGGCGGGCCTAGCGCCTGCAGGTCTCTCGGACTGTGTCCAGCACTCCGCCGCCGGGCCCGGCGCGCCTTACCCGTGGGCATCCGGCGCATGCTTGCAGCGCTATTTTTTGGTTCGTGTCCGAACCGATCTCTTTCCCAATCGGTTTTTGGGAAGTTTTGGTGCTTGGAAACGCATCTAAGGCCGTTCCTAAGGGGATAAGACCAACCCGCCTCTATATAATGAGAGGTTCATGGCCAATTTGATCCCATCTAAATCCAATCAATCAAACACTACTACCAAATCCTAATCTTCTTCTCTCAACCCCTCTACTCTGCTGTCCGGCAGGATCCTCCACGAATTTCGTTAGCGTTCTTGTTGGCCTTGCAGATCCTAGGGCACCCTCACATGCGCCCTCCCCCGCCGGGTCTTCCCGGAGATGCGTTCGGAGGTTTTCCTGGCCGAAACCGAGCTCTACATCTGCCCTAACGATCTCTTGATCGCTCGTGGCTGATCACACTGCAGTTCTTACCATTTTCAGGTTGTGTGCAACCTCGTGGGTGTTCAAGGCCCTCCCGGTATGCTTGGCGTGGAACCCTAGTTTTTCGTCAACACCTCCCAAGTTTTTGAGCACATAGGGGCCAAAAACTGCTTTCTTGATCGATTTAAGCTTTCATTCCCTCCTCGCCGGGATGCTAAAAGAAATAATCATTTCTATTCTGATCCCTTCCCTTATATTACCTAAGTGTAGGATGTGTTTGGTTGGGTGCTCAACCCTGACCTGGTTCCATGGAGCCAAGTTGGCTTGTTTGGTTGACTGTACATGGGCGGCCTGCTGCCCGGCTTCGAGGCCACCCATTCACCCCCGCACGAAAAACACTAGCGGCGACTGTTTTTTCTGCCTAGCTTGGCCTGACCCATCCAAGCGTCGTCTAGTGGGCACGGCGGTGCCTTGGGTTGGCCACCAAAAATGCGGTGTCACCACCCGCTAGCGTTTCCGTTTCCCTAGATACTGTTCAATTGCTTCACTCTGTTGGGCCGCTCTATCTCTCTATCGCTCTCTCCTGATTATGTCTCCATCCTCCTTGGTACACCATGGTGGTGGTAAGCTTCATTGGTGTTGCTTGGTAAGCTAGGAAGGCGACTAGTATGCGACCTCATTCCCCTGTCCTTTGTCTTTTGTTCTTTGTTGTTTCTTCTTGTACACTTTTCGACATTATTTTGCTTCAGATCCATCAATTTTTCCATTGAATTTTAGGGTTTGCTTGATAAGGTTGATGCTGATCCGGGTGATGCACCACTTGGTCGCATAGTTGGCCCTTTGATTTGCTTAGGGTTTAAATCATATGTTGTTTAGCCTCATTTGTTCTGGTTCGAATCCATTGATTTTCCACTAGGCTTTAGGGTTTGGTCGACAATTAATTTGGATCTGGGTGTGATGCACCACTTGGTATCGTAGCCAATTCTTTGATTTTCCTAGGGTTTAACTTATACTGTTGGAGTGTCATACTAATTAATACCCACATTCCTTATTTAGCCTCGTGGAACCTTCAATTAGAAATGATGGACTATTTCTTGTTTAGCAAACCCCATGTTGGCTTGCTCAAAACAGGTATATTAGCCTAGTAAGGCTCCAACTAAGGCAGAAAACCAAACACACACATAGTATTTAGTACAGGATGCTCATGAAGACAGGCCCCACCGCATCAGGTGTAATCAAACCACTGAAACATGGTTCGACATTGGAGAGTGGAGACCGTGGTATGCTACAATATCATCCAAATGAAGCAGGATCCAACATTGGAGGGTGGAGACCGTGTCGGCTGTAGTATCTTTACTAGTATTTGCTTTATTTTTATTGTTCTATGATTTATGTCGTTCTAAACTATGAAAAATGTTTGCATGTTTGCTTTAATCTTGTTATCAAATTCATAAGCCTTAATTAATCTGTATATGGTATATAGGTTTGTATTCCCTCTGTCATGTGATATGAGTCATTTTAGCTTTCCACCAAGTAGTTTTTAACACTCAAGTCGGTGAGAAAAGAAACAAGAGTTTTTCTACATGTGGTGTGGCTACTCGACACACGCACACATGCACACGCACACACACGCATTATGCACACCCACACACGCTGCCAAGACACACACACACACACACACACGCACATGCAACACACGCACGCACACGCACACCCGCACACACACGCACGCGCACGCACACACACACCCCCCACACGCGACACGCCAAGAACACGCACGCACACGCACGCACGCACGCGCGACGCACCCAAGACACGCACGCACGCCAAGACGCCAAGACACACACGCACTCCACGCACGACGCACGCCAAGACGCCAAGACACGCACGCGCACACACACGGTCCAGTGAAGTGAAACTAGCAAGCTTTGAAGGAGGAAAAATATATTATGTATGGGACAGTTTTATCTTGGAAATTCAATCTTTCAAAAGAAGATAGAAATTGTCTTGGTAGCTATTACACACACACACACACATGGAACTTGGTCTAGTGAAGTGAAACTAGCAAGCTTTGAAGGAGGAAAAATATATTATGTATGGGATGGTTTATCTTGGAAATTCAATCTTTCAAAAAGAAGATAGAAATTGTCTTGGTAGCTATTCCTAGTTTAATTTGGATATGTGCACTAACCTGGAGACCACCTTGAATATGTTGGAGGCAAGACTAAGGTGGAAGCTTATATTCCTTCTCATCCATGAATAAAAAAAAGTAAACCAACAATTAGGATGGAACCATTGTAAAGAAAAACCATAGTAAAGAAAAACCAAAATACAAAACACAATGGAACACGATGGACTCAAAAATAACTTGATAGTACCCCAAACTTCTATAATTGTTCTGCAACCAATCATGCGAGCACGGCTTCAACAGTGGGCCAACAATCAACTCCGATGTCCCTTGAAAATGGGACACCCATCATTGCTGGAGTTAGTGATGCAAATTGAACACTACAAACCGTAATAGGAAAGGATAAGAGATATTGAAAATGCCCACCATGTGTCAACGCTAGCTTGCACTTCCTCGCCCCGCATGGCAGCTCAATCGGCCACTAGAATGGTTAGTTTGAGTAGGGGTGTGGAAGAGGAAGGAGCAAGCATACGGCTTAGGGGCCGGACAACATGTCGCCCAACCGCCAGGTGCCTATGGGTGGGCGGTCTTGGACGTGTAGTCATCATGTCCGCGAGTGGTGTGTCCATTTGGTGTCCAAGTAGCCGCCAGAGCAACAGAGGATCGAGAGAGGTCGTGGTGGAAAATTACGGGGGGGGGCTTAAATACCTAGGGCTTGTTTTATTTGGCCCGGCTAGTTTGATATTGACTAGGATGAAGATGGCAACTAGCTCTAAGATAGGCAACCTCGATGGAGATTTCATCCACGTGGGGAGCTTTGTAGGCTAAAACTGATTCATGTTGAGAGAAGCAGGTGAGTTTATATTCTAGTACTCCCCATTCCCATTAACCATTGGGGACACAATTTTGCAAGCATAGTTCAAAAGAAGCCCAATACAACATGTGCAGCCCAACTCAAATAAATTGGAGATATAAATACAGGGAAACCTTAGGCATTCGTTTGTTCCACTCCCATCCAGGCCTGGCTCTAGACATGGGCAAGCAGGGCGACCACCCTGGCCCCCCAATCGGGAAGGGCCCCTCGCTAGGTATGTAAACAACAAATTGTATTAGTTGTTGGTCTAGTTCTAAACGTTGCCGGTGTTGGGGTTAGTCCCACATGGGTAATCGATGGTGGGGGAGCACAATATATAAGGTGGGGTGGTCCTCACCTATTAGGCTAGTCTTTTGGGTTGAGCAAGACCCACAACCTTGATATGTTGTGGCTAAGTGGACCTGTGGGGAAGCGGCATCGGCCAGCTCCAAGGAACCTAGGGGCACTGGCCAGACGAGCCGAGCCCGGATCTAACAAGTGGTATCAAAGTCAAGTCTAATAAGAAACCGCAACCCGTTTCGGGGGAGCCTCGTCATTGGCAAACATCTTGGCGGTACAAAAGTGTGAGTTAAAGAGTTGGGTCCGATGTGTGACTATGGGGGAGATTGTTGGGGTTAGTCCCACATTGGTAATTGATGGTGGGGGAGCACAACATATAAGGCAGGGTGGTCCTTACCTATCAATCTCCCCCGTAATCACACATCGGACCCAACTCTTTAATTCACACTTTTGTGTGCCCAAGTTGTTTGTCATGACGGGACCCTTCTTTTTATCTTGCTCCTCGTCTCTGTGTGACCCTATAATGAGATGTGTTGTGGGTTCTCATTGGACCTGGATTTGATACCACTTGTTAGAACTGGGTCTGGCTCCTCCGGCCAGCGCCCCTAGGTTCATTGGAGCTGGCCTGGCCTAACTGCCGGTGCCTCTCCCTCTCAGGTCAAGTGAGCAACAACATATCAAGGTCATAGGCCTTGCTCAACCAAAAATACTAGCCTGATAGGTGAGGACCGCCTCACCTTATATGTTATGCTCCCCTCAGGTCAAGTGAGCCACAACATATCAAGGTCATGGGCCTTGCTCAACCAAAAAGACAAGCCTGATAGGTGAGGACCGCCTCACCTTATATGTTGTGCTCCCCTCAGGTCCAGTGAGCCACAACATATCAAGGTCATGGGCCTTGCTCAACAAAAAAGACTAGCCTGATAGGTGAGGACTGCCTTACCTTATATGTTGTGCTCCCCCACCATGGATTACTGATGTGGGACTAACCCCAACAGACGCTCCTATAGTCACACATTGGACAAAACTTTTTAACTCACACTTTTGTGTGACCAAGACGTTTATCAATGACAGGGCTCCCCCGAACGGGCTCCCTTGTTTGTGTGTGACCTTACCAAGATTTGATGCGGGTTCTTATTGGACCTGGCTTTGATACCACTTGTTAGAACCGACCCGTCTCCTCCGGCCGGTGCCCCTAGTTGGAGTTGGCCCGGCCCAACCTGCCGGTGCCGCTCCCCCACGTCTTGTGAGCGAGAACATATCAAGGTCATGAGCCCTGCTAAACCCAAAAGACTAGCGTGATAGGTGAGGACCACCACACCTTGCTCCCCCACCATTGATTAATGATGTGGGACTAACCCTAATAGCCGGCCTACATATTCCTATCTTTCATGAGAAGTATCGAGTCCGTAGATTAATAGAATACTAGCGTCTACAAGAAGCCACATGCACACACAAACACACGAGTCCACTTTCAATTCTTCATCCGCGGTGGCGTCGCAGATCGGGCAAAGATGACGGCATTGTGGCAACCGGCATGGCGAGATGCGCGAGCGGCTGGCTATTGCACGATGGGCGATGGCGATGTGGCGAGATGTTGCAACCTCCGTGACTCGCCTACTCCGCGGTCTGCCTAACCATAACGATGTGATGAATGACAAGCCAATGATGAATAGACGATCGGCGGTGAGGCACACTAATCCAAGAGCATGAGTAGAGTATATATATATATGTCGGTAGATGATTTAATTTTTTGAACTAACTGGTTATGTAAATTTTATACAGCATCATGTCATCAAGAAAGTATGCTTCTGGCAGTGAGAAAAAGGAAAAAAAAAAGAGCATGGGTAGATGAGTTGAAACAATCATTGAGGGGTTCTATTCATAAGTTTTTCATGAATAGTTTGAACACTTTAAGAAATCTAAATCTGTTGGCGATGGTTTTGCTTCATATCAATGCCAAAATTGTCATAAGAAGGATCTTCATCTACTGGAGGCAAAACCATGTTTATATACACTTCTTGATGACCTGATGCATTGATATGAAGCAAAACCATGTTTATATACATATATGATTTACATTTGCTACTATCAATGATGTCGACATGTATGTACAAAGGGCCCCGAATTTATTTTCACCAGGAGCCTCCAAAACGATTTCCATTTAATTGGCTCCATGATGGCAGCCGATTTGCACCCATGTTGGCTTACTATAAATAGGTTTAGCGTAGCCAGTCTCCAATTGTAACCAAGCTACAACCAATGCAGAAAACCTAACACGGCCATAGTGACTAGTACAGGATGATGAAGGCCACCCCCACTGCATCAGGTGTAATCATCCCATTGAAACAGGGTTCAGCATTGGAGAGTTGGATACCATGCCATGCTGCAGTATCTTTACCAGTATTTGCTTTATTCAATCATTCTGTGATTTCTATCATTCTGAACTAGGAAGAACATGTTTGTGTGGTTGCTTTAATCATATTGGTTTGAACTCCCTTCATCTGGTAATATAAGTCGTTTTTAGCTTTCCACCAAGTAGTCTTTAACACAAGACTCAATGAGAAAAGAAACAAGAGCTAGGTTTGCTAGTTGCTACGTGTGGTGTAGCCACTGACACACTCATTTACATGCATACACACACAAACAACGCCATTGCTTACCATTTGTCAACCAAGTGTGCCATTGGTGAGCCGAAAGGGGAAGCTAACGGTTGCAGGGGGGGGGGGGGGTGTGCACATGTAGTTAGCCCGAGCTGGTCGCCAAAAGGAGCCAAGGGTGAGCCCCTACTTGGGAAAACTAGGGCCAAGAAAACCAGCAAGCTTTGAAGGAGAAGAAAAGATTGTGTAATAATTCGCCGGGCAGCCTACTTATCTTGGAAATTCAATCTTTCAAAAGAGGAAAGAAATGGTCTTGGTAGCTATTCCTAGTTTAATTTGAAACTGTGCACTAACCTGGAGACCTTCTTAAATATGTTGGAGGCAAGACTAGCTAGAAGGTGGAATCTTTTTATTCGTTCTCATCAATCAACTAAAAAAAGTAACCCAACAATTATGATAGAACTATAGTGAAGAAAACCAAAGTACAAAACAAAACAATGGACGTCGTCCCATTTTGACTCACGGAAATACCGTGGATAGTACCACAAACTTCTTTACATTTTCCACAACCAATCATACGAGCACGGCGTGTCCTTTGCGTCCAATGGCTTCAGCAAGTGGTCAGCAATCGACTCGATGTCCCTTTGAAATGGGATGGCCATGATTGATGCGAATGGAACACTACATATAGTGTAATATATGAAAGGATAAGAGAAATAAAATGCTAACCATCCATCAACACTAGCTTGCACTTGTTCAGTGTTGGCATTTTGGCTCAATCTGACCACGAGAAATGGTTATGGGGAAGGGGGAATGGGGAGGAGGATGGAGCAGATTACGCTATTAGGGGCGGGACAACGTTCCATCAGTCCACCAGTGGCTACGGGTGGCGGCTGCAGTCGCCAAGCACCGGTGGTTGCCGGCGTGGCTAGCCCGCCCTCGCCGCTGGCTCAGACGCGTGGTCGTCATGTCCATACAATCCTCCATGAGCGGTGAGTCTATGCATTGGGCACGTGGTGGCTAGGAGCAGGAGGGGATCAAGGGACGATGGAGTGGAAAATGAATGAATGGAATGAGGGGTTGGCTTAAATACCTAGGGTTTGTCTATTTGGGCTAAGCCGTTTTGATATTTAGCCAGGATAAATATGGAACGGGCCCCAAGATACCTGATCCCTGATGGTGATTTCATTTATTGGTGTATGATTATGGGCTAAAACTAATCCCTGCATGGGGCTTAACAAACTAAAACTGATTCATGTTGGGTGAAGCAGGTGTGAATATTCTAGTAGTCCTCGTCCACATTACCCGTTGGGGACCCGATTATGCAAGGGCAATCCAAAAGAATCCCAATATACACCATGTGCAGCCCAACTCTAATTAAATTGGAGATATAAGTACATGGAATACCATAGCCATTCCTTTGTTCCAATCCAATCTAAACGACTCGATGATGGCGGTCAGTTCACAACACTCTCTCACGGAGTCCTTCTCCTTCTTCCCACTCTCAATGCCTCGCCCTCCTAGTTTTGCTACCTTGCCTCTCACTCCAACAAATAGCAAACAACAATACAGACATGGAGATCTAGAGCCTAGAGGTCATAGCAACGACATCAACATCCTTATCTTCAAGCCGGGGAAGACATTTTATCTCGTTCGGTCTTTAACCTTCTTGATTGCAATGTTCCTATCGATGTACTGAACCCTACCCCGTGCTTGTGACACAGGAGTCAAAGAGCAGCAACAACCTAGGAATAGGGACAAGGTCTGTCAGGTGTGAAATCACCATTAGTGGACAAGGATAGTGTCGATGTTTTTTGACGACCGAGAGCCTCGCCACGGGGTGAACGAGCGCTTTGTTCGGGCCTCGATGAACCTAGAGCCCGGCGGTTTGTTGCGCAAATTGACATTGAGAGCGGGTTTTTATACTGGTTCGGGCCCTCGATCCTTGATCGAGAAAAGAACATTACATCCAGTCGGCGTGAGCCTGTTTCTGATTGATGGGGTCAACCGCGGATCGGTTGTGTTGTTTACAGCACTTGATGTGTTCAAGTTGCGTTCTCCTCCATGAGTTGCTCCTCGGTCTCCTTTTATAGTTCAAGGGATCGAGAAGCTCGCTACGGTCCTAGTCGGATACAAAGCGGATTGTCCGATGAGGATTCGAACACCCAACTCTAAAACAGAGATCTGACTAGAGTTCTATCCTAGTTACAACAGAACTCACCATAGCTATGCTTCCATTGCCTTCTCGGAGTTGTTGGTGGCCGCAGGCTAGGATAGAACCCTGCGAACAACTCGGTAGAGTTCTTTGGTGATCCCGTATCCACAAGCCCCCGAGCATCTCAAGGTTGAGTCATGAGAGCTGTCTTGCTCTTCTCAGATGAAGCCTTGATATGGTCTTGAGATCGTCGTACGTTGTGCACTTTGAAAAAAGTGCACCCGTAGGGTGTAGCCCCCGAGCTTCTTGCTTTTTGGCACGAAGAGCTGGAAGGTCTTTGAGTTCTTCTCCTCCGTCTTCGAGTTCTTCTCGCTCCCGAGCTCCGTCTTCAAGTTACGCACAAAGAGCCGGAAGGTTTTTGAGTTCTTCTCCTCCGTCTTCAAGTTCTCCTCGTTCCGGAGTCTTTTGAAAAATCTTGTCCCGGGTATCCCGTTAGCCCCCGAGCGTCTTGGAGTTCTTTTGTAGATAGAGCTCCTAGAGGTTCTTTTTGCCCTTCTGACTTTTTGACCGTTTCTCTTTTTCCGTGCAATCATGGGTCGCACAGTGCGCTTTTACTACGTCTGGCTTTTTGGGAAACGTCTGCGTGTTGCAGTCAGCGTAATGAATTGGCTGCTGCTGGAATTGAGGTGACCGATCTTTGCTGGTTGCCTCATCTTCCATGGACCCGGTCTATAGGCATGCCATTTTCTACCTATAAATTCGGCCTGCCGGTTTGGTGGAAAGCCGGAGCGTCCTTCTTCTTCACTTCTCCTTCTTCTTGGAGTCTCCCTCTTACGTAGAATAGCCTTTCTCGAGCTTCCGAGCCATGGTGGCGCCGGTGAGCGAGTTGGATCAGTCCTCGAGCATGGTCTTGAGCCTTCTGAGGTTCTTTTCTTGCGAGTGAGGGATGTCTTGTGAAATGGAGTAGAAGGTGACTACTCCGGTGGTGGTTCCACTCTTGGACGTGGCAAGCGGCAGGAAAGGGATGCCTTGTGATGGGGGTCCGGTCTTCTCGGATCGAGTTCTCCCTCACTTCGTCGTCCTATTCCACTTTGCCGGCATCTGTTGAGGAGCAGGGCGGTCTACTTCCAGTTCCACACTAGCCTTTCGCGAGGTTGGGTGGCTTCTTGGGTGACTTGTCTGTCCCTCATGATGTCCATCTGTGCAAGAGAGGATAACCCTAGCTGTTTTTGGGCAAGGGGGTTATCTTTTCCCTTCTCTCTACCTTTGGGCCTTGAGGAACCACCATCCGCACCTTCTTTGGAGTTCTTCACTCGTTTTGGGTGTTTTGCTTCCGAAGGTTCTTCTTCCCTAGGCCAGCAGCTTTGGAACTCTGTGGCTCGTGGTTCCCCTATTTCGCTAGGGTTCTTCGGGCTTCGAGTACTTTTGTGCAGGTGCTGACTTCGCCTTGCCCTCCATGGTCTTCTTAGCGTTCTGGCGCTTGGAATTCCCGTGCGAGGGTCTTGACTTCTTGTTCAAGTGTCTTGAATTCCAAATTATCATTCTTCTTGGTCTTGGAAAGTTCTGTCCCCTTGGCGGTTGTTGTCTGCTTGGTGGGGTTTGGAACAGTCCCGGCGCTCCATCTTTGTCGCTCTTGGATGCGGCCGTCTCCTGCCTACGGTGTTGTACTCTTCAGAGTTGTTGGGCTCCTGGTCTCCTTTGTATCTTGTACGTAGGAGTTCTTTTTGTGCTCCTCGTGCACTTGAGTCTTCTTTGTATCTTGTAGGGAGTTGTTTCCCATGTAATTTGTAATCGTTATATTGTTGAATAAAGAAGTCTTTTCTTCTCCAACTTGTGTCTTGTTTTGTCTAGACTTGTATGTTGTTCTTCCCCCTGTATGACAAGTTTCTGTTATGAATCACCTTGTCTGTAGGTCTTGTCTTGAAGTCTTGCTTCTCGTCGCCTGGGTTCTTTCTGGTGACTTGGCCGCATCTTATTCTTGAAGTTGTTGAGTAGAATTGTATGCTTGGATCTGTGCCTTCGAATTCTTCTTTAGGTCGCCCGGCTCCATCCTCTTCTTATGGACTGAGTAGTTTGATAGAGTCTTGCTCTTTGATGGGCAGAGTTGTTTTTCTCTGCCATTTAGCTTCGCCTTCTTCTTTAGACTTGCTAGAGCGGATGATGGAGTCTTGCTCGATTGCCAGGGTTGTTTTCTTCCTCGCGCATCGGCTTGTCTTCTTTTGGACTTCTTTGTAGTAGGTTGGAGGAGTGCTCTGTGCGTCGGGGTTGTTTTCCTCACGAGGTTCGGCTTGTCTTCTTTTAGACTAGGCTGTAGCGGGTTGGAGGCGTGCTCCCGTGTGTCGGGGTTGTTTTCCTCTCGACGTTCTAGCTTGTCTTCTTTTTAGACTCGCTTGTAGTAGGTTGGAGGTGTGCTCACGTGCGTCGGGGTTGTTTTCCTCCGACGTTCGGCTTGTCTTCTTGTAGGCTTCTTTGTAGTGGGTTGGGGTCATGCCCCGGTTTGTCGGGGTTGTTTACAACCCGACGTGCGATCTTTGTCTTTCCTTAAGACTTATCGTGGTAGTTTGGAGGCTTGCTCTGGCCGGCGAGGTTTTCTTCCTTTTGGCCTCTAGCTTCGTCTTATTCGTTAGACTTGCTGGTATAGTTTGGTGGAGTCTGGCTCTGAATAGAGTTGTTTTAACTCGTTGCCGCTTTTTTGGGCTAGGGGGCTCCCATGTTTGTCTCTGGTGGACTAAAGCATGACGTCCCTTGAAGGGTTCTCGTCCGGGCCCATTTAAGTGCACTTTGACCGGTGGTCGAGATGGTTGGGTTTCTATTTCACAATACTACAATCCATCTGCGCCAGGGGTGTGTACTGCTCTCCTTTACGAGGCGTAATGTGAGACGATGGGTTTCTATTTCACAACACTACATCGTTCACGCCCGATTCGAAAGGCCGTCCGCTTTCATTGGACATAGTGGCACTTTCTGGACCCTCGATGGCCTCTGCAACCTAATGTGCCGATTCCGCCCTCTCATGGAGTGGCGGTTCTCGATCTCCCCGCTTGGATTTAAGGAGTGGACGCTATTCCAGAGCTAGGACTTCGCGTTGGTTCCATCCTTGATTTGGTGACCTCTGTTCTAGTGGTCGGGGTAGCCTTCCTTTGGTCGACTTCTTTTCTTTGAAGCGCCAAGTGGGCTGTTTGTTGATTTCTACCTTGGGAGGTTGATAACTTCGCTCTGGTCGACTTCTTTTTTGGTTTGAAGTGCCAGGGAGCTGTTGTCTTGGTGACCTCTCCTTTGATTCGATGGTCTAGAGTTCTTCTCGGGCCGCCTTCTTCTTTTGAAGTGTCGGAGAGTTGTTTTGCTTTGAGCATCTTCTCTTATCTCGTTTGTGGCGGCCTTGAGTTCCTCTTTTCATGGGTAGAACCTTCGAGCTGGCTTATGTGCTAGGAGTTTCTGATTTCTTCTCCTTCCATTGTCATCAGCTCGTAGGTTCCTAGTCCCAGTACTCTTTTGACGAGCCATGAATGAGTGCTTCATACTCGCCTCGTTGTTTGTAGCTTGCCACATGATTTGTAGTACATATTTGAGTTGTCTTCCTTCTGGAGATATGAATAGAATCCGGCTCCTCGCTCCCCCCGAGCTTTAATGATCCATCGAAGTACATGCTCCAATGTTTCTTGATGTCTTCGGGTATGGGTTGTTGGAGTTACTGTCCATTCTCGCTATGAAGTCCGAAGTGCACGGGATTTGATTGCTCTTCGTGGGGTGAACTCTAGATTTAGAGATCCGAGTTCTACTGCCCATTTTGATATGCGTCCTGTTGAATCTCTATTCCGCAGGATGACTCCAAGTGGGGAGTCCGCACTGTAATTTTGTGGCTGTCGAAGTAGTGCCGTAGCTTCCTTGAGGTGATCAGTATGGAGTAGAGTAGTTTTTGTATGTGAGGGTAACGAGCCTTGGACTCTAGAGCACCTCGCTCACGTAGTTAACTAGCCTTTGCACCTTGTTGGCGTGTCCGGGCTCTTCTCTTTCCACGATGATCGCTACGCCGACCCCTTTGTGTTGGTTGTTTGCTATGTATAGCATGAGGTCTTCTTGATCCTTTGGAGGAGTTAGGGACTGGAGCTCACGTTAGGTATTGTTTGAGTTCTTCAAATGCCTTGTCTGCCTCTGCAGTCCACTCGAACTTCCCCTTTGTCTTGATTAGTTTGAAGAAGGGTAGTCCTTTTTCTCCAAGTTTTGATATGAATCTGTTGAGTGCCGCCATGCACCCTATGAGTTTCTGGACATCCTTTATGCTTCAGGGTTGTTTCATCTCTGTGATTGCCTTGATTTTCTTGGTGCTGGCTTCTATGCCTCTGCTGCTGACCAAGAAACCTAGCAGTTGCCCCGATGGTACTCCAAAAACGCACTTAATTGGATTGAGCTTCCACTTCCACTTCTTGAGGTTGTTGAAAGTCTCTTCCGGATCTTGGATCGAGTGTCTAGTCCTCTTGTCTTCACCATCACATCGTCCACATATGTTTCGGCGTTCTTGCCGATCTGCTCTCCTAAACAAGTCTGTATCGCTCTTTGATACGTTGCTCCGGCATTTTTCAGTCCGAAGGACATTATTTTGTAGTAGTAGGCACCGAACAGAGTGACGAAAGAGGTCTTGCTCTGATCTTCTTTTTTCAGCGCTATTTGATGATATCCTGAGTAGCAGTCCAAGAATGATAGTAGAGCTGATCCTGCTGTGGAGTCTACTATCTGGTCGATCCTTGGTAGCCTGAAGGAATCTTTTGGGTAGTGCTTGTTCAGATCTGTGTAGTCTACACACATGCGCCATTCTGAGGTGTTCTTCTTTTGTACCAGAACTGGGTTAGCTAGCCAATCTGGATGCAGGATCTCTCTGATGAACCCTGCTGCGAGTAGCTTCGCGATCTCCTTCTTGATGGCTTCTTTCTTTTTTGGTGAGAACCTCCTTAGTCTTTGTTTGATGGGTTTGGACCCTTGATTGATGTCAATTCTGTGCTCAGCCAACTCCTTTGGGACACCGGGCATATCCACTGGTTTCCAGGCGAAGATGTCTTTGTGTTCCCTTAAGAAGCTGGTGAGCGCGAATTCCTATTTTGGGGATAGGTAAGCACTAATGATCGCCATCTTGGATGGATCACCCGTCTGCAGGTCGATGTGCTTCACGTCGGCTTCTTGTGGGGGTGCCAAGATTGCTTGTTTCTTGGCTAGGATCTCGAGCTCTTCTGGATTTGTCTCCTTCACCATCTTGCTGACTTCTTTTTTCTCAAGGAGTCCTTCTAACTTGTTTGCGATTTCAATATCTTGTACATCACACTCGAAGGCTTTCTTGAGGTCTCCTTTGATTGAAAGAACCCCAAAAGGCGCCGATATCTTGAGTAATAGATATAGGTAGTGTGGAATAGCCATGGGTTTTGCAATTGCTGGTCTTCCCATGATGGCGTGGTAAGGTGACTCGAGATCTGCTACTTCGAACTTGATGTACTCTGTTCGGTAGTTGGTCGGAGATCCGAAGGTGACTGGCAAGGTGACTGTCCGATTGGTAACGCTGCTCGTCGGGGACAATCCGTAGAAGGGTGTGTTGGAGGGAGCGATCAAACCAGATAGGTCTAGTCCCATCTTGTCCAGTGTTTCCAATAATATGATGTTTAGCCCTGCTCCTCCGTCAACCAGTACCTTGGTGACTGTTACTCCAGCTATTGTGGGTTCTAGCACCAAGGGATACAGTCCGGCATTCCCTACGCTTGTCCATTGGTCTTCCCTTTTGAACTGTATTGGGTATTGGGACCAGTTGAGGTAGCATGGCATTGCGGGTTCTGCTGCCATGATCAGCTTGTCTTGTCTCTTGCTCTTTGATCCGGGAACTCCAAAGAATATGACATTCAGAGATCTCGTTGCTTTCTGCAAATCTCCGGTTTTAGGTTTGTCATTGGGTTCTCCTCTGTCTTCTTGACCTTCCCGCTTCTGAGCAGAGTTGTTTCTTCCCTTGTATTTGTCCTGGAATATCATGCAGTTTCCAAGCGTATGCTAAGCTCCAGGGTGAAATATGCAAGGCAGGTCTTCCAGCTTTATGTTGCTTCTATTGCTGTTGTTGTTGTTGTTGAACTTCTGCTCGTAGGGCTTCTTTGGCTTCTCTGCCAAGGCAACGGTGTTGTCTGGCCCTCTCTTTTGTTTTGTTCCTTCTTCAGGCCTTCTGAGTTCTTCCTCTTCGGAAAGCGTTCCCGAGTTCTTTCCTCAGCGCCGATCATCTTCTCAACAGTTTGTTTGAACTGCTCGTTGGTTCTCGGGTTGTCTTTGTAGAAGTCAGAGAATTGCCATCTTGAGAGGATCCCATTGCCGAAGGCATCTATCACTTCTCTTTACGTGATGTCGTGCACTTGGGATCTCATCTCACCAAATCTCCGGTAGTAATCCCTCAAGTTTTCTCCTTGCTTCTGCTTGTGCCCTTTGAACTCTGCTTGAGTAATTGGATGAGTGATGATTCCTGCGAAGTTGTTGCAGAATACTCTCTACAGGTCTTCCCAAATCTGATTGAGCCCTCTTCGATCTTGTCGAACAATTGGAGCGGCATAGCTTCTAGAGCCATGGGAAAGAAGACTACCTTGGCGTCATCATCTCCTCCTACCAGCTCGATGGATTGTGAGTAGACTCTGAGCCATTGTCTGGGCTCTGTTTTCCCATCGTACTTTGAGTGGTTGGAAGGCTTGAACTTGGGAGGTAGCTTGACTTCTTGCAGTCTCTCCACGAAACATGGGAACCTGTCGTAGCCTCCCGTAGCTCTCTCTTCAAGTCTCCCTAAGGTTCTTCCTCCTTGTGCTTGGGTTCTTGCGGGTCAAAAACTTGATTCTGCAATCTCTTCCTGTCGGCTTGGTCTTGGGGCGAGGCTCTTCCTCGGGGGTCTCCGGCTTCCCTCACCGTCCCTCCACGGCGGCCGGAGTTCTTAGAGTTATCCTCCGGCATGCTTAGCCTCTCGAAGACGTTCGACCGACTTCCTTGAGCACGAGAGTTGTTTGCCCTTGACTGTGACATTCTTGGAGCTCTTTCGTGGGTGGCTTTCTGTAGCGCTTCCTTGATGAGCTTCTCTTCGTCATTTAGGTTTGAAGCTGTCCGGAGATGCTCGGCCAACTCTCGCATTTTCTCATAGGTTGTATCACGTTTGTCTTCAGCTTCTCTTTCGGACTTCATTCTTTCATACTTACGCAGGTCGCCTTGGTAGTGTCCTGGCTTGTTTGAGTAGAGTTGCTCTGTTCGGCGTCGCCCCTTCAGCTTGTTCTTCTTCAGCTTGTTTGACGTTGATCTTCGCCTTCGTCTTCTTGGGTTCTTTTGTCCGCCGATATGTTCGATAGGCCTTCGTCCGTGGATCGATGTCGGGGGCATCTGGTCGGTTAAGCAGGGATCGAGCTCTTGCTACCATCAAGACTTCTTTGGTAGGCATGGCCTTCGGTCTCGACTCCTTCTGTCCA
Source organism: Hyparrhenia diplandra (assembly GCA_015847255.1). Lineage (NCBI taxonomy): Eukaryota > Viridiplantae > Streptophyta > Magnoliopsida > Poales > Poaceae > Hyparrhenia > Hyparrhenia diplandra. Next base: position 536,228 of record JADLZK010004440.1, on the reverse strand, counting down.
GGGTCCTCCCTGAGCATCTTTCCTTCTTGATGGTTGGCCTTTGCAAGGGTTCTTGGCCAGTGGATGATGCACTCTCTGGTGTCCTTGTCAGGATTAGTCCTCTTTGCGCGCCCTTCAAAGGAATCTCCAGCTTCCTCTTGAATGTACTCTTGACGCGTCTTGTGTATGCGAACGCTGAGTTGCGTAGTCCTGTTGGGAATTGGAAAGGTAGCCCGGTTTGGTATCTGGAGTTGTTTCCGAAGTCGCCTTCCTTCTCTGAGTCGGGGTAGCCTTCCTTGACCGAATTGGGGTAGTTGTCCTCTTCCGAGTCGAGGTGGCCTTCCTTGTCCGAGTCGAGGTAGGAGTGGAGCGTCGAGCTACTTTCGGAGTCCACCTTAATGCCCCGGGTCATCTTCCCAATCCGAATTGGCTTCGAAATGGGGCTCTGTCCTCTAGGCGCGAATCTCCGAGTCCGCCGAGCTCGCTTTCCTTGTTCGAGCGGTTTCGGTGGCGTCGATTCTTGCGGAGCTTCTCGGCGGTTCGGTTCTTCGGTCTTGATTTCCTCGATGATGTAGCTTCGAGTCTTGCCGTCGTTGTCGATCTCGCAAGCCCATGTCCCGATGATCGTCTTCTTCGCCGGTGAGCTCATGATGTCGTGGTCCGCCGGACTCTCGTGCTGAAATTCGACGAGAGCCCCTACCTCGGCACGCCAACCGCCAATGTTTTACGATCGAGAGCCCGCCACGGGTGAACCGGGCATTTTGTTCGGGCCTCGATGAACCTGGAGCCCGGCGGTTTGTTCTTGCAAATGACATTGAGAGCGGGTTTTATATCGGTTCGGGCCCTCGATCCTTGATCGAGAAAAGACCTTTACGTGCGCCGGGCGTGAGCCTGTTTTTGATTGATGGGGTCAACCGAGGATCGGTTGTGTTGTTTACAACACTTGATGTGTTCAAGTTGCATTCTCCTCTATGAGGTGCTCCTCGGTCGCCTTTTATAGTTCAAGGGACCGAGGAGCTCGCTACGGTCCTAGTCGGATACAAAGCGGGTTGTCCGATGAGGATTCGAACACCCAACTCTACAACAGAGATCTGACTAGAGTTCTATCCTAGTTATAACAGAAGTCACTGTAGCTATACTTCCATTGCCTTCTTGGAGTTGTTGGTGGCCGTACGCTAGGATAGAACCATACGAACAACTCGGCAGAGTTCTTTGGTGATCCCGTATCCACAGATAGGGACACCCCTACACATGGTAGCGAATTTCTTTTCTCTCGGCCTGCAAAAGAAGGTCTTCTCACCACATGTCTAAGCCCCGGCTCAGGTCACTCACATGGGCTATATTGGTTAAGAGAGTCTTCTCAACAAAGGTCTCAGGCATGACCCAGGTCACTCATGTGGGCTATATGGGTGGGGCAGGGTTTGAAGGTGGTCTGGGCCAAGTAACTCATGACTCGTGAGAGCTATATGGGTGGGGCAAGGTTCGAAGGTTGCCCGACCAAGGTCACTCACGTGGGTTATATGGGTGGGACAGGGTTCGAATGTTTTCTCTCGACCTGCATGAAAATGTCTTCTCTATCCTTCAATGCCCAAGGTTGTCATATGACATGGGTTGAGTTTTTTATATACTCTAAAAAGCAATAGCAGTGATATTTTATTATAACAATTACTGGTAGGGTCCTACATATGAGATTGTAATTACCCCTAGTCTGTTAGCATCAAATGTAGCCTAAGGCCTGTTTTGCTCATCTTGCCACTACGAGTTTATTTATCCTTCAAACTCGACCCTTTGCAATCGCCACCAACTGTTTCCCAACATTTCTCCCGGAGAACAACCCGATTAGTGCCGCTGGCGCGCTCTCAATCCCCTCAACAACGTCCTCAACGACGATCACCTTCCCCTCCTTGATGTACCCGGCCATCTCCTCCTCAAACCTTGCATACACATGGTACCAGAAACCGACATTGAACCCCTCCACCCTGATAGCCTTGGGAATGATGCAAGACAGGTTGCGCAGGCCGTCGGGCTCCTCTAGGTTGTACTGCGAGATCATCCCACAGACGGCGACCCTGCCGCCCTGCCGCATGTGCAGCAGGGCGGCGTCCAGCGTCGCGCCGCCCACGTTGTCGAAGTAGATGTCGATGCCATCGGGAAGGCACCGCTTGAGCACCGCGCCGAGGTCAGTCTCGGACTTGTAGTTGAACGCGTCGTCGAAACCCAACTTGGTCTTGAGGAGGCCGACCTTCTCGTCGGAGCCGGCGCTGCCGACCACGTAGCAGCCTACAATCTTGGCGAGCTGTCCGACGACCTGGCCGACAGCGCCTGATGCCGCCGAGATGAACACGAAGTCACCCTTCTTGGGCTTCCCGACCTCGTAAAAGCCGACGTATGCAGTGAGCCCCGGCATGCCTGGATGGCGTGTAACATTGCGCTCATTAGCGTCAGTGATGAGCAAACCGGAGAAACATGGAACGTACTGCCGGATAAATAGCTCACCAAGGACGCCAGTGTAGTAGGAGAGCGGCAGTTCGCTGTGGTTGATCTTGTTCAGGTATTCCGTCTGGGTGACGAGGGTGTACTCCTCCCATGCAGTTATCCCCCAGACGAGGTCGCCGGCATTGAACTCCGGGTGCGTTGAGTCGACGACTTCCCCCACAGTGAAGTTGACCAAGGCCTGATGGATCAACATCAAGAAAATTTCTCCACCTCATCATCTCTAGTACAAAATCACTGGATAGGATTAGGATTATTGCTACCTCTCCGATGACGAAGTCCGGCGGCATGCCACCGTCCTCATGTTTACTCATGCGGCCGCGCATCCAGGGGTCGCAGGACAGGTAGAGGTTCTTGAGCAGCACGGCGGTCAGGCCCGCCGGCACATGCAGATTGGTTGTGTCCACCGTGATCTCCATGTCATTTTCGGTGGGGAAGCCGTTGACGTGCCTCCTCAGCACCACCTTCTTGTTCCGCACTAGCGCCGCCGCCGCCTCCTCGCCGCTGCCAGCCATTTCCTCCGTGACTGATTTCCTCTAGATCTCTATCAAAGGGATTCCTTGAACGCTTGTGAGCTACTACCTGTTGAGCACGCACTCCCTCCCCTCGTACAGTTTTGTATTATAGACGGGCATCAGCCAGTGCGTCAGCAAGTGCCAAATCAGGCATGACGACGCGATTTTATATTATATAGACGGTTTTATGACGACGCGGTTCCAAACTTCCACTAACCCTAAAACTTAAGTAACCCAACGTCAGCCGTTACGTAAGTCATGCCAAAATATCTTTATTGAGCCTCTTTAGCTTATCTAAGGGCTCGTTTGGATCTATGAATTGAAATAAATATCTAGCAAGTGCTTCCCATTTTATTATTAAATTAGTCTTTAATTTATCCGAGTTCCTGAGAACCAAAAAGTTTAAATGGACAATGTAAACTTATAACATTTAAATGTGCTTAGAATGGGAGATTTAAAAGTACCAAAATAAATGCAAGAACATGAATATTCCCTAATCTGAGAGAATTTTAACATTACATGGAAATTAAAATTATTTAAATATGCTTAAAAGTTTAAATGGACAATGTAAACTTATCGCATTAAAACGTGCTTAAAATGGGATCCAAAAGTAGTAAACTGAATGCCTAGAAAATATAATGCTTTTGAGACCAGAGTAAAATTCAGAGCAATTAAACTTAGTTCAACATTGTTCCAATAAAATTTAAAAAAAATAAAAAGTTACAACACTATATCTATATCTACTAATAAAGCGAGAAAATTTCAGTCCACCAAAATTTTTGGTCCGCCGACCAAATCTGATTCGAAGTTGTATTGTTTCCGTGGACCCGCTGGCCTCTCTGTTTAATTGGCACTACATGGTCCATAGAGCATTGCAGGCGTGCAGCCTTGCCGCGTTGCTCTCAATCTCTATCTCAGTCTCCTAGCGGATAATCTAGGGAATAATAATTAATATAATCGTGTGGACGAGGATGACGCTGTGATCATGCGTCTCGGAACACCCACACATACGAGCGGCGTATATGGTCAAAGGAATGTTTAAATGTTTAATTTGGTAGGAATAGATGTAAACAAAAAAATCAAGACAGCAAAATCGGATAAGATAAAAGTCAACACACCACCAAATCGAGATAACCATGGGTAAAATCAAGAGCAAACAACAGGAGAGGATTCGATCTCATCAAGGGGTTGTCACAGAGTTTGTCAAAGCCGAGCGAACCACCGAAAATCAGACCAAATAAAATCCGAATCAAGGCAACCATGTGTAAATTCAAGACCAAATTGAGGACTCAAACCATAGTGACGCGAGGCGGAAGACAATGAGAACGCGTTAGCATGAACAAGGCCATTTGATGGTAGTTTTTTTTAGGGTTATTGCTCTCCACGCTTGCCGCGTGGTGGCTGTTGATGGTAGTTATTGACAACTTTTATATATGTTTTATACCATCAATTGATGATCAATGCTAGATAAATATTATTATTACTAATAAAATCCACGAGTTTTGGTGCATACACTGTTTTTACCGGAAGAACCTAGAAAACCCCAGAAAAGAGCTGAAAAGAGAGAAAAATAAGAAATAGAAGAAAAGGACCAAATCCAGGGGCATTAGTATAATTTCTAGGGGTACAAATGACAAAAGAATGAAGCTTAAAGAGGCCGGAGGGCAGACCCTATAGGGTGGGGCCGGGCGGCACGCCCCTCGAGCCGCGCAGCACCCCTGGAGGATCCACGTGTCCAGGTTCTGGAACCATCCTACCACCGACCTATAGAGTAGATCTAGTCCGTCCAATCAAGTCGGTTTGATCTAAGGGCATGACGACGCGGTTTTATATTATAGACGGTTTTATGACGACGTGGTTCCAAACTTCCACTAATCCTAAAACATAAGTAACCCAACGTGAGCAGTGACGTAAGTCATGCCAAAATATCTTTATTGAGCCTCTTTAGCTTATCTAAGGGCCCATTTGGACATATGAATTGAAATAAATATCTAGAAAGTGCTTCCCATTTTATTATTAAATTAGTTTTTAATGTATCCGAATTCCTGAGAACCAAAAAGTTTAAATGGACAATGTAAACTTATAGCATTTAAATGTGCTTAAAATGGGAGATTTAAAAGTATCAAAATAAATGCAAGAAGATGAATATTCCCTAATCTAAGAAAATTTTAACATTACTTGAAATTAAAATTATTTAAATATGCTTAAAAGTTTAAATGGACAATGTAAACTTATTGCATTAAAATGTGCTTAACATGGGATCCAAAAGTAGTAAACTGAATGCCTAGAAAATATAATGCTTTTTTGAGACCAGAGTAAAATTCTGAGCAAATAAACTTAGTTCAACATTGTTCAAATAAAACTTAAAAGAATATAAAAGTTACAGCACTATATAAATAAATAAATTGTGGCTTAACTCGTGACTTAAATTTAGATCAAAAGAAGGATTCGGTCTGGCCCAAATGACCTTTTGGCCTGCTTAAATCCCACTTGGACTTTACATTTTGAAACTTGGGCTTGTGATGGGTAGCGCAATTGGCGCGCGCTGGGTCTCGTAGACCGACGGGCCAGCTTAGGCACGACTGGATCTGATCCGCATGATCTCATCCGACAGATTTCAGATTCATGGATGGATTTTGGTCTTGGTTAATCCTAGAATCCTAGAGCCCTAATTAGGTGTAGTGAAGCCCTAACGTGAGCCAATTAGAGGAAATTGACTATTAACTTTGACTAACAGTGTCACCCTAATCATTTATGCGAAGCTGAGAAGATTAGGTCTAATTGAGATTAACTTATGCACTAATTTGATAATTAGGGTTAAATAGAGGCACAACCCGACTTAAACAAGAACAATTAGCAATAATTAGATCATGATTTTTCACGCTTAAATAGAAACTACTACAACTTCGACACCATTTGTTAGAACTTACTCTAGGTTAGAAACTTAATATTGAATCTATTCGTGTAATTAGAATATGTAATCTTAAAATTATTATATCTCAAGTATTACCTTCATTACACTAGCTACTAGAAACTTCGAATACTTCTGTTTGTGCAAAAATCACTGAAAATACGACGTGTTGAGAAGACTCCACCGATCGTGCCCCCCACACTCGATGTCAAGCATCGCCATGTTGGAATCGGGCGTCGACTTCTCCGTATACCGATTCCCACATCGTTCGAGGGTGTTGCCGCGCTAGAGGCAACCGGACTCGAGCGAAGTCTAGTGTCACCGATCACCTCCTTCACCTAGAGTCGCTCGCCTCGACAATACGGTCGACGACGCCCACGATTGCCCTCATCATCGGCGCTGCTAGAAGCATAGGTTAATTAGGTGAACACATGGTGCCTGGGGTCAAAGTCATGCGTCGAAGTCTTGAAACTCCGCATCTAGAAGGTATCAAAGATTTATGATCACTAGGTGTTCAATGCATCATCGCAACAACCCGGGATCTACACTTCATTGACGATGGTGGGGTCGTGGCGCTCATCTACCTGGACTTCACCCTCGGCGGGCCCATGGGGCACGACGTTGAATTGACTACACAAGATGCTTGGATCGGGGCCAATCGTGATCTCCGGTCCACTAACGGCCAATGGTGTAACACCCTGATTTTTTTATCATTTTTATAATTCACTAAAAACTTGAACTTTTCAAAAACTCGAGTTGATTTGTTGCCTTGACAATATTTTATGACATAGTTTGACATCTTGGAATTTTTGAAGCATAGAGTAATTGGTTTGAAATATAAAAGGAGTTATATCAAAGAGGAAAAATGAAAATAATAAAAGGAGAAGAAAAGTAAAGAGAAAGGGAAACTTGGGCCAGCATCACTCTCCCTCGGTCAAGCATGGCGGGCGAGAACGACCCAACGATGCCGTTACCACGAGCAATGGAGGAGCAACGGCCACATCCTGGCCGGATTCCGGCGATGCACCGCCCGTCAAAGCGTGGAGGGCGAACGCGACCCAACGACGCCGCCACCCGCCGTAACGGCATCAACAAGTGACCAACTGGGCGTCGCCAAGTGTTACGTCCCATCCACCGCCCTTCCCCTCCGCTAGGTGCCACGTGGACCGACCCATGGCCCACTGGTTAGTCACATGGGGTGACACACGGCGGGAGCAAAATGCTATGTACCCCGATATGTGTACCGCGAATATTCAAAGTACATTTTTGAGCTCAAAAATTCCAGAAAAAATATGTAAATAAACTACATCATGTGGGGATAATTGTCATGTATTTTTTATACCATTATTTTATCAATAAAATGTTGGCATAAAAATCCCATGATGTTTATAATCTAGAGTGAAACTTCAGAAAATCATCACTTCCAAACCGTAACTACAATTTAGGTCAAACCACTTCCAGTATTTTTCTAAAAATCGGGCTTTATGTGTTTCTCATCATTTCACACATTGTCATATGGTTCTTTTCATCGCTATTCGGTTGCTCCAATATTTATTCGATAATTACGCCAAACGCACTACTACACAACTTATTTTTGCCAGCGTTTCCAAATGATTTTCCATGGAGGTTATTTGGAAAACTGCCACGGCTAATGTCATGATTAACCACGGCGGTTATTTTTTATTTACCGTGGCGGACCGCCACGGTAAATTGATTAACCGCGTTGGTTTTTATAAAAAAATCTCCACCATAAATGAAGCCCAAAATACCCGTCCAAACAGCCCAATAACAGCCCAAATCATCCCTAACTATATATACCGGAGTTAGGTTTTCACTGCTCCTCACCTTCCCTCATTCCTGGCCGCCTCCCTCTCTCTCACCGCACTCCTCTCTCTCTCTCTCTCTCTCTCTCTCTCTCTCTCTCTCTCTCTCTCTCTCTCTCTCTCTCTCTCTCTCTCTTTCTCTCAAACACCGGGCTCCTCCCCTCCCGATCCCGCACTCGCCAACAACGGTGGCACGAGACGCGGGCGGCCCTCGACCTCCCCCTTCCTCCTCCTCGCGGCGGTTATCGCGCCACAAGGCGGGTCGCGGCCAGCGTCTCCAAGGAGGCATGCGGCAGCGCCCTCACCCTCGCCGTCCCTGAGCGGCATCGTGGCTCCAAGGAGGCACGCGACGGGAGCCCACCACCTCGAGCACCGGCGGCGGCGTCGAGCTCCTCCACACTGAACTCCATGGCGGTGGCGAGCTCCTCCACCTCGAGCATGGCGGTGGCGTCGAGCTCCTCCACCTCGAGCATGGCGTGGCGGCGAGCTCCAGATCTACGACGGTGGCATGGAGCTCTAGATCCACGGCGGCGGCGGCATGGAGCTCGGATCCACGACGGAGGCCTCGAAAGCACGGCGGCATGGAGCTCCCGTGATCCATGACGGTGGCGGCGGTGGTGGGCTGGGACGCCGACGGTAGCGGCGGCATCCGAACCCCTAACGGGCACGGTGGCCTAGATCCGGGCCCTTTAGGGTTTCAGATCGGGTTTTTTCTTTTTATTTATTATTTATTTATTTACCATGGCGGTTCCCAAAAACCATCACGATTAATCCTCCTATTTTTGGTGACCCTAGCTGCGTGGCGGTTTTAAAAACCACCACGAAAAATCCAAAAACCGCCATGGAAGTTCATTTTTTGAGTAGTAGTGTAGTCACGTGAGAGTAGTAAAGACGAGGACCTTTATCGGGAGAACTACAACCCTGATTACATCGTAGAGCTTGATGGCGTAAGCAATAAAGGCAAGTCCTTACCCCCCTAAACCTGACCTAATTAAATAACCTTTAATCTCGCAAGACGTATGATCAATGACATGTTGTTCTAAGTGAACATTTATTTATGATGATGACATTGACTGATAAGCTATGTGCTTGAGAAGCTAAGTGCTTGAGTTATTCATCGCCTATGTGCTTAAGAGATTGATGATGCTATGTGCATGAGGTTATTGCTAAGTTTATGTTTATGATAAGATAATGTTTAACCAACAAAGAGGTGGGTGGTGTTAGTCTACATGGAGGTGGGCTAACACATTTTGGGAACCCGATGCGGGTTCTGGCGAGTGATACTTGCCTTGTAAGGACCGTTTCATGGACCATCTACCTAGTAAGATATTACGTACAGCCACACGTCGGGATGGGGTGATTGGATCGACTCCCGTTGGGTTGAAGTATATCGTATACCTAAGAGGCCGACGATACGCAAAAGGGCTATCGGGAGCTGACACGGATGCTAGGTGATCTTCCAGGGTCGGGTTGGCATGGATACTATTGTGATCTTCCACATAAAATGTTTGATGCATTTGTTTATGTCGTATATGAATTATTAACCTTGTGGATGCTAAGTGAACGTCCGCGTTGGGATGCTAAGTGATCTTCCCATTGCGATTCTAAGTGATCTTTCCATTGGGGTGCTAAGTGATCTCCCCTGTTTCAACCCCGAGAAACCCTTGGTGAAAATATACTAAAACCTAGGAGGCATCCGAGCGGGTACGAGGTCTCGTTGGACTTTTTGTAACCTCCGATCATGGGAGGAGCTGGTCCATCGTGTGGGGAAATTTATACAACCTCTGCGAGTTATTTAAATCTATTCGAATAGTCACGTCATTGCAATGGGCAAATGCTAGGCCAGATCATCTATGATTAGATTTCACCCTAATGTTTAGTAACTGTTTGTGCTTGTTGTTGATGATAACCTCATAAGCGAACCCGAACTAGTGAGAGCAGTTTTAGAGTCTCTATTAGGGCCCAAACCCATAATAATCACCAACCCCTAGGTTTGGACTTGCCGAGTACTTTTGTACTCAACCGTTGTTGATTTTTCGGACTTAGGCTCGGATGAGGACTTCAACTACGATGACCACGATGAGGCACCACATGATGATTAGACATTGACATTTTAGGAGTTACTAGGACCAGGATATTGATACTAGTGTTTCGACTACACTCAAGTTTGCTTGTGGGTGCGCTATGTTAGGAGCCACTATGCACCGTAGCAAGACTCGATAAATAAATCGCCACAACACGACCTATGTTTATCTATCGTCGTTTAACATTTATGATAGTGACCCTCGAGTCACCTATGTAAAACCTTATTTGTCCTATCAATAAAAGCTTCAACATTTTTTTATAAATATAAATCTATGTGCACTCTTGTCTTATAAATTGTATTAGCGCGTGATCCCGACACTAATACGTGTGATTAAGGACCCATTAAAATGGGGGCCTAACAAATGGTATGTCCACTGTGTCGCCATTACATTGTATTCCTTAGTTTTTTTTAGAATTTTGGCATTATTGCTAAGATTCTAACCAAGCGGTTATGTAAGGATATTCCTTTTCTATGGATGGACATTAATACTTAGGGATTCAGTCATCTCAAACAAGCATTATCTTTTGCACCTTGTCTTGCCTTCCCTCATTTTTCCTTGCCATTTCACAAAGAAATTGATGTTTCTGCTTTGGGAAATGGGGTTGTACTCCTCCAAAATGGTCACCCATTGGCTTACATCTATAGAGCATGGGGTAGTAAGAACTAGGGTCTTTCTACATATGGGAACGAATATTTGGCTATTCTTGTTGTTGTTGACCACTGCAGGCCATATTTCTTGCAAGGAAAACTTATTATTCATACAGATCAAAAGAGCTTGATTCACCTTAATGAATAGAGGTTACATACTCATTGCAACATAAAGTTTTTACTAAGTTGTTGGGCCTTAACTACAAATTGTCTACATGGGAAGGTGTCGACAATGGTGTAGCTGATTCTCTTTCTAGGAAACCAGAAGCTGAAATGTTGTTGGCAATGTCTACTATGACCCCTCGGTGGTTAGATGAAATTTGTGTTGCTTATCATTCTAATCCTAAAGCTCCTGCAATTCTATCAAGGTTAGCAGTCACTGGTGCTAGTGACCCTCAATTTACACTTTCTGTTGAAGTTATTCGGTTTAATGGCAAAATATGGTTGGGTAGGTCCTAGGATTTACAACAAAAAGTGTTTACTACTATGCATTCTAGTGCCTTGGGGTGGCCACTCAGGTGCACCTGCTACGTATCACAGAATTAAGCAGCTCTTCTACCGTGTGTTTTTGGTTGAGGGTCGGGTGGGTTGGGTTGGATCCAACCCGGTTTTTTGGGTTGGGTTGAACCCATCTCGGTGTTTTGGTTGTAGCTTTAATTTTGGGGACAGAGTCATTCCAGCTCTCGTTTGGTTGAAGATCGGGTTGAACGACAATCTAACACCGGTAGAGAGGCAATTTTGCATCAGGACCCCCTCAACTATATATAAATTAGCGAAGCCTGTATGAGTAAATATTACTCTGGCGTTTTTACATCGGGAACCCTGCAAGAGAAACTAAATTAAATTTTTCGTCATCTTCTTCGTTTTCCTTCAGACAGCCGCGCCCGCCTCCCGCAGGCGCACGGAGGACCTCCGCGGGCGCGCGAACGGGGATGATCGAGGCAGGGTCTCCGGGTCGGCCACGCGGGCGCGAGCCGCCGCCCGCGGCGAGCTCCGCCCACGGGCGCGCCTCCGTTGCGGGCGCAAAGCAGCCCGTCTCCGGCTGGGCGCGCGAAAGGCAGCAGCGTGCGAGCCGCCGCCGCGGGCGCGAGCGCCAGCCACGGGCGAGCTTCTCCGTGGGCATGGCGGATCAGGACGGGCGAGGATGAGACGAGGCGCTTGACGAGAAGCGGCGTCAACGGAACCCGCTGGGGTCGGCTCCGTCCCTCGAAATCTGAGGGGCGGAGCGAACCCACATCTTGGCGAATATGCTCTTGAGGAGTCGCTCCGCTCCCTCCTCCACTCATCCAAACAGATGGAAAAAGAGGTCCGACCGGATGGGTTCGACCCATCCCTTCAACCAAACACACGGCTATTGGCCAAAGACGAAGTCTGATATTCTTCAATGGCTGCAAACTTGTAATATCTTCTAGCAAGCCAAGCCTGATAGAGCTAAATACTCAGGCCTTCTCTAGCCTTTTACTAGTGCTAGACTCATCTTGGTCCATCATTACAATAGAATTTATTGAAGGGCTTTCTCAGTCAGGATCAGTTAATGCTATTTTGGTGATCATTGATAGTAAATAGTCCAAGTATGGGCATTTCCTTCCCATGAAGCATCCATTTAATGCTAAATTTGTTCCTAAGTTGTCTCTGGACAACATTTGTAAATTGCATGGTTTCCCCAAGGATATAGTCTCTAACAGGGACAAGATATTTGCCAGTCATTTTTGGCAATCCTTGTTCAAGTGTGCTAGTGTGGAACTCAGATTAAACACAACATCTCATCCATAATCTGATGGTCATACAGAACACCTTAACCAATGTTTAGAAATGTACTTGCGTTGCTTTGTTAGTTATTGCCCATCTAAATGGAGTTTGTGGCTATAAGTTTCTATTCAGCTATTGGAAAAAGGCATTGCTTTAATAAAGGATAGGGCTACAATGTGGGTCTCTTGGAAAAAGGTATTGCTCTAATAAAGGATAGGGCTACAATATGGGTCTCCTGGATGTTTTATTTCAAATCGGGAAACTTTCCCTCCATGAAGTCATCACATAGTGGTGGCTACGTGAGTCATTAATGAGTTTCCTAAGTTACACGAACTTTGATAGAGGTTTGGTTTACGGGAAGGGTGAATTGGCACTCTTATACAGATGGGAAAATAATACGAGAGATACCTTTTGTAAAACAGACATAACTCTTTGCTCCCTTGTCCATTTAATCTGAAATTTTTACAGCAGCTTCTTGACACCATTCTGAGGTGACACGAACTAGGCTACACCCTTTTTGGTTTTGTAAAGCCGAGAATGCCTGATTCTAGTTCCCGCGGAAAAAGGTATTGCTTTAATAAAGGATAGGGCTACAATGTGGGTCTCTTGGATGTTTTTATTCCAAATCAGGAAACTTTCCCTCCATGAAGTCATCACGTAATGGTGGCTACGTGAGTCACTAATTAGCTAGTTTCCTAAGTTTCATGAACTTTCATAGAGGTTTGGTTTACGGGAAGGGTGAATTGGCACTCTTATACAGATGGGAAAACAATATGAGAGATACACCATTCAGTGTTATGTATGGTAGAGAGGCTACGCAGTTTGGTCTTCCTGTTGATGTTGATGCTTGGCTGCAAGACAGAGCTTTGATGCATGATCTAGTCAGACAACATCTTGTTAGAGCACAACACTCTAAACACCAACTCAATGTGAATGATCGAGTATTTCTCAAACTTCATCCATATGTGCAATCATCACTCCATCACCGCTCCAATAACAAGCTATCCTTCATTTTTTTGGCCCTTACCGTATCGTGGAGCATGTGGGAACAGTGGTATATAAATTGGCTCTTCATGACACTACTTTTATACACGATGTCTTCCATGTGTCTCAGTTGAAGGCCTCTCACGGTAATGAACATGTCAATGCTTTATTACCATCATATCTGGTTGATTTGCAGGTGCCTCTACGCATACTTGAGCATCGCATGCGTCCTAGAGATCATTCTATCGAGCAAGTGCTGATTAAGTGGTCTCATATGCCAGTCTCTCTTGCTACTTGGGAGAACACGAGCAGCTACTTCGCTAGTTTCCCCGTGCCAGGGAAGCTACTTCGTCAGTTCCCCATGCACCGGCATGGGGGCATGCCGGCTCTCAAGGGTGGGCGATTGTTAAGACTACAGCTGCCACTTTTCATCACACATCATCACTCGACACTGGAGATCAGAAAGGTAGGCCTACTCGCGTGAAGAAAGCTGAATTCGCGCGTTGTCGGTCCACTATGGGCCCGTTAAGAAATCTTGTATTTGTTGCTGAGTACTTAAACTAGAATGAGGGGGAAAGGAGAGGCTTATGCCATTTGTGACCGAAGTTTGAATTCTTAAGATTCGTTGTCGGGACCCTCTTTGCTCTCCTACCCGTGCTCTGTTCGTCCTTTCCCCACCCAACTACTCCCTTCTTATCTATACCTATTAATAAAGAGGTAAAATTTCAGGTGTTCATCCATTCTTAATTCTAATCTAGCCTACGAGAATGTCAAAATTATATATGTCTGTGTATATCTACCGTCCTGTTTTTTTATCACATAACAAAAGCAATCTGCTACAAAATTTAATCAGAACCTTACACTATTAAGTTAAGTGTCTAGGAGACAGCGTCAGAAGTACGAGGACTTGTCAAGTCCTCCGAGTGCAACTCCACGCTGTGCTATAGAAAAGAATTTAGAAGCCAGACTTTTTTCAAAAAAAAAAGGAGAACTAGCGCTAGGATGACCGATGAAATTTTTTTTCCATCTGACGCCCGGCCCGGCCCACCTCTGCTAGCGAGTAGAAACGGACGCCCGCCACCCCAGCACCAAAGTGCCCCCCGTGAGCGCTTTACCCCACACCGATGCATCATCAGACACACCTCTGCTAGCTAGCAACCACAACATCCACCCCTCTGAAAGGTTCCTGGTGGTTTTTTGTAGTTGAGTGTCAAAATTAGGTGAACCAATTATGTGTGATTGAGATAATACACAGGAGATTAGCTCACATGTAATGACGCAATGAAGGAGCTTATTGCATATGAGACATGACATGGAGTCCTGAGACCAAGGTGGTGAAGATCAAGACAAGGCTTGGCTTGATAGACCGGTTGCAAGTGTCAAGGGCAAGTCGAGGCTTTGGAGTGATGGACCACGAGGTGGTGAAACTTGAGCAAGACTTGGCGCCGACGGACCGACGCAACGGTGAAGAGCAAGTGAGGTCAAAATAGATGGACCAAGAAAGTCATGTGATGATATGAAATGGATCATATCATTCTTGATCGTGTTGGTGCATGTGTTGCATTGACACTTGGAGATGGAGAAGAATGGAAATGCGCAAGGCAAAGGTATAACCTATAGGGCATTTCATTTTGCCGGTCATGAGGAGCTTTGAGAAGTTTATGATCGGATTTAGGATAGATGGCCGTACTATCAAGAGGGACAAACTTGTTTGCATATCAGTCATATAGTGCCACTTGTGCGATCTAACTTTGCGATGTGTTAGGATCGAGTGGCGTGGCGAGAACAAGAGAAAATACTTTGAAAATGATTGTAAATGTGCCAACACCACCAAGTGTACGTCACCATGTGCATGTGTGTTAGCATTTTCACAATCAATGATTGTAAATACTTTGCTCAAGTCTTATTAAAACAAGGATAGGTACATAGCTTCTCTATTAGGGCACTCTCAATGGAGCATTAATGGTAGTTTCTATCTCTATTAAATAGCTTGCCAACTAAGTAAAATAATGATGTGACAACCCAATTAATGAGGAAAGAAAACACAAATCATAGATATGGTTTCTTCATAGAGAAACCATGTCTACTCTTAACCCAATGCACAAGCAACCATGAATTTGCCATTGGAAAGAAACTACTAATTTCTATGGAGTTAATACAACTTTCCTCATTGGTGGAATTTTTTTTTTTTTGTGAAACAGGACTCTATTAAAACTTAAGTAGTATCATTACAGACTCGAGACAAAACGAACTCAGGAAAAGAAGAAAAAAAAAGACTTCACTACGACCTGACCTAATTGCAAAGTGAGCAAGCTCATGCGCTCTGAAATTTTGACTCCTACTAATCTTTACAATCTCTAAACTAAACAGGTCCTCCATACTCGATCTCGCTTGTTGAACAAAGGACCAGCCCACTGATCGATCAAACTCATTGCTTCTCGACTTTCTTCGCCACCACCGCAGAATCAGTCTCCAAAACCATGGGGACATCCGCCACCGTGCGGCAAGGGTGATCCCTTCACAACAGGCAACAAGTTCAGCTTCTTCGGCATCCTTGCAAAAAGCTGAGTAGGCGCCCACGGCCAGTTTTACATGGCCATTATGATCCCCGATTACCACTCCCACAGCGGCGTTACGAGCTGCGGATGAAAGCTCCATCAACGTTAATCTTCAGCATACCCAATGGAGGAGGAATCCATTTTGATGGCCATGACGAGCCACAACGCCCCCCCTTTACTTCCTACCAAAGACACATTTTTTTCCCCTTGCTATCGGGGCTGCAAAGTATTATGCTGAATCTGCATAAGAGAGTCCATGTACCGTGTGAGGAAAACCACGAACCCTCCACCGAGATCTTCGACCAGCACGCAAGACACTATTGCGCTCACTCCAAGTTCGCCAAAGAACCATAAGTAAATTTGCATTCACCTCTGGCGCTGAAAAATTATTGAGTATTGCTAGCAACCAATCCGGGCCATGTACATTAGGTCCTCCTCGGCCCGGCAAGTATCCGGTGATCCCTCATAGCATGGCGCGGGCAACCGCATGGGGGCACCGTATGCAAGCATGGAAACAGTCCTCACACCAGTGACCGCACATCTCACAAGTCGCCTGAGAAACAATATGACGATAGCACTTGTTAGCTTGGGTAAGAATTCCATTATTGGCGAGTTTCCATGCGAAAACTTTGATCTTTTCAGGGGACTTTTATTGACCACGGGGGCCTTCCAAACTTTCCTCCCATCACAGCCCGGCTGAGAACTCGCTACCAATCTCTCCTTCACCATGCTCACTTCTCATAGCCACCGATATGCACTTCTCACAGAAAAAATACCCGACTTCTCAAAATTCTAGGCCACATGGTCTGGGCAAGAATCACGTGGGATTTTTATCTTCATGATCTCCTCAACATCACAAGCATAGAAGTACCGTCTCACCAGCGTTTCATCCCATGATCTGGACTGAGGATCAATCAAATGAGATACCCATCTTAGTCTGCAGTGCCGGACACTACCGATTGGTTTGAGACCATGAGATCTAGGAATCCAATTATCGCGCCAAATACGAATGCTTTTCCCATCACCCACTCTATATATTATTCCTTGCTTTAGTAGGGGCCAAGCCATGCTCGACACCCCGCCATGATGGTGAGGCATCTCTGCAAAGAATCCGTATCCAACAAATTTCCCTCGCGTAATACTTGGCCTTTAGGACCCTCGCACACAAGCTATCGGGGATGGAGGACCAGGCGCCAGGCCTGCCCGCGCTAACAGAGCTTGATTCACCAACCTTAGATCCCTAAAACCCATTCCACCAAAACCTTTAGGCATGATCATTCTTTCCCAAGGCACCCATCGGACCTTCTGCCCCATTTTGTGAGCCCCACCAATAAGCTCGTATATGCTTCATCATGTCATCACAGAGGGTAACAGGTAACTTGAACACACTCATCACATAGTTGGGTAGCGCCTGCGCCACAGCCTTTATGAGGACTTCTTTTGCAGCCGCCGAAAGCTCCTCCTTCCAAGCTGTCATCCGTTTCTGAAATCTTTCTACTAATGGTTGGAACACACCCCTTTTTAGTCTACCCATAGGTGTCGGTAGCCCCAAATATTTAGCTTCAAAGTCAACCCTTTGAACACCCAAAATATCTCTGATCTGATTGCTAACAGAAGGCTGACAGTTCTCACTCATGAACAAAGAACACTTGCTAGGACTCAATTGCTGGCCTGTACACTTTTCAAACATATTGAGAGCATTCTTAATCTGCAGCGGGCCTGACCTTGATTAGCACGGAAGAATAGAAGGCTATCATCCGCAAATAAAAGGTGGGTGATGCTTGGAGCACGCCTGCAAACTTTAAGGCCTTCGATCTGTCCCAACCTTTCATGATGCCGCAACAGAGAAGATAAAACATCAGCAACTAGGAGGAATAAGTATGGAGATAGTGGATCACCTTGTCGTAGACCACGAGACAGGGAAAAGGGGTGCGAAGGCACCCCATTGAAGCGAACTGTGTAGCGAACGGTAGAGACAAAGTCATCACCCACTGCACCCACTTACTTTGAAAGCCCAAATTCTCCATCAACCTTTTAAAAATCCCCAATCAACACGATCGTGCGCCTTTGATAAATCCAACTTATAAGCACAAAAAATCCTCCCCATTGGTTCTCTCAGATAGCATGAATACACTCAAAAGCAATCAAGGCATTATCGTAATCATCCGACCGGGACAAAAGCACTCGCTCTTTCCGAAATAATCTGGTCCGTAAAAGGTCGGAGGCGATTAACTAGGCACTTTGAAATTATCTTATAAATCACATTACATAGACTTATAGGCCGGAAATCTGTCAACTCTTCCGGATTAGACCCTTTTGGTATAAGCACAATAGCTGTATCATTTATTCCACTTGGGAGAATGCCATCTTCAAAAATTTCTGCACCGCCGCCACCACATCATTTTTCAGCACCTCCCAATGGCGCCTGATAGAAGCGGCAGGGAACCCGTCCGGCGTGCACCTTCAAAGGTCCCATCTCGAAGAGAGCATCTGAAATTTCCTCTCGCTGAAAAACTCCTACACGAGCTTCATTCATATCATCGATAATTTTTGAATTTATTAAATCAATAAGTTCAAGTGGATCAACACTAGAATTTGCGTAATAGAGATCGCGAAAGAAATCCACCGCCATGGTTTGCGTAACCTTCGGTCTTCACACCATTCATTTTCATTATTTTTCAGCTTTGTAATCTTATTCTTTCGTGCTCTCCACATTGCCCGCCTATGGAAATACCGAGTGTTACGATCACCTTCCCGGCCAAGCAATACGGAGCGTTGCGGCCACATCATCTCCTCACGATAGAGCAGTTCGTCCATTCGATCAGTGAGCTCTCTGATATCAGACCTGCTTGACTGTGAATCCCCTCGCATAGATTCTAACTTGACACGCAGCCCCTCCAGCTCCTTTGTGACTGCCCCAAAATTTTCCTTGCTCCAGGACCGTAAAGCACGTTGGACATGTCTCAGTGCATTAGCAATACCACCTAAGTCATCTCTCAAGGAGCCGTGCACCATGCCTCTTTAATTTCCAAGGCCAAAGATTCTAATCGTTCCCACATTATTTCATAACGGAAGATTCTCGGTTTATGTCGCCCTAGCTTTCCTTCTTAATTTCTAGCAAAGCGATGACAATGATCTGATCTAGAAGAAACCAGGTGGTGTAGGGAAGCTGCACCGAACATGTCACGCCAATTTGAATCGCCACGCCTCTATCTAAACGAACCTTTACATTGGCATTGCCGCCCCTCGCCATTATCATACGTGAAGGGCAAGCCCACAAAGCCAAGGTCGACAAACCACAATCAATCGAGTACATCCCTAATGCAGCCATCTGTCTTTCGTGTCGCCGACAAGCTGAAAATGTTCATAGCTCCACATAGCTTCATTAAAATCACCAATCGCCAGCCAAGGTTCAAGAGACGCCCCATGCAACCTTCTCATCAACTCCCACATGTGATGTCTGTTTCTCAGCCCTGGGTTCACCATAAACAAAAGTGATTCAAAACCAAGGCGGTATTTGATTCACGAACATGCACATCAATAAACCGTCTGTGCTTTTCAATCAAGTGAACATCCATGGACTCATGCCAAAATAAAGCAAGACCACCACCTGTATTAGTACCGTCAACAGCCATAGCATTTTTTAGCCCCGCCTCCACCTCAAATTCACAAAGACGATCACCGACATTCTTGTTTCGTATAGGAAAAACAAAGGGACTTTTTGCTCCAACTAGAGCAACAAGATCTTGAACTGTCCGAGAGAGTCCCAACCCTCGGCGCTCCAACTTAGAAGATTCATTTCTCCCCCGACGGCCTCGCCATGAGGACCACGTCGGTTGAGGGATGGCTGAGTAGAAACATCCCCGAGAAACAAAGTTGTCCAAAAATATACTAAACTCCATATGCCGGTGCTTACGAAGGACATCCAACTCCATTTTCAAAGTGCCATACCATATTGATGAGAAATAGAAAGGGGGTCGACTCTAGATAGTCCTCTCTCAAACAACACCCAAACAAGCAACAATGGATGTCACCCCAAGAATTCCCCGATCGCATATATCTTTTTCCTCACAAACCAACTCAGAGAATTAGCCTGCATGATGGGCCAACAAAGCAAAAAAAAAGGCACATGCCATAGAGACACAAATCTGAAGAACAAGAAGCCTCATAAACAAACGTGCTACTCCCTTTTATTCCATCAGGCTTTTCAACCTTTACATCAAGTAGGTGGTGACTGCAGTAGGTAGCAGAGAAAACCACAAAGATGCCTAACCCAAATACTAGAACAAAGTAGACAAACTCGTACTCCAAGGCACACAAACACACATGCTATTACAAAAATATTTAGCCTAAGATCGAGAGAGCAGATCGGTGGAACAAGATGTCCGATATGTCCGACACAAAGAGGAACCTGCACGCAGCTGTCCCAGCCACCGCAGCTTCCACATGAATGGACTCATGGCTCCGCCGGGCGCCACGTTAGCGCCCGACATTGCCCGAGAGCCCCGGACCGGCCGCCGCCTTACCACCTTCAACATCCTTTAGATGCTCCCTCGATTCATCACCTCCTGACCTATTTCCATCTGCATTATTACTTGGTACATACTGCTCAGCTTCCTTCAAAAGTAACAAACCTTCCTTACCAAAACATTCAGATAGTGTAGGACCTTGGAAAGTGATTTTTTATGTGCCGGTTCCATGTCCCTATCGCCATCCAGCTCGAGCGAGGCCGCCCGCCATTGGCCCCTTGCTTTTCAAGTCTTGTGTTGACAACAATGTTGCTTTGCACTACCGAGCCATCTCTTTCTCCTCAAGCTTCCAACCCCTTTGCTTTTTTTTGTACCGGTGGAGCCTGAAGAATTGTGTGTCTCGGCCTCCTTGTTCTCACCAACGCACTCACCTACTTGCTTTTCGTCATTGCCCCCCGCAATTTCTTATCGACATGCACATGTTGGCCACCTTTTTCGTAACAAACTCAACACTCTCCTCGGGAGGCCCTCATGTGCAGTTTTTGGAGCACGCCACAGAGAGGAGGCTCGTGGGTTTATGAGAGGGCTGGCCCAACCGACAAAGTAAAAACCAAGAACGGGATCATCAAAATGTACCGAGGGACACGGAGGGACGCATCGCGAAGTTTAATCTCTTCTCTCGCAAATGTGAATATCACACCTTGCTTCCATGTGCCCAATGAATCCACGTAACAAACAAAAATTTGGTAATCTCTCATACCGGATCTCGAACGAGGACCTCATCACCTGTGATTTCATCGAGCAACGTGATCTCCTTCTCAGAGAGGCATGAACAAGGGAGCCGAACCCCGGGTTCTCATGAACTTGTCGCTGATGCGCCTCTTGCATTGTTGTCGATCTTCATAGTTGACCCGATGATCTCTCCGAGATCGTGGGCCAGCCTTCTGGTGAGGAGGTAGAACGGGATGTTTCGGTCTGAACCCACATCGGGCATGTGTGAAGAGTGCCGATGACGGATCAGCTCCCGCCGCTAGCCCTTCAACTAGAAGGCGTCACCTTTGTACCGCCACGGTCCGCCCAGATGGCGTGCCTCCCCCTCCCGAGAAACCCAAGTACGAACTTCCCGCCCGTCTCCGCCTCCGAGGGCTATCATCCATCTCCCCACGGAGCTTCCATACCTTCTTCATGTGGTCGATCGCTTGTCTTGAGTTCACCAACAGAACAGAGGAAGAAACCGATTGCCAAGAAGCGCCAGGAGGACTTATGCCCCCCGCCATGTCAACGACTGACATGCTTACCCTCGGCCTTTGCCGGTTTCCCCACCTCCTTTGTCGAGCCTACTGACCGATTGAGCAGCACCACCTTCAAGCGCCATGAGCCGATCAGATGTTCAATACTCGCCGCCATTGGGCAAATCGCTGAACACCTTGAGGGCAGAGTGGGTTGGTTCCGACTTGAAGAAAGCTTTGTGGAAGGATCTCGAGAGCTGTTCATAGATCTTATAAAGGGGGATTCATCGGAATCATAACTCGCCTTCATTGCCCAATTTATCGCCTCTAATTACCTGTAATTCCCTTTCTTCTACGACGTGGGAGGACTGGGTGTTTTTTGTCTTCATGACCTTCAAGAACAATAATGGGATGAATTGATGCTTTGGCCGCAGGGCCCGGATCAGAGGAATCTTGAAGGTATCATCAAGGATTTTGGCTACTTTGATCTTCGTAAAACCCAGCGGCCTTAGGATCTGTAGACGGCCTTCCCGTGTTCTTCGAGTTTATCAGTAGCGGCGCTTAGTTCTTGTTTGGAAATGAGGCTGATTCTGGAATTTTTGTTGGTTGTTGAGAGTCTATCTCGCATCAGATTGATAGCATATAGGTTTCGGGTTTCAGGATTGGTTTGCATCGACCGTGGATTGGTTTCGGTTCATCGCCGAGAGCGACGGAGCGAACAGTCGTAGGCATCCTAGAGAGGTCTTTCTTTTCTTTTCTTTGAGCAAAAGCCCTCATTGGTGGAATTGAGAGAGAGAAAGAGAAAACAATTATTATACAAAGACACTACCACCATGAAGAATGATTTTATAGATGATTTCTTTTGCTATGAAAAGCGATTAGTTTCTTCCATTAAGACTGTCCTTATGCAATCAGATTGTATTAACTCAGCCCCCAGCCCGTTGGCACCACAAAAATAGCGCAGCACATGTTTTGCTCAACTCATGCCCTTGCAATGGCAACCACCTTCTTCCCCACATTTTTGCCATAGAACAATCCGATTAGAGCTGCCGGCGCGCTTTCAATGCCCTCTACGACGTCCTCCACGACGACGACCTTCCCGTCCTTGATGTACCCAACCATCTCCTCCTCGAAGCTCGCGTACAGATGGAAGAAGCGATGGACATTGAACCCTTCCACCCGGATGGACTTCGGTATGATGCAGTACAGATTGCGCAACCCGTCCGGTTCCTCCAGGTTGTACTGGGAGATCATCCCGCAGACTGCAACCCTGCCGCCCTGCCGCATGTGCAGCAGCGCCCAGCGTCGCGCCGCCCACGCTTGTCGGGCGTAGATGTCAATGCCGTCCGGGAGGCTCCGCTTTCAGAGCGGCGCCGATGTCTGTCTCAGACTTGTAGTTGAAGGCGTCGTCGTAGCCGAACTTGGTCTTCAGGAGGTTTACCTTCTCGTCGGAGCCGGCGCTGCCGACCACATAGCAGCCGGCGATCTTTGCCAGCTGCCCGACGATCTGTCCGACGGCGCCCGACGCCGCAGAGACGAACACGAAGTCGCCTTTGTTTGGCCTGGCGACCTGGGTAAACCCACCGTACGCAGTGAGCCCCGGCATGCCAAGAACGCCCGTGTAGTAGGAGAGCGGCAGGTCGGCGTGGTTGATCTTGTGCAGGGACTCCGGCTTGCTGACGAGGGTGTACTCCTCCCATCCGCTCATCCCCCAGACGAGGTCGCCGGCGGTGTACTCTGGGTGCGTGGAGTCGATCACCTTGCCCACACCGTAATTCACCATGGCCTGATTGATGAATCACAAAAAGATTTCTTCACGTCTGATTCTAAACCTGCCATTGACATTAACAAGAGACTAATATAATTGGCGGCAGGTCGAATTTGATGCCCACCTCCCAGATCACAAAGTCCGAGGACGTCACGGTGGCGCCGTCCTCGTGCTTGCTCATGCGGCCGCGCAGCCATGGGTCGCACGACAGGTAGAGGTTCTTGATCAGCACGGTGGTCAGCCCCGCCGGCACGCGCAGCTCGGTCGTGCCCACCGTGATCTCCATGTCGTCTTCGGTGGGGAACCCGGTGACGTGCCTCCTCAGCACCACCTTCTTGTTCTGCACCGCCGCCGCGGCCACCGCCTCCGCCTCCGCCCTGCTGTCGGCCATTTAAATTCCTCTACCTCTGCCAAAGAGTAAAAAGAGGTGCCTCGTTTCTGTGGTGGAACGCTTATGTTCTAGCTGCTGATGGTCTGGTATGCTGCTAGCTGTCGATGCAGCATGCACTCCTGCTCGTGCAATTTTATAGACGCCGGACGGACATCATCAGACAGCAGTCATGCGTGACGACGGTTTTCTGAGCACACGTAACCCATGACGCCAGGACCAGGACCGACCAGGACCTGGACCTGTTTGTTCAACCTTTTCTTTGCTTGTGCGGAAGCCGGAAGAGGAATCTGGAATCTCGAGGGAAAATTTTTTCCATGTACACCTGGACACGGCTATTAATTCTAGACATGACTAAGGATTAACCGAATTTTTTTACCAGCATACTATTATTTCAGGATTCACCGAAATTGGTGATTTTCAATGAAATTCTGTTTATGCATAACTGGGGTACTGTGTCAGAGGCATAAAGTAGCAAGCATGTTTTATTATTCTTGAGTCTAAAGTAGATTTTTAAATTGTATGTGGTTCCCCAAACTAACTAATTATGCAGACTACTTTTTACCGTTAAATTTCTACTTCCAAGGACCTGTTCTTACCAGAAAATGAGGGGGTGTTCACTTCCCATGCATAACCCAAAAAGTTGCTACAGTTCCCTCATCACATCAAATCTCTTAACGCATATATGGAGTATTAAACGTAGGTAAATAAAATAACTAATTGCACAGTTTGGCTGAAAAGTTCGAGACGAATCTTTTGAGCCTAGTTAGTCTATGGTTGGACAATAATTACCAAATACAAACGAAAAGTGCTACAGTAGCTCCAACCCAAATTTTTTTCGGGTTGCATGGCAACCGAACGCTCCCTGACATCTGCGGGAAATTTAGGGCATGTTTGGTTCCAAGGGACTAGGGACTAATTTTTAGTCCCATTTAGTCTCTAAACTAACAAACATGAGGACTAGGGACTAATTTTTAGTCCCATTTAGTCCCTATTTTACTAGACTTTTGGGAGGGACTAGTGACTAATTTTTAGTCCCATTTAGTCCCTAGTCTCTTGTCCATGGAACCAAACAGGGCCTATCTTAACCCAACGACGTCACCAGTTACGTGTAAGTCCGCAAATTCTGTTTCGGGCCTCTTTAATTTGTCTGATTAAATTGGGTGTCAGATGCATATCATAACTTGAGTACCATGCTCAACTATATGCTGAAATTCATCTTGGAGACCTTGCCCTCGCGTTGTCTTCAGACGCGCTAGGCGACTCTAGGGCAACCAGTATGACCAATTTTTGTAGTAGTGAGTAATACCTTTATTATTGAGCTAATTAAGACAACCAATTTTTTCCTCAACTTTGCTTAGGTACACCTTTACTTTCTTAGCGTCTAGGATTGTTCCACTTGTTCTCTCATGTATGGAGCTTTAGGAGGTGTTTGGCATGGCTCCAACTCCAGTCAGAAAGCAGCTCCACTCCAGAAATCCAGCCGGAGCTGGCTCGAAAGGGAGTTGGAGCTAGCAGATGGGGGCGTTTGGCTAGGATGGCACTCTGAGCTCCGGAGTTGTGTTGTATGTGTGTGGCTTGTCCAAATTGCCCTTGGTTGACATACAAGTTACTCCAAAATACATACAAAGATGTGAATTCCTAGATAATCTCAACAACTAACAAGCTCAACCAAATAACCTGACATAATAATTCTTAGACAATCCGAATAATATATTAAAGCAAATAATCCGACACATATAAGTTCAACAAAATAATGCAAAATACAAAGTACATTTTGTGTAGGAATTCCTATCTTACCAATGAACCTCACTTGTTCTTCAGGTGAAAGAGACACGAATTTGAGTTCCATCTACTACTCCTATGCAGTCCTTAAAGTGTGGATATGCACTTTCGTCATTTCTAATCCTTTTGTGAACTCTCCGAAAATTAGGATCAGTTGGTCTCAAATAATCTTTAGCCATTGAAACCAAAGAATCAAGCACTTTATGGAATTTCCTACTAATGGTTTCAGTAGAATGCTTGAACCTATTCTCGCCCCTTCTATTTGACTCACAGCCACCACATATGAATAGAAAAATTGCAAGCGGCTGATAGGTATTCATGAATTTGGACGGTTTCAGCCCATACCTATCAACCAACAAATCATGAAGATCTAGAAAAATATGCTGGTTCATCCAAAACATTGTGTGGCACTCCCCTAGAGTGTTTAGGGTCTCATAGACCCGTCCCATTCCACTAAGCTGTGAGGTCCTTGGTGGTGCCTTGTCCATATAAATGCTGACATAAGTTTCTGCAAGTTTAGCACCACCATGGATCAGTACTACAGATTTGTACATTACTGCCAGTCTCAAATCCCCCTCCACTGCCGAAAAATGAACCGACAGAACCAAAGCGGTAATGATGTGGGGTTCAAATCACTGCCGGGTCAAAACACCGGGGATGAGGTGAATCAATACTGCCAGGTCTAAATAGCACCCAACAGAATGAGTTGAAATAACACTACCGGTTTGCAAAAATACGGAAGTGTTGCGTAACAAAAACACTTTCGGTTGTGTATCCAAACCGGTAGTGCTAGAGGACGTAACATTGTTGGTTGTGGATATCCCAACAGTTGGTTGTGGATAACCCGACGGTGTTCTTTCCGCTCACACCGCCGGTTGGGCTTGGAACCAAAAGTGTTAGTTGTGCGGACACCGCCGGGTTGTTTCAAAACCGACGGTGTTGTAGACGATCGCACTACCAGTTTTTGACCTCCTGGTAATGATAGCTACGCAATGAAGTCTGGGTTTGGGATAGCCGGCAGCGTTCGAAATTTGAATGACAGGAAATTACAACAACGTAGAATGTTAGGTTTATCAACACAACATCATCAATAATCACATGTTCAGATCACAGGGTCTTGGTCAGCAACCAAGTAGTCTAACTGTCGGGTACCAAAATAAATGGTACCCTTGATACCTCGATTAGAGGGAAGGTTACCCCAAACACACCATCAAGGTGATAAGGAACCTAAAGCATTATCATCTGAGGGCCCATAATGCCAGGATCCGAAAACAACGATTTGCCCGAAGCCCCCCTCGTGGAGAGGGAGGGTTGTCCGATCACCCCGAGGCCCCCTCTTGCGTCACGCCCCCGACGGCCCCCGCCCCACCGCCGGCCGCGACAGCCCGGACGGGTGAATCAAATGCGCCCCATAGGGCCAGACTCCCCACACCCCCACCCTCGCCGCATTGGCCCGCGAACGGTTAAATCTTGTCGCATCGCCATCATCTCGTCCTAATCACCTTTAAGCACAACTTCGCCTTACCGCAATCGGCAGTAATGACCACTCCCCTCTACAACGCCACTCACACGCCCATCATCGAGGGTCTCCCGCGACACTATAGCCACGACGGAGCACCCTGACGATCTTTACAGCTATCGGTCACCATTAGTGCACCCCTCGGATACTGTTATAACATCCCTCGGCAGGTACCCCCTCGGTAAAGTAAGGACCTCGGCAGTCAATGATCACTCTCGACCAAGCTCGTCTAAGGACCCGTGCCCCTCGGCGTCAACGTGATGGCAGGGATAAGGACCACGCCCTTACCACGGCGGCAAGTATGGGCACCATATCATCATGGCTCTGTACAAGGCCAACCCACCATGAAGCTACTCACACTCTAGACATATGTACCCGCTTGGCTCCCCCTTGGACATATAAAAGGGGGAACCCGGACGTAGTGTAGGGAAAGTCAGGAGCACACACACCTTGACTTCGCACGATATTGGCACTCTAGCTCGATCAATACCACACACAGAGACTTGAGGTCCCGGCCTCTCTCTCGACCTTGCTTGTATTCCCCTACTACGAGCACTACCATGCAGATAGACACGACCCGCTACACCTGCTGGACGTCCCTTGGACTTCCACCATGGAGGAGAACGTCAACAGGCGAACTATGGATCTCATCACAAGATCGACACCCAAATAAGAAGCTCCAACGCAGATGGCTCCCCCATCAGCACCACGACAACGGAACATCGGCCCTAACAACAAAATGAGGTATGCCGCTATCCACCTGATAATGGCAGTCTTTCTCTGGATCATCTGCATGCTGACCCAGGCGCCACTAGAGGACTGGGACACCTCCACATGGTGTCTCCCTAATGGCATCAAGCTGGCCATCTACGGTGACCTCATCAACAACCTAGCGCCAATGGGACTGGATGAGAACCCATATGACTATATCGGCACCTTCAAGTTCTCCAACAGGCTCCATGCTACCCAACGGGATGCACTACAGCGGGAGGCGCCCCGCACGATGGACTAAGCGATTCACCTCGCTTGTCTCTTCGACGACCCTTTGCCACGCTCGTCACATGGCTCGACAACCGACGGACACAACACCATGGACGACTTGGCTATGACAGCTAGGCCGACTCGAGGGCCGATCTAGCCGGCTCCCTCAATCATCGATGGCACCAACGCCCAGTACGATTACGCCCTCAAGCCCGCCAACGGCCTCTACAACAAGCTTTGGGCTGCAACACACCAGGAGGCGCCCTGCATGTTGGGCACAACAATCCAACCCTCCCACCAGTTCGACGCTCCTGTCTCCTATGAGGTCTTCAGCAAGCTTTGACTTGCGAGCTCCACCGACGACGACATGAAGTACATGCCACCCACATCGATCCTCTACCTCATCGGCGTCCTCACTACCCCGGAGACCCTCATCCTTCCTCAACTTGCTGTGATCGACCATGAGCTACATGGCATCGTCGGAACCAACAAGCTCCAAGCGGGAGCACCAGTTCGGGCGACGATAAGGTGATTGGCGTTCACCTCCCAACGACTTCGCTAGGCTTCACAACAAGCAACTTGCTATTGGAGAAGCTACCACATAGCTTCTCTCCATCGGTGATGGTCTTCTTCTTCGACGACCATGGTCTTCACCCCAACAACATTCCCACGGGCCAGGAGAGCAATGGACTTCCATCCTACACCATCAGAAAAGGTCAGCATCCTCGTCTTCGCCCAGCTCATTCACTCTATAACGGTGGATGCAAATCTTCTTTCGACATGTCGCTTCGATCACTCCGTCAATGACGACTGCCGAGCACGACGACAACGCAAGGAAGCACTGCCAGGTGGATTAGCCGACACGTGGACGCGTCGCCTCTTCGAACGGTGGGGTGATATCACAAATCAGGAGTGGGCAGCCCAACAGCCCGGGAAGGGGGTATGCGATGCGCGTGCAGCCCGTACGCCGCCGCCTTTGCCTCATCGTCATTTACTTCTTCATTAAGAAATAGATATTTAGGAAATAAAATAGGGATAAAATAGGAAATCAATCAGTGATTTCTTTAAATGCAAGTTTCCCTCGGACTATAAATACAAGGGGAATGTAATCAATTGAATCTAATCAGAAAATAAAGGGGTGACTCCCAACAGCTTTAGCTCTCCAACTCTAGCTCTCTCTCTCTCTCTCCTCGCACGTGCACGCGCCATCCACGCCGCAGACGCCGCTACCACCCACTCCACCCACGCCTTGCAGCCGGCTGCCCCGCGCCCCAAACGCCGCGGCCAGCCGCCCTCCTACCGCCGTTCTACGTCACCACCGCCCCAATCCCAGCCGCGCCGCCTACTACGCCACCCGATCGTTTAAGGGTGTGTTTGGTTAGGTGCTGAACCCTTACCTGGTTCCATGGAGCCAAGTTGGCTTGTTTGGTTGGTTGTACGTGGATGGCCTGCCTTTGGGAGGCCACCCATACACCCCTGGCATGAAGAAACACTAGCGATATCGGTTTTTTTTAGCCTCTTCTTAGCCTAGGCCCATGCACGCATCGTGGTGGGCCTGGGTGACTAGGGCTGGCCACCATAAGTGCAGGGTCACCACCCACTACGGCTTCCCTAGATATTGTTCACTCACTAGCTTCTCTCTGCTGCGTTGCTCTCCCGCTCTCGCTCTCTTGCCATTTTGTCGTAATTCTCCTTGGTACGCCGTTGGTGGCGGTAAGCTTCATTGGTGTTGCTTGTAATCTAGGAAGGCCACTAGTATGCGTCCCCATTCCCATCTCCTTCGTGTTTTCTTCTTTGTTGTTTCTTCTTGTACACTTTCAACACTATTTTGGTTCGGATCGATCAAGTTTAACACTGAGCTTTAGGTTTTGCTTGATATGATTGATGTGGATCTGCGTGACGCACCACTTAGTCTCATAGTCGGTCCTTTCATTTGCTTACGGCTTAATTCATATGGCTGCAATGTTGTGACCGCTGATACCCCATTTGTTGTTGAGCCTCATTTGTTCTAGAGGTCTAGGGTTTGGTCGATGATTGATTCGGATCTGGGTGACGCACCACTTGGTATCGTAGTCGATCCTTTGATTTTCTTGGGGTTGAACTCGGACTATTGTAACGACATAGTAACTAGGAGTATACCCCGCGTTGTCGTGGGATTCTCTTAATAAAACTTTTTATATACAATACTATGGGTGTGTTTGGTCGTGGCTTTTGCCCCTAAAAGCCAAAAGCCCAACCAAAGGGGAAGCCGCCACCAAAAGCTAAAGACAAAAGAAGCTTTTGATCCGAAGGCAAATTTTTAAAGCCAAAAGCACCTCTCCCCTGTTTTCACCTACTTTTGGTCTAAAAATTACCCACCCGCCACTGGGGTTACACACGTAACGATTCATTTTTCTTTCTTCTATTCCCCCGCCCGTCCCCAACCTTCATCGCCTGCCCCTCCCCTTAGGTGCCGATCCCATCCCCAAGCCGTCCGCCTCTCCGGCGCTCCTCCCGGGTGACGAGCCTAGGCCGGTGGCCCGATGGCGATCCCCACGCACCGGTGTGGGATTCATCCCGGGCGCCATGGCGGCCTGCTTCTCCGGGCGGAGCTCACAAGGCGGCGAAAACTGCGGAAGGCCGGAGCCCGACCCGACGGCACCGGAGGGGCCTAGTCGGCGGGCACGGAGGAGACCCGGCCCATCCCGGCGGCGGCAATCTCATCCCCATATTCCCTCGGCGTCTCCATCGGTCATCCAAAATCTCTCCGCCCGCCCTCTCCTCCCGCCCTCCCGAACCTCGGCAGCGCCCCGCGCGGCGTGGCGCGGCCAAGACTGGAGCTCGCCGCTACCTCGGCGCGGCGAGACCCGGCGGCCGGCACGCGGGGAGACCCGGCGCCTCTGCGGCCGGCCCGGCGGCTTCGCGGCGCAGCTCCACCCCTCCGTGTCCATCCCGGTAGCGGCTCTCGGCCCTCCATGTCCCTCCCGCAGCTCCCGCCCGCCTACGCTCCTTCCACGGCTCCGGCGCGCGGCGTGGCCATGGCTCCGGCGTAGCTCCATCACCCCCCGTCTTGGTCGTCCCGGGAGAAAGAGGAATGGGCTCCGACAAGTGGGTCCCACACGCCCACGGTGAGACTAGTGTTTGAGGCGCCTACGCTCACAAACCAAAGGGCTTTTGGCTTCCTCACGCTACTTTTCCAAAGCTACTCTTCAAAAGTCACAGCCCACGCCCCGCTTTTGCAAAAGCCACGGCTCAACCAAACACACCCTATGTATACATATATAAGAATTTGATTAATAGTTATTTTAACTAATCAGATCTCATAAAAAACAATATATAATATTTGATTACATTATAGAGGAATAGATGAGGAAGCAAATATTGTATGTAGGGATAACTTGTATGTTAGTAGATTAAAGATTTAAATTATTTTACATGATAGAGATGACATGGATTTATTTTGGTAATTAATAAGGGATGACATGGACATAGTGGGTAATGATATGTACACTTTTCATGAAAAGATAGAACATGTAGTGGGTTCTTAGTGGATAATGATGTGGACATCTTGTATGTAGAGAGAACTCATCTATTGGGGTTTATCTTTATAAGAGTTATAGACAGATTAATAGCCCCATTTCTTGTTTAGGCTCGTGAAACCTTCAATTAGGAATGGTGGACAATTTTGTTCAGCAATCCACATGTTGGCTTGCTGGAAACAGGTATATTATCCTTGTCAGGCTCCAAACTAAGTTAAAAACCAAACACACCCATAGTGTCTTTACAAGATGCTCATGAAGGCTAACAAAACTAGCAAGCTTTGAAGGAGGAAAACATATTGTGTACGGGACACTTCTTATAGTGGAAATTTAATCGGGATTATTAAAAGTCGGGCCGAACTTCCTCGCGCCACAGAATTTTGGCATCCGTGGCTTCCTCCCCGTGGCGACACATAGGTCTCCCCCTCCTCATTCTCCTCTCCCATTCTGTCTTCCTTCAGCCGCCGCGCCCCCCTCACATCCACACACGCCTCCTCCTCGGCCTTTTTGCGGTGCGCAGCCTCGACGCATTCTTCCACCAAGGGCGGCGGGGCGGCTACTACCACGCCTTCCACAACCGGCTCTCCACACGACCGGAGGCGCCAAGCAGCCCCCATCCTGTACCGGCGCGCGCGCACGCCTCCCTGTACCGGGCGGGCGCCCACGCCCTCCCTGTCCGGCAGTGCCCTCCCCTGCCCTTTCCCCACCGGGTGGCAAGCCCCTCCCGCCCCGCCACCCGATGGAAGGGAATGCGAGATCCAGCGGCGGCTGCTCCTGATGGGGGGACTTCAACGGTGATCGTGTCGGCAAAGTGGTCCAAGGATGAGGTTCCCGCTTGGACCCCAACAATACACTGTGGTCTTGCTATTGTTTTTTTGCTGTCTGTTGCTATGTCTCTACTGCTTCGTGTTTTTCACGTTTTTAGATCTGTGTGGCAGAAAGTTGCTAGCTAGACAATTTGTTTATACTGCTATTTTGACTGAAATGCGTTAAAAATGATTGAGATATTGTTTACTTTTGTAATGCTTAGGTGATTTAACAGGTTTAAGAATTAATTGGATACATTGTTATGGCACGAGGGACTGCCTTCTCTGTTGACTACTAATGCAGGATACATTACTATGGCACGAAAGTGGCAGCGCGGTTGGCATAGACCAG
Organism: Hyparrhenia diplandra; assembly: GCA_015847255.1. NCBI lineage: Eukaryota > Viridiplantae > Streptophyta > Magnoliopsida > Poales > Poaceae > Hyparrhenia > Hyparrhenia diplandra. Next base: position 503,667 of record JADLZK010004440.1, on the reverse strand, counting down.
AAATTTTACAAAAGATCATCACGTGATGTGCTTAGATGTTGGTTGAAATTTCAGTAGTTAGAATGTATAGGATGGGAATTTTTATTGTTTCACTTATTTACAGATCGATCTCCTTGGAATTGTTTCAGGATTTGGTGATTATCTATTTACAAAGCTGTTTATTTGCCTCAACCCCTGATCTCCATTGATGGATTCTTCTTCATCATGAGTCAGACCCAATCTCTTTCTGCTTAAGATTATCAAATTTCCTAATTTTCTTCTGAACCAGTTTCAGTTAATTACCTCTTAGCCTATGCGCTGTAGCTGTCATTTGTTTCCCCATTGGATTTTATTGCAGATTAGTCTACGAAGTTTCCTCCATGACCATCCTAATCAAACAGTTTACATGTCAACCCAGTTTGTGTTGGATGGAATTAGACGCAGTATTTCTTTTCTATGTTTCTAGATTCCAGCGGGTGCGTTGCTGCTTCAGTGATGATGCAACTATACTCCCTAGAATTGCTATTAAACTGAACATTGCCAATTGGATCCTTGAACATCTATATATATATTTATGTGCAGAATCCAGATGCACTTGTTAGTTCTGTACTCTTTATTGGCCTTTATGTTCGTAATAACAGTGCACCAAATGTAAGTATGTTTGGCTCCGTTGATAATTTCAACGAGATTATTTCGTTCCATGTAATGCTAAAAGTAGCAAACCAAATAGTCTACCCTCCTTACATTGCCCTGATCATATGTTTCAGAACGTGGATGCTGTTTGGGGCAAGTGAGATTGCTAGACTAAAAGAAATGTGGAGGAACTAAAAAGAATATGGAGAGGAAGGTAATATTGTTGTTGGAGAGCGTGGTTCCAAGAAGCTAGGCTGGTTCTTTCTCCCGCTTGTAATTCCTCCAAAATTCCAGTGTCATATTTCTCACAGAGCACACACAATTATCATCAAGTTAAGATAGAAGCTGCATCTTTTATTGATGTATGTTATCTCTTGAGCATGAAATCATTAGATATTGTACTCTTGACAATGGTTACTTGAATGCCATACCATAATAATGGCTTAAATGAGTATTAATCTAATAGATAGAACGTGTTTTTATATGATCCCCATTGTTTCATATAAGAGATGCTAACGTTCATTGCGAATATGTAATTAATATCTTTTGCTAGACACTTGCATGATATAGCATTAACACCCTACACCCAGTCATAGAGATGGAGATGCAAATAACTTGGTTTCTTGGAAATTGAGGTATATTGAATGAAACAACACCCACAGTCACCATTTTTTTTTTCCCCTAATCTGATAGACACTCTGATTATGAGCGCCTTGAGATTCAACCATCATGTTCTTGTACATGTGTGGACTGCTGCTAGGCAGTCTGATTTTTTGTCTTTCCTTTTCACATGTGGCTTATTTTTGGAAGAAAGACAAGTTGAAAATTGATATGATAAAAAGGAGGGCAAATAGTATGTCTTAGGGACAAGTATTTATTGAATATTACATTGTGCATTAAGAACTATCGTTAAACATTTCCTTGGTAAATGGCTACTGCCTCAATGGCTCTTTGCAGATTATTGTAATCCATACATCTCTTTTTTAACCCTTTTTGGCTTGCATCTGTTTTCTAACCCTTTTTGGCTTGCATCTGTTTTCTATGTAAATTTTCTTACCATTCTCTGACGTACTAGGTCTGGCAAATTGCATGTCATTTATTGGTGACAGTAATTTGACTACTTTTGTTCTGGTGATGATGCTCTTGATTTTTCTTGGCCACGATGACACTACAGGAGGCTACAGGATTATCGATTTAGTAGATGTACCATTAGTCTCTTATATCCATAATGGATAATAGGTTTTATCTTTGATCTTTTTTGTTGTTATAAAAGCTGTGTCTCAATTGTTGTTTTATCGCCCTCTAAAAAGTACCTTTGTGATCTCTTAAGTTTTACTCAATCTTTGACATTTGTACTGTCTTACATTTCAACTCAATATTATGAACCAATTTATGCTTTTTTTTCAAAATTAGTAATTATGCTTTTCCTGTTGATGAATGAAGCAATTCTTTTGCTACAGAAGAGAAGCCAATGCTAGGCTTCCAAAGGGCCTGATGTTCTAGTATTTGGTTATGTGCACTAACCTGGAGACCTTCTTAGATATCTTTGGAGGCAAGACTAGAAGCTGGAATCTTTTATTCCTCCTCATCCATGAAAAAGTAAACCTACAACTAGGATAGAACCATAGTAAAGGAAACCAAAGTACAAAACAAAATAGTGGAAGTCGTCCCATTTTGGGAACTCATAGAAATACCTTGGATTTTTACCACAAACTTCTTCAATTGTTCCGCATCTAATCATGCGAGCACGACATCAGTGTCCTCTGGCTGAATCCAACGGTCTGCAGGTGATCAGCAATCGACTCCGATGTCCCTTTGAAATGGGATGACCATGATTGCTGTAGTTAGTGATGCAAATCGAACACTACAAACCATAAGAGGAAAGAATACAAGGAGAAAATGCTCACCATCCGTCAACATTAGATTGCACTTGCTCAGTCCTGGCATTGCGGCTTGATCTGGCCACGCAAAATGGCTTGGGAGTAGGGGATATACATTGATAGGCGGCGGTGGCGGCGGCACGCCTCGGAAGTTCGAAAGTGCGGGCGTGGGGAGGGAGACGGCCAGACGGGAGAGTTCGACGCTGGGTGGGGAATGGGGAGTGAAGGGAATGAAGTTTAGGGTTAGGAGTACGCGGGTGCAGTGGGCTTTAAGCAAATATGCATCAAGTTTTTTGAGTAGAGGGCCTCGTTGGCGGTTGGCACCAGGCCGCCTATTCGACTGGCCATGCCGTGCCATGCCATGGGCCATGGTGGTGGTCCAATCACGGCCTCGGTACCTCGGGCGGGCCGCACGGGCACGGAGGGTCACCGGGCCGGCCCATGAGCCGGGCGGCAAGCCTGTGGCTACATGGCTGGCCATTCTGATTTATAAATGTTTTTTTCCCTCCCAACACACAATAATTATGCCCTCTTATCTATACCTAATAATAAAACACGAAAAATTTCTGCCAATCTGCCTAAAATTTCCGTTAGCCTCGGTCTCGCCACCAAGTCAAAAGAAATAAAAACGTCGTCCCATGTAGGTATTTGTTTTGGAGAGCTATAATAGGACTCTACATGTAGCGGCGATTATTTTCCAACTCTAAGGGGGTAAGATGTAACCGTCCATGACTTAATCGACTTGGATATTTAGATCTAATATATGATATATGTTTGTTTCCTGCATGGCAAGATACAGCCAAAGCTCGAAGATCAAGCGTCGCGGCTGCATGGTGGTTCGATCAGAAGCGTGCGGCTGCATGGTGGTTCGATCAGCAGCCCAGCCAGGACTTGATCGAGTAATGACGGCGCCGACGATCGTCCCCCAACGATCATCTTTACCTCGCCGATGTCTGGTGGCGAGCGCGCAAAACAAGCAGCAGCCTGGCAAGCCCGGCAAGCCCGGCAATCCTGTCCAGCGGCTAGCATCTTCGGCTAGCTTCGTGAAACCATGGCACCGTCCTCAAGACCTCCAGAGCGAGCCCATCCAACGTCTTGGCAGCTTGATCATCCTCATCACCATCAACATATTGTGACGGCTAGCTACGATCGAGCGCATCTACACGGCCAACACGGGCAGCAAACCAGCAAGCATGATAGCATTGGTCCTCGGGTGTGGCAGTACGTAAGCAATGGCAGCCCAGCATTGATGAGGCCGTCGTCACGGGCGCCTTGATTGAGCAAACAGCAGCCCGGCGATCATATCTTCACGCCCTGTAGTAAGGGCGTCACGGGCGTCTTGATTGAGCAAACGGCAGCCCGACAATCATATCTTCACGTCATGTAGTAAGGGCAGCAAATCAGCACCGGCAAGATGACCAGCGGATACATCAGATCTGGTAGGCATAACAGCCCGACGTGATGAAGTTGCGTCTAATACACATCAGCCCAGCGGCGATGACTGCATATTTAAAATATTTTTTATTACTAGCGATACGATTTCTCGTTGCTAATTGTTATATAAAAAGGTTACATAAAAATATAAATATTCAATCGAATAAGTTGGCATTTACCCGTAGCAACGCACGGACCCTTTTCCTAGTTAAAAATAAATATAGGTAAAGCTGCTCAATTATGCAATCAGATTGTATTAACCCAGGCCCCAGTCCGCTGGCCTCAAACGCAGGGCAGCACTTGTTCTGCTCAACTCATGCCCTTGCAATTGCAACCACCTGCTTTCCCACATTTTTGCCAGAGAACAACCCAATGAGAGCCGCCGGGCGCAATGCCCTCGACGATGTCCTCCACGACGACGATCTTCCCGTCCCTGATGTACCCAGCCATCTCCTCCTCGAAGCTCATTACAGATGGAAGAAGCGACCGACGTTGAACCCTTCCAACCGGACGGACTTTGGTATCATGTAGTACAGATTGCGCAGCCCGTCCGGCTCCTCCAGGTTGTACTGGGAGATCATGCCGCAGACGGCGACCCTGCCACCCTCCCCGCATGTGCAGCAGCGCGGGCGCCCAGCGCCGCTACGCCCACGTTGTCGGCGCAGATGTCGATGCCGCCGGGAGGCAGCGCCAGCGCCGCGACCGGTTGGTCTCCGACTTGTAGTTGAAGGCGCCATCGTGGCCGAATTTGGTCTTCAGGAGGTTTACCTTCATCGGAGCCGGCGCTGCCGACCACGCGGCAGCCGGGCGATCTTCGCCAGCTGCCCAACGACCTGTCCCACGGCGCCTGACCGCCGGGACGAACACGGTCGCCTTTGTTTGGCCTGGCGACCTGGGTAAACCCAGCGTACGCAGTGAGACCCGCATGCCAAGAACGCCCGTGTAGTAGGAGAGCGCAGGTCGGCGTGGTTGATCTTTTCAGGGACTCCGGCTCGCTGACGAGGGTGTACTCCTCCCATCCACTCATTCCCCAGACGAGGTCGCCGGGCGGTGAACTTTGGATACGTCGAGTCGATCACCTTGCCCACACCGTAATTCACCATGGCCTGAATTGATGAATCACACACAGATTTCTTCACCTATGATTCTAAACCCACAATGTAATGATATTTAACATGAGGCTAATTGTCTGTGGATCGAATTTGTAAGATGCGTACCTCTCCGATCACAAAGTCTGGGGCCGGCACGGTGGCGCCATCCTCGTGCTTGGTCATGCAGCCACACATCCATGGGTCGCACCCCAGGTAGAGGTTCTTGATCAGCACGGCGGTCAGCCCCGCAGGCACACACAGCTCGGTTGTGCCCACTTTGATCTCCATGTCGTCTTCGGTGGGGAACCCGGTGACGTACCTCCTCAGCACTACCTTCTTGTTCTGCACCACCGCCGCCGCCGCACCCGCCTCCTCCCTGTTGCCGGCCATTTGCTCGATCTACCTGCGAAAGAGTAAAAGAGCTAGGTGGCTCGTTTCTGTAGTGGAACGCTTATCTTGTTGCTGCTGATGGTCTGGTATGCTGCGCTGTCGATGCAGCATGAGCTCCTCCTCGCACACTTTTATAGACGGGACGGACATCTGCACTGAGCAGTCATGCGTGACGACGGTTTTCTGAGCACACGTAACCCATGACGCCACGACCTGGGGACCTGTTTGTTCACCCGGAACCGGAAGAGGTCTCTGTACTGGAGTGGAAATTTCCATGTACAACTGGACCGCTGTTATTAACTCTAGACAACAATTCAACCGAAATTTGTTAGCAGCATATTATTATTTTAGGACCACCGAAATAGGTGATTGTCAATGAAATTCTGTTTATGCAGAACTGGGGTACGTACTGTGTCAGAGCCATAAACCACAAAGCTAGCAAGCATGTTTTACTTGTCTTGAGTCTAAACTAGATTTTTAAAAATTTTATTACATGGTTCCCTCAAAGTAACTAATTAATTATGCAGAGGCTACTTTTTTTCCTTAAATTTCTACTTCCGAGCACCTGTTCTTACTGGAAAATGACATCTGCTGGAAATTTAGTAGCTATCTTAATCCAACGACGTCACCAGTTACGTGAAGTCCACGAATTCTGCTTCGGGCCTCTTTAATGTTGGAGGGAATAATCAAAATATCTGCAAGGCCAACAGGATCTTGATTTTTTCTTTCCAAGAGACATAGTTGCCCCCATCAGAAAGCTCAACCCCATCAGTATATATCTGAGCAGGGCCGTGTATTAACATTTTCATTATTAAATATGGGAAATTTAACAAATAACAACAACAATAATAATGCACATGAAATTAATCCTACGTTGGTCTAGTTACTAACGTGTACATTATAGTTAAATTTAATGTTCAATCTACACATCACGTTGAACAGAAGTAGCTTATTCAAGAATAAATTCCATGATAGGTGTTTACCAATCCCCGTTGGTCAGAATAATAAAATACATGAGCCATACTTATTTATTAATTAACTTAACTTAAATTCTCAAATTAAATATTTTTGTTGGCTCCAATTCCATTACTAAGAAAATTAAATTATAATGAGAATGCATAAAATACACTTAGTAGCATAACTAATTGATACACTACAAATTAGAATGCAAAACTCGTTCAATAATTCATTTAAAATGACTTAATAAGGAATTACTTGGGCAATGTTAACTTATATAAATTATAGCTAAAGGCTTAGATGGCAATTTAAACTTGCTGATACATCTTAGAAAGAGAAGATTAAAAGCACCAAAATAAATGCCAAGAATATGAATATTTTCTAATCTGAGAGAATTTTAACATTATCGGAAACTAAAATTATTTAAATATGCTTAAAAGTTTAAATGGACAATGCAAACTTATAACATTAAAACATGCTTAAAAATGGGAGATTTAAAAGTAGTAAACTGAATGCCTAGAAAATAAAACTTAAATTCTAAGCAGTTAAACTTAGTTCAACATTGTTCAAATAAAACATAAAAGAATATGAAATTACAACACTATATATATAAATAAATATATATATATTGTGGCTTAACTATTGACTTAAATTCAGGTCAAAAGAGGGATTTGGCTATGGCCCAAATGATCTTTTGGCATCCTTAGACTTTACATTCTGAAACTTGGGCTTGTAACGGCTAGACCTATTGGAACCCACGGGCCAGCTTATCCAACGGCTTCTGCAGGTGATCAGCAATCGACTCTGATGTCCCTTTGAAATGGGATGACCATGATTGCTGTAGTTAGTGATGCAAATCGAACACTACAAACCGTAAGAGGAAAGAATACAAGAAGGAGAAAATGCTCCCCATCCGTCAACATTAGATTGCACTTGCTCAGTCCTGGCATTGCGGCTTGATCTGGCCACGCGAAATGGCTTGGGAGTAGGGGATGTAAATTGACGGGCGGCGGTGGCGCGGCACGCCTCGCGAGTTCGCGAGTGTGGCGCAGGGAGGGAGACGGCCAGACGGGAGAGTTCGACGCGGGGTAGGGAATGGGGAGTGAAGGGAATGAAATTTAGGGTTAGGAGTATGTGGGCACAGTGGGCTTTAAGCAAATATGCATGAAGTTTTTTTTTTTTTTTTTTGAGTAGAGGGCCTCGTGGGCCGGTTGGCATCGGGCCGCCTATTCGACCGCCATGCCCGTGCCATGCCATGGGCCATGGTGGTGGTCCGATCACAGCCTGGTACCTCGGGCCGGCACGGGCACGGAGGTCACCGGGCCAGCCCATGAGCCAGGCGGCAAGCCTGTGGGCTACATGGCTGGCCATTCTGATTTATAAATGTTTTTTTCCTTCGCAACACACAATAATCATGTACAAAGCTGCTCCATTAGGCCACTCTTAATGGGAGTTTCATGAGTGTTTCATGCGATAAATGCAGCGCCACATCGCTGAAAACTTCACTTTTTGCATGAAACGCCTAGAAGAGAGAAGAAAAAAAGTTTCACCATGGTGAAACCTTTGAGCACCATTTCACATCGTTGGAAACGGGGTGAAACCCCCAAATGAGACACGTATAGCGTTTCACCATGGAACTACACAATTAAACCATGCAATGAGAGAAAGGTCAGAGACCCTTAAGCCTATGAAACTGTGCAATAAAATTGTGCATTGAAGGAGACGCCTATTTTTTGCCAAAGTTTCACATCTTGGAAACCGGGAGGTGAAACTCTCCATTGAGACCGGCCTTATGCAATCAGATTGTATTAACCCAGGCCCCAAATCCGCTGGCCTCACAAACGCAGGGTAGCACTTGTTCTGCTCAACTCATGCCCTTGCAATTGCAACCACCTGCTTCCCTACATTTTTGCCGAGAACAACCCAATGAGAGCCGCCGGGCGCTTTTCAATGCCCTCGACGATGTCCTCCACGACGACAACCTTCCCCGCCCTTGATGTACCCAGCCATCTCCTCCTCGAAGCTCGCGTACAGATGGAAGAAGCGACCGACGTTGAACCCTTCCACCCGGATGGACTTCGGTATCATGTAGTACAGATTGCGCAGCCCGGCCCCGCTCCTCCAGGTTGTACTGGGAGATCATGCCGCAGACGGCGACCCTGCCACCCTCCCCGCATGTGCAGCAGCGGCGGCGCCCAGCGCCGCGCCGCCCACGCTGTCGGCGTAGATGTCGATGCCGCCGGGAGGCAACGTTTCAGCGCCGCACCGATGTTGGTCTCCGACTTGTAGTTGAAGGCGCCATCGTAGCGAATTTGGTCTTCATGAGGTTTACCTTCTCATCGGAGCCGGCGCTGCCGACCACGTGGCAGCCGGCGATCTTCGCCAGCTGCCCAACGATCTGTCCCACGGCGCCTGACGCCGCCGAGACGAACACGAAATCGCCTTTGTTTGGCCTGGCGACCTGGGTAAACCCAGCGTACGCAGTGAGACCCGGCATGCCAAGAACGCCCGTGTAGTAGGAGAGCGGCAGGTCGGCGTGGTTGATCTTTTTCAGGGACTCCGGCTCGCTGACGAGGGTGTACTCCTCCCATCCACTCATTCCCTAGACGAGGTCGCCGGCGGTGAACTTTGGATACGTCGAGTCGATCACCTTGCCCACACCGTAATTCACCATGGCCTGATTGATGAATCACACACACAGATTTCTTCACCTCTGATTTCCCCAATGTAATGATGTTTAACATGAGGCTAATTGTCTGTGGATCGAATTTGTAAGATGCGTACCTCTCCGATCACAAAGTCTGGGGCCGGCACGGTGGCGCCATCCTCGTAGCACGTTTGGTGCAAAATTTTGGACGATATCACATCGCATAATCGTAGCACGTTTTCGTTTGTTAGTGGTAAATATTATCCTACCATGGCGTAACTAGGCTCAAAAGAATCGCCTCGCAATATACATCTAAACTGTGTAATTAGTTTATTTTTTTACCTATATTTTGTACTTTCGATACATGTGCCGGCATTTTGATGTGATGGGGAATCTTCTTTTGCATAGTGGAATTTGGAGAGAAAGTTGGGGTGCTAAACACACCCTTAATCTAACGACGTCACCAGTTACGTGAAGTCCACGAATTCTGATTCGGGCCTCTTTAATGTTGGAGGGAATAATCAAAATATCTGCAAGGCCAACAGGATCTTGATTTTTCTTTCCAAGAGACATAGTTGCCCCCATTAGAAAGCTCAACCCCATCAGTATATATCTGAGCAGGGCTGTGTATTAACATTTTCATTATTAAATATGGGAAATTTAACAAATAACAACAACAATAATAATGCACATGAAATTAATCCTACGTTGGTCTAGTTACTAACGTGTACATTATGGTTAAATTTAATGTTCAATCTACACATCACGGTGAACAGAAGTAGCTTATTGAAGAATAAATTCCATGATAGGTGTTTATCAATCCCCGTTTGTCAGAATAATAAAATACATGAGCCATACTTATTTATTAATTAAATTAACTTAAATTCTCAAATTAAATATTTTTGTTGGCTCCAATTCCATTACTAAGAAAATTAAATTATAATGAGAATGCATAAAATACACTTAGTAGTATAACTAATTGATGCACTACAAATTAGAATGCAAAACTCGTTCAATAATTCATTTAAAATGACTTAATAAGGAATTACTTGGGCAATGTTAACTTATATAAATTATAGCCAAAAGCTTAGATGGCAATTTAAACTTACTGATAAGTCTTAGAAAGAGAAGATTAAGGGAGTTGCTATATCTCTTTCACAAGAAATTTGACCAAGATTTCTTGCAACAAATCGACCCTTGGATCAAGATCCAAAGGTGGGACTAGTCATCAAATTAATTGACTTGACAATTGACTGGACCCTTGACAATTGACAAGGCAACGTGCAGTGCAGGGACTACTTAACGGACCTGCCTACAATAGCGGTATCGATCTGCCCGTTAACCCAAGTCTGTACCCATTTGAGTCACGATGCAGCCACGGGACCAATTTTGTGCCAATGCACCATTTGAGTCACGATGCAGCCACGGACCAATTTAAATTAATACACAAAAATTACAGTTGTGCCAATGCACCCTCCAACAAGAAAGAAACTCCACCCCCTCAATCAAACCTTGATCTAGTGGAGATTTAGAGTGGAGAAAAGGGTGAAAAAATAGAGAAAAAACACAAGAACATGAACTAGAAGACCGGAAAAGCGGATCAAGCTACTTTGGAAAGGTATGTGCCCTTGAATTGGTTGCCTTTGTCATTGTTTCTCCTTTGTTGTCCTCTGTTGTATCTGTCTTCATCCTCATGTCCAGGGCCATCTCTGAACAGCCATCTCTGAACACTGCCCACCGTTCCTTCTTGCCCTCCAGTTGGTTGCTTCTATCCTTGTTAGTCCTCCTTGTCCTCTATACGATCTGTCTTCATCTTCATGTCGAGGGGCCATCTCTGAACACACATGCCCACCGTTCCTTCTTGTTAGGCAATGTAGGATATGTAGGAATCAAAATTTTATGTACTCATCAATAAAATTGTAATTAACTATATTTGCAATTTAGAGTATTATAATTTGCAATCAAAATCCTACACAATTAGGCTTGTTGTTCTAGTTATAAAATCAATCTACAGTTAATTGCAATTTGGGTGTGGACTATCACAAAGCACTCATCGATGGACTCAGTGAGTCCCTCCTCCAAAACCAACCCAAAAATGCTGGGAAGCTATGTCAGACATAGGAGTAACATGTACAGAACACTAGATTAACAACGGTATGCACTGTGACAAAACTACTCGATTTGTTACCCAACATCAACAACAATTAACAAGCAAGGACACTATCACAGCAGCATGTGGACTGCATATCACTTGCCTTTTCGCTTCTTCTGGAATCTGATGCAATTTGGGCAATACTATTTTCCCTTGGGCTGCTCCTTGACACCCACACAGCCATAGTGATACCACTCGATTTGCACTGTAGTGAAACAGTGATAATAAAATAAAACAAGCACAAGCATGAAAATGGAACTCGTCAAACTGGAATACAGCAGTGAAACAAAGGATGTGAGGGTCACATACGTTAGGATTCTCGCATGCCACCATCTCACCATAGCTGGCTACTCATACCATGTACCTGCAGAAAGTTGACAAAAGATCCTAGTTCTCAGAAAGAAATGTAAATATCTAGGTAGAGAAAAACACATGTAGTTCATAACGTGATACACAGGCATTCTAGATGCAACAAAATGCTAAATTCTAGATTAGCTAATTGTACCCAAGAGGATCCACTTATATTTTTTCTAAAAGTGTTGACAGGACAGCTACACAGTCCAAATATTAACTAGAGCTGGGAATTTATACTCCCTCCATTCCAAATTATAAGTCACTTTGACTTTCTAGGTTCATCCATTTAGTTATGTATCTAGACAAATTATTGTATCTAGATACATAACTAAATGGATGAACCTAGAAAGTCAAAGTGACTTATAATTTGGGATGGAGGGAGTACCTTCTTGTTGCAGATTCTTCAGTTTCAAACATCATTCTAAACCGCGAGCTAAGTGGTAGTTGGTTTCTATAGATTACCTTGTTGGTTGAAAACTATAGGCTAATTTAATTACCTTGCTATTGGCAGCTCCCGCAGAACAATATCGAGAACTTGCAAGGCTTCTTGAGGAGCCTCAGCCTGCCTTCCAGCTAAAAAATGCTCCAGACGATGGAGATCAGCCCTTGCAGCAAATTTAATGACTACCTTGTATGTTTTCTTACGCCTAGACATAAAAGACAATAGGAATTGTCAAACCGAATATGCTATTTTATAGGTGAAGAAAACATTGACAAAAGTGGCTCAAGGATACCTCTCGACTCTAGAACCATCATCTTCCTCAAGTAGAGTGATGTGAAATTCTTTTGAAGTGAATGGAAGTGGACCAGCCGTGTATAGGCTCCTTCTGCCATCATAGGCTGGAAGCCGCCCTCCTAAGTATGACATCTTGTGCAGCTTCACCAGCTCTTCCATGACAGAACGGTTCACAATGCGGGATGTAACTTCCGGGGTGATTGAAACCTGATAGGATGCACCACATGATTAAAATTTAGAGTAGAAAACATTTAGGCAAGGCTATAAAGATTCAAGAGAATGTTCAAAGGGATAGACCAACGTACATCATACTGATGAAATGATTTGCCTTCACCAAACACCTGATGCCAATAGATCGAGAAAAACTGTTCATATTGCATATGAATAGCTCAGCTTTCAATGTAATCTTGCACACAGCCCAACATAGACAAGCATTTCACACGAGACCTGGACAAGCTAGCGTAAAAAAAAGATAAACTAACAAGGCAAAGAGTTCAACAACAAAGATATTGCATATGCCCGTAACTACAATTATAATGCCCCATACCTGCAATTTACATTATAGCGGATGATGTCTTGTATCGCAGGAATTGAATGCAGCTGCTAAAAATGACACAACACTGAGCTGCTACTCTTTGAACCTTGAACGGACTGCCTTTGGACAAGATAAAGATTTTAACAATTTTAACAAAGCAAACAAGAGACAAGATAAAGACAAGGACAAGGACAAGGGACAATACAAGGCACAATAAAATACAATACAACACAAGACAAGGGACAACCAAACACAATTCGAGGTCCCTGTGATGCATTCGCGTCTCGCCTCCTCGAGGGCCTAACGGCCCACTTCGCCTCGAAACGAAAAGTGTTACTTTCAAAAGGCGCCTTCAAATAAAAGGTTTATATAGGGAATCAAGCGATGTCATTTTGTACTATGTGGTCTTGTGTCGCAGGGTCCCTCGCTTGTTTTAAACAATTTGTTTTTATTACAAGGGACAATACAGGGAGAAAACATCGACATAAAACAAGGTTACTGAGAATTAACAATTTTTCTTTTTTTTGCGCCCACATCCAAAGAGTTCATGAAATGGAAGAACCCGATTCTTTAATGCGTAATGGTCTTGGAAGTGATGATAATGCCATCCAACTTACTCAATTGTCCGAGCTAACAGCTACCACTCATGAGGTAAACAAATTATTAACACAAAGATAACTAACAATTTATAATTGATTCTATAGTTAAACAAGGACAAAATTTTACCCGTGTTCAAACAAATACAATTAACAAATGAAGGCATAATTATTTGTAGATGAAACAATACAATAATAATAATAGAATTTTAATTCATAGATGAGAAAAATTGCACATTCAAATTAGTGCAACTATTATTACTTGAAAATGCAATAAGATTGTTTATGTACTTGGTTTGCTTAAACTCAAAGGTGATAAGAACTACATATTTTTAATGTTCTCCTGTCAAAGCAATGGATAATGGCGAGCGTAAAAATGCATGGACACGGTTAATTGTAAATATTGGCTAAATATATCCATTGCCGGTGGGGCGGAAGGGTTAGGAGCAACAAGAAAACAATAAACAACCAAGAATATATTCACATAAGCAAAGAGGAGCAGCGTCAAGATTCCTGTTTCAAAGTTGAGGTATGTACATTCAAAAGAACACGGTAGGTAAATGGGAGAGATGTAACAACAGGGTGTGAAGCATGGAAATTTTTTTTATTCATATGTGAAGCATCAAGCAAAGTGTTTCGTGGTCATGCTACTTAGTATAAATTCTTCTTGAATCGCAGCTCAGGGATGGCGCCGACCTAAAACAACACCGTGAGCCCGATGACAGTGTCCGAAAAGTGCATTAGGTCCAAAGATGATCACGCCTCCAAAGTGATCTATCCCTACAGGCAACAAGGCACAACAAAAGAAAAGTATTCAACTCAATGCTCATCAAGCAAAACCACATACACCTGAATGGTCCGATGGAGAAAGAGACCCACCATCCAAATCGCAAAGCACAATGTTGATTCACATATGCCCATCAATTCCCATAATGTATCTACAGATTAGCACGATGAAGATGTTGATCCACAACTCAAACCAACTACCTTGATAACGTAAACATGGATGCCGCCAATTCGCAATGCTGGATTGGATCACGGCTACCCGTAAAAAGCAAGCCAATTAAATCATGTTTTTTTAGCAAAAAAGCAACAAATCTAACCAAGAAATACACCGATATGCCATGATGTAAAAAGCTTTCAACGCGCACCTTGCCACTAATGTAGATTCTTCACAAGGAGACAAATCGATATGAGGATCCGAGGTTACGAATCAGTAATGGAGCAAATCTCATGTATGGAGTCCCGTTGACCGCCACCACTGGGATCTCCCTACAGCCACTTGCTCGTGCGCCGCCCCAGATGCTCGCTATGGGCCCCGAACCACTTGTTGGACACAATTAAAGATAATGATTAACAACGTGTAGCTCTCTAGGCACGTATGGGATAATCAAATAACAGTTTGCCATCATCATTCAAAGCAAATATTTTCTTAAAACAAAAGACCAGATTGCTTCAAACTAATCCAAACTATCAGTATTAGGTAGAATAGCTTATAGGGTCATTTATGCCATATTAACTGTCAACATACATCTCCGACGTAATTCTTCAAAATGGCTAATTAACTAACTATAATCCTCCGTCCCACAGTCTGCATATGCATGCTCCACCTCTCATCTCACTTTATTAGTACGGTACTCTAGCGGTGCTTGTGAAGCACGAGCTGCAGCTCACGGTGATGAGCCAACTACCAAAAAATGAAAAACCTAACAAATTCGAGCACACGGTAGGGAGGCAAGTTGCAGCCGCCCGGCGGCAAATCCACAGCCATATCCAAATCCACAAGCGAAGTTGCGTGCACACCGCACAAATCCATAGCCACAACCCAAAATCCCCCAAATCGAACGCAAATCCAACGTCCCCTAAGAATCTCTCCGTTACATTCCAAAATCCCCAACCCAAAACTCGATCCAGCAGATGGGCGAGCAAACAACCGAATCAAAGAGAGGGAGGCCATGCATAAAGATAGGGAGGCTGCGGAGAAGCGTGGTCGTCTCTTGAATCGCTGCTACAGCTACAAAATCGCTGGGGATGAACACCTTTATGTTTCTAGTAATGGGGGAGCGGGACCGAAAGTACCGCCAACCTCTACCAATGGCGGCCCGCGAACGTGCCTGGGCGGCAGCACCTGGACGGAGAGGAGCACGGATGAACAGCTTTACGCTTCTAGAAATGGAGGAATCGCCGACCGCCCCTTCCGCCGAGCTCTCCCCAAACGCCGACCGCCTGGGCTACAAATCGATAAGGACGTCCGGCTGGCCCGAAGGAGAGAAAAAGGAAGAGCGCCGAAGGAATTGCCCCCTCCGCCGTGAGGAAGAGCGCCGAGAAATCGCCCCCTCCAGGCTCCGCCCGCGACGAGCTCCACCGAACAACCAACAAATGACAATCCTGTGGCGTGACCGATTGGAATCCAATGCCGTAAAGCGGTAGCGGGTGCACTAATCGACCCCCGAAAGCGAATGCGGACCCGACAAGGAAAGGAGAACCGCTGGCGTCGCCGCTCAAGGCCACGCCGCCTCCGCTACAAGAACGCGTCGCCGTAAATTGAACAGAGAAATCTTGCGACAGATAGATAGGAAAAGTGGAAGATTAAAAGCACCAAAATAAATGCCAAGAATACGAATATTCTCTAATCTGAGAGAATTTTAACATTATCGAAACTAAAATTATTTAAATATGCTTAAAAGTTTAAATGGACAATGCAAACTTATAACATTAAAACATGCTTAAAAATGGGAGATTTAAAAGTAGTAAACTGAATGCCTAGAAAATAAAACTTAAATTCTGAGCAGTTAAACTTAGTTCAACATTGTTCAAATAAAACATAAAAGAATATGAAATTACAACACTGTATATATAAATAAATATATATATTGTGGCTTAACTAGTGACTTAAATTCAGATCAAAAGAGGGATTTGGCTATGGCCCAAATGATCTTTTGGCATCCTTGGACATTACATTCTGAAACTTGGGCTTGTAATGGCTAGACCTATTGGACCCACGGGCCAGCTTAGGCACGACTCGATCTGATCCGCATGATCTCATGCGACAGATTTCAGATTCATGGAATTTTGGTCTTGGCACTTTGGATTTGGCTAATCCGAGAATCCTAGAGCCCTAATTAGGTGTAGCGAATCCTAACCCAAGCTAATGAGAGGAAATTGACTATTAACTTTGACTAATAGTGCCATGTTTAAAGCCATAATCAAAACCACTCAAACTGGTCCATATATATGTAGTTAGCCCTCGCGCGCTCCCGCACGGGCGGCACGGAGGCGAAACCCTAGCTCCGCCGCTAAACTTCCACCACCCCCGGCGCTGCCCCCTCGCCGCCCGGAGGAGGCGGCCTCCCGGATGGTGGCGGCGAGGCCTCTCGGAAGGGCGGGCGCTCCGTGCGGGGGAAGTTCGACGACATCCATGGCGGCGGGACGGCGCCTGCGGTGGCCTGATCCCGTCCCCTATGTCGGGATCCGCCTCCCTTCGGTCGGATCCGTCCTCGGCGTCCGGATACGGCGATTGGTGTCGCCCGTGGTGGTGGGCAGTTTGTGGCGGCGGGTCGCGTCAAGGCTCCCACCATGGCCGGCATGGACGGCGACCGGCCGGCGGCGGCGCGGTTCGGCGGAGACGGCGGCGGGCCGGTGTGCTGGAGTGGGAGTTGCGGCCGACGTCTGGCCCCGCTGGCTCGGTGGGGGCCCGGCTCTACCCATCAGTCCGACGGAGATGGTTGGGGACGGAGGTAATCCAGCCTTGCGGCCGCTGGTTTCAGGTTTGATGGCTGCTGCTCCTCGTCCCCCTTCACGTCGGCGGTCTCCGCCAGCGCCTCCTTGGTGGGGGCGTCGAGGGCGCTGCTCGTGGTGCCGTGGTGGTGCCTTGGGGGTCTTAGCCTCTCTCCGTGGCGATGTGTGTGGCGAGGAGGGGCGTGCTCTGTCGGGGCTGAGTGTGTCTGCGGCGAGGCGTGATCTTTGGGCGGGCGAAAGCCTTCTACCGCTTGGTCGGTGGCAATGGTGGCGGCGCCTTTGGTCGCGTCGTTCTCCCATTGGGGGCACCATTGAGGGCAACATGTCCTGCGTGGGGATTCTCGGTGTGAAACCCGCCCTTCTTGGGCGTCGGCGGCGCGCGCCTCTGGCGTCGTTCCCTCCTTGGAGGCCCGCATCTTGAGACCCGGCTCGGCTTATGGCGGGGGGTGGTGGTCGGCCGGTGGTGTTGCCCGGCGTTGTGGTCGGGTGGTGCACACGGTCCGTGTTAGCGTGGAGGTCTGCGAGGGGCCCATGGGCGCCGGATGTCCCGAAGCTGGCGCATGGTGGTGGTGATCTCGGTGCGGGCCGAGCGGATGAGATGCTCTCTAAAGCGGTTTCGGATATATCCGAGTCCCGGGTAGTGGAGTGAGTCGGTGGGTGAGGCCCCCCCCCACGTAGAAGCGCCGAGATCGGGGTTCCATTGTGCCGTGATGGGATTTTCACCGACGCATGGCTGGAGCGGGGGATCAACGATTGTGGGTGTGCAGCTTGGGGGATAGTCCCGTGGTGGAGGAGTTTTCAGTTAGGCCGCTCGGGCTTGCGGGCGGGCTTCGGCTTCATCGTTGGTGACGACGGCGCAATTTTGATGGTTTCTGTCGGCTCCTCTCCCGGTGGTGGTGGTGCGGTGTTGTGTGCGTTTTGTTTTTGTTTTTTTCTTGGTGCCTCGAGTGGTGGCTCGTGTCGACGTCCCAATCCGACCGAAAGCAAAGGGTGTTTGGAGCCTCGTGTTGATGATCCAATCCAACCGAGCGATTTGATTGTATATCTTGCTCCCTTCCGAGTCGTGTTAGTTGAGTTGTATAAGTGGTTCCCAGTAGGTGGAGTGGAACACTCCACTAAGGTTGTTTGAGTGGGCGCTAGTTGTGGCGCGAGTCGAGTTGTTTTGGTACCTAGGTGTGCAGGGGGAGTAGGGTATCCTCCTCATTTGTATGGTTTTTCTGGCCCGGTTTCAAAAAAAAACTGGGCTGACACTTGCCTTTTCCTTTTTTTCCTAATAGAAATCGCGGCAAAAGCTTTTGCCGCCCCTTCTTTTTTAAAAAAAAAAAAAACCGTAATCATCTATGCATCCAGAGGATTAGGTCTAACTTTGTGAATATCTTATGCACTAATTTGATATATAACTAGGGTTAAATGGAGGCACAACCCGACTTAAACAAGAACAATTAGCACTAATTATATCTTAATCTAATTTAAGATGAGGCTTAATTAATCATACTTAGGATATACTATAATCAGTAACTACTACGACTTCGACACCATTTGTTACACCTTACTCTAGGTTAGAAACTTTAATAGCGAATCTATTGTTCTAATTAGGATATGTAATCTTAGAATTAGTACATCTCAAGTATTACCTTACACTACTTGAAACTCGAATACTTTTATGTTTGCGAAAACCCACAGAAAAATACAAATATCGATGGGAAACTATTTTTCTGATGTACCGTCTGGTTTGCTACTGCCAATGCAGCATGCGCTCCTCGTCCAGTTTTATACTCCATGACGTCAGTAGGCTGGACAGACATCAGCAGGTGGCAAAGTCATGCGTGACGACGGTTTTCGGACCACACGTAATCCATGACCTTGTTGACTATCTATCTAGACTTTGACTAAAATACTTCACCAAAATCTTTAACCAGTATAAAATCAATTTCTGGCCTCACCCAAATAGCTGGGTGGGTTCTGGGTTATAGCTTCTTCTACCTCAATCAACGACACCAATAACATCTTTCAGTTGTTGGCATGTTTCTACGTCAACGGCTCTACCGCCCCCCCCCCCCCCCCCTCCTCCTCTTTACTGACGCTTCATGTGGTGCACGCGTCTTTGATGCTCCCTCCGAATACCCATCACCGACAACAGAATCGTTTCGTCATCGTGCCACGGTCGACGCTATTCACTAGTACCGAAATGATTTTGCGTGATGCTCAATATATTTTTCCGTGGCGGGCACACTTGTTTGCCCGTCACGGTTAATATCACCGCCACGTCCAATTTTATTTTTTTTGGCGGTCATGTTTGCCCGCCACGGAAAATAGATTTTGCGTGGCGAGGCATCTTAAAAAACGCCCGCCACATAAAATGCACCCATTTTGCGTGGCGGTCACAAAAAAGACCCGTCACCTAAAAACCGAGGCCCACGACTAAGCCCATTAAGCCCAAAATCAGGCGCCACTATATATATATTTGGACGAAACCCTAATCCCAAATCCACTCCCCCCCACGCCTCTCTTTGAATCTCAACCGCGCCCCTCCTCTCCTCTGACGGCGAGCGCCTCCTCTTTCCCCCACTCTCCACTCGATCTACCACCCCCTCCCTCCTCTCCCTCACCGGGCAGCAAAGGGCGCCGCGCCAGCCCCGGCTCGTCCTCCCCACACCGGCGGCCACGTCAAGCGCGTCTGCGCTGGATCCGCGACGGACCGTCCTCCCTCTCCCGGTGGCAAGGCGCGCGGTGGCGCGTAAGGTGGCGGATCCCCGCTTTCGGTGTCATTTGGATCTGTGGTGGCCGCTCCCCTCCCTCTCGGTGGCCGGTGGCCTTCGGGTGTGGCTGGATCCGCCTCCCCCTCCCCCGGCGGCCTGGCGCTCGGCGGGCGGATCTGTGGTGCCGCTCCCTCCCTCCCTCCGGTGGCCGGCGGCGCCGGGTGCGCTAGATCCGCCTCCACGTGCCGGGCGCTGCGGAGGGCGGCGGATCTGGGCGCGGATCCATGGCGGCGCGCCTACGGCTTCGCGGCGGGCGCGCTGATCCATCGGGCGCCCACGACTTCGCGGCGGCGGCGCGGATCCATGGCGCCGCGGCCCCGGCTTCCGCGGCGGCGGTGCTCGGCGGGCGGCGGCGAATCGCACCCTAGATGGGCTCGGGCGGGCCCGTCTGGGGTTTTTTATTTTATTTTTATTTTTGGCCGTGGCGGGCATCCTAATCCGCCCGCCACGCCAAAATTAATTAAGCGTGGCGGCACGCGTAGCCCGCCACGCGGTAATCACGCCGATAATCAGTAACCTTTGGTTGGTGACGGCAGCCGCCCCTCGCCACGCAAAACCAAAAAACGACCGCCACGGAAAACATTTTAGATACTAGTGATTGTCTACTTTTTTAGTCAAAGGACCTTGATGTAACTTGGTCTTCCTTAGAGGACGTTTATGTAATATGGATGCTTTAATACATAATATGTGTGGCTGTAAAAAAATCGAAACTTTTGTCCTCTCATGAGACCAATACAAATCCTCGTACCACAGGCACAACCGCACAACCCAGGAGACAATTTGTGTGCGGGTGCAGCAAAGATGCACGAAAACCCTTTTGGAGGAAACACATAGTTAGCTTGGTCACAACATTCTTGAAGAACTATTGTCACGGCCGAGCTCGGGAGGGGCGGGCGGCGGCGGCGCCTGGGGCCGCCTAGGGCAGCGGGCGTCTTAGCAAAGCGGAGGGAGCGGCGCTGGGGGTGGAGAGTCGCAAAGGCTGGAATATTTTCGTATATTGCTTGCCCCTAAAAGATTACATCTCCCTTGTTTATATAGCCCTCATATGGGACTTGTATCTCAAGCAATCTCTAAAGGTTCCCTTATATTTCTAGAATACCTTTTACAAGCAATCTCTTATTCTTTTCCTAATAGGAGACTCCGTTATAGATTGAGAATATCTCCTTCACACCAAAAAGTCCTAATCCTAACAAGATTCGATGATGACGTGGAGCGATGAAGAGAGGGGGGGTGGCAAAGACCCCTCCCCGCCGCGCCGCCCCTAGGGGCCGGCCGCCCCGGCCGGGCCTCCCCGGGCCTCCTCTAGGCCGCCCAATCCTATACTATGACATCTCCCCACCGTTCATCGAGGCGACGCGTCCCCGTGTCGTCCAACCCACCAGTCGGGTGAGAGAGCTGAAGTGACTGGTGAGGGCGAGTTACTGGGACCGTAGCATAGCCGAGTCTGACCCATCCTATCGTTGAAGTCGTTGATGGGTCAAGAGGAGTCATCGCCGGTCGGTCGGCACATGTCTCATCAAGAAGACGCCGAACTTGTAGCTTAGGGGGGGTTGTACCAAAGGGCTTGGCCACTCTTGTCGACTTCATGATGGCGCTGCTCGGACGACGGTCATCTCAATCGTCTCGCCGCAAAACCGAGTGGTGCAAGGATGGATTAGGTTATAAGAACAAACACCTGAGCATGCATCTGCCTACAGAAGGCATGACAGATCGACGTAGAGGTCAGGCGGAACAGTCGCCCGTAGAAGAGGTCGTTGGCTGTCGTCACATCGGGCCCGAACTGGGGGCGCCTGCACTAGGGGCGTCGATGGAGACGTTATCGATGTGCAGGAACTCTTGCCCGTTGTCGTTGAAGAGAAGCACCATGACGTCATCCAGCTTGATGCTCGGGCGCGCCGACAAGAGTAGGATTCTTGCCGGGAAGGCCTGCTCCACTGGAGGTGTCGTCAAAAGGTGGAATCCCACTGCAACACTATGCAGGGAGACTCGCTGCTCCAAGAGGATGTCTTGAAGGAGAGCTGAAGCTGCTGGGACATAGTAATGGTGGAAGTACCTGACGATGCCACTGTAGAGGGGCCACTCTAGTGCTGTTGCTTGGAGCTCGATGGCGCCCGTGATGATGGCCATCTGCTGGTTCGTCGAGGCACTCTGACGTAGCTCACTAAGGGCATCCCATGTTGCCCGGTCGTCAAACATCTCCATCGCTGCTGCCAGGCGCAGGTGCTTAGCCACCTTGGCGTCCAGCATCTTGTCGATGTCGGTGTCGATGTTGACGACGTTGCCGTTGATGTAGCCGAAGTCGTGGAAGCTGGCCACCTCGCGTGGTGGCACCTCCTGGTGCTGGCTATCGTACTAGCGCGCGAGCTCGATCGCCTCGTGCATCATGCGCAGCTCCTCCCAGGTGAGGGCCTCGCGGAGAGCTTTGCATAGCCCACCGATGAAGAGGTGGACACGGTGTAGCGGGCTCGGCAGGTCCAGGCGTGTAGCATACTCCTAGAAGCATCGATGTAGTCGTTTAAGCTCCCCTCTTGTGCAGGTGGTGCGAGATCGCCCGTGGTGTCGTTGGTGATGGGTGGCCCAAAGTCGTGCCGCAGGTAGCGCGAGAAGGCCTCCCACTCAACCAACAACATTCTCTTGGACAACTAGATGTACCAAAGCTCGGCGTTGCTGTTAGATAGAAAGCTACATACCGTGCATGGAACTCGGATCAATCTCGGGGCTAAAGCACAAAGAACATCCTCATCTTATTCAGCCGGAGGTCGGGATCATCACTGCCAACCATACTTTGGGGCCTCCAAACGAATCTGGATTTGCGGTGTTGGAGGTGTAGCGGTGGAGGGGAGACACCGGACAGGCGCCACGTGTCCCATCTCCTCGGAATATTAGGTGAGGGAGTCGGCTGTCTTCCATGGTGATGTCGATGATGGTGGGAGTGTTGACCCGATCGATGTCGCTCTGGATGATGAGGTCGGTGTAGTCGATGATGGCGCCCGGCCCGGCGGGGTGGCGCCCATGGTGGCGCTGGGGATGCCCCTTGGCCAGCGGTGGCGACCATGGCCTGGTCGCCCTCGGGCGTCGTTGTGGCGCGTAGCGGAGGCAGCTTGATCTTGGGTTGGCGTGACGTACTCCATGCGACGAAGGCGAGCTTCAATCTCATCGAAGCGGCCGTTGATCTTGTGGAAGTTCTCGTCGAGGAGTTGCTTGAGCGCCGTGGAGAAGCCGATGCCATCGGTGGTGGGAATCGCCCCGGTCTCCGGATATTTGCTTTGTCAGCTGAGCTCGGGGAGGGGCGACATTGACGATGGCGGGCGGCGGCGGGCGGCGGCGGCGCTGTGTCTAGGGCAGCGGGCGTGCCGAGGGGAGGGAGCAGCGGCGGCGCAGGGCAGCGGGCGTGCCCGAGGGGAGGAGCAGCAGCGGCGCAGGGCGGGAGCCGGAGAGCTGGAAGGCTGGAATATTTTCCTTTATTGCTTGCCCCTAAAATATTATTTTTTTTCTAATAGGAGACTCCCCCTATAGATCGAGAATATCAACTTCACACCAAAAAGTCCTAATTCTAATACGATTCGATGATGACGTGGAGCGAGGGAGAGAGGAGGTGCGGCGGCAGCCTCACTCCCCGGCCGCGCGTGCCCAATCCTTCAATGTGACAACTATAAATTGATCAATAATCAAAAATAGTGGAGCAATATATGTTTTTATGCAGAACTGGGGTACGGCGTCAGAGGCATAAATTAAGTAGCAAACATGCTTTTGTCTTGAGCCTAAATTAGATTTTAAAATTGCATATATTTGTTCCCTCTAACTAAGCAGAGTGTTTGTTTTTATAGATTTCATCTTCCGAACACCACCTGTTCTTACCTGAAAATGATGAATCCAAGAAATTATTAGTAACTTGACACAACGACGTCACCAGTTACGTAATAAGTGCCAAAGTTCTGTTTCGGTCCTCTTTAGTTTATCCGACAAAATTGGTTGTCACTCATCATGCTTACTCCATCCCAAATTGTAAAGTCGTTTAACTTTGTTAACACCAACTTTGACTACTCATCTTATTTAAAAATTTGTGCAAACATAGTAAAATTCGTGAACAACATATATTAACAAAGCAACCCATGGGGAAAGAATTGACATTTTGGACAACTTTTTAAATAAGACGAGTGGTCAAATTTGGGGTTAAAAAAGTCAAACAACTTACAATTTGGGATGGAGGAAGTAGTTCGTAACTAGAGAGAGCTCGACTGTTAGATGATTTGTGCTGGCCCAAGTAATAGTTTCAATGAAACCTAAACGTCCGTTCATAGTTGCATGGTATGACAATGGACTTTGATCCTACACTACTACTCTAGAGGAGGTACACAAAACCTTCTTAAAGGTAGTTAAAATCGGTTTCCAGGGATGGTTTAAAAACCTCTACAATGCCACAGATTGTAAAAACCCAGTGAACAAACGCACGTGATCAACAAAGCATTTGTACCGTAACTTAATTTACATACTAATTAACATTTTTTGAAATGGATTGGCGCAAGACTTGTTTTGTTCAACTCTCCTGCCCTTACAAAAGGTATTTTCTGTCGCGGTTGCGGTAGGAGAACCCTCCTAAAAAGATATTTTCATGGACAGTTTCAGTAAGCAAACTGGCAACACATTTTCAATGATGGCTGCTGCACTGCAACTGTCCATGAAACTATTTCCTCGAGGGTTTCATTCCAACGCGGACCAGGCCAAAATTTTCGCGAGCCAGACCAAATATACGTGGGAGCCCAATGTAATCTAGGCGTAGTAAGTGGCTTGCTTGACTTATGTGGGGCCCATATATTTTTTGGCATCAGACTGAGTGACTATATATTTTTAGCATCAGATATGTCGGTACCCATAATTTGGGGTACCCGAGCTAAGTGCAGTAATGGCTCAGCGGGGTCATTAATGAAGGATCAGAAGAAAGTCAGCCTAACAGTAAACCATAGATCGTCTTGTAGGCTCCAGGCATGGCGGGGTAGCCCCATCCTCGAGCGCATCACTTTAACAGTCATTTGAACCGCGAGGCCAAGGACCGGTTGGCCCGAGAAAGCCGTAGGCCTCGGGCGAAGCGTCCGATTCACTCGAACCTAGCCCAGGCCACGGGAAAAGCTGCCGATTCGCCTGAAAGCCCGCCCAAGCCTCGACATGGTTATCGACTCGCCCAAACCTAGCCCGAAACCGCCTCGGGCAGATCGCGCAGCCTCGGCACCAACTCCAGTATGGGCAGGACCAGCATTTATTGCACTCTAGCACCCTCGCGAATCCCGTCTGCGAACACATGGTTGATTTAGGTCACATGTGTTTAGTTTTGTGATTGAGTGATTGTCAACAAATCAACACTTTACTTCTATTTTTGTTTATCTTTTATGCTTCGGCTATGTTCATCGGCACACGTGGAGTGTGTCGAAGACGTATCTCTTGGTTCGTGTTGTACGGGTGTGGAGCTCGGAGATGGTAGCCGACGGCGGCAGGTGAAGGGGCCAAGGAGGACGTGCCGGGCCGACGGACCGCGGCGAAGGTGAAGGACGGACGTGAGGCTTGGACCGAGGGACCAGATCGCCGGGTGGCTAGCCATGGTGGGCGACATCCGGGACATCGACGAATGCAAGAGGGCGTGGCGGGACCGTGTCGATCGGGTCAAGACGGGCGAAGCGTGCGAGGCGGGCGAGGAGCTCGGATGACTTGGCGACTTCGGGCGGTCAAGGCGGCGATGACACATGTCGAGGAGGTTTGGTGGTTTGTCCTCAAAACCATCGGTGCGGGTTTCGTGGTTTGGGCCTCAAAACCACGGGAGCAGGTTTAGTGGTTTGGGCCTCAAAACCATCGGCGGGTTTCACGGGTTTGGGCCTCAAAACCCGGGCGAACGCGTCCCGGTGGGACGGAAGGGCCGGCGCGTGGCGGCATCCGGGAGATTGCGTCGAGCAAGGCTGTAGATGAGGAGGCGCGGCGGTCGTCCGGATCAAATTATTCGAGTCGGACTAAATTAGCCTTCGGGTTAGCGATTCGGCCCACATGTATCTAGGGGTAGTTTGGGAAAAGAGGATTTCAGACTATATGTGGAGGATGACACCCTCCTCCCCTCTTTGCCTCTCTTATTTTCGTTTTTTATTTTTCCTCAATTTTTTTGGGTTCTTGTTTAGAGGTCCAAGAACAAATTTGTGGAGATTTGTGTGGTGATTTTTGAGAGGAAGGGCAGCCCCAATCCTGCCTGTGCCCTCTAGGCTTTTACTCTTCGCGCTGTGTTTTTTTGGTCCGGCCAGGGTTCTTCAGTTTGGGATATTTTCGAGGCTAGCTGTGATCTGAAATTTCTGGAGCTTGGAATGATTCTAGACGACGATCTCTTGGGAATAGGTTCGTAGCTAGATCAATCTCATCTGGTCCGATTTTGAGCGTGATCCATGGAGCTTTTGATAGGTTTTGGTTGATCTTTGGTCCGCTCGTTTTTCTGTGTCCGAGTGCGTCGGCCTTCTATTTGTTCGCCTGTGATAGCAGCACCTCGGTTGTGCGATTTGTTTTCTTCCAGGTTGCTCTTCGCGTGAGCAGGAGCTGCCCCTCTGATATCTTCTCGGCTTCGTGTTTCGTGCTCAGGGGAGCACTTGCCGCTGTAGCACAGCAGCCTTGCTGCAGTTCGTGCGTGCTTGAGCTAGATTTTGTTTGGACATTTCCTGCTTGCTCTTGCGTGAGCTGTTTTGATTGGTCAAAAGAACTAGCTTTCTTTGCATTCTTGAATTGCTAGCTTTTGTTTAATCCAAACTAATCCGGTTGGCAGTTTGAGGCTTGTGCAGCAGTGCGTAATTTGTTTGAGCCTGAACTTTTGGTCAGTCACGATTTTAGCAGGAAGGCAATTTCTCTTGTTCGATTTTCTCTTTGTCTGTGTTGTGCAGATCGACGCCGGACATCATCGAGCAGGCAGCTCAGGTCCTGAACAGAGCAGCACCCGGCGCGCATCATCCAGGTGCCAGGCATCCTTGCTTCCTGGTAAGTAGGTAAGCAGATCACGTGCTTCTCTGATCTTGGTAATTGAGCATGAACTAGTGTAAAATTGCAGCTTGCTGATTGCAGCTCTTCAGATTTATTTTGAGAGGTCAGCGGTAGTAGCAGTGACATGTTTTATCTAATCTTGAGATGCCATTTTCTAGCTACTGGATCCTTGTTTACTTAGTTTGTCTCGGCTTGTGCTAGTAGCAACCTGTCCTGTTTATCATATATTCAGTTAGTGCTCTCGAGCATAAGTGTGAAGTTTATTTAGATTTATGCAAACCTGATCCTTGTCCACTTAGCTCAATTGCTCTTGCTTGAACTTGTTCATTTCTCGGTTGCAGCACCTAGCCTGTTCTACTTGGTCCTTTTTAGCTCGTTGTCTCTTTTCGCAATTCTCTCACTTGTGCTCCGCCTTGAGAATCGATTTTTTGCGTTTGACTCTTTGAGCCCAACACTGCGTGTTTGATATCTTGCTACCAGTTAGCACGTGTATCACTCGTATCTTTGTGAGTCCGCTTTTTGAGGTTGGGGGTTGAGCCGATGACCCAAAATTGAAAAGAAAAATCGAGGCTCCCATTCACCCCCTCCTCGTCGCCGTTTTTAGTCCTTCACCGTCGCCGACTCGACAACCTAACATCGACACGACCGCTATTAGCTCGGGCTTTGCTGACACTAGGGCCAGTGGGCAAGGGTGTCATCGCGCAATTTTCATCATCCCCGACCACTATTCGAACTATTGAGACCCGACGGCTTCCGTCGAGTGTTGTCGAGCTCCATGTTTGCAGGTCTCGGCATGCACAATTTGAAGCCTCATGGGGCCGCAACACTCCTGTTTGAGCCTCGAGTCGGCGCCCCAAGCCCCGACACTTTTTGCCAAGTCAAAGCAACAAGGACGACCATCACGTCAAGACAGCGACCACACGGTGATATAGGGCTCGGGCAAATAGGCCTTCTGCGTACTTCAAGGAATAAACAAATACACCTCTTGTAACCCGTATCCCTCCCTTCAACTGTAAAAGAGAGCGATCCGGGACTTCCATAAGGAGACACAAAATCACACTCACGCGTCTTCTTCACACACTAGCTATTGGCACTTCCCTCAATTGTTCCCTTTGAGACTTGGAACCCCGGTTCCTCTCTCACTGGCTTGTAAACCCCTACTACGAGCACCTTTGTGCAGGATAATACAAGATTGCGCTGCACACGGGACGTAGGGCATCCGTGCTGAACCAAGTATAAATCTCTTGTGTCTTTCTTGCCTAACAATCCGGTTTGGGGAGCACGCAACATCAATTCACTAGTCGGTAACCGCATACCCGGTTCCTAGAACCCCGACAATATAGATGAATGCTAAATCGGGTAGTTATTAGAGTCAGGCTACACGTCGGTAAATGAGGATTTTAGCGGCAGATTCTCTCTCAACCATCTTTAGCATCAGATCATCCATTGATGCAGAAAATTTTTAGCGTTAGATGTTTGATGGTAATTCAGTGTTGTGGTGTAGTGTGAAAATATGTTTTGTGGTTCTAAAATTTGAAAATTCATGCCATATTTGAAATCGTGTTTTTCCACCCAATTTCAGAACCGAATGCAGTTGACTCAAATTGACTTCATATATATATATATATATATACATAGTACTAAACTAGTTAACAATTTAATTATTTACAATATATAAACTACTAATTAACAATTTTTCGAAACAGATCGTCTCTATTATCCATTCAGATTCGGATCGTATTACCCCAGATCCTAGTCCGCTTGCATCACACAAGTAGCGCGAGACTTGGTTTTGTTCAGCTCTCATGCCTCTGCAATAGCAACCAACTGCTTCCCTACATTTTTGCCCGAGAACAATCCGATTAGAGCTGCTGGTGCCCTTTCAATGCCCTCGACGACGTCCTCCACGACGGCAACCTTCCCGTCCTTGATGTACCCGGCCATCTCCTCCTCGAACCTGGCGTTCAGATGGAAGTAGCGAGTAACATTGAACCCCTCCACCCGGATGGACTTCGCTATGATGCACATCAGATTGCGCAGGCCGTCACGCTCCTCCAGGTTGTACTGCGAGATCATGCCACAGACCAGGACCTTGCCGCCGAGGCGCATGTGCAGAAGCGCGGTGTCGAGCGTGGCGCCACCCACATTGTCGAAGTAGATGTCGATGCCGTCGGGAAGGCACCGCTTCAGCGCGGCGCCGAGGTCTGTCTCGGACTTGTAGTTGAAGGCGTCGTCGAAGCCGAACTTGGTCTTGAGGAGACTGACCTTCTCGTCGGAGCCGGCGCTGCCGACCACGTAGCAACCGGCGATCTTAGCAAGCTGCCCGACAACCTGCCCAACGGCGCCTGACGCCGCGGAGATGAACACAAAGTCGCCCTTCTTCGGCTTCCCAAGCTCGAAAAAGCAGGAATATGCAGTGAGGCCGGTCATGCCTGGACGGTGATGGTTGACATTGGAAGTTGAACAGCGTCAGTGACGAACGAAACTGTATATTTTGAAAGCAAAACACAGAAGAATTTGTAGAACTAGACAGTAGGGTGCATGCAGTCATAGAGAATAGAGATTGCTTACCAAGAACCCCCGTGTAGTAGGAGAGTGGCAGCTCGGGGTGGTTGATCTTGTTCAGGTGTTCCGGCTGGGTGACGAGTGTGTATTCTTCCCATCCACTCATCCCCCAGACGAGATCACCGGCGGTGAACTCTGGGTGCGTTGAGTCCATCACCTTGCCCACACCGAAATTGTCCATGGCCTGATTGATGAATCACACGCACAGTTTCGTCGTCACACCTCTGATTCTAATTAAAAGCTCCAATGACGAATAACAAGGGAAACCAATTGCCGGTGGATCGAATCTGGATGCATACCTCTCCGATGACAAAGTCTGAGGCGGCCGCCACGATCTCGCCGTCTTCGTGCTTGCTCATGCGGGCACGCATCCAGGCGTCGCAGGATAGGTAGAGGTTCTTGATAAGCACCGCGGTCAGCCCCGCCGGCACACGCAGCTCGGTCGTGCCCACCGTGATCTCCATGTCGTCTTCGGTGGGGAACCCGGTGACATGCCTTCGTAGCACCACCTTCTTGTTCTGCACGGCCGTCGCCGCCGCCGCCTTGGCCACCTGCTCCCTGCGACCGGCCATTTCCTCTACCAAACAGTAGAGACGGCTCGTTTCTGTAATGCAACACTTAGCTTGCTGATTGTCTGCCGTATGGTATGCTATTACCGATGCAGCATGCGCTTCACTCGTCGTACAGTTTTATAGACGGGACGTTACATGTACATAGATGCCAAAAGTCATTTCTCACGTGAGCTGTCATGAAAAGTCATCTCTCACGTGAGCTGTCATGGATGACGACGGTTTTCTGAGCACAAGTAATCCATGACGGTTTTTTTTTTTTTTTCTTCTGTGGAAGAATTATAAATTACTCAATAATTAAAAATTGGGAAGTAATATGTTTGGGATTGTCTACACATCTGGCAACAGATTTTTCCAACAAAAAGTCTATCAACTTTTTGTGAATAGCAACTAACACGTGTACAAAAAAGCATGCATCTTAAAGAAAAAAATCAACGGCTTAGAATTAGACGGATGAAAGGTCAACAAAATCTGTTGACACAAATAGCAAAAGCTCAATATGTTTATGCATACTAGTGGAGACGCACACGTGCGTGTCAACATCCTAGAATTGGACAGATGAAAGGTCAACAAAATCTGTTGACACAAATAGCAAAGCTCAATATGTTTATGCATACTAGTGGAGAGGCACGTGCCTTAAAAATCAATTATGCAATAAAGCAATAACGATAAAACCTTTGAGAAGTCAATTTATTTTTCAAACGAAGAAGTTTAATTCATGTATTATTTAAAAATATAGTGAATATGCATGTGCCACACACATGTTGTATAAATATAAATAATAATATAACTATAAATATAAATGATTAATATTAAATAAGAAACAAGGAACAGAGTTAATCAGTAAATCACACCTTGACTTTAGCTCATTCATTACGTCAGAATTCAAGATTAATTAAACAACATTAATAAATATGATATCAAAGCCATACTTAAGTTGATTGAACACATGGAACATGCCATACTTACGTTGATTCTGTTTACACTCTCATCTCAATACTGCAGAAAACAACGCGGTAGTGTTGAATTTAAGAAAAAACTTTCCCGTGATAGGTAAACAAATTTGCACCTTACTAATTAGCAGTCAAACATCACTTTCCCCATCTGACGTGCTGTTCAAAAAGTGAAACTTCTGCTCAGAAATAGGATCAGCGAGCGTGCGTTCATGTATGCCCTCCACCGCCGCTGGCCTCATGCACGGCTGGTCCTGCTTAATATTCAGAGAGCGCATTGCAGGGGTGTCAAGAACAGCAAACCATATCCAGTGATGGTTGAGGAATCGGAGACCTGGTGTGGTCGGAGGCGTCGAGGATGCAGGCGACAGTGGTGATAGCGTGGAAGGAGGCCTCGGACGATGAGGCAACGAATGGGTACGACAACTCGACCTGCGCGGCACCCCGCAATGACACCATCGTCCGTGTTGTCGCGGTTTCCACAGATGGCGTGGGCAATCTCTTCCGCTGCCCAGCAAGAGGTATATGATACAACTTCTTCTGTTGATGGTTCGACAGCCGTCAGTACGTATCAGAAAGAAATAGCAGTAGCCTGTAGTGGATGGAGACTGATGCAGATGATAGAATGAAAGATGAACAAACTGATGAGGCGGACCAATGGTTTGTAGTGGTTGTTCTTGTTGAGATGTTCGGTGGCGGCTGTACGTGGCCAGATGATCGAGTTGCACGGGGGGGGGCCTGCCCTGGCGGCAGAGGCCTGCTGGCCGCTGTTGCCGCCGGCGTGGCCGGATGACTCGCGCGAGGAGGCACCTGCCCTATTGGCCGCTGTTGTCGTAGGTGTGTAGCGGAGGCCCGCTAGTCGCTGTTGCTGCCGGCGTGTCCTCTGTGAGGCCTCAGGACGACGGCGGTTCTCGTAATGGCGTGGCGGTTCTCGTGATGCGTGGTGGCGTGAGCGTGGGAGGCAGTCTCTTGCCGCCGACGCAAGAGAGTCGCGTCGCGCTAAAAAATAGCGGCGAACAAAAATAAGAAAGTACCTTAGTTATTGTTGCCGTCCGATTTCTCCCTTAGCATCTTCTGGGCAAGGACATACTCCCTCCGTCCCAAAATAAACGACGTTTTGGGTTTTCGTCACAAGTTTGACTCGATTTGTAGAAAATACGTAGAAGATTTAAATTTCCAAATAAATTTGTTAAAAAACTAGATCAAAAAGATCTTTCCAATGATACTAATTATGTAATATAAATATTAATCCTATTTTAATATATAATTGCCGGCAGATGTTTCTCGAGAAGCTAAAAACGCCGTTTATTTTTGGGGACGGAGGGAGTATGCTGCCGAAAAACGAGGAATGAATGGTTGTCAAGTTTGTATAAAGTTCATAAAACCACCCGGTGGATAGTAATCCAATCACCTAAAAAAATCAAACCACTCATATCATTATCTCTAATGAAACTAGTACGGCTAGTGAACTAACTATTTCTGAGCATAATGAAATGATAACCAGTGTAGCAAGAAATTTACAAATTAAAGAAAAAAAGAACTCATCAATTTGTGGATGTGCACTAAGCTAGATTCAACCATCATTGTCGGTTCAAAACCTCGTCTCTATCAGATTTTGAACCGGCAAGTACCATACCAAAAAGAGTGATGTGGGGTTCACGCCACTGTCAGTTCTTAAAAACTGATCGTGCACTTCTGCCGATGGGATTTGAACCCATGACCTCCCCCTAGCGCATACCTTCTTCTACCATTGCACCCTTTTTTTCACTTGTGTCTATATTACATTTTGGTTCCCCCACATATTAGTATAAACCGAGTGTAAATTCATTGATTGAAGCCTATACAATTTCAATTGAAAAACTACTCAACTATAATGTTTTATAACTATTCAAGATCTACAACT
The DNA here is from genome assembly GCA_015847255.1 of Hyparrhenia diplandra. Taxonomy (NCBI): domain Eukaryota; kingdom Viridiplantae; phylum Streptophyta; class Magnoliopsida; order Poales; family Poaceae; genus Hyparrhenia; species Hyparrhenia diplandra. Next base: position 470,797 of record JADLZK010004440.1, on the reverse strand, counting down.
TTCATTTTGGTTGTGTTTCCATCTGAGGTTATTTGTAAAGTTTCAAATGTAATTTTCCTTAACAAGATAATTACAAAGCAAAAAGTTGGCAACTACAAAGTATCATAACTTCTTGAGATCTACGACTCTTATTTTAGTTACTTTTCCATGTGAGGTCATTTGAAATATTTGAATTTCAAATATTAGAAAATTCAAACGTTCTTTTCCATGAAAAGATGATTTCAAATAAAAAAAACTTGCCAACTACAAATTGTCATAACTGTTGAACTTCGTGAGTCCAACGGGGTGATGTGATAAGCCTCGGGCGATGCTCTAAGGGACATTGAGGAGTGGTGAAGCACGGGACACTAGGACATGGGAATACAAAGAGTCACTTTATATAAATGAACTCACCAACCTTGTTACATGAGGGGCAAGGCCCTCTATTTATAGTTTTCAGCTACACACTTTGGTGCGAGATTACATCCATGCCCTCGGATATTCGAGAGTATTCCCTACGGGAATTCCCGAGTAGGCGTAAAATGGTGAGCTCCTCTAGAGCTCCTCCGGTGCTTTCCGGCCTTGAGTATTCGGGCCGGGCGCGGTTGCACGGAACCTTTGGTCCTCCCTATTCATCTAGGCGGGCCGATGGAGGTTCGGCCGGGTGCCGTTGCGGCTTCGACGTGGAACCTCCGCTCGCCTTGCGACTTCCGGTGGAGCTTCTCCCGTGCGTACTCCACTCCTTCGACCATCAAGCCTTAGTACGGCGGAGGTCCTGCTCCCACACCGTGCGGCCTCCGCTAGTTATGTGGGTATCGTCGATCCGTCCCTCCCGCCCAACATTACTAATGTCGGGTAATTTTGTTAGTCTTACTCGCGGATCGCAACATGAACCTCCGCTTCTTTGTAGGGACCGAGTCCCAACAATAACTTTTTGAATAACTACAACTATTATTCTGGTCATTTTGAATCCAACAAAGCGATAGTATCGTTGTTCATAAATTTTACATCTCCCATATGGTAGAATAGGGTGTAAATTTTGTGAATAATGTTATTTTCACTTATTGATATGAAAAAGTGCCCACAACAAAAGGTATACATCTTGATGAGTTCTGCAACTTTAATATTCATGACTTCTTGACAACCAAAATCATTTCATGTTTGAAAATAATGTTTGAACTTGTTATTTTATGAATTTGAAGTTTCAAATGTTCACAGGAAAATATGATCAGCATAAGAGCAAAAAAGAACATAATAACTTGATAGATCATGATATTAGAAAATTTTAGGGAAAAATCATCACATTTAGAGTTAGTATAAGGTAGAAAGACTAATTACAAGTTAAGATTAAAAAGAGAAATTGGTGTTATCCCACAATTTGAAATCAACTTTTCAAATAACATTTTGAAACAAGAAATGATTTTAAATTTAAAAGTTGTCGACTATAAAGTTACATAACTTTTTGAGATCTACAAATTTTGTTTTGGGTGTTTTTCTATCAAAGGTCTTTGAAAGATTGAATTTGAATTTTTTTAATATTTGGACGTCCAAATGCCCTCAAATTTAGAAGCTCTGAACTATAGAAGTTGTACATCTCATCGAAAGTACTACAACTTTGATATAAAAGATCGTCTTCATTCGATATCATATGAGAAACTTATGAATTAATTATGTATCACTATCGAAATCGACAATGATACTATTGTTGATGGTAGTTAGAATATATCATGAATAATCAACTTTTCTCTTAAGTGAATAAAATAAACATACAATATAGAGTACGAGGTCATTACTTATAATTTCCATGAGTTTTGGTGAATTGTATCTTCTACACGGATTATTCTAGAAAACATACAAAAAAAGGAATTAATTATCAAAAGAAATCACGTAATTAGTTCGAGCAATATATTTAGGAAGACTCTAGAAGACACTAGCACTAGTAGGTATGTTGAGATGGATGACGTTCCCCTTTGGTCACCGAAGACGCCGAAACGTCACCGGTGGTCATTCATGACGAGCTAGTGATGATTTCGAAATCGTCAAAAAGGTCGCGTCACATTTGGTCATCGGTGACGAAATGCTTATTTTAGTCACGGATGTGCCTCCAATGCAGACGAACAACGAGTCATCATGGATGTGGTCTCAATCTATGACGATGTATTTTAGTCATGGAAGAACCATCGTTTTAAAAAGTCATAATCTTCCGTCTATAGAAGACATTCGACATGATGGGGCGCTAAGAGCCCATCGGTAAGGGACCGATCGACACCTTATGGTCCCACTAGCCTCGGGCTTCTATTTATGCCATAAGAGAAGGTCGGGTTTGATCTAAGGGCTTGTATTCATCTCACCGGGGTAAAAATATGGTCCCCGACCCCCATCAAGGCATAAGTTAGATCCTCATAGTGGAAGAGCCGAAACCCTAATTCCAATCCCTTGTAGAATCTAGACCAACAATGAAGAGTAGACTAATTCTTCATATGAATTAGTCTAGAATTAGATATAGAAGAATCATGTGAGAGAGTAGAGTTTTGGAGGATTTCCATCCTATTGGTGCTTCTCTGCAGCTTGTATTCTCTGAGGACCAAGTTCTTCAAGGAGCTTCCTTTTGAGATTCTCTAGTAATCAACTTCTAATTTTAGTAAGGATTCTATTCATATTCTAGTGAGTTTATCTTCATCCCATTTAGAAATGATTGTTTTGATCCTAAACATATTCAAATGAAAAAGTTAACAACTATAAAGTTGTATATCTTTTCCGATCTATAACTTTGATTTTAGTAAACTTCTTCATTAGAGCTCATTTGACAATTTTGAATTTTAAATTTGAGAAATTCAAATATAAATTCCATTGCATATATGAATTCAATCGAAAAGTTGTCTACTAAAGTCACATAACTGTTAGAGATCTATAATTTTTATTTTGTCCGTTCCATCATATAAGATCGTTTGAAAAAATTCAAATTTTCTGTGTAGTCTCCTATATTTAGAGGTAGCTCCTCTAAACTTTAATTTCGTGGTGGCTAGAAATATAGCCACCTCTTCAACTACATTTCTAGAGTTAGCTTGGTCGAACATCATAACACATGGTGTTGTGTATGAAATCAATACGATGATGTATTATGAACAAAGTATGGTTACAAGGCAACCATTCAATAGGGTTTTGTACGGGGGGATGTCAAGAGGTATTTATAAGGGTCCCCCGACTTCATATTACAAGCGAAGGTGAATCTTTACATTTGAGCAACTACTTTATTTCTCAATTCTGTTCTGGCGAAGCAGTCTTCGCCAACTTTGCTTTATTTCTCAAAGTTTTTGTCCTGGCGAAGCGATCTTAGCCAACCGCTGGATTATTTGAATCATCATTTTCTTTATCCCTTGATCCGGCGAAGTTTTCTCTAATAACTTCGCTAGGGATTTTGGTCCTTGAGCTTGCGAAGTCATATCTTTGCCATCGAGTGAAGCCAACTTAAGCTTTATCCTTAGTTAAAAGTTTTCTTCTTGCAACTTCAAAGTTTAGGATAAAAGTTTTAGCAAAGAAAATTAGATCCCAACACATGGAAATTGAGCCGCCCCTAAATAAAAGCTATTGTTACTGAAAATGGTTAAAAAGGGGAATACCAACTATCTGATTTATTTATCATACCGGAACAAGTGGCTTTCTTATACAATCATCTTAGTAATACGACAGATTGACACGAGTGTGAATCCACTACTTCGTATATTTTCTCGGGAACACAAAAGGTTTGCGCTTCTCTCTAAGAAATGTTGAAAATTACAACAACGTGCCCCGAATGACACATTCGGGGGAATATAATTATACAATCAGTTCTGCCCGCCAAGGAGATCAAACGATATTACTCGCTAGATACACAACCTAGTTGTCACACCCCATTTCTGAGGTTTCCCTAAGCACACGTATTTGCGCCAGGATCACGCACAAATACGTCTCATCAAGAATAGATATGGTATTAGTAACTATACTTTTATTACTACTGAGGAAAATATGGTATAAGGTTGGGTTCACCTACCTCGGCCATAGGCCGTACACCTATCAGAGATCCTACGCAGCACCTATAACAAGGCTCCTTTCCTACAGGCAAGCTTGGAGTGCGGACAAACCCCTGGACTTCTTCCTAATGCTCGTTCCTATAACTCGATCACAACATTCCTTGTAACGTAGTCCTTCGTAGTTAAGCCTTGGATACACTCCTGCGAGATAACATTCTAAAAATAGAAAAAAGAGGGGTGAGTACTTTTCGTACTTTCGGCAAGTCCCAACCGGAGGTGAAAGGTTACCATTAAGGGTTGGGCCCTAGTAGAGCATGACTACTCTCACTAGTTCCCCTAAGTTAGTTAATTATCAAGCTCGGGTAAAGTTACATACCGGTTGTGATTCTAATCACGGATGTTCCGGCCTAGCAGTTGCCCATTCTAAGGACGTGGCTATTCGAATAGATTTGAGTAACTCTGCAGAGGTTGTACAAATTTCCCCACACGATAGGCGTTGTCTACACCACAGCTAATGGTTCGACAGGCCTAACGAGATCCCGTACCCGCTTGGGCCGTCACCCTAGGTTTTGGTATAATCCTACCATGACTTCTCAGGGGTTGGAGAATGGGGAGATCACTTAGCACCCCATTAGGGAAGATCACCTAGCATCCGCTAATCAACAATTCATTAATTTGTGCACTTAATGTTGCGCTCAAACATTTTACGTGGAGGATCACATAGCAACCACGCCAACCCGACCTCGGAAGATCACCTAGCATCCGAGTCAGCTCCCGATAGATCGTTGCCTACGCCGGCCACCTTGGATCGAAATTATACCTTAACCCACGGGGTGTGGAATCAAGCGCCCCATCCCTGCGTGTGGTCATGCGTATAATCAAACTAGGTAGAAGGTCTATGACCCGGTCCTTAGGGAGCGAGCCCTCCAAGACAGGAAACCCTTACTAGGCGAAACCTGCCGAGACGATCCACCCCACATGGATCGCCCCAAACTCGCTTTTGGTTGATTAAGCTCAATTCTTAAACCAAGTTATATTAATGGCAAAGCCTAGCGAAGCCCCACGCACATAGCCCATGAGTGCTCCCGCACGGCTTGCCATAGTTATACTTATCTTAACATCTTATTAATTATTATAGGAATTAGGTCAGGTTAAGGGGGTAAGGACTTACCTCTATCCGCTGGCGAGTATATCCAAGGTTCTTGATCTTGATGCTCTTGTCTCCTATGGCTTGGTGTAATGATGCTCCTGGGTCCATCGAGTGGTCTCCAACGTTGACAAACACTAAACACAAGCATAGCAATCAGAGCAACACGTTCCTACGTGGGTTAGTTCTAGGGGATGATGGATAGATTACTATCTACTCCTATCATTATTCTGTAAGTTCAAAGTATGATAGGAGAGAGAGAATCCACCCATCAGCGGGGTTCCTACGGGCTGGGTTTGCCCTACGGGCTAGGTTTGCGAGGTACAGATGCCTGATGGAGAACCAAATCATACTGCTAATGTTCACTATCATGTGAACCTGAAGGACATGATAGGGTTAGTTTCCTATAGGTCCGTACGGGGTTAGCGGCACATACGCTTAGGCATGTGTATATGCTTAGGGTTAGCGGGGTTAGCCACACATATGCGTATACCCGTACGTCGGCATACCCTATGTATGTATAGGACATGTATACTAGAGTGTGTGTCACAGAGTACACATACACAAGTATACGGCTAGGTTAGGGGGGTTAGCCATGCGTGAGATACAGTCGATAGGTATATACGTATATTTGGTTATATTTCAAAATACCACTCTATGCATTTATATACATACATAACCTACCGCGTATATCTAGCATGTGGACAACTACGTGTATGTATATTCGAGTATCCGTGTACGTGAGAGTGTACACACATACAAGAATATACAGTGCATGGTGTGAGTTAGCGGAAAGGGCGAACTAGGGTTTTCGTAATCTATGGTGCGCGATTAAATATTAAATAAAGAGCACAACATAAACTAGAATTTAAATGGGCATCAAATATTAGGATAAGGGCATGAATAAATTGGGCATGATTTTAGAAGATTTTACTGGCTGGAATGGAGGGATTTGGAGTTAGGATGGAGGAGATATGAATTTCCAAAGTTTAATTAGGGATTTATAATTAGATTAAACTTTGGAATTAATTCTGGAATTTTTAGGAATATGAAAACTGGGATTTAAGAGCTTGGGTAGGGTGTGGGGTGTACCTAGTTTATTTAGGAATTTTCTGGGATTTTTCTGGTAACTGGAAAATGGACTTTCATTCTTCTGCGTACAATCGCTGGGTACGCATAGCAATTAATCGTGGGCTGACGCGTGGGGGTCCAGTGCACAGTCGGATTGACTAGTCAGCAGGCCCACGGCTCGTGAGCCGATCTGGTGGACCGTGCCTCCTCCTGCCTTTGGTCCATGTGGACCGTGTGTATGGAAAGAGGAGGGGAAAGGGATAAGGACTGGATGTTTCTCCTCTCGTTCACGGGATGCCGGTCACGGCGTTCGTGTTCGTCGTCTTCCATCTTCGACCGAACAGAGAGGGGCGATGGGGAAGGGGAAAGTGGGCGCCGGCGGTGGTTTGGCGAGGCGGAGCGGGGCGAGGTGGTGGCTGCGGGCTGCGGTGGCGAGGGGCTGGTGGCAGCGAGCGGCGCTGGCCGTGCGCTTGGACGCGGCGCCATGGCGTGGCGCTGCTGCTCGGTAAGGCGGCGGTGGGCGCGGGGTGCGCTGTGGCGAGGCGTGGGCATGGCCGTGTGCGGCGCGGCTGCTGTGGGCGCAGCTTGCCTAGCTAGGCAGCGGCGTGCGGTGGCCGGCCGCGGCGAGCGTGTGGCGAGCAGCGTGGCGGCGGCGCTTGATGCGGCTACGGCATGGCGGCGGATGAGCAGGGGGAAGGAGGAGATGGAGGCGAACTCCGACGACGGCGTAGGCGGCGCGCGGCCTTCTTGCTTGTTGCGGCAGCGACCGCAGGGCTCCGGCAGCAGGGCATCGGGTGAGGGAGAGCGGAGCAGGGTCGCCATAGGTGCAAGCTCCGTTCCTTCTTCCTTTGCTCGGGCTCCCGGGGCGAGGTCCTCCAGCAGCTTGGCCGGCCTTTTATAGGCGCGGCGGGGAGGCGGCCGCCGGAGATATTTCCCGGCAGTCCGGCAAGGGCCACGTGGTGCTCGGCGTCGCCATCAATGGAGGTCCGCGGTGTTGCTGTGGCCTCGTCGCCGGCACAGTGAACGTCGGCGCGTGACGACGCAGCGGAGCAGATAGCAACGGTGAGCTGGCATCGGCGTGTTCCTCGTGTCCGCGGCGGCGTTGTCGGGACAGCTCAGTGAGAGGTCATCCGTGCCGCTGTTCCAGCGTCAACGGCGCTGTGCGTGCTGTTCGTGCACGAGGAGGAGATGGGGAGGAAGATGAATATGACAGGCGGGCCCGACGGGAGACAGGCTCTGTTCTTCTGCTGTGCCTAGGTCGTCGGCACGATGTCCTGCTCGTATGTGTGCATGTGGAGATATTTTGCTTCCTGGTTGTTCGTGTGCAGGATGGAGGTGGGAGAGATATATGGCAGGTGGGGCCACGTTGTCATTGTGAGAAGGGAGGAAAGAGATGGGCATGGCTGATGATGATGGTGCGCTGCTGGGCCAAAAGGGGAAGGAGCCCGGCGGCACTTCTCATTTTATTTCCCATTTTCCATTTGTAATATATATATGCACACCTATATTTGTATAAATATTTGTGTGAATATATACTTGGCCATGCTTCTTGTATATTTATATACTTATATTGGAATACACACACATGTATATTATGATATGTATGTACCCATATATGATTTGTATATAAATATATGAGATGGCTTCTTTATATTCCCAGAAAAGTAAACTAGGCCTCGGAGGACTTGGTATTTGGAAATATGTGGCATTTGGAATTGATGGAGATATGGTGGTTGGTAATTCGTGGGGATGGTCGAGGAAAGTGTTGGTGGTATGGTGGTCGATAGATCGAAGGGAAGGTCAAAGGAATATTTGATCATGGGGCGATCAAATATATTTGGTGGGAGAAACAAGGAATATTTTATTTGATGCCAAAATAAATTCTAAGGAGCAAACAAACAAGCAATCAAACAAATCATACATCCAAACATATAGCCTAATTCTATATGGTGGTGATGCAAGGTTTTTGAAAACGGGTTTTGGTTAAGCGGAAATTAAATCAAGTTTTAGTTGGTAATTATAAAAAGTTCAAATTTTTTTGTGAATTTTAAAATGATGCAAAAACACGGGTGTTACACTAGTCATCACCGGTCAATTAGACGCGTTGCCTCGCGTGCGCCTCAAATCGCCCCGCGGTCTCTCACCGCCGATCCCGAAGAACTATCGCAGTGCCTCCTTGTGTGCGGGTTCATGGTGCTCACTAAACATGTTGTCGTAAGCCTCCCTTGCCTCCGTGGACGGTTCCGTCCGGCCATTAGGGATCCCCAACTGCCGCATCACCCCCCGGCTTAAAAGCGGGACACACGAGAGCGGTTGTGCAACAATCCTCTTCTTTAAGGTGCGACAACGTTGGCTACGGTGGTGATACCTCCATTAGCGTGGGTAGCAACGACAATGGCTCCTTACAGAATCCTACCAACAATCCGCTAACCGCCCGTATATTGATCATGATCCATGTTTTAAATAGCGCTATAGTGGCGTGGAACAACTACCGCGAGAAGCTATTGCTGTTTTTAACTTATCGGGCGCTTATAGCGCCGCTATTGTGATTTAGCGCGATAGCGCTAAATGACCAACTCCATATGAGATGAGATGTGGGGAATTCTTACAAAAAGGAAGAGGAAATTAAGTGCGAGAGTCATTGAAGTCCCACCAAGAGTCTTGGGAGCTACATGGATGCACAATTATGACAGATGGTTGGACGGACAAGAGAGGTAGAGGTGTGATGAATTTGGTAGTTCATAGTACATATGGTGTTTGTTTTCTTGATTCAATGGATTGCTCAGGTGTGAAGAAAGATGGCGGGTACATTTTTGAACTGATTGATAGATGCATTAAGGAAATAGGGGTGCAAAATGTAGTTCAAGTTGTAACCCACATTGCAAGACCCAATGAGGCAAGTAGCAAGTTTGTTGAAAGCAAAGCATCCCTCTATTTTTTGGAATGGTTGTGCAGCCCATACCATTGATCTAATGTTAGAAGATATAAGAAAGATGCTAAAAGTTTGAAAAACAATTAGCAAAGCAAGGTGCTTGACTGTTTTTCTGTATGCCCGAACTAGAGTTTTGAACCCGATGAGGAAGTATCTTTCTAGAGATTTGGTGAGGTGTGGTGTTACAAGGTTTTGCAACACTTATCTAAACTTGAAGAGCTTGCTAGAAAACAAGAAGCAATTGTTGAAGCTTTTTTAGGGAGGATGAGCTCAATGAACTAGGATACCTAAAGAGTGTCTCATTGACACTTGTTAATGCATACTTTTAATTATCAACTAAACATGGAAAAGGACTAAAATATAATTAGATAACCTTATTAGGGGTTTCTACTAATGATTTCCATGAGTTTTGGTAAAGTTGTGATTTGCGGGGACTTAACGGAAAAAACAGCCGAAATTGATGTGTCATAACGCAACGCAATCCAACTCGAAACAAGTCTAGAAGGCTCGGATTACTCCGGCGTGAACGAAAACTTGACACCCGAAGAAAACATCATCTAGAAGACTCCGTAAGCCACGACGCATCGCGGGAGCCCGGGTGGGACCCACCTCGGGCCGATCGGCCCAATAACCCGGCCCGATCGGCCCGGCTTGGCGACCAAGTTGCCCCCTCGTCTCCGAAGCTTCCTCCACCGCCTCTAAGACGCAATCTAAACCGGTCGTATAATGTCGGTTTGATCCAATGGTCATCGTTCATTGTCAAGGCCCATGAAGATTAGTACCATATTGCTTGGCCGGCCGAAGAGACATAAGAAGACCCATATATATAGACCCCTAGGCCCCCGGCTTCAATCATCCGAGATCAACTCATCATCATATCGATCGATCGAGATCCGGCTCTAGTCGACGGCCTTAGCTCTAGTTCAAGAACTAGAAGTAGAAGATTAGACAAGATGTAGAACTAGAAGCCCTAGATTAGAGTTGAGAGTAGAGCTTCAAGTTGAGAGAATTAGAGCGCGGTTGAGGCGGAGTTGAAGGAAGGCCCTGAGGGCGTCGGCGCCTCCATCTTCTTCTTCCTCCTGAGTTGGTGCCATTGGAGCGCAACTCGAGATCTTGTGGATTGTTCGACTTCCATTCGAGTAAGTGGTATTGTCTCTATTGTTCTTAAGGTTCGTATTTCTTTGATAAGATTACTTTGATTCTTGGTTGCTCTTGAGTTGAAGTTGTTAGATTAATGTAAGCGTGGTGCTTAGATTGACTAGCTTATTACGAATACCTTCTATAGGCCGGGGTGAAGACACTTGTTAAGGCTGATCGTGGTGGTGACAGCGCCATTGAGTCCTTTGTTACGCCTGCCCCCTTTTATAGAAATCGTAGGAGCCCCTCGTTGTTAGCGTAGATTCCCTTTATTAAGAGTTTCTTCATGACAACCCCTCTTAAGAACAATGTGCAAATAATTTACTTGAAGTGAGAACAAGACCTTCCTAATAGAACTCCTTACCTCTCTTTTAATCTAGTTTTAGCCACTCGGATTTAGCTATACACTTCGACGTACTCTCTTACCTTCTCCCCTGTGGATTCGATATTTAAAGCCCTATTCCGGGTGAAGTGCTCACCCAGATCCGTTAAACTGCGGATTATCCATCATAATATTCCTGTAGGTTAACAAATACCAACAAGCATTTTAAGGCGCGCCGTTGCGGGAGAACGGTTTGAGACCACATTGAAAAACTATAGCTAAATCTTGTACCATACTTTTATCTTTTTCTTTTATTCTATCTTCTCATCTTTTTCTATCTTCGTGGGATCAATTGATTCCATATTTATCTATCTTATACTGCACCCTTAAGCGGAAGCTCTGGCCACTAGAATCCTTAGATCTCATCCTTACATCCGCCATTAGCTACGCCTACGGTTGATCAAAATGATCATGAAGCAATACTTCTCGGGAGTGAGAAGCGAGGATCATATCTTCTATGGTAGGAGTCTTTGCCGACATCATGAAAGTGTTGTGCGCATGATCATCATGCAGTTTTTGGAGGAACCTTTTCTTTCCCTTTTTAAGCAAGGTTTGCTTTGACGAACTTCAGCGGGTGAAACCCATATACTAGCATCCTTTATGACCACCCAAAGGAAGAAGAATCATCCTCGGCCGAAAAAAAAAATAGAAGTTCGATAGCTATATCACCATCACTCCAATCCCAAGGCTTAGCTATCAACCCCAAATCATCAATGCGCTAAAAACCTTTAAGGGGAGAAGAAATTCAACCCTTGGATATTTCTTTAGATGATGAGTTTCACGAACTTCCAGCTTCACAAGAGACCATATACAATCCAAACCTCTTTTAAGATAATCTCTTAGAAAGCACCTTTATTGCTACGCAAAGGACATTGAGGGAACCTCAAAGGATGGCATATCTAATCATGCCATAGGAAGAGAGCAAAGCCATCAAGAAGCCACTCTGTCTCTCTCTTTTTATGTTCAAATTAGATAATTCTTTTCAAACCCATCTTTAACCACATCCTTGAGCCCAATGAATCCTCTTGTGCCCTTTTCTTGCGTCTCCTCACGATCCTAAAATATTAGGAATGATCTAAGGAAGACCAAAAGGAACGGATTTTCGGAGAACATCAATGAGCATAAAGACTACTTCATAAATGGAACTTTTTCCACCTAGTCCATGCTCATTTGAAAACTCCTAAATTGATTGACATCTCAATTCTTGCCAAGACATGAGATCTCCAACCCCTCATACTCTCTTTCTTAAAAATTTAGAAAGGGTGGTTGTCGATGAATATTCCAACGGCTTGAAATTTTGAGAGATCAATATAAGGGAAACCATTTCATCATCTTGATTCATAATTTGAAAGTTTCCCAAGGACGAGTTTTTTGTCCTAAAAACAAGCACTCTAGGGGAAATACTATAAAGACTTATATATCACTATATACCCCTACATTATGAGCATATGATTATAAAAAGATTTTTTCCTTCGGGTATTCTTGTCACTAACCATGCCAGGTTTGGAGTAAAGAAGAACGAAGGATGACAATACAAGGTATGTCCAACCAGTCATTATGCAACATTAAATTACATGAATAGAAACATTTATTATTATGTTGCTATACTAGCTTGGTTGTCTTTTACCTTCATGCCATGCTCGACCTGTTAAATCACTCATCATGCTCTATCATCTCTCGTTTGAATAAATCTACGCAATGCTTTCATGCTACCATTGTTTGCTATAGTATGCTTAGGTTTTGGAGTATTTTCATACACCTTTTAGATTAAGCATGGTGCTTAGTTTAAATCATTTTCATGGCTCGAGTTAAACATGGTGTTTAGTTTGATTCCTGAGACCATAAGGTGTGGTGATCTTTCTTCTAAAGGCTTTTTAAATTAAGCGTGGTGCTTAGGTTAGAACGCCTTCCTAAATCAAATTAGACGTGGTGTCTAGGTTGACTTTTGAACCATAGTACACTATAGTAGATCTTTGGTATATTTTTTGTTGGACTAACCCTGCGAGAAAAGAATAAACTTTGAAACAAACTTGGGGAAGGTCGAGATGAACTCACTAGAGATGGAGCAAGACATGTGAGACATGACTTATGGATAAAAGAATTCCCGATGAGCCAAGAAGAAGAAGAGTGACGAAGACAAGATCCACAATCGGAAGCACTCGCTCATGGGGAATTCATGGGTGATAGAAGCATCAAGGAGGGAGGCCAACTCCATTAAAGATGATCAAGCCATCCTCTTCCTCCCCGACATGCACCTGTCACTCCACAAGCCACACCAACTCAAGAAGAAGAGAAGGACCACCACAAGGTGAAATAAGCCCATCATATTCCAATAATAAAGGTAACACCTTGAGGTAAGTTGTCGTTAATTCCTCTTTACTATGACATTCTCATAAATGAAAAGTCAAGCATGCTAGAGTTATAGTTTCACATGATTCAATCTTGTTAACTTCGACATGTTAGCTTTTTAAAAGCTGTTTCTAGCATCACTTTCTTATTAAGCTCATTATTTACATGCTAGATTTATCTTACGATCTTACCACCCTTGTCATAAATGAACTTATACATTATCTTTATCTTGTTCAATGAGCCCACAAGGTTAGAGTAGAAGTAAATGAAATTTTGGTTACGATGGTGTTTTCCCACCAATGAGAGCCCATGCACTTGATCTCTACCTTGTCTTTTTGCAAGCGGGACTCACTTTCTTTTAATAAGAGGAGAAGTCTTACTTCCCAATTCCTACAAGTGGAAGTCCCCCGACCTACAAATATGCACACTAAACAAGACGCCGCCAAATGCCACCATCCAATCTTCCTTCAAGCAAATTTGAATCGTGAAGAACATGGGCAACGCCATCACCAAGTGGCTATTAAGATCGGATGATGCACTTGAAGAGTGACCAAGGAAGATCAAAGTGAGCACGACATGACTGGAGGTGTAGACCACTTGACAAGAGTAATGGGTCGACATTCATCCCCATACTCCATCAAGAGGGCCTTACACCACCACTATTGCCTACCTCACCACAAGACCCAAGAAGAACAAGACGCGAGGCGCTACTAAAAATCACAAGACCGGTTGGAACGGAGTTGACGAACAAGGAAGACATTAAGAAAGATTAAAGAAGTTCGCTCGGCCCCGACCAACTGAACACTCGGCACCGCCACTCCAAGAAAGGTCTCCTCCAAGAAGCGACATGAAAGAAGAAAGAAGCATCACCTATCGAAGAGGACGTCAAGAATACACCTTCGAAGACCTACCACTACCCGCGTCATCAACTGAACAAACACCATCTCCATCGGCCACCTCATCTACGCCACTCGTCGAGATCATTGAAGGCACCATTTCGCATACCGCGACATTCCGGCGAGATGCCATCGATGACGCACGCCATGGGAGTAAGTACTCAAAACTCTCCGAGAGGTAACTTCGGTATTTATCTCGCATATTTATTTTTACTGCACGGCATATTTAAATTAACATATTTCCTTTAGCATATTTACTTTCCTATACCTGCATAAAAAAATCATAAAAATATGTTTAATTTGCTTTACGCATCGGTTTCTTTAAGCCCCATGCAAGTACCCCTTGTTGTGGCGGCATAAAAAATAAAAAATCCAAAAATATTGCATTCATATGTTTTTGCATCATCATTCTTTTGCATAGAAAAATTCCTAAAAATATGTGGGCACATGAAGGTCCACGCTTTTTTGTAAAAGAAATCCAAAAAATACGTGAGCACATGAAGGCTCACAATATGTTCCTAAATTTGTTCCTTCGGGTATATGCGAATTAATATTTGCGGGGAGAACATTTAAGGAGAACCCGGGCGAACAATTTCAAGGACAAATCAAAGGACTACTTCAATATCCAAATTGGGGAGAGCACCCCAGCTTATCACGATAGGTATCACTATTCTATCTTTTAAATTATTAGCTAGTTATTATATATGTTTGCTTTGATTAGAGTTAATAAGTCTTAGCGTTTAAGTCTTAAAGTTAGTTCGATTAATTGGTTAGTTCGGTTTAGTTAAAATTAGTTTACTTTAAATATTAGGATTGAATTATATAATAAAGTGCTCTTATGGAAGTCATCCACAAGTCGAGTCGGTTATTCTCCATATATTTACGGATATGTTTTTTGTCTCCACCATGCTTTGTATGCAAGATAACGAAAAATAAGTGTGGGGAGATCCTCGACAACCAAACAGAATTTTTCGCGACCAAAATCAAAAATTGAACCAAGACGGAACCATCGACTTCGCCCGACGAACCGTGCCGGACGACACGGCCCCGGTGGGGAGCCGACCGCCCATATACTGGGCCGACCGGCCCCGCCTCGTCCCACGTAGGCCCCGCTTCGTCCCACCGCTCGGTTTGCTTCCTAAAACTTTTCAATTTTTAAGAAATTACTTTCCGTTCGAATTAAAATAAGTCTTTTTCTCATTTATGGTATGTTTTCCCTATATGAAAAAAAAAATGTCTTGTTAACCCATGAACAAAGTTTTGCATGATTAAATTCCTACATATACACATCACTTGTTGGGATGCTTTAATTGCTTAAAACATGAGAAATAATAAAGATAGAATAATGAGATCCTCTTTCTTTTATCTTGTCTTTGGAGAGTTATTTATTTCAAAATATTAAAATCATTAGTTATGCTTCTCCTTTGTGAATCAATGATACATCCTAATAGAGCCGTGTAGCAATCACTAAAGATATATCTAATTAATTGTTGCTTTCTTGTGTTGAGCTTTGTCAAAACCACGACCCATGTTGAAATTTGTCTAAAGTCTAAGATCAAGATCACATACACTTTGCTTTCACTAAAGTATCCATGCTCTAAAAGTTTTAATCTCTATCTCCCATAATTTTAATTGTTAAAAAGGTACAGCTATGAAAAAGCCAAATGTTCAAAATTCTAAGAGTGGAGAGAAAAGTGAGAGAGAGGAGAAAATGAGCAAGTGTTCTACGGGGTCGAAAAGAACCCCCCTCTCGAAAAAAAAAAAAAAAAAAGGCAAAAATGAAGAGAAGAATAATGGACAAGTGTCCGGGGTGAGTAGGGCCCACTTCTCTAATAAATAAGAGAGTAAAAATGGACAAGTGTCCGAGGGTGAGTAGAACCCACCTCTCCACTAAATAGTTGGTTACCTCGCTTGGAAAATAAATAAATGTTCCAAAAAGGGAGATAGACGATTTTCAACTAGAGAGAGAAGCGTGATAATAATAATCTTGACTCACATGCACATCTTGATCTATGACTTATGACATCTATCTCCATGGATCCACAGTTGACTCGAAGAATAAATACAAGGTAAGTGTGATACATGTTCTTGAGCTCCACATATGATATAATAAATGAACTGTGAGGATATAATACACTTTGAGAGACTTGAGAGTATCACAAAGGAGTAAGTAGAAACTATGTTTTCTTTTCAAAACTTATGCAAAATCTCTCCAAGTGACTTGGTTTAAGAATTTAAGGTGATCCGTTTCTAACCATTTCATGCTCGAGATATCCCAAGGTGCGGTATGACCATGGAGTATAATTATGATCCATTCTTTGTCTCTACGGTTACATTAAAGTTAGACCATCCTTTTATCGAGGGCGAGTAAAAGCCTAAGTGTGGGGAGTTTGTTGACACTTGTTAATGCATACTTTTAATTATCAACTAAACATGGAAAAGGACTAAAATATAATTAGATAACCTTATTAGGGGTTTCTACTAATGATTTCCATGAGTTTTGGTAAAGTTGTGATTTGCGGGGACTTAACGAAAAAACAAACAGAATTGATGTGTCATAACGCAAACGCAATCCAACTCCAAACAAGTCTAGAAGGCTCCGGATTACTCCCGGCGTGAACGAAAAACTTGACACGAAGAAAACATCATCTAGAAGACTCGGAAGCCCGCGGCGCGCGGGCGGGGCCCGTGTGGGACCCACCCCTGGGCGATCGACAATAACCGAGCCGATCGGCCGGCTTGGCGACCAAGTTGCCCCGGCTGTCTCCGGAAGCTTCCTCCACCGCCTCTAAGGCGCAATCTAAACCGGTCGTATAATGTCGGTTTGATCCAATGGTCATCGTTCATTGTCAAGGCCCATGAAGATTAGTACCATATTGCTTCTTTGCCGAAGAGACATAAGAAGACCCATATATATAGACCCCTAGGCCCCCCTCGGCTTCAATCATCCGAGATCAACTCATCATCATATCGGTCGGATCCGGCTCTAGTCGACGGCCTTAGCTCTAGTTCAAGAACTAGAAGTAGAAGATTAGACAAGATGTAGAACTAGAAGCCCTAGATTAGAGTTGAGAGTAGAGCTTCAAGTTGAGAGAATTAGAGCGCGGTTGAGGCGGAGTTGAAGGAAGGCCCGGAGCTGTCGGCGCCTCCATCTTCTTCTTCCTCCGAGTTGGTGCCATTGGAGCGCAACTCGGAGATCTTGTGGATTGTTCGACTTCCATTCGAGTAAGTGGTATTGTCTCTATTGTTCTTAAGGTTCGTATTTCTTTGATAAGATTATTTTGATTCTTGGTTGCTCTTGAGTTGAAGTTGTTAGATTAATGTAAGCGTGGTGCTTAGATTGACTAGCTTATTACGAATACCTTCTATAGGCGGGGTGAAGACACTTGTTAAGGCCGAATTTGATCGTGGTGGTGGTGAGCCAGCCATTGAGTCCTTTGTCACGCTTTGCCCCGTTTATAGAAATCGTAGGGAGCCCTGCGTTGTTAGCGTAGATTCCCTTTATTAAGAGTTTCTTCATGACAACCCCTCTTAAGAACAATGTGCAAATGATTTACTTGAAGTGAGAACAAGACCTTCCTAATAGAACTCCTTACCTCTCTTTTAATCTAGTTTTAGCCACTCTGGATTTAGCTATACACTTCGACGTACTCTCTTACCTTCTCCCTGTGGATTCGATATTTAAAGCCCTATTCCCGGGTGAAGTGCTCACCGGTATCCGTTCGCTTGCGGATTATCCATCATAATATTCCTGTAGGTTAACAAATACCAACAGTGTCAAGGGTAAGCAAGCACATAAGGTTGTGACATCTGAAACCTTTTGGAAAGGAGTTGAAACTGTTGTCAATTACTTTGAGCCATTAGCTATTGTGTTGAAGAGAATGGACAGTGATGTTCCAGCCATGGGGTTCTTGTATGGGTACCTAGTAGAAGCTAAGGATGAGATCTCTAGGAGGTTCAACAATGAGAAGAAAAAGTTTGAGAAAGTTTTTCAATCATTGACAAAAGGTGGGACAGTAAGCTGAAGACACCTTTGCATAGGGCTGGTTACTACTTGAACCCTTTCTACTACTATCAAAACAAGTTGGCTATTGAGGAGGATGCAACTTTTAGAGATGCTGTAATCACTTGCATTACCAAGCTTGTTACAAATGAAGAGACTCAAGACAAGATTATTGAAGAGCTGAAGCTCTTTCAGGATGGTCAAGGATCCTTTGGCAAAGAAATTGCTAAAAGGCAGTGCAAAAATATCAACTTTGATCTAGGTATGAATAATTACTAATTAGCTTCAACAGTAGAAGATTTTAGCTAAAAGTTAGCTTCAACAATAGCAGATTTTAGCTATAAATTAGCTTCAACAGTAGCAGATTTTAGCTATAAATTAGCTTCAACAGTAGCAGATTTTCTTGTCAACAATAGTAGTAAAATAGAAGTTGGTAGTTGGTACATAATATCTTACATTGACCCCTGTTTTTTTTAAATTTATCTAAATGGTGGCTGAATCATGGAAGTATTGCACGAAACCTTAGAAAGCTAGTTGCAAGAATTCTAAGTTTGACATGCAGTTTATCAGCTTGTGAGAGATGTTGGAGTTCATATGAACAAGTATGGAAAAGTAACTATGTTCATTTTTGCAATTCTTTAATCCTCTTTTTGTTATTGTCTTAGACTTATAGAAAAAATAATAATGAAATCAAACTTGTGCAGGTCCACACAAAGAGACGCAATAGGCCCCTTGTTGATAGAATGTGGGATCTTGTGTTTATCAAGTTCAACTCAAAACTAAGACAAAAGAAGGACAAAAAGGATAAAGATCCCTTGGAGAAACCTGTCCATGATGCTTTAGAAGATGAAGACAACGAGTGGATCACTGGTATTGAGCCACAAGCAAGAATTTCAGAGGAGGAGGGAGGAACTGGAGCATCATCACAAGGAGTTGCAGCTGCACCTCAAGTAGAAGGGGAACAAATAGAGCTAACCAGCACAAATCAAGGAGCAGGAAGAGAAAGAGGTTGATCCCTATATTTGAGGATGAAGAGTCATCTCCATCTTCAGGTGGAGAAGATGGAGATGATATTGATATCCATATGCTCTCTGCTTCTGAGGCTGAAGCTGCTGAAATACACTCCCTAGATCATTGTTGTTGTAGTGTTGGCTGCCAATGTGGAATTAATGAATTATGGATGCTTGTGTACTTGTTGCCTTTATGGCCGTTTGCTTTGCTTGCTATGACTTGTGAACTTAATCAACTTATCAGCAATGTGAACTTGTTATTAGCTTTTATGCCTTTATGGCTCTATCTCTATGTGAAATTGTTGGTTGTTATTCACTGTTATATTGTTTTGTGAAATCGTGTTTTCTGGATTTAAATAGCGCTATATAGCGGTGCTATATAGCGCGAAAGCAACAAGCTAACACTATGGCGTATAGCTGCCGCTATAGCGCACTAGTGCCCAGAATAAGGTGCACGAGCATTCATTGAGGTGAGAATGTAGCGATGAAATGCAAATTATAAACATATTTTTATTCCAATATTATAGCAACGCCGACTTTATTATTATAACATGGTAGGAGAGACACAAGTAGCACGACAAGACTTGTTTTGCTCAGCTCCTCACCACTGCGGTCTACGGAGTTCCTGCTTGTTGAATTCATGCCCTTGCAACGGCAACCAACTGCTTCCCTACATTTTTGCCAGAGAACAAGCCAATTAGAGCAGCCGGTGCGCTGTCAATGCCCTCGACGACGTCCTCCACAACGGTGACCTTCCGTCCTTGATGTAGCCAGCCATCTCCTCCTCGAACCTCGAGTACACATGCATGTAGAAAGTAAAGTAAAACCCCTCCACCCTGATGGCCTTAGGGAAGATGCAGGACAGGTTGCGCAGGCCGTACGGCTCCACCAAATTGTACTGCGAGATCATCCCGCAGACGGCGACCCGGCCGCGGTTGCGCATCTGCAGCAGCACGGCGTCCAGCATCACGCCGCCCACGTTGTCGAAGTAGATATCGATTCCATCGGGGAGGCAGCGCTTGAGCGCGGCGCCGAGGTCGGTCTCCAACTTGTAGTTGAAGGCGTCGTCGTAGCCGAACTTGGTCTTGAGGAGACTGACCTTCTCGTCGGAGCCAGCGCTGCCGACCACATAGCAGCCTGCGATCTTTGCCAGCTGCCCAACAAGTTGCCCGACGGCGCCTGACGCCGCCGAGACGAACACGAAGTCGCCCTTCTTCGGCTGACCAACCTCGAAAAAAACAGGCGTATGCAGTGAGCCCGGGCATGCCTGATGGTGGTTAACGTTGGATTAGCGTCAATGATATATGAGTAAACCGGATAGAAACATGGAAACTACTGCAAGATAGATAGTGCATGATGAAATCATCGCTGACCAAGAACGCCCGTGTAGTAGGAGAGCGGCAGTTCGGTGTGGTGGATCTTGCGCAGGGACTCCGGCTGCGTGACGAGGGTGTACTCCTCCCATGCACTCATCCCCCAGACGAGGTCACCAGCGTTGAACTCCGGCTGTGTTGAGTCTACCACTTTGCCCACGGTGAAATTGAGCAAGGCCTGATGGATCCATATCAGGAAAAGTTTATTCACCTCATGTAAATCAATGGTGGATCAGATTACAAGTTTTCCTACCTCTCCAATGACAAACTCCGGCGCTGTGCCACCATCCTCTTGTTTACTCATGCGGAAGCGCATCCATGGATCGCAGGACAGGTAGAGGTTCTTGATCAGCACAGCGGTCAGCCCCGCCGGCACACGCAGCTTGGTAGTGTCCACCGTGATCTCCATGTCATCTTCAGTGGGGAACCCGGTGACGTGCCTCCTCAGCACCACCTTCTTGTTCTGCACCACCAGCGCCCCCTTTTCCTCGCCGCTGCTGGCCATTTCCCCTACCAAAGAGATGGTTGTCCTGGAGCTACCGCTTAGCTTTCTTATCGTTTGGTATGCTGCTGATGCCGCAATGCAGTCTCCTCGTACAGTTTTATAGACGGACATCAGCAAGGGCCGAGCCATTTGTCTTGTGATGCATGACGACGGCTTTACGAGCATGCATGAAAATTACTTCTAGTGTTTGTCCCTCTAGCTGACTAAGCAGAGTGCTTTTCTTCTTAAGTTTCCAAAAAACTTCCACACACCTTTTGTTACCCGAAAACGATAGAGAAGTCCTAAAGTACTTGTGTGGACGGACGAGTGCCGTCAGTGTGTGGAAGTGTTTGTCCTAAAGTACTTGTGTGGACGGACGAGGACTTCTAGTGTTTGTCCCTCTGCTCGCGCCGCGGACGGACGAGTGCCGTCAGTCACACTTGCCGAGGCCGCGGCCGCCGTTGCCGTTTCCTGCTTCTCGCCGTGCCACGTCGCTCACGGCCGCACACCACCAGCACCCGCCTCGCCACCCCGCTCCGCCGCGTCCCTGCTCCGTTCGCACGCGCAAACAGAGCCCGCCGCGCCGCGCACGCGCCAATCCACCGCCGTGCGCACCAACGCGCCGCGCCGCCGCGTCGCTTGCCGCCCACGCCGAGCCATCCTCGCCTGCCGCTCCGCGCTGCCCAGCAGGCCGCTTCCCTCCACCAGCCCCTCGCCACCGCGCACCACCGCTCAGCCGAGCCCGCCACCGCGCGCTGCCACCCAACCACCGGCTGCCGGCCATCTCTCTCCCCCTTGCTCTGCTTCCACGGTGACGGATGGGAACGAGGACACCGAACAGGGCAACTCGAACGACATCCAGGGAAAGAGGATCGATCCAATCCTATCCCTCCCCGTGGGTCCCGCGTGTCATAAGCACACCCCCTGCCTTTCCCCTTTCCATGGACTCGGTCCACGTGAACCAAGGCAGAGGGGAGGAATCCCTGGTTCACGAGATCGGTGCACGCGCACAGTAATCGGCCGGCCCACACTGCAGCCCTGCCCCACGCGTCAACACAAGAAGAGAAACGCTACGTACACCCCGGCAGTGTACACGGAGGATTAAAGATCCATTTTCCAACTATAGAAAAATTCCCAGAAAATTCTTGAATAAACTAGGTACACCCCAGACCCTACCCAAGATTTTATATCCCAGTTCCATAAATTCTAAAATTCCAGAAATAATTTCCAAAGTCTAATTCATTTATTAATCCCTGCTTAAACTTTGGAAATTCATATCTTTTCCATCCTAACTCCAAATCACTCCGTTCCAGTTCCATAAATCTTCTAAAATCATGCCCAATTTATTCATACCCTTTCTATATTATTTGGTGCCCATTTAAATTCTAGCTTATGTGTGCTCTGTTTATTTAATCGCTAGTAGATTTACGTAAACCCTAGTTTACCCCTTCCGCTAACCCACACCTTGCACCGTATATTCTTGTATGTGTGTACACTCTCACGTACATGAATACTCGAATATACATACACGTAGTTGTCCACATGCTAGATGTATGCGATAGGTTATATATGTATATAAATGCATAAAGTGGCATTTTGAGATATAAATAAATATACGTATATACCTATCGACTATGTCTACGCATGGCTAACCCCACTAACCTAACCGTATACTCGTACCTGTGTACTCCATAACACATGCCCTAGTGTATGCGTGTCTCGGCGCATACATAGATGTGCCCGCTCAATCGGGTGTAACCCTATGTACGGCTAACCCTAGCGTAGGACTCTCACCCTCTCCAACCCTAGGCGTATACATATGCATGAGCGTATACGTCGCTAACCCATCCATCCCCTGATGGAGCTAACCCACAAAGGAACGTCGTATGCTTTGATTGTTATACTTGTGTTGCATGTTTGTTGCCCGACGGATCCAGGAGCATCGCTACACCAAGCCACAAGGAGCTAGGAACACCGGGACCAAGAACCTTGGATATACTCGTCAGCGGATAGAGGCAAGTCCTTACCCCCTTAACCTGACCTAATTCCTATAACGATTAATAAGATGTTAAGATAAGCATAACCATGGCAAACCGTGCGGGAGTACTCATGGGCTATGTGCGTGGGGCTTCGCTAGGCTTTGTCGTTAATTAAGGAAATGAACCATGTCAACAAAAAGGTGGGTGGTGATAGTCTACATGGAGGTGGACTAATCACACTCGGGAATGAGTCCCGCGGAGAGATACTCACCTCCCTAAGGACCGGTTCATGGACTAATCACACTCGGGAATGAGTCCAGAAATGCTTGTTGGTATTTGATAAGCCTACAGAAATATTTATAATAATTCGCAAGCGAACGAATACTGGTGAGCATTTCACCCGAGAGAGGGTTTTAAATATCGAATCCACAGGGAGGATGGTGTGAGGAATAACTGAGGCATATAACTAATCCCTGAGCATCAATCAAGGATGGGAGAGGATTAAGAGGTAAGAAGATTCCTATGGTTGTCTAGTTCTCATTCTTGTAAGTTATGTTGATATTGATCTTAAAGGGACGTACTCAAGGGATTAGTAAGGGCGAAACTTACTATTCCCCAAAGAACATTGTCCTACGTGTCCTATCCAACGGGATGTGGAATCCAAAGGAATCAATAGTACTGTCACTACCACGAGCTACCACATCCGGAAGGTAGGGTGCATTCATAAGTAACTTTGATCTAGGCACCACGCCTACACCTAAGTAAACCCCTCTAATCTATAGATTCCCACAGATTAAAGTACTCAAAGAGTTATGAACATTAAGAATAATACTAACACTGAAGATAATATGATACTTACTCAAACAAGAAGTTGATCCACCATAGAAGTCTCGGGATCAAGTGCCATAGGCTCTTGATCCCGGAGGTACAAGCGTAGAGGAGTCACCGACATGTCCTAGGTGCTTCCCCTTCTTCTCCTCCACTCACTCTTTTGCTCTCAAGAATAGATCTAGAACTCTAATTAAGTCACTTTGATCTAATCTCTCAACTTGATATTCACTCTTGATTAGATCTAATTAGATCTAATCTAATCTAGTTCTAATTACATGTCTAATTCTACTTCACTAATCCCTTAGAGAGAGTTGATCCTTTCAAGGGACCCCTCTACTACTAAGAGTTAATGAGATAGAATAAGATAGTTATGAATTAGGGTTTAACCCCCTCAAGGCGGGGGTCTTCTTATATAGGCCTTGGCGATGAACGTGAACCCTTGGATCAAACCGACCTTGGCAACGGTGTAGATGCAACCTTAATGTCGGTGGTAAACCGCCATAGAAAGGAGAGGATGACAGGTGGGACCCACCTGGTGGCCGGCCTAAATGGGCCTGGCGGCCGCCAGGGTCCAACCTTCCCTCGGCCTCTGGTTCCTTCTGGTGTTCTCTGGTACTTTCTTGAATGTTTTAGTTCACTTTTCGGGTTGAGTTGCTTTACGGTTAAGTCTTGTCTTCATATGCCTTGTATATTCCTAACTTTCTCCATTATTCTCTGCAATTATCTATTAAGTCCCTGAAAATGTATAAATCACCAAAGCTTGTGGAATTATGTTAGTTATACCCCCTAGACTTATATTGATATTCAAATTAAGCTCTTATTTCATGTTAGTTGACTAGTAATTTTATGCTATAACGGTGTCAACAAGCTCCCCAAGCTTACCTCTTGCTAGTCTCTTAGCAAGACACATGATATTATATTAAACTACTTACTTGGATCGAGTTGCTTTTAACGCTATCACACCTCTAAAGTACACATGCTTTCAAACAAAATTTCTCTCCAGGATAGAAATAAGATTTTTGATAGCTTTTAACTTATATTACCTTTGACCATGGAGCTTATAGCTTTTTCTTTGATCTTGGGCAATTGAAAGATAGAACAATCAAGTCAAGCACCATATCTCAAACTCTTTGTTCAAGCTGTCCTTCGGAGTTTTTGCAAGTTTTCAAATAAAACTCAAAGTTCCTAGTATGACTCTCTCAAGTCTCTCGTTGTGGTATTTGTGGATCCTCTCTTAAGGCAAATAAAGTTGTTTTGCCTCTCTCTCATAATATGTAGTGTTTTTGGCTAAAGGCAAGTAGCATACTATGCCTTCTTCTCTCTCACCCTATATCTAAAGCTTATATGTGGAGTTCATAGGTGGGAGAAGACTAAACTTACTTACTAAGCATATATTGTAAATTCAAGCAATGGATCCAAAGTTACAAGTCACACTCGATCAAATGATGCATGTGCATGGTGGATAGAATATAGATGGTAGGGATATAGTAAGGTGGAATGAGGGAAAATCTTACTTGTGCTCCTTGAGTAATCTTCTCTCTTTTAAATTTGGAAACTTTATAGAGAACCTGGGTTGTATCTCTTTTTCTTTCTTTCTTTTCTTTTTTTTTTTTTTTTTTTTTAGAGAGGTGGGCTCTGCTCGCCCTAGACTTTTGTCTTTTATTTCCTCTTTTTAAAGATGTGGGTTCTACTCACCCTCGGACACTTGTCCATTTTTCATCTTTAATTATTAGAGATGTGGGCTCTACTCGCCCTCGAACTTGTGTTCATTTTTCATCTCTTTTTAGGGAGGTAGGCTCTACTCGCCCGTAGGACACTTGTCCATTTTTCATCTCCCTCTCTTTCTTTTTTTTAATCTACAACCCGCATCTCTTTTTTTTGCAATAACTTTTGAGAGGTATAAATGTAATGGAGCTTTTGTAAGATATTGGCTAGCAATGAGTGGATGGGTATAGGAAATATTTTTGGTTGCTCTTTCCCGGGATAGGAGTAGAACATTTTTGGTGGCTAGAGTGAAATGGATAGTAGTATGTAGTGGAGTGTACATGATCGGCATGACAAGTTTCTAAGGGTCGACAAAAAATTGAACAAACTCAATGCAAAGCAAGCAGCCTATATATATATATATATATATATATATGTTAAAAGGTTTTCTTAATCTAAGGAGCATGTATATATATATATATATATATATATATATATATATATACAGGAACTTATCATGTGCACTTTTAAATTTCAAAATAAATCTCCGAAATCTAGTATCACTAGGAGTAAGATCAATAGCAGCTCGGACTCTCATATATCATATCCGTTAATTACCTAGACTTTAGAGCGAGCAATTTGCTACCCACAGGTTTTAGGTTCGAGAGCAATCTCAAGTCGAGCGGTTTTGCATTTTTAAGGCTCAAGAGAAATTAAGCTTGAAAGCTAGGTAATTGAAACGGAATTACAGCGAGCAACTATTCATCATTTCCATGCATGAGATTTATCTTCGAGAGATTTTTTATGTAGGTGGAAAAGAAAAAACTTCTTGTACACTCCTATTTATTTATTTATTTATTTATTTATTTATACTCTAAGATCACACTTCTACTAAAGACTCCTTAAACGACTTTATGAACTAGAATCTTAGCAAACTAAGCAAACCAAAATATTAGCTAATAATAATAATAATAATAATAATATAAATATAAATAGTAGTAGAGATACTTATCGTGATAACCGGGGTGCTCTCCCCAAAATTTGGATTGAAGTGTCGGGTTTATTGTGGAAGTTGAAATAGACAAAGGACGAGGATATCGCCCTATCATGTTTCTCTCCTTTAAATCCTGCTGAACTCAAATAGACAACAAAGCTAGTGGAACTTGATTAAGCGTTAGTGGTTTGCCACATAGACTTCATGTGTCTAAAGATTTTCAAGATGAATCATGATTATACCATATAGCAAGATTTCTTTTCTAAATATTTTTGGGTTTTTATAGATTTATATGCATGCAAAGAACTATAATGCAAATGCAACTAGATGAATGCATAATTATTTTTATGCCACCACAGTGGTTACCTTTATGGGTTGTTACACACCACAAAATTATTCACATGGGGCTTGAGAATTTTTCAATGCAAAGTGCTAATGCTTAAATGTAAATATGCTAAAGGAAAAATGATTATGCAATGCAAGGAAATAAATATGCTAATGCAAGATACAAAAAGATAAATATGATATGCAATTAAAGATGCAATGCTAAGAATTAAATATGGATAACTACCGAGTTGCCTTTCGGCGAGGGTTCAATGTTTTAAGTCCTTTGAACAAAACTTCTTACCTTACTCACTCCTCGGGTGTATCATCGACCTGCGTCTCTGAGACAATGATCTCTAAGGATGGCATCACCCATGTTGCCTGCATGTCCCATAGTTTGAAGTGAAGCTTTGACAAAGGGAAGCGAGCAACATCTTGTTTAGTGTGCGTGCTTTGTGAGTCGGGACATTTCCTTATAGAATTTTGAGAGAGTGAGATACTCCTCCACGTTGTGCTTTCGAAGTATGTCCTGTTTGCAAAGACAAGGTAGAGATCAAGTGCATGGGCCCCGTTGGTGGGAAAACACCAACGAGAACCAAAACTTTATTCTTCTCTAATCCTTAGGCACATTAAACAAGGCGATTTAAGATTTACTTGTTTCATTCATTTACGATGAGGGTGATAAGATCATAAGATAGAGCATCAACGTTTTAATGATTATGACTATCTTGCAAAGCGGGGATGAGCAACATTTTAATTCACATGAATGGGGGCTATGGGTTCGGGGAGAGTAGTTTTTAGGAACAAAGAACTAAACATGTGAAGCTAAACAGATGGATAAGGTTAGGTTCTTGCTCTAACATGTTTGATTCTTTATTTATGAGCATGCCGTAATTAAGAAAAGCTTAGTTAATGATAGCTTACCTCAAGATGTTGCCTTTTATTCGGCTGTGAAGGCATCGTAACAACCTTGTGGTGGTTCCTTCCTTTGCTTGGAGCTTTCCTTAATTGGCCTTTTATGTATCTTGCTCCTAACTTGTCTCCTTTATTGCATCATCCTTTCTTTCTTCTCCTTTAAATTGTGTAGGACCTTTTTTCCTCTCTAATGATTTTATTCCTGCAGTATTAGTGAACAACACATACCCGAAGGAATATACAAGTAGTAATAAGAATAGTGTTGTCACGGGGCTAAAGGTCACTTTCTATGCTACGATTTGGTTGAAGATTTTAGCATAAATCTTTTATCTCATGTTTTCATATTTACCTTGCTTTCCTAAGAAAATGATTTTATGAAACCTTAAATTTGATTTTCATGCATCAAATCATTCAAACTTGTAGAAAAGAGTAATAAGGAATAGAGAAATTGCAAACCAAAGATGTGGAGTGATGGGGGCATGTAAGGAAGAAGAGCACAGTTTGGATTATCCCCGGTGGAGTTGGTTTTCTTCTTCTATGTGCCAATCATTCTTTCATCCTTGAGCAAGTGCTTTTTTTTTTGTAGACTCTGTTTGTGGCACTCCTCTTCTTTCTCTTGCTTCTTCTCTAGTATGGTGGTTTAGTTTGCGTGGTTCATTTCATTCTATGAATAGACTTAGCATAATCCTTTCCCTGCAAAATGTCAATGGACACATACCCGAGGGAATACAACATGGTTGAAGAAGGAGTTGTTGCTCAAGGTTCATATGATCCAATCTATGCTAATGAAAAGGTGGTTCTTTGATTACCTTAGCACAGATTTTATTTATTCATGTCTTATATTTTAATTATGGTTGCACTCTTAACATGGGGATCAAGGCAAAGGTAACTTATAGCAAAGGACAGAGTGAATGATTTGATACTTACAATTCTTCCATAAATAAGCCATGTCCTTTGTAAAATGTTGGAATTCATCATATGCCTTGCTTCATCTACGATCTGAAGTTCATCTCTGGACTTCCCCAAGCTTGTTTGAGACCTTTTCTTTTCTGCGGGGGGGGTTAGTCTAACAAAATATACCAATGTCTACATAAGTAATATTTGGTTCAATAATCAAACTAGACTCCATGTCTAATTTAATTAAGGAAGGCATTTTAACCTAAGCACCACGCTTAATTTAAAAGCCTTTGGAAATATGCTAATTGCAATATAACAACATTACCAAACCAAAGCATACTATGGTGAACAAAGATAGCATGAAGGCATTGTAGAGATTTACTCAAGTGAAGATGAAATAGTGTAGTAACTAGAGCATGTATTAAAGGTAGCAATAACCAAGGTACGGTAGCAACATGGCAAGAATTATATGAATGATTCAATGTTGCTCAATGATTGGTTTGGACATACCTTTACATTGTCATCCTTCGTTCTCTATGTTATAGACCTGAAATGGTTAGTAGCAAAAATACCCGAAGGAATATTCTCATAATTATATCTCTATGCTCACTACATAAGGGGGGGTGTTATAACAAAAGATCTATACTTATATTACTCCCCCTAGAGTGCTTGTTTTAGGACAAAAAGCTCGTCCTTGGGAAACCTTCAAAGATGATTCAAGATGATGAAGAGGTTTTCCCTTAAATTACACCAATCTCAACTTTCAAGCCAATAAGATCAACAACCACCCTTTCTAAATCCTTATGAACAATTATCTCAAGGGGGTTTGAGATCTTGTAAGTGGCAAGATTAGAGATGGCAATTAATTCAGGGAGTTTGCTCACATGGGCAAGGATTAGATAGAAAATTTAGGATGTAACTCCTATGCTCATGGATGTTCTCCAACTATGGATAATGCTCTTTCTGGTCTTCCTTAGATCTTTTATAATGTCTATACTTGGGATTTCTAAGATCGTAGGTAGACTCACGAAAAAGAACACTAGAGGATTCATTGGGGTCAAGAATGAGATTGAAATTGGCTTTGGATAAGTTATCTAGTCTGAAATAGAAGGGGAGAAGATGTGAATGGATTCTAGATAGTTTTGCTCTCCTTCTATGGCATTATTAGATATGCCATCCTTGGGCTCCCAACGTCCTTTGTAAGAATAAGGATACTTTCTAAGAGACTCTTCTCTAAGAGGATTTGGTTTATAGGTACTCAAAGATCTCTTGTGAAGCTAGAAGTTTGTCTCCCAAAATCATCACCATAAAAGAATCAAGGGTAGAATTCCTTCTTCCCTTGGAGGTGTTTTTAGAGTATTGATGATTTAGGATTGGTAGCTAATCAAAGGATTGGAATGATTATGATCTAGCTATCAAAAACTTCTTCTTTGGTCTAGAGGATGATTCCTTCTCTTCCTTTGGGCATTCATGGAAAATTCTATGAAAAAGATCATTCCCAATCGAGTTTGTCAAGGACAAACCTTGCTTAGAAAAGGAAAGAAAAGTTCCTCCGAGCGCATGATGGTCATGCGAACAACTTTTCTAGGATGAGATCCAAATACATTATCCTTTGTAAAGGATAGGATTTGGCCCGAGGTTAACTTCAGAATTCTCTTCCTATAATGGGTTATTTCATGATCATTTTGCTCAAATCAGTAGACACAGCTTCAAAGCCAAGAGGTAGGATAGGTTCTATTCTAGTGGCCTGAACTTGTGCTTATGGATGCAGTATAAAGATAGGTGTGGAATCCGAGGATCCCAAAAAGATATAAAAAGAAAAGAAAATATAAAAATAAAGACTACACTAAAATATGGTACAAGATTAGTTATGCTCAATGTTTTCTCGGCAACCATTCCTCCCGCAAATCCGTCGAAATGCTTGTTGGTATTTGATAAGCCTACAGAAATATTTATAATAATCCATAGTTTAACGGATCTTGGTGAGCATTTCACCCGAGAGAGGGTTTTAAATATCGAATCCACGGGGAGGATGGTGTGAGGAATAACGAGGCATATAACTAATCCCTGAGCATCAATCAAGGATGGGAGAGGATTAAGAGGTAAGAAGATTCCTATGGTTGTCTAGTTCTCATTCTTGTAAGTTATGTTGATATTGATCTTAAAGGGACGTACTCAAGGGATTAGTAAGGGCGAAACTTACTATTCCCCCAAAGAACATTGTCCTACGTGTCCTATCCAACGGGATGTGGAATCCAAAGGAATCAATAGTCTTGTCACTACCACGAGCTACCACATCCTGAAGGTAGGGTGCATTCATAAGTAACTTTGATCTAGGCACCACGCCTACACCTAAGTAAACCCCTCTAATCTATAGATTCCCACAGATTAAAGTACTCAAAGAGTTATGAACATTAAGAATAATACTAACACTGAAGATAATATGATACTTACTCAAACAAGAAGTTGATCCACCATAGAAGTCTCAGGATCAAGTGCCATAGGCTCTTGATCCCAGAGGTACAAGCGTAGAGGAGTCACCGACATGTCCGGTGCTTCCCCTTCTTCTCCTCCACTCACTCTTTTGCTCTCAAGAATAGATCTAGAACTCTAATTAAGTCACTTTGATCTAATCTCTCAACTTGATATTCACTCTTGATTAGATCTAATTAGATCTAATCTAATCTAGTTCTAATTACATGTCTAATTCTACTTCACTAATCCCTTAGAGAGAGTTGATCCTTTCAAGGGACCCCTCTACTACTAAGAGTTAATGAGATAGAATAAGATAGTTATGAATTAGGGTTTAACCCTGGGGGCAGGGGGTCTTCTTATATAGGCCTTGGCGATGAACGTGAACCCTTGGATCAAACCGACCTTGGCAACGGTGTAGATGCAACCTCAATGTCGGTGGTAAACCGCCATAGAAAGGAGAGGATGACAGGTGGGACCCACCTGGCGGCCGCCATGGTCCAACCTTCCCTCGGCCTCTGGGTTCCTTCCGTGTTCTCTCGGTACTTTCTAGAATGTTTTAGTTCACTTTTCGGGTTGAGTTGCTTTTACGGTTAAGTCTTGTCTTCATATGCCTTGTATATTCCGGAACTTTCTCCATTATTCTCTGCAATTATCTATTAAGTCCCTGAAAATGTATAAATCACCAAAGCTTGTGGAATTATGTTAGTTATACCCCCTAGACTTATATTGATATTCAAATTAAGCCCTTATTTCATGTTAGTTGACTAGTAATTTTATGCTATAACAGGTGTCAACAGTGGCGCAGTGCTAGGTGCACAGATTTATGATTATGATTATGTGGTGTGTATTGAAGCCACATGGGCGTGGTGTGTATTGAAGCCACGTCGGGCGTAGTGTGTATTGAAGCTACGTCGGACGTAGTGTGTATTGAAGCTACGTCTAGGATGATGCGTCATCCTTCCAACCCCTGAGAAGTCGTGGTGAGGATTATACCAACATACCTAGGGTGACGGCCCAAGCTGGTACGGGATCTCGTTAGGCCTGTCGAACCATTAGCTGTGGTGTAGACAACGCCTATCGTGTGGGGAAAATTTGTACAACCTCTCGCAGAGTTAACTAAATCTATTCGAATAGCCACGTCCTTGGAATGGGCAAATGATAGGCCGGGACATCCATGATTAGAAACACATAAGAGAATCTGGTATGTGACTTGTTACCTTGAGCTTGGATAATAATTAACTCGGGAACTAACGAGCAGTTTTTAGAGACTCTGCTTAGGGCCCAACCCCTAATAATTACCACCCCCTGGTTTGGACTTGCTTGAGTACGAAAAGTACTCACCCCTCTTTTCTATTTTTAGAATGTCACCGCAGGAGTGTATCCAAGGAAATCAAGCTATGAAGGCCGACGCACGGATGGAACCATGAGGAGTACCTCAGAAGACGGAGACGCACATGAAGGAGTTATGTTGTTGTGACCGAGTTATAGGATCGTGCAATAGGAGTAAGTTCAAGGGTTTGTCCGCACTCCAAGCTTGCCCAAGGGAATGGAGCCCTGGCATAGGTGCTGCGTAGGATCTCTGATAGGTTTAGGATGTTAGGCTAAGGCCGAATCATGTAAACCCCAAACCTTGTATCATATTTTTCTCAATAGCAATAAAAGTATAGTTTTTGATATCATATCTATACTTAATTAGGCATATTTGTGCATGATCCTGGCGCAAATACGTGTGGTTAAGGAACCTCGGAAATGGGGTGTGACAGAATGGTATCAGAGTTGTACTTGGACTGTAGGATAAACCCTTAGAATGGACGTTAGATAGAATGCGTTGTTTTCGAAAACCTATTTTCAAAATCTTGCTAACACCTTGACTCTTACCTTACCTTGAGATCTATTTCAAAAATAACTTTTCTCTCTCATCTCATCCCCTTCAAAGTCACGAGTAGTTCAAAATCCTAGTAGTATAGGTTAGTTCACGAGACTTGGAGTAAAGTGACCCTTGACAATAGACATACGAAAGTAGCTTATGCTTGTTTGTTTGTTTTTGGGTTGTTGCAAATCCCCCTCTAGAGATCTCTCCTTTGTTTACATTTTCCTAGGAATAGATGTTTTCATTCCATTCCGTACTTTTTGTAACTAACCATGCAGCGAAATACCCTAGGAGATTATACAACTACATCGAACACATTCTGAAGACAAGGGAAGATTGCAGAATTGCAGCTTGAAGACCATGACAGAATAAGGATTATCTCAAGACATCAAGATAATGACAACATTCCACATGGTCCACAGGAAGTGCACAGTTGACAGACCCACAAAAAGCCAAAGACAAGTATGTCAAGAAAGTGTTAAAGGCACCCCACTCGCCAAGTGACAACTCTATATCATCAAGACGATGCACAATTAGCTATGGTCACCCACATAAGCCCCACCATTCAAGTATCGACAACGCTAACAAGTCGAAGAAGAATATTATAAGGATCACTACAAGTTGAAGACCACCAAAGAAAGCACAAAGAAGAAGCAGGACTACGCCATTAGATGAAAGAATTAGATAAAGTTGCTCGGAGGATTTTGAAGAAATACGTTGGTACAAAGAAGATTGCCAAGATTCATCGGTCCGAAGCTAACATAGAAGAAAAAAAAATGGAATCACCAGCAACACGGTCATCAAGACTACAGAAGTCCAATGTTCACCACCACCCAATGCAAGCTCATGTCACTACATGGGAGCTCTAAAGGAAGCCGAAGACCGCCACGCCCCACAAAACAAAGGATATTCATCAAGCACTTACAAGAGTCATCATCTAGAAGGGACACATGTCACTTTCTCAAGAGAAGAAGCCAAACAAAGAGAACCATGAGCACTCAAAATTGAAGCCATTCAGATTGAAGAAGACAAATGAAATAATCAAGACTTGAGCTAAAAAAAAAAAATCTAAGTGGGGTAGACCCAAACCCTAAAGTAGGAAGAAGGAAATTATCGGAAGGTCGGCGACAAAAGAGTGATAGCCGAAGAAGCAAGTGACAAGATGAGAAACAGAGACCGAAGTTACCAACGATTATCATCCTAAAGCAAATGGAAAGAAGACATTGACACAATAAGCCCGAAAGATTAAAGCTCAAGAGCCTATATAAGTGGGGTAGCACCATAAGAAATAATAAAATGGGCGATATGCATAGCAGATTCAATCATCACTAGATGCTCTGAAGAAATTGAGATAGTCAACATTCAGAAAAGCATCGGAAGTCGAATTTTTCTAAGTGGGGTAGCCTAAACCAAGTCGAGTAGAGTAGTTCGAGGACGTAGATGCCGAAAGAACCGGATGAAAATCGGGATCGAGTAGTACAAGACCAAAGTACAAGAAGAGTGGAAATGTGCGGTTGAGTAGTGACAGATCCAAAGAATATCAAGACCAAGACTTCCCTATTACAAATGAGAAGATTAAAGACTCCTGGGGAATAGCACTAATAAGAAATCGTAACCCACCTCCCTCTAAATTCTTCTAGATCTTTTTCTAGGCTTTCTCTCTAGTTTACTTGAATCTCGGGGACGAGATTCTTCTAAGTGGGGTAGATTTGTAACACCCGTATTTTTGCATCATTTTAAAATTCACTAAAAATTTGAACTTTTATAATTACAACTAAAAGTTGATTTATTTTTCCGCACAACCCGAAACCTCTTTTCAAAAACCTTGCATCAAAATTCACCATATAGAAAATAGGCCCTTGTTTGAATGCTTGAATGTGTGCTCGCTTGTTTGTCCCGCTAGAATTTATGTTGGCATCGAATAATATATTCCTTGATCATCCTTTACCCAAATTTCCCCTCGACTCCTCCTTGTCATCACCATCAAATGACCCCTTTGGACCTTCCCCTTGAATTACCCATCATCGAACCACCCAATATATTCGCGACCCTCTCCTTGATCTACTCTCCGATCCATCAACCACCCCAACTCCAACCATCCCCAAAATCCAATTCAAATAATCTTCCTTGACCTCCCCCCTTGATTTGCTACCCACCAAATATCTTCTCTTGACCCCTTGGTTCCAAAACCATATATCCAAATTCCATAATACGTGCTTAGTTTATTTTTCTGGGAACTAATACAAGACGTACCATGAGTATATGCGTCCACCCATAAATAGCTAGACTTATGTACTCATAAATATGTGAGTATAGCTATGTATATATAATTATATATGAGTTTATGCATATACAATAATACATGGAAAATTGGAAAATGGAATATACAAAAGAAAAATAAAAGGGAAAGCCTCTCGGGCTCAATCCTTCTCCTTCTCCCTTCCTGGCCCAGCACGCACGGCCCAGCCAGCAATGCAGCAGCACAGCAAGCCCAAGAGCCATCCTCTTCCCTCACTTCCACTTACAAGCGGGACCCACCCGTCACACCCCCTTCCCCCTACCTCCCTTCCTCCTCCTCTGTTTTTCACGCACGGGATATTTTCCATGGGCCGACAACGCCGCCACTGCTCCGGTCGACCTCGCCACAGTGGAGGAGCTGACCATGCGGGGAAAAATCTCCGGCGAACCGCCTTCGTTCAGCGTCGCCTTCCGCCCGACATCCACGCGTACGACGACGGCGGCGGAATAGCAGCGCAGCTGTCCTCTGCTCTACGAGCTTGCTTGTGCGCCCGCGCCGCCCCTGCTCCCGTCGACCTCGCCCACAAAGACGCGCCGCGGACCGTGCGGAAAATATCTCCGGCGAGCTCTCTTCTTCGCCTATAAATAGGCCGGCCATGGCCGCCCGGTGGAGCTTCGCCTCGGGAGCTCGAAAGCAGAGCAAGAATGGAGGACCAAGGCTTGTGCCATGAAGCGATCCCCCTCTCCTCCCTTCCGCCCTTTGCTCCTTCCCCGGACCGGAGGCCGGCGATGCCGTCGCGTCCCCGCAGTGACCGCCGCGCCGCGATGCACGACACGGAGCACCTCGCCCGCGCCACGGACCGACGGAACGCCACCGAGGCGTCACCCGAAGCCGCTACGCTTTCGCGCCATGGACGGACCATCGCCGTCGACGCACCGGCGAGGCCGCGCCGCCCGTTGCCGTTTCTCGCTTCGCCGTGCCACGCCGCTCACGTCCAGACACCACCCGGCACCGCCTCGCCACCGCCTCCATCGCGTCCTTACTCGTTCGCATGCAAAAGCGAGCCGCGCTGCCAGCCACGCCAATCCACCGCCGTGCGCACCAACGCTGCCGCGCCCAAGACGCTTGCCGGCCGCTCGCCGACGCGTCGCCCACGCCGTAGCCGAGCCATCCTCGCCACCCGCTCGCTGCCCAAGAGGCCGCTTCCCTCCACCGGCCCCTCGCCACCGCGCACCACCGCTCCGAGCCCGCCACCGCCACGCCGCCACCCAACCACCGGCCGGCCATCTCTCTCCCCCTTGCTCGCTTCCACGGTGACGGATGGGAACGAGGACACCAATAGGGCAACTCGAACGACATCCAGGGGAAAGAGGATCGATCCAATCCTATCCCTCCCCCGTGGCGTCCCCGCGTGTCATAAGCACACCTATCGACTATGTCTATGCATGGCTAACCCCACTAACCTAACCGTATACTCGTACCTATGTACTCCATAACACATGCCCTAGTGTACGTGTCTCGACGTACATAGATGTGCCCGCTCAACGGGTGTAACCCTATGTACGGCTAACCCTAGCGTAGGACTCTCACCCTCTCCAACCCTAGGCATATACATATGCATGAGCGTATACGTCGCTAACCCATCCATCCCCTGATGGAGCTAACCCACGAAGGAACGTCGTATGCTTTGATTGTTATACTTGTGTTGCATGTTTGTTGCCCGACGGATCCAGGAGCATCGCTACACCAAGCCACAGGAGCTAGGAACACCAGGACCAAGAACCTTGGATATACTCATCAGCGGATAGAGGCAAGTCCTTACCCCCTTAACCTGACCTAATTCCTATAACGATTAATAAGATGTTAAGATAAGCATAACCATGGCAAGCCGTGCGGGAGTACTCATGGGCTATGTGCGTGGGGCTTCGCTAGGCTTTGTCGTTAATTAAGGAAATGAACCATGTCAACAAAAAGGTGGGTGGTGATAGTCTACATGGAGGTGGACTAATCACACTCGGGAATGAGTCCCGCGGAGAGATACTCACCTCCCTAAGGACCGGTTCATGGACCTTCTACCTAGTGCGATTATACGCATTACCACAAGCCGAGATGGGGCGGCTTGATTCCACACCCCGTTGGGTTGAGGTATAATTTTGAACCAAGGTGGCCGGTGTAGGCAAACGACCTATCAGGAGCAGACATGGGGAGAGTGGCCCCACGGTCCGGTTGGCGTGGATGCTGAGTGATCTTCCACGTAAGGTGTTTGGGCGCAGTGGCACAGTGCTAGGTGCACAGATTTATGATTATGATTATGTGGTGTGTATTGAAGCCACATGGGTGTGGTGTGTATTGAAGCCACGTCGGGCGTAGTGTGTATTGAAGCTACGTCTAGGATGATGCGTCATCCTTCCAACCCCTGAGAAGTCGTGGTGAGGATTATACCAACATACCTAGGGTGACGGCCCAAGCGGGTACAGGATCTCGTTAGGCCTGTCGAACCATTAGCTGTGGTGTAGACAACGCCTATCGTGTGGGGAAATTTGTACAACCTCTGCGAGAGTTAACTAAATCTATTCGAATAGCCACGCCCTTGGAATGGGCAAATGCTAGGCCGGACATCCATGATTAGAAACACATAAGAGAATCGGTATGTGACTTGTTACCTTGAGCTTGGATAATAATTAACTCGAACTAGCGAGAGCAGTTTTAGAGACTCTGCTAGGGCCCAACCCGAATAATTACCACCCCTGGTTTTGGACTTGCTGAGTACGAAAGTACTCACCCCTCTTTTCTATTTTTAGAATGTCAGCTGCAGGAGTGTATCCAAGGAAATCAAGCTACGAAGGCCGACGCAAGGATGGAACCATGAGGAGTACCTCAGAAGACGGAGACGCACATGAAAGAGTTATGTTGTTGTGACCGAGTTATAGGATCGTGCAATAGGAGTAAGTCCAAGGGTTTGTCCGCACTCCAAGCTTGCCTGTAGGAATGGAGCCCTGGCATAGGTGCTGCGTAGGATCTCTGATAGATTTAGGATGTTAGGCTAAGGCCGAATCATGTAAACCCCAAACCTTGTATCATATTTTTCTCAATAGCAATAAAAGTATAGTTTTTGATATCATATCTATACTTAATTAGGCGTATTTGTGCATGATCCTGGCGCAAATACGTGTGATTAAGGAACCTCGAAATGGGGTGTGACAGCATGATATTACACATTCTAGTGATTTCTTATATAATGGCACCCACCTTTTTATTGTATGTTAGGATCAGCTTTTTATTTGCTTGTAGGATCATGCCCATGCATTGAAATAGCAACAAATAAGCCCGACCACTTTACGGGTTGAATGATGGCTAAAAGCCCGAAACAATCCACAATTTCCTCCAAGGACAATCTAGAGAACAATCCATAATGTGAGTCTCAATAGATCACACCATCACATTATCAAAATCCAGCTGATATCACAGTTCATACATAGTGAATACATGTCTTAGAAGGGTAAAAATAGAGAGGTTTACCCATAATTGTTACATCACCTCACTAGCAGAATCACGAAACAATCAGAACAACATCAGAGTAGACGTAGCACCTCAGCAGGTGAAGACTCCGACTTTACAAGCAGAATCAAGTGTAGGAGAAGATC
This sequence comes from Hyparrhenia diplandra, assembly GCA_015847255.1. Classification (NCBI taxonomy): domain Eukaryota; kingdom Viridiplantae; phylum Streptophyta; class Magnoliopsida; order Poales; family Poaceae; genus Hyparrhenia; species Hyparrhenia diplandra. The sequence continues at coordinate 432,152 of JADLZK010004440.1, read as the reverse complement.
CTCTAATCCTCGCATCCACCGGTGGTGTATAGTCGTATTTAGGCTCCTTATGTACGTCATAAAATTTCAGTACGAGTTGTACTAGCCATTGTTTCCCAACCTCCTATGCTTTGCTTTGCTTTGCTTTGTGGAAGGTCATATGCAAGGGTAAGAGAAAAGTATTTGGCTAATATGGGTTTCTTATGCAAATCTCACCAATTTGTAGTAATATATCTACAAGGTCTCATCCCATCCATCCATCCATCCCATCCCATGCCAACACAGTCACATCACTCTTACATCTCACCATGATGCATTATAGTTAATAAGGACAACTACTCCCACTCGTCTTTGCCTCAACAGCCTCGGGCCAAATCCTTATCCAACTTAGGGGAGAAGAGAAGAAGAAACCACTCTCTAGTCTAGTGAAGCAAGAAAAAAATGGAAAGATGTCCATAATTGTGGACACGACTATATGTGTCGATCAACTCTGCAGAGTGTATTGACCTATACCCACAACTTCCTTCTAGCTGGTATGATACCATGCTACCAATTAACCCTAAGTGACCCCGGAGTACCATTGGCATGCTGAAACTGTGAATCATAGTACCGGGCCTCTAAGTGATCACTATAGATCTCGAGAGGGTTAGAAGATATGCTTTTACCTCCTTACGCTATCACCTACGTCCAAGTAGCAATGCTACCGCTGTAGGTAGCTCAAATCCCCTCGCTGCCTGAATGGGAGCGAGTGACATGTAAGAAGGTTCCTATGGACTAGTTCTCCCAACTCAGTCTTTAGAAGGACTAGATAAGACATCTCTCCAAGCGGAAGCACTACTTTCCCATGCCCATGATGACACCACCTTCCCTAGGACTCGTCCCATGAAGAGTCTCATCCCTGGGAAGTACCCATTTCACATATATGTACCTACCTCATGTACCACTTAGAGAGGCTCAGGTTACACTCTGCCAGCAAGACTCATCCAATCACCCTGTCTAGTTGACTCGACCCTCACCACACACCCAAGGTGCACACTAGAGTCTCTCCCGTGGTATATACATATAGTCATGGCACCAAGAGCCAAATCTACACACAAGCATGCCCACCTTATGTATCACGTTGCCAGATATCACACATAGTAGACTATTAGTAGTAGAAGTAAACAGAATGTGTATGTGTGAAGCAGGTATGCCTAATCGGATGCAAGAGTAAGGTTGCACAAGTCTATTCTATCAGCAGGTATGCAAGAAAAAGGTTGCACAAGGTATAGGCTCATCCTACCACACGAATATAGTAGAAAGTAAAGCACTAGCTAGCATTGCATTGTATGCGTAATCGGATGCTACGAGGTTGGGTAGGACATGGCACACTCAATCAGGTCATCTTCAAGCTCCTCAGTGTACTCATAGTCCTCCTCGTCAGGCTAGGGCCCCTCCGATGCTTTTAAACAGAACAATAATTGCGGTAAGCGATTACTATATATATTTATAAAGAAGCAAATGAAAATCAAAAAACCAAATGCACTCAAACACAGGGGCCTAGGACATAGGTCTTATTTTTAGAAAAAAATAATTGGACACTGGTTTCTTATTGTCATGATGTCAAATGAATTATCAATGATTAATCTATTTTCTAAAAAAGAAAGGCAGAGAGAAATCACATCGAGCTGACATGTGGCACTTCCTGATTAGCTGGAGGTCCTACCGTCAATGATATGTGGGGCTCATCACCAATTAACGTTGATCGATCTGGGCCTCATTGGGCTCCTAGTGGGCTAGGTGAGCAAATCATGGGCGAGTCTGGGCCGGGCAAGCCTGGACACATGTCAGCACAAGGTGCTACCGTGCAGCAGGTTCGGGCTCCTACTTGGGCTGGTCTACAGTGGAACAATGGCTAGCACACCACGAAGCGAAGACTAGTCCATGCTGGATAGTGTCTAGGCTGCATGTTTGTGCATGGCACATGGTGCAGGGTGCCCCGGGTGCACGCAAGGGCAAAAAGGGGAGAGAGCGTCAACGCTCCTCCATGTCCAGGTGATTGACACGAGGCCTCTAAGGCTCGCCAGCTATGAGCTCACACAGCAAGGCTCGGCGGTGGCTTGGTGGGGCTCCTACAGGCATCCACGGCTTCGTGGCACTCAGCTGAGACCACAAACTATTTTTTTTTTTTTAACGACTTTTAAATGATTTTAAGAAATCACAAAATATTTTTAGAAATTGTTGACTTAAGTCAACTGACCCTGAAAATAGATTTTTAAGGACGGTTGTCATGAGAAAACCATCCCTAAAAGTTGATTTTCAGGACAATTTTGAAACCACTCAAAATCACTTTTGTTTTTACAGTCAATGGCATAGTGCAGTTTTTTAAACCGGCTCTAAAGATCATTTTGACTGTCATGAACCGAAAAGGAGATCGCCCGGAAAAGGGCCCAAGAAGGGAGCAACGCCAAGCGCCGCCCAGGCCCAAAGGCCCAAGCGCACCGCCCCGGGCCAGGCCCGCCGCCCGCCCGCCGTGAGCACGCCATCGTCATCAGCTTCTTCGTTAAGTAAAGAATATTTAGGGAATAAAAGATAGGAATAAAATAGGAAAGAAATAAGATTGCTTGTAAAAGAGGTATTCCAATCTATAAGGAAACCTCTAGATCTATCTTAGCAAGCAAGTCTCTCTCGGACTATAAATACAAGGGGCATATAATCGTTCGCAATCAAGAAGAAAAATAAAGGGGTAACACCCAACAACTTCACTCTCGACCCTATGCTCTCCCTCTCTCCTCCTCCCCGTGCCGTGCGCCGCCTTCCTCGACACGCGCCGTTGTCTCCTGTGTGCGAGCGCCGCCGCCCGCTGCTGCCGTCGCTCCTCTCGTCACCACCGCTGCCGCCCGCCGCACCGCCACTGCCGCCACTAGCCACCGCCGCCCGGCGCTGCCCGTGCGCCGCCCGCCCTCGCCGCCACCCTCCCTCTCCTTCCTCCTCTCAACCGCCCCCAACAGCCCTAACCACCGTCTACACCATCCCCCGCCCGTCAAGTTCACCACCGACGTGTCACTTCCGGCCCAAATCGATCCGGTTAGTGACGGAGAGTGGTATCCGGAGACCGAGACGATCCAACCCCGGCCTTGCCGTCGAGATTTGATGGCGTTCAGCTACCGCCTTACCGGAGATGATCATGGAGGCCATCTACGCGCTTGGACACAAGGACGCCACCGACAAGGCTGCGATCTCCAACTACATCACAGTTAAATGCGACTCCATCCTTCCGTCCGAGCATTATGCCATCCTCTTGACCCACCTCTCATGCGCGCAAACTGCGGGCGAGCTCACTCTCTTCGGGAACAACTACCTCCTCGGCGTCAACCTACGTCCAACATGCTCGCGGCAACGCCGCAGCTTCATGGTCATGCCCGTGGGCGACCTCTTCGACGACGCTCCTACCACGGGCGCCATCGGCGACAAGGTGCTTGCCGAGGCGCCATCGCCGTCCCCTCCATGGCGAAGCACGAGCACGTCCACCCCAAGGACGCCACCGCGTCGGTGATTCAGTCGGACCCGGTCGGGGAGGCTACCACCGGCGTCCACCGGTACCGCTGACGAAAAGCCTACTCAACTAGGCCAACGTCCACGAGGCTACTACAATGGCCGAGATAAGTCCCCCAATCACTAGCAACATCATCTTTGACATTGGAAACATCTAGAGCGCCAACAAGGATGACTCAACGACGTCGCCGACATCGTCGCCGACGCCGCCAATCTCAACCCCGCGTCCCCAACATCCTGGACAACAATGGCGACATGAACAACAACGACAACACCTTCGCCAACGGGGCGTCTTCAACATCGGTACCGCCCGGCGACATCGCCAACAACATCAATGACGACGACGCTACCATGGGCCCATGAGCGGCAACGACGTCCTCAAGGACGCCAACGCCGATGACGACCCCTAACGCCGACTACGTCTCCGCCATGCCTACCATCGACAACAACAACAAGGGCATGAACCACGGCGACCCCCTCGCGGCCAACCTCGACAGCGGCAGCTTCTGACGTCCCCCACATGGGTGCCACGGCCGATGAGAACACCGCGTCCCCAGCGCCACCAAGAGGAGACGGTCGTTCACTCGCCAATCCTCGACGACACCGATCTACTACACTGGCTGGGCGTCCTGCCGGGTATCAACAATGGTGGAGAACACCATCAATCAAGCTGCGCAGATCCAGCAAAGGCAACACCATCAGCACCACGCAAAGCGAAGAAAATCAGGTACACCGCTGCCCACCGCGAGAACGGCACTCCTCTTTCTTTGGCTCCTCCGCATCACCAAGACGGCCCCACGAGAGAACGGAGACAACATACCATTGTCCCCACTCGCGGTTTTGGGGCGTCCTTCAACGGCGTCACCAACAAACATCGCAACGTCGACTACGCAGCTTTGGCAGCCGGGACGACTCTAGAGCCGTACCAGTGGGCTCCGATGTTCCTCAATGACATCTACATCCAGTACGACTTCACCAACAAGCCGTGGGCTGCCATTCACCGTGAGGCGCCCTACATAGGGAGCACGGCGATCCAACTCACCCAAGAGTTCGACGCTTCCATCTTCAGCAAATCTCGACTTGTGAGCTTCACCGACGATGACAAGAGGTACATACCACCCACATCAACTCCCTACCTCATCAACCTCGTCACAATCCCGGAGGCTCTCGTTCCACCTCAACTTGCTACTTTAACGGATCACGAGCTACATGGCCTCACCGAAACCATAAAGTTCGGATGGGAGCTCCAGCTTTGGCACCGCTCGAGGGGAGTGGCGTCAAGCCCCTCGGCGACCGGGATATTCATGCGTCATCCATTCAGCTACAAGATTAGCATCTCCATCTTTGCCTAGCACATCAACTACGTCACCGGTGAGAATCGACAGCGAGGATCTTGCTTGTCGGTGAAGGGGGAGAGATGTCATGAACCGAAAGGAGATCGCCGAAAAAAAGGGCCCAACAAGGGGCCAGCACGCCGCCCGCCGGGGCGAAGGCCCGGCCCCATGCATGAGCGGCACCGCCGCCACCGCCATATGATGAGCACGCCATCGTCATCGGCTTCTTTGTTAAGTAAAGAATAGTTAGGGAATAAAAGATACTGAATAAAATAGGAAAGGAATAAGATTGCTTGTAAAAGAGGTATTCCAATCTATAAGGAAACCTCTAGATCTATCTTAGCAAGCAAGTCTCCCTCGGACTATAAATACAAGGGGCATGTAATCGTTTGCAATCAAGAAGAAAAAAATAAAGGGGTAACACCCAACAACTTCAGCTCTCCAGCCCTAGGCTCTCCCTCTCTCCTCCTCCCCCCGCACATGCGTCGCCTTCCCCAACACCGCCGCCGTTGTCTCCCAGCCTTGGCTTCACCGCCACCCTGCTTGCCGCCCGTCGCTCCTCTCGTCACCTCCACCGCCCACCCACCCCGCCCGCGTCACCGCCGCCCGCCACCCTCCCTCTCCTTCCTCCTCTCTGACCCCCCAACAGCCCTAACCACCGTCTACACCATCATCATCGCCCGTCAAGATCATCGTCGGCGTGTCACTTCCGGCCCAAATCGATCCGGTTTGTGACATTGACCGTTGGTAAAAAGGATTTATGTACTAGTGAATTATCTTCACCCCATTTTGAAATGATTGTTTTGGACCATAAATATATTCAAATGAAAAAGTTAGCAGCTACAAATTTGTATATCTTTTTCAGGTCTATAACTTTCATTTTGGCCGCTTCTCAACGGAACTCATTTGACAGTTTTGAATTTCAAATGTGAGAAATTCAAACATAATTTGCATTGCATAGATGATTTCAATCAAAAGTTGTCTACTATACAGTTGCATACTTATTTCGGTCGTTTCTTCGACCAAGATCGATTGAGAAAAACTCAAACTTTCCTGTTTAGCTCCTAACTTTAGAGGCGGCTTTATTTTCAGCCGCCTCTAAAATCAATTTTGAGAGCGAGGCAGCTTGAAATGGAGCCACCTCTTTTCAAATACATTTCTAGAGGCAGCTCAGTTTGAACATCATAGCACATGGAAATTAAGCCGCCTCCAAAAAATGGCTACCACATTGCTGAAAATAGTAGAAAACCAGAAAATATCGTGATGTCTGATTTATTATACTGGACCAACCAGCTTGCTTCTACAATCATCATCTTAGTAAAATGACAGATTGACACGAGTGTGAATCCACTGCTTCCTATATTGATCATGATTCATGAAATATTCAAATAAAAGAGCATTAGCATTCATTTAGGTGAGAATGTAGCGATGAAATGCAAATTATAAACATAGTTTTTATTCCAATACAATAACAATGCCCTCTTATTATAACTAGGACCGGTAGGAGAGCATCACACAAATAGCACAACAAGATTAGTTTTGTTCAGCTCGTCACCACTACGGAGTTCCTGCTTGTTGAAGTCATGCCCTTGCAATGACAACCACCTGCTTCCCTACATTTTTGCCAGAGAACAAACCAATTAGAGCAGCCGGTGCGCTATCAATGCCCTCGACGACATCCTCCACGACAGTGACCTTCCCGTCCTTGATGTAGCCAGCCATCTCCTCCTCGAACCTCGCGTACACATGCATGTAGAAAGCAAAGTAGAACCCCTGCAGACTGATGGCCTTGGCAATGATGCAGTACAGGTTGCGCAGGCCGTAGGGCTCCAGCAAATTGTACTGTGAGATCATGCCGCAGACGGCGATCCGGCCGCCCTGGCGCATCTGCAGCAGCACAGCGTCCAGCGTCGCCCCACCCACGCTGTCGAAGTAGATGTCGATGCCCTCAGGAAGACAAAGTTTGAGAGCGGCACCGAGGTCGGTCTCGGACTTGTAGTTGAACGCGTCGTCGAAGCCGAACTTGGTCTTCAGGAGAGTGACCTTCTCGTCGGAGCCGGCGCTGCCGACCACGTAGCAACCGGCGATTTTTGCCAGCTGCCCGACCAGTTGCCCTACAGCGCCTGATGCCGCCGAGACGAAGACGAAGTCTCCCTTCTTGGGCTTCCCGACCTCGAAAAAGCAGGCGTATGCAGTGAGCCCTGGCATCCCTGTATGGCGGCCGGTTAACAATGGATCAGTGTCTTTGACGAGCAAACTGTCATAGAATTTGCAGACGTAGCCAAAATATATGGAGTATAATTAGGAGAACAAGACAAAATTCAGTCATTGAGATCACCGACCGAGAACCCCCGTGTAGTAGGAGAGTGGCAGTTCGGTGTGGTTGATCTTTTCAGGGATTCGGGTTCCATGATGAGGGTGTACTCCTCCCATCCGGTCATCCCCAGACGAGGTCGCCGGCGGTGAAGTCTTGGTGCGTCGAGTCGATCACCTTGCCCACAGAGAAATTGACCATGGCCTGATTAACAAATCACACAAAGATTATATTTCTTCACCTCTGATTCTAACGCTCCCAAGTCGTTTAGCAACTGATCTAGCAAGTGACCGATGGTGGAGATGTGTACCTCTCTGGAGGGCGGCACGCTGGGGCCGTTTTCTTGCTTGTTCATGCGGCCACGCATCCAGGGATCGCAGGACAGGTACAGGTTCTTGACCAGCACGGCTGTCAGCCCTGCCGGCACGCGGAGACTGATAGTGTCCACAATGATCTCCATATCATCTTCGGTCGGGAACCCGGTGACGTATCTCCTTAGCACCACCTTCTTGTTCTGCACCAGCGCAGCCGCCTTCTCATCGCCGCTGCTCGCCATGTTCATGTGCTGTGTGCGCGTAAATGGCTCACTAGTGGATTCGTTATATACACCTACAACAGCTGTGTACACATCATCTATCCACTACTAGGCCCGGCCTGTCGTCTTTTGTGTTGAAAACTAAAAAAAAAAATTAGAGGGGGTGGCGGCTATGGAGCTCGGTTCCATATGGGGTAGTACATAAGCTACAAAATAAGATGAGGTATTCAAACATGGTTGGGGGCGGCTATGGGGCGCAGTTTCATCTGGGGGTGGTACCGTAGTAGTAGCATACAAAAAGTTAGAAAACAAGATGAGGGATTCATGCATGGTTAGTGCTTTAGTGAACGGCTGCAATGATTTCTTGGTCAGTAGTTGGTATGATTGCATATTGGTTATTTGGATTCATGCCCTTATAAAATTCACAGTTGCGAGTTGCGACACCATTACAATTATTCGTCTATTTATAAACTTGCCATTACAATTTATCATCAACCTAAATCTTGCTACTTTCTTATTTCTGTACTGTCTAGACATTGTTGGTCCTATCGGCAGGGCACCGGTATTCTCATATATATATATATATTGATCTTAGGTACATTCGCTACTCTCTACCTCAAGTCCACGTCATTGAGGACCCATGAGTCATCTCCAAATCTCACCATCCTCCCATGGATACCGGCCACTAGCGCCACCCAGCATCTTCCCCATGTATTCGTTAACTCCGAGATCTATGGTCTATCCATTACTAGGCCGGCCTGTCGTCTTTTGTATTGAAAACTAAAAAAATAGAGGGGGCGGCGCGGCTATGGAGCTCGGTTCCATATGGGGTAGTACAGAAGCTACAAAATAAGATGAGGTATTCAAGCATGGTCATTGGGGGCGGCTGTGGGGCACAGTTTCATCTGGGGTAGTACCGTAGTAGAAGGTTGGTGCTTGGCGAACAGCTACAATGATTGATTGGTGAGTGGTTAGTAGGACTGCATATAATAAATTTCACAAATTTTTTTCCTAACTAACACGTTTGAAAACCAACTTTTATATCAAACTTGGGTATCGATCTGTATTTTGTAGTAGTGTTTGGATCTAGAGAACCATCATTAAAATAGGTGCAACATAATAAAATTCATAACATTTCCTAACAAAGATGTATGAAAACAACTTTGTATCGAAGTTGGATACCTAGAAGATTTATACAACTTTATAGTCGATGACTTTTTCATTTGAAATCATGTACCCGCAAATTTTGTTTGAAGTTCTGACATTTTGAAATCTAAAATTTTTATTTTTATAATGACTTTAGATGGAGAAATGACAAAAAAAAAAAAAAAAAACTTACAGATTTCCAAAAGTTCAAGAGAATTATAGTTGATAAAATTTTCACTGAAAATTATCTATGGTCCAAAAATTCAGTTTGAATCTCACCTATTTTTTCTATTCAAAGTTTTTTGAATGACCTAAAGTTTTAGATCTCCAAGAGCTATACAACTTTTGAATTGACAACCTTTTATTCAAAATCATTTTATCTAATAAAAAATATATTTTTATTTCTTATATTTTAAAATTTTAGTTTTTCCAATGGTTTCAATTGGAGGAACAGCCAACCAAACCTACAGTACTCAAAGATATCTACTAATTTCCGGTTGAAACATTTATGATTTGAATTCATTTAATGAGTCAAATAATTATTCCAAAACCTTGTAAATTGAATAAAAAAGAATGTGTACTTCCTTTAGTCAAAAGTGATTTGAGATTAAGCAGAGGTGTTAGAATCTCATAGTCTGCATACATGTGTGGAAAGTCATCTGATTTGGATGCTCAACAAAATCCTTTTTAGTTTACATGGTACAACCCAAACGTCCACAGCACACATGCACACCCAAACATAAAAATACACGTCGCAAAACCGTACCCTATCAGCACACACAAAAAGACTGAGTCTACAAATCTGAAGATTCATGAAGTCACATGGAGCCTTATTGTCAATGGGAACGCCGTTTACCGCTTAAAGCATAACACCGTAAAAAGCTTAGAATAAATTTAGGAAAATGCGAGCATGGCCAACATGATGAGTGCTTTGCCAAATCTAAAAGCTTTTTCCCTAAATTATAATTTCTTAAAGATGCTTTCTAGATTGAGGCACCTAAATTTTGAGCCACCTTTGGAAATCGATTTGTAGATGGACTCACGTTTACAGCCGATCTACAAATCAACGGACACGTAGGCGGCTAGGTGAGCCGCCTCTATAGAGAGGCTTACCAGCTGCAAATACAAAACGTTATAGCGTGTATTGTTTTTTGAAACAGCATCATGCAGCTGGCTTCCATAATCACCTATACAACTATACAACTGATTAACAAACGAGTGACACTGGTTGTTTGATTTATCATGACTGAAACGTTGAATTAAAGTACACTGGTGAATATGCTGATGAAATCAAACTATAAATATGTTTGTTCACAATACAGTAACGATTCACTCCTTGCGAAATGACACAAGTACTCTGGTAGGTAGAGGCCCTATAATGACACAAGTACTTGAATTAAAGTACACTGGTGATATATCAGTCTGTATTACCCCCATACCCAGTCCGATCTGTCGGCATCACACAAGTAGTAGAAGACCAACACCGTTACGGAGTTCCTGCTTCAACTCATGCCCCTGCAATTTGCAACCAACTGCTTCCCTACATTTTTGCCAGAGAACAATCCAATTAGAGCTGCCGGTGCGTTATCAATGCCCTCGACGACGTCCTCCACGATGGTGACCTTCCCGTCCTTGATGTAGCCAGCCATCTCCTCCTCAAACTTCTTGTACAAATGGAAGTAGCCATTGACGTTGAACCCATCCACCCGGATGGCCTTGCCGATGATACAGTTCAGGTTGCGCACGCCGTACGGCTCCGCCAAACCGTAGTTCGAGATCATGCCACAGACGGCAACACGGCCGTGTTGGCGCATCTGCAGCAGCGCGGCGTCCAGCGTCGCGCCGCCCACGCTGTCGAAGTAGATGTCGATGCCCTCGGGAAGGCACCGCTTGAGCGCGGCGCCGAGGTCGGTCTCGGACTTGTAGTTGAACGCGTCGTCGTAGCTGAACTTGGTCTTCAGGAGGTTTACCTTCTCGTCGGAGCCGGCGCTGCCGACCACGTAGCAACCCGCGATCTTGGCGAGCTGCCCGACGACCTGTCCGACGGCGCCTGACGCTGCCGAGACGAACACAAAGTCGCCCTTCTTTGGTTTCCCAAGCTCGAAAAAGCAGGAATATGCAGTGAGCCCGGTCATGCCTGGTTGACATTGGACCAACGTCAGTGACGACTGACGAGCAAACTGAAGGCAAAACGTAGAAAAATTCATAGAACTAGACAGAGTGGTGCATGCAGTCATTGAGATTGCTGACCAAGAACACCCGTGTAGTAGGAGAGCGGCAGCTCCTTGTGGTGGATCTTGTTCAGGTATTCCGTCTGGGTGACGAGTGTGTATTCCTCCCATCCATACATCCCCCAGACGTGGTCGCCGACCGTGAACTCCGGGTGCGTTGAGTCGATCACCTCGCCAACACAGAAATTGACCATGGCCTGACATGATCAATGATCACACACATGTCACACAGATTTCTTCAACAGGTTCCAAATTCCAATGCTCCAATTGAGGGTGGATCGAATTTGGACTCATACCTCTCCAATGACAAAGTCCGGAGCAAGCTTGGTGGGGTCGCCGTCTTCGTGCTTGATCATGCGGTCACGCATCCATGGGTCGCAGGACAGGTAGAGGTTCTTGACCAGGACAGCAGTCTGCCCTACTGGCACACGCAGATTGATGGTGTCCACAATGATCTCCATATCCTCTTCGGTGGGGAGACCAGTGACATACCTCCTTAGCACCACCTTCTTGTTCTGCACCACCGCATCCGCCTTCTCGTCGCTGCTGATGCTCGCCATAGTAATCTGCTGCCTGACACTGGTCTTTCGGATTCGTTAACTCAGAGTAGCTATGTATATATTCCTACATCTGACCATAGTCCATACACTAATCAGCCTGCCGGCCTGTCTTTTATATTGATTAATAGGTAGCTAAAAGTATAGGGGCGGCTATGGAGCTCATAAGGTCCATATGGGGTAGTACAGAAGTGATAAAATATAAACGGAATGCTTATATGGAGCGCAGTTTCATATGGGGTAGTACACAAGTGAGAAATGTAGATAGATGCACCAGTACACAAACGACCTTTGCTCCCGGTCCATATGGGCCTTTACTTACGGTTGTAGAACCGGGAGTACGGGTTGGGGAGTAAAGGTAAATGAACGAGAGTAAAGGTAGGGCCTTTACTTCGGTTGAAGGGTACCAACGGGGGAGTAAAGGTCCTGCCAAAAGCACGATGTTACCATAGGCTTTTATTCCCGTTGGTACCACCAACCGGGGAGTAAAGGTTTTTTTTTTTCATTTCAATTCATGGTTTGTTTTGGTTTTTAAATAGGTTTTCAAATATGGATTTTGCGATGCCAATAATATATGCCAACACGCACGTATATATGAGCCAATATATACTTTTTCCCCTTTTTTTGTTTCATTTCAGTTCTTGCTGCCAACAAAAACAAATGCTTGCTATAATCCACAATTTTCATAATTCTTGTCACAGACACATGACCTTAATATAAACATTTATATTTATTCCAACTGATTATGACATATCCATAATAATTTACAAGTTTACACCAAAATCCAAACACAAGCACAACACTATTGTAGTAAATCCTGTCCATACAAATTTGCATCAAAATTTTGCAATTGACTGCAGACAGCCGAAACTCCTTCAAAAAAAAAAATATTGCATCAAGTTCCCGGTCTTTGTACTTGTCTCCCTGAAAATGACACATGTGCAATATTAAACAAGGAAAGTGACCCATAAATTCCAACATTTATTGCATAGAGCTATCTTCCATGGAGATAACTAATGAACAATATTGATAGGATATTAGCTAACGAATGAAGAATTTCAGAGCAGTGTAAAAGCACAAATATTGCAGTCTATGTTACTAATAGTTCATATACACTTCATATCCAAGTAAGCCATTCTAAACCATTTAGTTAGCAGTCTTAATTATGTATCTAAGGACATGGAACCCACATTTGGATGCAATTATATCGTAATACAATTATACAAAGATAGTTTGACTACAACGTGGCTGCAATCAATATATACAAATAAAAGCATGGAACATGACTAATTAAACAACACATCGTAGCATTAATCTTGGATCTAACAAATCGAACGTCTACTACGGATCGAATCGAACATGTACTGAAATTGCAGTAATTGCAACTTGCAAGCCATGACATTACGTATAGATTGAAACATCAGCTGACCCAAACCAATTTCAGCATTCAGGCATGGCATCTACTACGGATGGATACAGCGAGCCATTTACAAACAACATAATATGGCAGATTTCAGAGCGAACAGGGGCAAACACACACCTTTCCTTCCATGACAGAGACACAGGAATTCGTTGTGCCTAGATCAATACCAATGACATCTGCCTTTACCGGCTTTGTGCTGCACAGAAGATTCACTTTAGGCGTCCGCAAAGGCAAGAAACAAATTGCTACGGATATGGTAATATCGATTACAACACATCTCGAGTTCCAAATTACCTGAGAAGACGACCTACTGCTCCAAGCCTGGAGAGCAGAGGCGGCGCTGTCCGCTGGGGCATGGGGCCTGATCCATCGAGCGGAGTGTCGCGTGGGGAGCAGGAAGGGGCAGAAGGCTTGCGCCGGTGGCCAGCAAGGGCGCGCTTGCGCCGGTGGCCAGCGGGGCCATTGCCGCCTGACGAGTTGCCGTTGCCGCCGCGCCGCCACCTGACGAGCTGCCCGCCCGACGACCTGCCGGAGCCGCCGCCACCGCCCGACGAACTGGTGCCGGACTTGTTCCTCGATGGCGTGTGGGCGTGGAGGCCAGAGCGTGGTGAGGACGGCGGCGCAGGTGGCGGTGGATCTGAAGAAAAAAGACGAGCATAATGGTAGGGGAAGAAGGAGCAGTAATATACCGAGGATTTTTACTCCCGGTTTCTACCGCCGTCCGGGGAGTAAAAGCCTTTTATTCCCGGCTTCGCCACCGCCGGGACTAAAGGTTCTTCTTTTATTTCTGATTGGCGGTAAATTTTGGCGGGCTCTTAAAATACATCATCAAATTTTTCGGGACTTCCAACCAGCCTAGTCTTTTCTTATATATTTCTTTTAATTTAAATGTCAAAAAAAAAATTTATTTGTAGTAAATTAAATACTAGGCATTTTTAAAAAATATATAGATTTGTTTTTATTTACTACACATAAGATATTAGGTTTTTCTATTAATTATTTTTATTATTATATTTTTTCATGACGTGTGAGAAAAATATGGTTAATTATAGATTGAAAACACTAGATTTCTACATTGACCTCCAAAAATATTTCTCTCCTATGGCACAAGAGATCATGCATCTAACAAAGTTTGACACCATTTTGAATTTCAAACTTGGTGGTTGCTACACAAAAGGACATTTGCAAGCCTGTAGCCTTGAGCGTATTTATCTAAAAATTCAAAAAATTAGACTAGGTCAAAAGTGGTCAAAAGCGGGCACTAACCGACCTCGTTCGGAAAAAACTTTTGAATACAAACGTGTTAGAACTCATCAAGATTGGATCCTTTTCGAGTTTCCATTTCTTCATTTTGAATCTGGGCTCTTCTATCTTCGACTTCTTTTTTGGCTTTATTCTTTATTTATTTCATTTCGATTTTTCCCTCCTCCTCTATCCCTATCCTTTAGGTACAGCGTTTGCATCAATAGAGAACTTTTTCCTGTGTATGAATCGAAATTTCAATGGTTCAAAATCTGTAAAATCCAAAAATGTCCAATATACAGAGTGTAGATATTGAAGAGCTAAACAAACGTGGTATTCAAGACTTTTCGATTTGAATCCACCTAGGGGTCTAAAAAGTGGCTCGAAGCTCTCTTCACTTTAAAATTAAAAAAATTGACTTGGTCAAACCTGGTCAAACGCAGCACGAAATGACCTCGTTCGAAAACCTTTTGAATACAAACATGTTAGCACTCATCAAGATCTAAAATGTTTATATAGGACATTTTTGCGTTTGAGAAAGTGTTTGGAAACAATAGTCACAAAATCGGGAATCTAAGAGAGAGTTTATGGAACTACTACATTCAATCGTCAATTTACAACTATACTTTCCAAACACTTTCTCAAATGCAAAAATAACCTGAATAAACTTTGTAGATCTTGATGAGTTATGAATTTTTGGTATTCGTGACTTTTTATTTTAAAAATATTTAGGGTTCGAAAAACTAAAAATTCTTTAATTTTTTTGGAAATTCAAAATTTCGATGGTTCAAAATCTGGAAATCCAAAAATGTCCAATATACGAGTGTAGATCTTAAAGAGCTAAATAAACATGGTATTCAAGACTTTTCGATTTGAAGCCACCTAGAGGTCTGAAAAGTAGCTCGAAGCTCTCTTCACTTTAAAATTTAAAAATTTGACTTGGTCAAACCTGGTCAAACGGAGCACGGAATGAATTCGTTCGAAAAACTTTTGAATACAAACGTGTTAGCACTCATCAAGATATAAAATGTTTATATAGGACATTTTTGCGTTTGAGAAAGTGTTTGGAAACACTAGTGACAAAATCAGGAATCTAAGAGAGAGTTGATGGAACTACTACATACAATCGTCACTTTACAACTATACTTTCCAAACACTTTCTCAAATGCAAAAATGACCTAAATAAACTTTCTAGATCTCGATGAGTTATGAATTTTTGGTATTCGTGACTTTTTATTTTAAAAACATTTAGGGTTTGAAAAACTGAAAATTCTTTAATTTTTTTGGAAATTCAAAATTTTGATTGTTCAAAATCTGGAAAATCCTAAAATGTCCAATATACAGAGTGTAGATCTTGAAGAGTTATACAAACGTGGTATTCAAGACTTTTCGATTTAAAGCCACCAAGGGGTCCGAAAAGTAGCTCGAAGCTACGATTTCCAATCAAGTACGATTTCCGATTTCCATAGTTGAAAACGTAATCATTGATTACACCAAGGTTGGATTGAGAACATTTAAAATTGTCCGAAGTTGTTTGGACAAAAATGAAGATTGAAGGGTGTGAGCGAAAAATACCCGAGAAAACTTCTATTCGGTTTTGGGTGAAGAACGGGGGGAGTAAAGGTCTAGCTTTATTCGGTTTGGATGAACAACGGGGAGTAAAGCTTTATTCGGTTTGGGGCGAAGAACGGCTCCCGGTTAGAGTCCCCAACCGGGAATAAAGGTGCTTTGACGCCGAGGGGCCGGCGCGCCCGCGACTTTTTACTCAGCGTTGGGGATTCGAACCGGGAGTAAAAAAGTACCTTTACTCCCGTTCAATTCAAACCGGGAGTAACCGCGTTTTTTTGTACTCGAGTAAAGGTCGAGTTGTGTAGTAGTGATGCTATGCTTATCCTGACCGCCTTTTACGTTACCTACTGCAAGCTCTGTGTCGGCTCCTCGTGCAGTTTACATCTGGTTCAGTTGGCAAGTCATCAGCCATCAACCACGCTGGCTATGCGTAATCCATCATCCATGGACACCAGGGCTTATTACTTTTTCACCTGTGATGAGGATAAGGACTGCAAACTCCGTAGTGCAGTGGAATTTGTTAGTAGTGTTCTATAGTATATGCATGTGGTCCTCCCTTCCAACTGATGGCTGTCTATACCAACTACAGCATCATGCCATGATAGATGTGTTCTTGACCAACTACGGTGTATTGTGGTCCAAGTGCATTCTGATGATTGTAACCAAATTATTTTTTTCCTTTAACAACTGTGCGAACATGCACAAGGTTTATATGTGCCCTAATTCTGATTCGATTTGTGATTAGCGATTGTCAACATGACTCGTATCTTGGGTTATCTTTGTGGATTAACCGTGGAGTGAGTTGAGTTGTACAACATATCTCCTAGGTTGTGGAGGTTGGAGGCAGTGATGACAACGAGATGAAAGACAAATAGGGATGTGTTGTGGCAATGAACTAGGAGTGGTGAAGGATTGGACATGAGGTTGACCGAGGGAACAAGAGGTCATATGACTACCTGCAATGACGGACACTTGGGGACATTGACAAGAACAAGTGCAGGGAGTTACCGTGTTGATCAAGTCGGGACTATGGTCGAGCGAAGGATCTAGAAGACTTGCCGGCCGGGCAGTCAAGGATGAGGTGACAGACATCGATCGAGCTGGTTTGGTGGTTTGGGCTGCAAGAAACACCCGTTACGGCGGTTTTAGGTTTGGGCCTCAAAACCCAGGTGCGGTTTCATCATGAATTGGAAGCGGCATGTGGTGACATTAAGGAGTCCGTGTCGTGACGAAGCTATATCATAAAGGGCGCATGGCTATTGGATCAGCGATCTCTGAGTTGGACCATTATACCTCTAGGATTAGGTGTTTCTTTCTAGTTACCAGAGACACTTTGGGATTGTCAAATAGCCCTAGCAAATAAGAGGGTGTTGCCTCCCAAACCAATTGACCACTTTGGCTCTCTTTGATTCTCGATTCTCTCCATCGCTCTCTCTAGGGTTCACTTTAGAGGTCCTCGGATGAATCTTGTAATCTAAGTTTGTGAACCTATGGTTCTTGTGGGAATGGAAGCCTTACCTCCTCTTATCCTCCGAGATTATTCAAGATTTGAGTTGTGCTCATGTGAATGGATATCACGTTTTATGTTCTTCATGTTTGTCTTTCTCCTCCCCGTTTTGCTTCGATTTGTCAATTTTGGTGAGTTTCAATTTGTTCGAATTGTTTCTAGACCACCAAAAACAACGAAGCCAGTTTTGACAACCACCCAGGCTAGTTTTCCTATTACGAGGCCGAAGTTAAATCTTACTTAATAATGGAAACTTGCTCAATGTTTTTGGAAACTTGTCGATTTCTTTTCAAACATGTTCCCTTCAGGTGAGGCCTACCCCTCTATATATATTACACTCAATTGAGGGATCACAACTACACAATCAACAAAATCAACAATCCCCTACCCCGATTGCCCTTCCAACCCTAATGCTGTAATTCATAACTTGATCTACAAACCAAAGATGGTGCCCTAAGCATACTAGGCATTTAACCCAGCAAATATGAGTAATTATTTCTTAATAAAATAAGTGATTTTATAATTTGAGTAATGGAAAGTGTGATTTTCTAAAAGCTTTTGTTGTATAACATTCCAAAATACTTGGTTGTTGCATTTATGTCTATTGCATTTGTTTATGTGTGAAAAAGGTTCTAAAAATATGTTGCAATTATGCTTGGTTGCATTCCTTCTACCATGAGCTTAATCTGTTTGATAGATCGACAATACCTTGGCCTGCCAATTTTGATGTGTATGGTGTTTTTGTTAAAAATAAGATATGACACTCTATGACATGAAGTTTGTGTGTATAGATTGAGAGACAAATATAGATACTCCCTTCATATAATATAGTGTATTCTTGCATTCAAAATGTGTCCTCAGATATAATGCATCCTAGAGAACAAAAGCCAATTTTATAATAAATGCTTTCATTATCAATCAATCACAGATTAATAACATGGATGATAGCGTTTGATTAGGAAAGAAAATGGAGGTACATAAGTCTTTCATGTTCTCTTTAATTTGTTATATTTACACTACTTCTAAAGTCTTTTACAAGGCCTTTCCATTTTATTAACCGTGGTGGTTTTTTTTAAAAAAAACTATCGTGGTTAATCAAGGCAGGGCAAGTCGGCCGGTACAAACAAAAAAACAACCACCGCTAATCTATTAATTGTGGTGTTTTTTTATAAAAATAACCTCCATGGTTAAAAACCTGCCACCATTAATAGGGCCATCCCAGCAGAAATTGAAGAGGCTCAAACCAGCACGTTAACTAATTCTTGTATATCTACATACAAACCCTAAGGCCAGTCTCAATGGGGGTTTCATGAGCGTTTCATGCACATTAAATAGGGTACCACATCAGCAGGAATTCACTTTTTGCATGAAACTATGAGGAGAGGGAAGAGAAAAGTTTCACCATGGTGAAACGCTTAAGCATTGTTTCCTAGGTGTAGGAAACAGTGTGAAATCCCCATTGAGACAAAAATAGTGTTTCGTCATGGAATCCATGCGTGGAAGAGTAAAGATGAGTGGGTAGAGAGAGAGGTTGTGGGACTTGTGAGCCTATGAAACTGTGTATTGAGATAGACATCTATTTCATGTCAAAGTTTCACATCTTGGAAACCGGGAGGTGAAACGCTCCATTGAGACTGGCCTAATCTCTCACTCACCCAACTTCCACACTCAGCCGCCCCTCCCCATCTCCCATATTCAGTCCTCTTCCCACTCTCCCTTCTCCCGACGCCCTCCCCTCCCCTGGCGGCGCAGTTGTGGTCCTCCTCTCCCCAATGGGCGATGGCGCATAGGCGGAGGAGTGGCGCGCGGCTCCCCTCCCTAGCCGGTGGCAGTGCGTAGGATGAGCGATGACCAAGGGCTCGCAATGGAGCTATCGGGTGGCCTCCCTCTCCGGATCTAGCGCTCCGACAGCGGCTTGGATTCGCGTGGCCTCCCTCTCTGCACTACTAGATAAAAAAAACTTCCGTGGCGGACGATTTTGATTTTCCCTTGTGGGAACTGTAACCCCGTTACGGTGATAAGGTCACGGTAAATCATGGCGGACACATTAAGAAAAAAAAAAACCCTAGACAGCCCGCCCGAGCCCATCTAGGACAATAGCGCCGCTGCCGTCGAATCCACCATCGGATCCATCGCCTAGACCCCCACCACCAATGGATCTGCTACCTCTCTTGAACCGGATCCACCGCCGGGAGAGCAAGAGCAGCCAGATCTAGCTGCTCCACCACCAGTTGGGTGCTGCCGCTGCCGCCGTAGAGATAGAGGCGGGAACGCCCGCCGCTTAGAGTTTTCAATTTTGTCAGGAACAGGCAATCAATCACTGCCGAGGCATCATTGCTGATTAAAATGAACCAGAACAGCGGAAGATTATCACAAACCGTTAACGCTCCACGCTGGACAATTTTTTTTTCTGAAATGATCGAGTTAAACACCGCCAGTCAAAATAGGTTTTTTTTTTCTTTGAATATAAAGTCAAAATAGGTATTACTACTGATGTTGCTCACAACTATCACTGCCAGTTTTTCGCTAGGACCGATGATGACACTGGTATAACTGCTGGATTTTGGGGGAACCACCAACGTTCTGTGTAGTGTACATATTCCACCCCCCACCCCCTCCACCACCACCACCACACACACACACACACACCTCCCTTTTTCTAGGTCGACCAAAGGAACCATTTTGTCAATTTATCACTGTTGTTGCGATCATTCTTTCACCAAATTACTAATGGATGCCCTCAAATATTTAAGAACTCACACATGCGTCGCGTTCATCCCTGATGTCTTGCGCGAGCTTGACAAGGCGGTTGGAGAACTTGGTGTCGCGGTCCGTGTACGAGGCCTCCAGGCTCCAGTGATGTCATGCGCTGCTCGACCGCGTTGACCTGAGGATCTGCGGTGCAGACTCCATATCGGAAGGCGACGAGAGAGACTCCACCGCCGCAGCACTGGCGTTCTCCATGGAGAGGGGACGGTCGAAGCGATGGCGGCCACGCGCCGCCGAGTCGCGAGGCTTCAAGTGCGACGCGGGCGAGAATCCACCATAGTATTGCGCTCCACCCGCGATCGCGATCCTGATCGGAGAATCGGGTGTCGAGCTTGTCGAATCGGGGAGTTCATCGTGTCGGGATGAGCTTCTCACTGGGGATCCATGGCAGCAGGCTCGGGCGCCCGAACGAGGACGCGCGCGGTAGTGGTGGGTGTGGGTGAAAGGGGATGATAATCCAGGGTTGATTTGAACCTTTGAGACTAATTTGTTAGCAGCCAGGAGCAGGTGGGGAAGAACTTGGGGACGAAGGAAAGTTGTGATGAAAGTTTAACTGGAAATTAAATTGTACGGGGTTTACAAAATTTCTTCTCCTCTCCCACTTGTTTGAAATCACTCGCGCTTCCATTCTGGACCTGCTATCCTCGAGCTCAGCCTTCTGGGCTGGGACGGCCCAGCCTCCTCCCTTCTGTCGTCTTGGACATGAGGCCCATCCTGCATCCTGGGACGGAGGGAGTATCTACCTCATCATTCCACTAACAGACTATTTATGGTCAACTAACATTTGCAATTATAATCTACATGCAAGCGAGACACATCATCCACTAGCATTATGCCACACCATCCACTAACATTAACTTATAATTATCCATTGATATAAATAATCTTATTCCAAACCATCAACAATTTTTTTGGCAACGCATGGGGTATTGCTTTCTTGATCCTTGAGATCTTACGGTTTTTGTGTTGGAAATTCTCATTAAATAACTCACATGTTTATATTTTCTTTCCATCATCAAATGATCAACTCCCATGTTTATATCTTTCTTTTCATCATCAAATGATCACTAAAAAACTAACCTTAAATTCCCGCGGCAATGCACGGGGAATCCACCTAGGTATTGCTTTCTATATCCTTGAGACCTTAAGGTTTTTGTGTTGGAAATTCTCATTAAATAACTCACATCTTTATATCTTTCTTTCCATCATGAAATGATCAACTCACATGTTTATATATTTCTTTCCATCATCAAATGATCACTAAAAACTAACCTTAAATTCTCACGACAACGTGTCTAGATTTTTTGAAGTTATATATATTACTAGAAGACAAACACCGAAGGTATGTTGGATAATTAGCGAGGTTAGTACTTTCTCAAATCTATTCTTCTTTGCAAAACCGATAATTTTTGTGTTGTACATTAACTTTCAAAAATTATCCTCCACAAGTTAGGGACCTATGTTTCTTTGAAGTTGAAGATCCAAGATTAAGATGATGTTTTTTTCTTTAGTACATTATTGAAAATATTTTAAATTCTTTTTTTTTTTTTTTAGATTACACAGTACAACGCAGACGCTCAACACGCACGCACACTCACCCCTATGAACACACGTCGCAAACCCTACCCCTATGAGCACCTTCGAAGAACTGGCCGGCAAATCTTGAAGTTCGAAGTCACCACCGGTGTCTCGCTATCGACGAGGGGCGTCGCCTACCACTTAATGCACAGCACCGGAAAATCCTGAAATAAATCCAGAATAAAGTGTCACACCCGGATTTGAACCCCGGGTGGGAGCCCCTAACCAATGGCCTTTACTTTTGCATACCCGCAACAACGCGCAGGAAATTTACTAGTTTCTAAATATTTTAGCCACTTCATTTATTTGTAGCAACTCTTTTTGCTGATTGTGACAGTTCTTAAGTCTAAACGCATGTAAAGGTCCTGCCTGCTGGTATGCATAAAAGTCTAAGTGAGCCAAGCCTTTCCCTGTGGTCACATCACGACACAGTCCAGCCACATATTAGTATATGTGCCCAAATGATGAGTTGTTTCCTTCCCAGTAGCAAACTGATCATCTGAGGGCGAGGGGAATTTGGTTAGTATTACAATACAGTGGTTCAGTAGCACTAAGTGAAATATGCAATTAAAACATGTTACAAAGTATATATAGAAAATAATTAAAAATTGCACATTTAGATGCAATTTCTAGTATTGAAAAATGCAATTTCTAAAGGTTTTTATAGAAATTCGAAATTGAGCCCGGGCTGACAGAACTGACAGTAAAGTTCAGTTAGTTGCCATAACTTCTGCTATACTAAGGTTGTGTTCATTTTTTGAAAAGTGGCTGAAAACTGAAGTTGAAAAGCATTGTAGCACGTTTTCATTGAAAAATATTATCCTACCATGAGCTAACTAAACTTAAAAGATTTGTCTCACAAAGTTCAGCCAAACAATGCAATTCAATTAGCTATTTTGTTTACCTTCATTTAATGCTCTATGCAAGCGTCTTTTGCTACATTGAATAATTCGATGTAATGAAAATTTCAGGTAACCTTTTTGAACCAAACACAGCCTAAACGAAAAATCATGTTTGAATACTTGTTGAAAGGTCTTCAACAGCACTACAGAGGTATAGATTCTGCTACAACAACAACAACATAATGTTGACATTATAGTACCACCCTACAGTAGACAACAACGAACAACAACATAAAGCTAAAAATAATGATGGCCTGTCATCATCTCCTAATTTCTTTTCGCAGAGCAAATCTATAATATCAATTTAATAATAGCACCACATCAATTCTGCCTCATCCACACACTTGTGCCTCCTCGAGCTCCAAACAAAAACAAAAATGCACAATCTAGATGGCCATTGAGCCCTAAGCTAAAAAATCTTCGACAGAGGATATTCAGTTAAAATAGAGTTTCAAATGAACTCAGTACTTTCATTTCTTCCAAACTCTGAAATCACAAACACATAAAGCCAGAGGATGTACTACACCCACCACAACTGTAGACGAGATCTACCGAAAGCGCCAAAAATACAACAAAAAACCCGTGCAAAAAAAATACATGTTGAATCTATCTGTGGCGCCGGCGACGATCCACACAAATCACTCTCAAAAATAGCCGTGGACAGCGAAGCACATATGCTGAATCTATCCGTGGCGTTGGCGGCGCATCTAAACAAATCACTGTCAAAAATAGCCGTGGCCAGCCAAGCACATGCAAAGCGCTGCAAAACACCCCCACGCTAACCCGTGCTCTCGCTACGCACGCCTGAAAGCACCACTCACCTCCCCATTCCGTCAAATCCGCATGAAATCCGGAAAGACAACACCTGATAATAGTAAACTAAACGAATCGAACCCGCATATGCATGCACACCATAAATCGAACAACGGACATCCAAATCCAGAAGAGATAATCTCCAAAACATAGCAAAAAATCAAGGAAGAGGGGAGCGCGAACGGAGGTACCTGACCACCTTGGCAACCACCAAGCTCCAAGTGGACAAAGGGAGGATCTCCGGCGGGCCTGGGCGGAGAGGAGCACGAAGAGGAGCGGAGGAATCGCCGGTCGTCCCCTTCGCCTAGACAAGCTTCCCCAAACGTTGTCGGATTGGCATCCAAGGCCTAAACACACGGCGCGCACAACATTTTTTTGGCAACAACGGGCATCGAACCCGTGACCTGTGTGTCCCCTTCGCCGCGCTTCAGCGCCGCCGCGTCGCCTTGGCATGTGACGCGATGTCGCTGGATGAACGTCCACAATCCGGGCGACAGAAAATACTCGTCGGTCGTCGGTCGTTGGTGCTTGAAAATAATTGCAATGGGCTGCTTTGATCTAACTAAGGGGATCTGTGATGAAATCAGTGCAATGATTGCAAAGTACTTGGTGGAGTCATCAAGATAAGGAGAAGATGCATTGGCTTAGCTGGGAGAAACTCACCCGAGCCAAGGAAGATGGGGGTTTGGGATTCAGGGACATTCATGGTTTCAACATGGCAATGCTAGCAAAGCAAGCGTGGAGGCTGCTGGTGAACTGTGATTCCCTATGCGCAAAATTTTTTTTGGTGCAAAGTACTTCCCGGATGGTAACATCCTTGAAGCAAAACAAAAGAACAACATGTCCTATACATGGCGTAGCATTCTGTCATCGGGGGTGGAACTTTTGAAGAAGGGAGTAATTTGGCGAGTGGGTGATGGGTCACGAATCCGCATCCGGGAAGATCCATGGATACCGCGTGATGAATCGCGGATGCTTTTCACCCCAAGAGGTCAAAACCTGTTAACACATGTAGATGAGCTCATTGACCCGATCACGGGTGCGTGGGATACAGAGCTTGTGAAGGATATGTTTTGGGAGGAGGATGCTGAAATGATACTGGCCATACCGGTCCATTCGGGGATGGACGATTGTACTTACTGGCACTACAATCGAACCGGGGTTTTCTCGGTGAGATCAGCGTATAAAGTGTTCATGGAAGTAAAGAGAGTAAGCAAGCAAGGAAAAAGGGGAGGGTCATCTTCCTCTCCAGCTACAGGAGGGAATGATCCTTTCTGGAAACAGATATGGCAACTGAAGTGTCCGAAGAAGATGTCTCATATGCTGTGGAGAATGGGGCATAACAGCCTTGCACTTCGTGTCAATTTAAAGAGGCGAGGTATGGCTGTTGAACCGGGGTGTATGCTCTGTGGTCGTTTTGATGAAGACGGGGCACATCTTTTTTTCAAATGCAAAGCAGTTCGTGAACTGTGGAGGCATCTGCAGCTGGAAGAAGTGAGACAAAGGTTGGCTGTTGCTCCATCAGCGCGTGAGGCCCTGGAGATCATTTTCAAGCTGCATCCGGGTATTCAGAGTCGGGTGATCACCCTGTTATATTTATGGTGGTCAGAGAGATGCAGTTTCAGAGAAGGCGCTACGCTGCGAAACGCAAATCAACTTTCATGGTTGATCCAAACATACGCTGAGGAGTGGTCGCAGTTCGGAAAAGATCCAAAGCAAGTGAACAAAATCAAAGCTCGTCAGGGTTGGAAACCGCCACCAGAAAATTATATTAAAATAAACTGTGATGGATCCTTTGATGCTGCAAGCCGGAGTGGTGGATGGGGCTATGTGCTGAGAGCAGGCGATGGTGGAGTGATAGCTGCTGGCCGTGGCCGCCTGCACGCGGCAAGTGAAGCTTTTCACACGGAGATTGTAGCATGCCTACAGGGTGTACAAAGAGCAGCTGATCTCGGAGTCCAGAGAATAATTTTAGAGTCTGATGCAACCATGGTGGTGCAGGCTCTCCAATCAACTGAGTACGACCGATCTACCGCTGGTGGCCTGATCTGGGAGTTAAAGTATTTGTTAGCATGTAACTTTGTAGCTTTCGAGCTGAAGCATGTTCCTCGAGCTTGTAACTCGGTGGCTGATAGCCTAGCTAGTCTAGGTGCAAGTTTAAATTTGGATGCTGCTCCGGTTGTGGACAGTGTCCCCGTGAGTGTCTGTAAACTGGTTGCTGCTGATGCGGCGGCTTGTTATGAGTAATGGAATTCATTTCCCATCAAAAAAAAAAAAAAAAAAAAAAATAATAATTGTCGTCGGTCCTCCCTTGTGTATATAAATAAAAGTCAAGAGATCGAGAGCATGCAAGAGTGTATATATAGAGACGGCGTTCCGTTATACGTTGTGCCTGCGGCATAGCATCGATCCATCGATCGAGCAGCTAGCATCAAGCAAATAAACTCACAGAAACAAATGGAGAAGCTGTTATTACTACTCTCTGACGAAGGTTTGGCCGTCCTTGTGCCCATTGTGGTGCATTGGGCGTATTGTGGCCTGCATGCAACGCTTGGCCAGTCCATGTATATGGACAAATACCGGCTGCACCCAAGCACTCATGAAGATAGCAAGAACCATGTGTCCAAGCGACAAGTCATCAGCAACGTCCTCAAGCAGCAGCTCGTGCAGGTTGCCATGGTGACCGCGGTGATGATGTTCAAGGTACGTACATACGTAATATACATAACTTAAGATCATTATTGCATTATTGCGTGCCAGCATGCACGGTTAGTTCCTTTAATTTCCTACATATAATACGTTGCAAAAGGACATATAATTTATTATGGGGTCTTTGTGACAATGATAATGAGGTAGCTATTTTGTTGAATTTATATAATTGGGATGCAGGCCGAAGAAGAGAGCGCCATCAGTACCAAGACCTCCTATCTGAAGTTAACCAGCCAAAAGGATGTTCGACTTGTGGCAGTTCGCAACGCACCGGGCCCTGCATGCCAACAGGTTCCTCTACCGGAACTTCCACTCGTGGCACCACCGTCTCGTGGTGCCCTACTCCTTCGGAGCCTTGTACGGACACCCCGTCGAAAGCTTCGTCACACTGACACCATCGGCGGCACGTCCGCCTTCCTGGTGTCTGGCATGTCGCCGAGGGCCTCCATCTTCTTCTTCTCGCTCTGCACAGTCAAGGTCATCGACAACCACTGTGGTCTATCGCTACTGCCTCATTGGGATCGCCTAAGCTTCTTGAACAATGCGGCGTATCACGACGTGCACCACCAGCTGCGTGGTGGCAATCACAACTACTCTCAGCTCTTCTTCGTGGTGTGGGACAAGATGTTTGGGACACACATGCCCTTCATCATCGAGGACAAAGGAGGAATGCTCCAGGTTCGGGCACCTGGCCTAGACTATAGGAGAAGCAACAAGTAATTATTCTCATTCTTCGCAAAAAAAAAAAAAAGTAATTATTCTCATACATGTGTAGTACCTAAAACTTTATTTAGAGTGTACATGACCCAATGAAATGTACGTACATGGAGTATATGATCATACTAGATCACCCGAGGTAGTATTTTTCTAGACGTGTACACAAGATGTGTAAGTACCCCTCCCTCCCTATCCCCCGCACCTACACCCCCATTAATGTTGGTAATCACAGATTTCTTTTTCGCAGAGCACAAAAACCTCTCTATAACTAGCCCTAATCTATATCAATATTATATCTCTTATAATTCAAGACCCACTTAACAATCTATCTCGACGTGCACCAAAAACCTTAGCAAGCTTTGTGATGAAATCTAACTACAAACCCTTGATAGACAATATCTGTTGGGGGTATGTATACTAGTTGTTATATATTATTAATTTCAAACATCTCAGCACATTCCTGCATTGGATCCAGTCCTTCAGACATAGAAAACTTGGGCAATTGGCACAGAGATGGAACTAACGATTTTGATTAAGGGGCTCGGACAAATATGATTGTATTTCTTAGTGTGATAAAAATATATATAATTGTATGTTTCAACAACTTATTTTAATTGCTCTATTTCTCACCAAAATATTTATTGTGCTATAAATGGATTAAATTGGTATTTTTGTGCTATAAATTCAAATATTTATATAGTTATTAAATGAATCTACTATGCTTCAGAAGGGGGGTGGGGGCACGGCTCTTGCTAGCCCTCTAGTTTTGTCTCTGAGTATACAAACCTTGCACATACCATATTGCTCCATCATCTTTTGCAATCTAATCATTCTGTCAATGTCTCCGGTGAGCTGCATGTGCGGCCAACAAGGTTATTTCTCATTAATTAATCATGGCACCAAGGAAACATTATGGATTATAAAGAAATTGGTACAGGTATGAATGCATATATTAACGAAAAAAACAAAGAGAAACAATCATTGGATGAGCCCAAAAATAGCTGGCCTTACTTTATCTTTACCATCAATATACTATGTTCCTTCATGCTAGGATCATAACGCTAAGATGAAATCAAAGATAAACCATATGGAATTTCTACTGTCCCAAGGATTTTATACAAGTACATTAAATTGTCATAATTTTGGAAGGATATTAGAGTACTGCATGAAGTAAGTGCGTGTAAACATTATATCAATAATAGTTATGAGTATATTGTAATTGTGTGGTCTGATATGTCAACTTTTGTGCCTCAAAAATCTGAGCAATATCTAAGACATCCCTTCGAGTTGTAGCATTTGCGGCGATTGTTGTGATCATCAACTCTCTACCAACAAATGTTAAGTCGAAGAGGCGGAATGGTAACAAAGTTTCATAGTGTAGAGGCGGCACTATGTCGGTGTTGTGTCGGCAAAGAAATTTTCCTTTTTAAAAAAACCTTTGCCGAGCACACGTCGGTTCTGTGTTCGGCAAAGAAATTTTCCTTTTTAAAAAAAACTTTGCCGAGCACCCGGCAGCGAGGTGCTTTCGGGAAAAGACTGCTTCTTTGCCGAGCCCGTGCAAAAGCGCTTCGGCAAAGCTGGGAAGGTGGCCGTCGGGTAGCCATTGGCTCCCAGCTTTGCCGACCACAATGGCAAAAGCGAGCCTTTGCCGAGAGCAGTGCTCGCCAAAGTGCTGAAAAAATGTCATTTTTCATTTGTTTCTGCTTTCCACCTTAACAAATAAACACATGTATAATATATATCACATCCATTCAATCACAGAACATATATGTATATATATCACATTTCGCACATCCGACACATAAAACGCAGCGATATATCACATAACCCATATTAAACATGTCTCACAAAGTCTACATCGAGTCCCACAAGTATAACATCAAGTCCACAAGTCTAACATCGTGTCCACAAGAGAAACATCAAGTCCACAAATGGTCCAGAGAAAGCGCCCCCTACACCCATATATGTTGTAATCTTATTTCCCATTAAATAACTTGGATGCACAACATTTCATTTTATTCACTAAACTAATTAGCTCAACAAGGATTAGTGTTATTCACGTAAAAATTAAGGATTAGTGTTAGTTAATTCAAAAGCGATAATTGGTGACCCTAAGAACAACTTCAAGAGGCTCTTTATAACCTTTGGTATTGATAATAATAGTCTTTAGTGGGAAAAAAACAGCTCAAGAGCTTCTTCTATTAGAGCAACTCTAAGAGACATGGCAAAATTAAATGCTAAAATATGAGATAGCCATTATGTAAAATAGAAAGACATCTAACTGTAGAGTTTTAAGCTAAATTGGAAAATAAGATAGTATGCAAGACTCGCTAAGCAAATATGACCAGCAATAATGGTGGGATTGCTAGCATGGAAAAATAGAAAACAAAATTGACAAGTTGTTGGAATGTTTTTTAGACCACAATAGCTATAAATAGCTACTCAAGTACATTTAATTAGTATGTTGGAGTTGCTCTTAGATCTCTAAATAATGTCATCCTCTATTCTTGATTTCTCTCTAGCCAAGAGATGAAAGAGCGGTGTTGGCTCTCAAAGTGCATACAAGATACAAAGTTGTTGCAGAATGAAAAGATATAGAGAGCGTCTGGACTCAAATGGCTCTCCAAATAAGGATTTAGAGAGTGAGATCAAGATTGGTTGTTGGAGATACTCTTAACGCACCCCATACTACCTTTGTTTGCAAGGCAAATAACTTTTTCCCCAACAAATAAGAGAGTTGTGTATCTTTGTACTAAAGAAAGAAAAAGGAAAGCAAAACAACCCCATACAAAGCAAGCCCATATAAAGCAACCTTCTTAGTCTGCCTAATGGGTATAGGGACTGAGGAGCTTACAATCAAACACCATAAAAAAAAAATCACATGGTATATGTCAAGAAAAAAACCTGATCAAGATACAAAGATCCACACCAGACCATCTACATCACCTTCTATTCGATCAACGTATATTTAGTTCATGAAGCTTGCCCGGCAAATTATCATGATCAGTGTTTCATTGTTAAAAATGTGTAAACCAATTACCGAGTAAACGATAGTCACAAGGTTTATATCCCATCGTATCCTCCAGACCCTGTTGGAGATACTCTGCTGTCTGAAATCCTCCAACCAATGCAAGAACAACAACACACATATTCATATTATGCAGTTTTAATTTCTTTGAAAAAAGAAGAGAAAAGCTCTACCTGAACAGGATGGAGAGAATAAAGGTTGTCAAAGGGAATTATGTTCAGAATATAAGGGCGTATGATGCCGTTGTATATTGCTTGCAGGCCGTAGTAGGCTAGGCCATTTGGCACTGCATAGCTGCATGACATTTAGGTAGAATAGATCAACAAATGTGACGTTAAAATCGATGCCTCTAAACACTTTAAGCTTGTACCAACCTACTCTATGATCATGACCGTTCATTGCTAGCACAGAGGAAGATTCAAATAAAATATAATTACCCGATGAACGCATTGAGGAAGATCCAACTAGCAGCATGCCAGTGCATCTCTTTCCACTTGCCCCTATTCAAATTAAAGATGAAAATTAAAAATAATTAGAGCGTTAGTCCTATTTTAAACTTTGAAATATTTAATCACGTGATATTTATTTGTTAGCTAGTGTCAGAGACAGCTTAGATTCCACAATGCATCCTTTGGTTTAAATAGGTCGTACGTTTGTAAAAAAGAATCAAAATTTGAACGCTTAAATCTGACTTTTGAGACCCTAAACGATTTAATATGTAATTGCCTTCTCTCCACTTGATTTGAAAAGTTGTGATTTTTTTTTATGCTCCACCTACCTACTTTTAGAGGCGGGCCATATATATTTTCAACTGTCTAGAAATTGATTGTTTCATTTTCTGTAGGACCATTTTCCTCTACAAATTTTATTTGTAGGTGAGTTGGTAATCATTCTAAAAATTTGGTGATCATTCTAAAAATTCGATCATTTCTAGAAAGAAACACTTTCTGAAACCATTTTTACAAATTATTTTTGATAGAGCCGTCTTCCTGTCGTAGAAATCGATCGATCGTTGTGAACTGTGGGGCGGACAAACCGACCTGTCGGACTGATGCATGCAAAACGTACGTGACGCACCTCTCTCGGAGAAGCGCGAGGGGCAGGATGTCGGTGGCGCCGAAGAGGCAGAGGCTCCGGTAGGTGAGAAGCGCGAAGATGAACATGCCACCGCTGATGGACACCTTGGACAGCAGCACCATGCCCGTGTTGAACAACTGCAGCAGCACCATCGTGGCCGCCGCCGTCGTCTCGGCGTGCTCCTGCTCAGGCAGCGGCGGCCCCTTCGCCTCGACGTCGCGATTGATCTTTCTAGGTCCATCCTCTCGATCAACAACGACGTACTGGTTGCAGCTGCCTCCGGTCGGTCTTCTGTTATATATATCAATATATGTTCGTTCATCAGGACTCCTCATCACTCTACCAAACGAGTGATGCATGTACAGGGCCGCCATTGCAGGCCGGCCGGCTTTTCGTGTTTGAAGTGAAGTGCGCTTTCCGTTGATGGAATGCGATGGGGTGACCGTGATGCCCCCACTAAAGGAATAGACAGTTACCATTTGCAACTTTTTTTTTTTTTTTTTGAGCAACAAACTTTGTTAGTTATTTAGTTAGTTGTTCATAAGACAGAGCAAAGCCACTGCCATGGCATCAGGATTCCACCAAAACCAAGTCTGATCTGATTAGGATCAAGATGGTATTGATACTTGAGTTGTCATACATAAATGGTTTTGGCGTTGGGGTACACAAAAGACAAAAGGCAAGTAGGAGGGGCTAATGAATAGACTCTTTCATAAGGACATTCAAACATTTCAGTGCTGATAAATATATAGTAACTGGGTGCAATCTTTGCACAGAAATTGGATCAGCAATGGGAGGCTTCTTCTATAGTGGCGGTTCAATTACAAACGTCTCTACAGTTATTTCCAGGAATACATTTTCACATGTCCCCAGGGCTCAGGGAGTCACGCCTCCAAGGGCACAGCGGCCGTCAGAGTAAGTGAACTGGATATCATAGTCGTGGGGTAGCAGATGTATTCAAGATTGAGTGCCCCCTGCAGTATTTATTCACGGTGCGATCGAATGTAGACCAGCCCAACCAAACTCAAGCAAGGAAATCTAATCATGGTGCGAACTGATCGCGGCCCAAAATTCTCTAACCAAACAGCACATTAATTGAGCCATAAAGATTATATCTTAAAATATATATCACCGTTCATTCAACTAGGATACTACCAATGTACTACCTATACAATATGTGTAATGAAAATATTAGACCCCTGATATCCTTGGTACTTTCGTTCCTTCGACTAAGAAGCTTAACAGCATAGCATCTAGCAACCCAGACAATATACTCCCTTTCTACAGTTCTCACCCTAGAATTTGTGAATGATTCTTCCGCTTCCATGCCTCGTAAGTCAAAATGGCCGTGCCATCTGAATCGTGGAGTGTTGTTATGTCGATCTGCAAATGGAGAATTACACTGGGCGGCAAAACCCGCGGAGGTATTTGTAATCAACTCCAGACTGACGGAGCAGAGCAACCCGTCCTGTCCGTGCAACCTGCAGAAGGCATGGTCAAGGAGTACAGGTAGTTCCTCGCCAATTCATGGAGAAAAAAAAGAGGTAGCTGTTGCTATATTTTTCAAGCATCTCAGCATACGTTAGCATTGGATCAGGCCCTGTTTTAAAGGCGTCGGGCGTCCACGCGCGGAAAAGGGTTGGGCATCGGGAGTCGCCTTGTGAGGCCGCGTATGGCATCCGCCTTGGCGTCTAAGGCCTCCGACGTACACATCAGGCGTCAGGGTGACGCCAAGGAGGCCGCAGCGGTCGCCTTGCGCACAGGGAAGCAGCGCGGGAAAGAAAAATGGAGCACATGCCGCCTTCCGCACTTTCTGCATGACCTTACCCGCGGGGAAAGATATCAAGCGGGAAGGAAATCGGAACAAATCGAGTGCGGGAAGGAAATCGCGCGCTGGGAGATACAAAAAGTTGTATATCTCTTCTCTCCCTCTTTCTGTCCTCTCCTCTCTTGAAGGTCGAAGCTTGCCTACTCTGCTTTCCCCTGCTGGCTGCTCCTTTGTTCTTAACCCTGCTGCTCTGGTTTCACAGTTAGCACAATGGAAAGTTCAGATCCAGGGTAGAAGTATGCCTACTGGACAGACCTTTGTAACAAAGATGCGGTATTAATGTCTGATTTGTAACAAAGAAGCTGGTGGCTTTGGAGATACAAAAGTATGCACAATGACTACTACTCCATTTAGAATGAGATGAGGGATGACTTGGAAACCAGGAGAATGCACTAGCAGCAGTGGAGAACTTAGAGATGAGAGATCTCAGAGTTGCTATCTTACTACTTGATGGCGTGTAGTAGAAGTCTAGTAGCACCACTTAGGCCTTGTTTAGATGGCTAAATTTTGTAACCGTATGTCACATCGCACACTGTAAACGTTTAGTTTGTTAGTGGTAAATATCATCCTACCATGGAGTAACTAGGCTCAAAAGAATCGCCTCGAAATGTACATCTAAACTGTGTAATTAGTTATTTTTAAATACATTTAATACTCTAAACATATGTCTTTTTGGTGTATTTAATGTGATGTGATGGAGAGAAAGTGGGAAAAAAGTTAGAAATTTTAGCCATCTAAACAAGGCCTTATTGTATTAATTACTTGCTAAGAGATGGCAATATTAATGTCTGATTTGCTTCTGAATGTTTAGTTAACTAATATATTAATATGTTAAATGGTGTCGCCTAGGCGGTTGCCTTATCCGCCCTAGGCGTCCGGAAGGGGTCGCCGCCTCGCCTCTCCTTACGCCTTTAAAACATAGGGATCAAGCCCTCCAGACATAGAAAACTTGGACAATTTTTCTCATGGGTCATGCATGTAATGGCCTAATGGTAAACATAAAAGTGAAATAGAAGCTCAATAGTCAATACAAACCTCACAGATACCATATTGCTCCAGCATCTGTTGCAATCTAACAATTCTGTCAATGTCTCCTGTGACCTGCATATGCCAAGAAGGTTATTGCTCACTAATCAGTACAAATATGAATGCATATTAATCAAAAACAAAGGGAAAAACTCATTGGAAAAGCCGAGTTAAAAAGAAAACTACAAATTTAGAACCAGTCTTCTACAATGGACAGTTACTAAAAAGTTTAAGCACTGACACTATTTTATCTATTAGCAGCAATATACTATGTTACTTCATGGTACGGTCATAATGGCATGATGAAATCAAAGTTGAACCATATGATGTTTCTCCTGTCCCAAGGATTTTATACAAGTAGATTAAGTGTCGTAATCTTGGAAGGATACTAGAGAGCTACATGAGGTAAGTGCAAGTAAACATTCTTTCAGTATTAGTTACCATTAGTGTAATCGTGTGGTCTGAAATGTCAACTTTGTTTGCCTCAAAAAATCTGAGCAATATGTAAGATATCCCTTCGATATGTAGCATTTGCGGTGACCTTTATGATCATTAACTCTCTACCAACAAATGGTAAGTGAGTAAAGTCCTCGATCTGAGAAACCAAAATGACTTTCAGCACAACTTCTATAACAATCGTGCAAACGGAAATGATAATTTTTACCTCATGAACATCAATGAGCTTGTACAGTTGATGTACTAGCTTGGCAATGGATTCATCAGTTCCAGCAACAACAGTGGTGATCTGAGAAGTTCCTTCTTTTGGTGCTGGGCCAACAGCAAGACTCTGCAAAAAGTGATGCTTACTGTTTAGCAAGGACTCGATTATACAATTACCAAAATCAATTGGAGCATAAATACGAAATTGGTTTGAACAACCTGAATATTGTAGCCTCTTCTGGAGAAAACACCCGTAACAACATTGAGAACTCCAGGGACATCATTCACAAGAATTGATAGAGTATGTGAACAAAATCCTGTTGACTGAAGCAATAAGAAATTGCAGTAAGTGTACTTTAGATGATTCACTGTGAACCATTTAGTTGCAGCCATGTCTTGTAACTTTTAACAACACAATAGCTTCTATTGAAATGAGTACAACTATAGATGTAGATCATCTCTAGCTAGCACCAAACAGTTCAAACTTAATAGAACGCAAGACCATACATCACCATCAATCATAACACCCCAATGAGCATCCAGAATTTGACTTGTTGATGAGAAGCTTTCATAAGATTCCACTGGATAAACATAAACATCACCATTGGTAGAAGCATCACATATCTATATATAAAATTCAAAATTCAACCTAACGGTGTGAGGATGATAAAGTATTTTCAGCAATATGAAAAAGGATGTGCGAGTATTTTCTTACTTTAGTAATTAATGATACAGCCAAAATACTTAAAAGAGTCCAAAAAACAAATTAAGTAATACATTCATGCTATTTGACTGCAATGTCATATATGTGCAAATACGAAAATATATAAATGACATACGTGCATCTGCACACGTACAAGGTTCACACAGGAAAGACTAGTGTTACTAAATTATCAATAGCAGTAAGAACGTTTCCTCAGAAAGACAAATGGAGTTGTACTTACTAATTAGTACCCAATTCAACACAATGATCACCAACTAAAACTAATTCAAGGAGATGAACCAATTGTCCACATGAAGCTAATCAATAGGAAGCATAAAACTAGGGAAATATCAGTTAAAAAAACATCATAACGCTGATGAGAAGCAAAAGCACACATCATACATAAATCATTGTCAGCTCACAATTGTGGTTTCTTACCCCTGAAGATTCTTCTGGATTCTGATCGATTGCCCTTACACCAGTGTTGTGCTGGAAATTTGAAGGTATTGACACCTCCAGAGCAGGATAAGAAGATGTGGAGAACCTCCAAAACGGAGCAGTTTCTCCCATTCTTTCACGGCACAAAGCTATCTATAATACAAATGTTCATTAGGTCTAGTAAAGAACAAGATCACAATATGTTTTCAGTATTTTCTGAATAAGAATGACCTTGCCAGTTCTAGCAATTTCTCTGATCCCATATTTGCTCAGAGTCTTCTGTATTGCAACCATCTTTCCAGGATCTCCAGTTACCTATAACATAAACACAAAGAACCATAAGAAGGACAACCTGAGTAAACTCTGAGTCAAGACATACAAAAGATATTACCTCAATAGTTAGTGTATAGTCTGAAAGATCAACCACTTCTGCTTTGAAAATGCGAGCCAAACCCATTATCTGCATTCACAACTAGAGATGTCAGCCAAACAACAAAGTTTAGTAGTGCCAGATCCACAGACCTGATCTGTAATGTCCCAGTTGTCAATTTTCATATTTCTCTATGCAGAAAAAGAATCCACATTTATTTTTTCAGTTTTAGAGTTACAAGGCAAGGAAGTGCAGATACATTTTGAAACATGTGTATGTTTGTACCTCAGGTAGTTTTGTGCGCTCTGCATTTACTTTTATAAGCATAAGTTCTCTTTCAACTTGTGGTTCCATTGATAAGTCATCAACCTGTTTATATTAATCCAAACATTAAGCTATGAGCACAAGATACACCATTGAACAGAATAAGGACAAAATAACAAACAATGAGCTTCACGGCGTATTAGTTATCAACCATTCTATTAGTTATCAACAAACAAAGCAACTAACCTTTATGACATTAACAAGTTTGTTTAGTTGCTCTACAACCTGGTTCAATATTTTGTCTGTTCCTGGCACTACTATTGTAAATAATGCTTTATCCTTGTTCAACCCAACAGCCAACGACTCAATGTTATATCCTCTTCTAGAAAAACCCCAGCAATTCGATTGATCATCCCAGTTTCATCACCAACAAAAACAGATAGCGTGTGACGCTTCATAACCCTACAAATTAAGGAATGTTCATTAAGGCACATCAGTGAGAAAGTGCAGTAAACGCTGATAGTATGTAATCAGTTGTATATGCTTAATAGCACTTTGCCACAGGATCGAACTATTTACAACACTTACAGTTTAAAGCATGCTACTTCACTGTTTAGTTATTCCCTAGGTTCCTTGAACAAAGGAACTAAAATAGCATATAACTGAGAATAGTTTTTGCAATTGATAATGATCAAACTGAATTTGAGAAGAAAAATAGAGGTTTAAGTTGTATTACAGTTTACATCGCTTTAGTAAAATTTCAATAAACAAGGAAGATTACTCATTGTTTATATGAGCGAAAATAAACATGTTTTATGAGTTGACTATTGGTCCTGCAACCTTCTCTTTTCTATGAGTGATAATATTACACTTTTTTTCAACATAAAGGTCCGTACAAACTAAAGCAAGAACTGGTTGCTACATGTTTTTCCAATAGGACCATTGGCGACAATTGGTAAAGTATTTCAAAAATAAAGAGTAGAAAGTAGAAGCATTCATTATTTTGGCAAATTATCCATATTTTTTTCCTATGATATAGAAATGTGCCACGCTTAATGTTTGAACTTACTCTGTGAATCTAGACCATATACTAGTAGCAAGACCATTAAATTACATTATATATGCCATATGGCGCAAAAATGAAATCAGTACATATTGATTTGTTTATTGTCTTAAACAACACGATACCAAAGGTACAAGGATTTTTAATTTTCCTATTAATATGATCACAACAATGTAACCAGTACCTTTGAAACCCCCACTGCATCAATGATCAACATAAAGTCTTATTCCCTTCCAGTCCAGAAGTACTAAAAAGGTGATATGATCTGAAACTATATGTTTTCCTTAACAATTATGCGCCTGTAGAATCATGTAAAGCACTACCAAAATTCCATTTTTGTTAGGGACGGCAATGCAAGATTTCAACACTGGTCAGCACAATCAATCTGACAAATTTCGACTATATCCACCATAATCTGCCTTCTGGCAG
This sequence comes from Hyparrhenia diplandra, assembly GCA_015847255.1. Taxonomy (NCBI): domain Eukaryota; kingdom Viridiplantae; phylum Streptophyta; class Magnoliopsida; order Poales; family Poaceae; genus Hyparrhenia; species Hyparrhenia diplandra. Next base: position 394,407 of record JADLZK010004440.1, on the reverse strand, counting down.
TCCTTGCTGACAAAGCTCTGCTAAATTCCTCGCAAACGACACAGTCCCATCCGGCGCAGTACTACGACACATTACAACTGAAAACCCCGGTCGGAGAGGGCTCCGGCGTCTTCCCCTTAGTCCCGCGAACAAGATTCCACAGGAAGTTCAAAGAGATATGGAGATCTTACGAAGCGATTCGAGGCGGTGGCACCGGCGTCACACCGCCGGTCGCCGGAGAAGACGAGGCGGCGACCACGGCAACTGACCGCGCCGGCCCCCCGCCATGAAACCCACCGCCGGGCGTCGGGCGGCGGCTGTCTACTCGGGACCCAGCCCCAAACCCGAAGGTGGCGAGGCCGAAGTCGGAGATGATGACAGCGTTCATGGCGAACGGAGATACCGGAGAAGCCGAGGGGCACGCCGCGCGGACCGAAGATTCAGAGGGGAAGGGGAACGCCGCGGCGGGGGGTTTTCTGAGGGAGGAATTCCCGTGTAACGCTCACGCATGGACGTATTGAGGTGGTTGATTCCAGTCAACTAGGATGACTGTCCGTGTTACTGTCCACGGCCGCAATCATTATTTTTTAATACTCTCTTCGTTTTAAATTATAGTTCGTTTGATTTTTTAATCCTAAATTTGACCACTTGTCTTATTCAAAAAAATTTGCACGAAAACAGTTAAATTAAAGTCATTCTTAAATACTATTTGTTAATAAAGCAAGCCATAACAAAAGAAAGTGATATTTTGAATAAAATTTTGAATAAGACGAGTGGTTAAAGTTCGGTTGAAAAAGTCAAACGAACTATAATTTAGAATGGATTTAATAACTCGCAAATATGACCGTTGTAACAAAAAAAAATTATCAAATATTCATTAGAATTTATTAGAAAAATATTATGTATGCCCATGTGTTACACAGGAAAAATTATCAAATACTCCCTCCATCCCAAATTATAAGTCGTTTGACTTTTTTGGCTCCAAGTTTGACCATTAGTCTTATTCAAAAATTTGCGCAAATATTGTCAAATTCAAGTCATTCTTTAAGAACTTATATTAATAAAGAAAGCCACGGCAAAAAAAAAAAAAAATGATATTTTACATAAATTTTTGAATAAGACAAGCGGCCAAACTTGTTGTCAAAAAAAGTCAAACGACTTATAATTTGGTATGGAGGGAGTATTTGTTAGAAAAGAAGATGAGAAAATGGTATTTTATTTTATGTTTTACTCTCTTATATATATATAGAGAGAGAGAGAGTGGCGTGTGTACCTTGTAGTGTGCGTTGGTATTGGTTGTTTGCGGTTGTTGCATTTTTTTTTCTTCTTTTATTAATATTATGATTCGTAACTCTATGGCATAATGAATTGTATGTTCTTAACTACAAAAAGGGGTGCATGGAAACAAATATGCATCCGCTGTAGAAAGGCGATGAAACAAGCTTTTTCAAAACCTAGTGCTTCTACGGTCTCTAGAAAACTAAGGGCGCAAACTCCATCCTATACCTGGAATTTTGGCTTCTTATCTCCTACTCGTCAATATTCAAGCTCCTACACTCCAACCCATCTCTTAAAACTTTCCTACTCTTAGGGCACCAGCAATCGGAGGTAGGAAGAGGGTAACGAGCATTTAATGCAGGCTTACTACCAGGAAAATACATCATACTCCCTCCGTATTGGTAAATGAAGTTGTTTTGGACAAGGTTTGAATGTCTCAAAATATAAATCATCAATAACTTTTAAGTTGTTGAGTTTATAAAAGTTTTTGAAATTCAAAATTTGAATGTCTCAAAATTTGTCAAATCCAAAATTTCCAACATATAGAGTTTACATCTTGAAGAGTCAAACAAACATGGTATTCATGACTTTTCGATTTGAAACCACCTAAGGGTCCAAAAAGTAGCCCAAAGGTGTCTTTATTTAAAAATTCAAAGATTTAAACTTGGTCAAACCCGTTCAAATGGCACACTAAATGACCTCGTTTGAAAAACTTTTGAATACAAAGGTGTTAGGACTCATCAAGATCTACAATCTTTACACATGATATTTTTTTGCATTTGAGAAAGTGTTAGTAAGCACTAGTCAAATTTGTAATTAATTGAAAGCGTATTTTAATTTTTTATAAACCACTCATGTACGATTTCCATAGCTAAAAACACTACTAGAAACTTCGAGTTTCCCTACGGTTTATTTAGTTCCCTAGTGTTATTTTGTTTCATAGGGAACTCTCTTTTTGCCTAGAGTTGCAGTTCCAAACCGTAGGGAAACTTATATTTCCCTACAAACTTCTTGGTTTCGTCGGGAGGAGAGTGAGAAGTGGGGCAGTAGCAGCGCTTACATGGAACTTTTCCCTACAACTAGAGCAAACTCCTAAGGAACAAGGATGAGTTGGAGCAATTTTAACCCTAATGTTCCCACCGCCGGCCCAAAATTTCCCCACCACTTGCCGCCAACTCTTCCCCCTGGCGCCGCCAATCTCTCCCCCAGTCCCGCCAATCTCTCCCTCCCACGGCGCCGCCAATCTCTCCCTCTCTCTCAGCTACCTCCTCTCGGTGTCATGGTTGGATTTCCAATTTGAATTTGAATTCGAATTCGAACTGAATCTGATGTCATGCCAAAAGTATTGCTCTATATGAATTTGAATGCATTGAATTATTGCTGCTGGAATGGTGTAATATTTGGATATCAAATTTGTATTTGTATTTGAATTTGAATTGAATCTGATGTCATGGCAAAAATATTTCCCTAGAGATCAATTTCCTAGGGGATAGAACTTTCCATGTAGGATTAATTCCTAGAAAATTCAAAGTTGTAGGGATAGCAACTTTGCACGTTGAAATCTTTTAACCTGGCTAACAGGTTCCCTAAGGGTGCCATTTTCCTAGGGAAATCGAGAATCCCCTACGGTTTCACTCCCAAACCGTAGGGCACTCTTCCATTTCCGTCAAATGGTTCCTTAGAGCATGTTCCCTACTTAAATACCCTAGGGAACCATATTCCCTACGGTTTTGAGCTTGTTCCCTCCAGTAGTGAAACGTAATCGCTGATTATGCTAAGGATGGATTGAAAACATTAAAAATCCTCAAGCCCCTTTTCTCGCAAAAATGGTGGCCGAGGTGTGTATAAGAAAATATCGAGAAAACATCTAATCTAGGTCTGAAAATCCAACCCGAAGTAAAAAGTTTAGATTTACTCCAGGTTGGTGTATCCACCTAGAAGTATACCTTTAGTCGCGCTTTGGATCGACACCCTGGAGTAATGGTGTACCTTTACTCTCGGTTGGAGAATCCAACCGGGGACTAGAGATCCCTAGCGGCGTGTGGGTGGGGATGGCTGGGCTACGGTGGGGGCTCTACTCGTCATTGGAGATCCAACCAGGGAGTAAAGCTCCTTTTACTCCAGGGCACGAAATGTGCCACGAAAATGGCCGCCGAAATAGCCATTCTCTAGTAATGCATCTCTTCTTTGAAGTAACTGTCCTGTGCGAGCATACCTCTTCTTTATCAACCTTTGTACGTAGCAAAGTGTATTTTCATTCAGAACGCGTAGAACAGGCAACATGTGCCAACCCAACAGGCAAACCATTAGTCCAGCTAACCTTCACCAGGCGGAATGCTTCCTGTGCTCATTTCAGCACAACCGACCCAGTGGACCCCACACTGCGCTGTGCTTCTTCATTCTCGAGCACGATAGCAGCAAACGCAAGAGGAGCCACGTGACTTGTCGCAAGCTGGCCCTGTTCCACTCCTCTATCTTCTTCCATGCATGCTTCCATTCTTTCGCCGCTGACAAGGGCACCAAGCTGCACAGCACAGCAGCTTTTCTTCAACCTCCCGGCAGAGGAAAGGAAACTAACGCAGCCAAGCCAGCGCCCACAGCCACAGCTGTGCTTCACAAACGCGCGCGGACCGTGCCTTTGCTCTGACCGGCCGGCCAGCCCGGCCCACCTCTCTCCACATTCATTCTGCTCCACCTGAACGCCAGCGCCCTCCACATTCATTCTGCTCCACCTGAACGCCAGCGCCCAGGGCAGCTTAGCTTAGCTAGCGCAGCTGTTGAGACAGGCAAAACAGCGTGCTTTTCCTCATCGATCTTCCTAATGCCAGCTAGCTTGGAACCGAAGCAAAACCACCACCTAAACGGCTAAACCCGCGGCCGCCCGTGATCCCCTGGCCAGCCGGCGCCGGCCGGCCCCACTCCTCTCTCCCTCTCTGTAGCTACCTCACCTCTCTGCTCTCTCACGCGCTCCTGTCCATGATCGAGCTGGACCCCAAGTCCGATAGTGACCGGCGATTGTATCACAGCCACTCCCAGGCACGCCGGCGCTCCCTGTGCACGCGGCGCGCATCCAGCGACGACGGCCCAGCAAAACCCTACCAGCATCCTATAAAGAGTTAAAACTGGAATTGATCGGAAGCCACCACCTCATTCGTCCTGCGTTGCCTCATCAAAAAGTCACTCTCACAAAACCCCCGCAGCGCCGTTCCCCTCGGCATCGATCTCCAGTATCCGTCACCCATGAACAGTGCGATCGCGACCCGATTCGGCCTCGCTGGGTGCCGCGAGCGCGCGGACTGTAGGCCGCCGACGCAGGCGGTCGGTTTCACGCCGGCCCCGAGAGCGCGCTCATCAGTAGCCGTTGCTGCCTCTTCTCCAGCAACCGGTGGCGTCACGCCGGTGCCACCCAGCTCAAATGACTCGTAAGTTCTCCGTATCTCTTCGAAATTGCTGCGGCCTGCCGGATCGATCTTTTAAAAAGAAACTTGCGGTGGGATCCATCTTGTTCGGGGGACTAGCTAAGGGAATCGGAGGACGCAGAAGCCCTCTCCGACCGAGCGCTTTCAATTGTAATTTGTCGTCCTAGTACTATGTTGTGGATGGTGTTGTAAGGAATTCAGGGGCTCTATTCTATTGGACTGCTCCAAGTGGTCTGGATCTACTAAAATTACCTTTAGATCTAGTTCTTTTTTATGTAAACAACCCAACATAACTAGCTCAAGCTACGTTGAAACTCTAGATGTGGGGCAACATCCATAGATTTCTTTGACTATCTACTAAATGTAGCTCTAGTTCTAGTTTTTATGCAAATAAGTCAACTCTACCAACCCCAAATTCATTGAAACTCTAGATCTAGGGATGCACAAAAAGACAAACGGTTTATGTCTGTCTTTTCTTTTCTCCTAGCCCTTCCTGAGACTCGGACTTCCATTCATGCTCGCTAACCGCACGGGTCGTCCGTCCCCGACATCAATCAACTCAAAATTCATACTAAAAGCGGCTCTAGATCCGTTTTTATGCAAATAACTCAACTCTACCAACTCCAAATTCATCGAAACTCTGGAACTACAAAAAAACTAAAGGTTCAATCATGTCTTTTCTTAATTCTCAAAAAAAATCATGTCTTTTCTTTCCTCCTGATGCTTCCTAGTGCTCGCCGACTGCACGGGCCATCTGTCCCCAACGTCAGTCAACTCAAGATTCATTGAAACTATACGTATGGGGCTACATTCATACATTTTCTTGAGTACCTACTAAAAGTGCCCCTAGATCTATTTTTATGCAAATAACTCAACTCTACCAACTCCAAATTCATCGAAACTCCGGAACTACAAAAAAAAACTAAATGCTCAATCATGTCTTTTGTTTCCTCCTGATGCTTCCTGGTGCTTGCCGACCGCACGGGCGATCTGTCCCCAACGTCAATCAACTCAAGATTCGTTGAAACTATAGGTATGGGGCTACATTCATACATTTTCTTGAGTACCTACTAAAAGTGACCTTAGATCTATTCTTTTTATGCAAATAACTCAACTCTACCAACTCCAAATTCATCGAAACTATGGAACTACAAAAACTAAATGTTTAGTCATGTCTTTTCTTTCCTCCTTATGCTTCCCGGTGCTCACCGACCCGCCGCGGGCCATCTGTCCCCAAGGTCAATCAACTCAAGATTCGTTGAAACTATACATATGGGGCTACATTCATACATTTTCTAGTACCTACTAAAAGTGGCCCTAGATCTTTTTATGCAAATAACTCAACTCTACCAACTCCAAGTTCATCGAAACTCGGAACTACAAAAAACTAAATGTTCAATCATGTCTTTTCTTTCCTCCTGATGCTTCCTGGTGCTCGCTGACTGCACATGCCGCCCGTCCCCAACGTTAGTGGCGAGCACCCCACCCACGGCATGTCCGCATAGCACCATATGGTCAAGTTCGTAGGAAGAAGAGCTTGACATGCGGGTCTAGAGCATTATTATTAAGACAAAGGGGAGGGGGAGCTTCGTATGATGGGCTGCTATTTGGCCGCACTTGGCTGGCTGTAGAGCTGGTCCTTGAGATTAACCGTGGGACTCTCCCAAATAGTAATTTTTTCATCCAAGTTTTGGAGCTGCAGCTGCTCCAAGAAGGATCTCATGCTTCAGATCTGTTTTTTCAGACTTGGAGATATCCTAAACAGGCCCTTAACATAGCTTTGTTGGACTGCCCGAGGTCAGATTATTCTGGATTTAGGCGAGATTTTTCATTGTGCTGGCTAGGTTGCTATGTTGAAATCTTGCATTGCAGTCCGAACAAACATAGAATTTTGGTCGTGTTTTACATGATTATACAAGGCACATGAAAGTCGCTGATTGCTAATTCAAATGTTTGGTGAGATACCTTATGGCATTGCACATTTGTATACCTTAGGGAATAAATATGGATAATCTGGCAAAATAGCCATGTTTCTACTTTCTACCCTTTATTGTTGGTATATAATATACTAATTGGCACCAATGGTCCTATTGGGAAACATGTTGCAACTAGTACTTGCTTTAGTTTCTAGGATCATTATGTTGGGGGTGTCTAGGATGTAGTGGAACTATCCCACTTCTCTTAATGCAGTACGGGTACTTTTCGAAAAAAATTATGTCGGAAAAAGTGTAATATTTTCACACATAAAAAAAGAGATGCTTTCATGATCAATAGTCAACACATAAAACATGTTTATTTACACTCAAATAAACAATGAGTAATCTTCCTAGTTTATTGAATTTTTACTAATGTAAACTGTAATCCAACTTAAATCTCTATTTTTCTTCTCAAGTACAGTATGATAATATCAATTGAGAAAACTATTTTCTGTTATATGCTATTTTAGTTCTTTTCTTCCAGGAACAGAGGGAATAACTTATGCATGTCCTTGAAAAACAGCAAAGTAGCATCCCTATACTGTATAAGTGTTGTTCGATCGTGTGGCAAAGTTCTATTAAGCATATACAACTAATTATTTATTATTAAAAGTGTTTACTGTACCTTCTCACTGATGTGTTCCTCACGATGAATTTTTATTAATTTGTAGGGTTATAAAGTGCCACACGCTATCAGTTTTGCTGGTAATGGAAGTGGGATGATCAATCGAATTGCTGGAGTTTTTGCTGCAAGAGGATATAACATAGAGTCATTGGCTGTTGGGTTGAACAAGGATAAAGCATTATTTACAATAGTAGTGTCAGGAACAGACAAAGTATTGAACCAGGTTGTACTGCAACTAAACAAACTTGTTAATGTCATAAAGGTTAGTCATTTTTCTGTACCATTTTGACTTATAGACTGATTGATAACTAATACGCCGTGAAACTCAATGGTTATTGTTTTGTCCTTATTCTGTTCAATAGTGTATCTTGTACTCATAGCTTAACATTTGGATTAATAAACAGGTTGATGACTTATCAATGGAACCACAAGTTGAAAGAGAACTCATGCTTATGAAAGTAAATGTAGAGCCAGAAAAGATACCTGAGGTACAAACATACACATCTTTCAAAATGTATCTGCACTTTCTTGCACTGTATCTCTAAAACTGAACATTAAATGTGGATCATTTCATTTGTATATATGGAAATATGAAGACGACAACAGGGACATTACATATCAGGTCTGTGGACCTGGGCACTAGTAAACTTTGTTGTCTGGCTAACATCGATCTCTTGTTGTGAATTAATGCAGATAATGGGTTTGGTTCATATTTTCAAAGCAGAAGTCGTTGACGTTTCAGACCATACACTTACTATTGAGGTAATATCACTGGTGTGTCTTGACTCGACGATTACTCATGCTGTTCTTCTTATGATTTTTTGTGGCTATATTACAGGTAACTGGAGATCCTGGAAAGTTGGTTGCAATACAGAAGACTCTGAGCAAATATGGGATCAGAGAAATTGCTAGAACTGGCAAGGTCATTCTTGTACAGAAAATAGTGAAAATATATAATGGTGTTGTTCTTTACTAGACCTAATGAACATTTGTCTTATAGATAGCATTGCGCCGTGAAAAATGGGAGAAAGTGCTCCGTTTTGGAGGTTCTCTGCAGCTTCTTATCCTGATCTGGAAGTGGCAATATCTTCAAATTTTCGACAAATCACTGATGTGAGGGCAATCGATCAGAATCCAGAAGAATCTACAGGGGTAAGAAACCACATTTATGATCTGACAATGATTTATGTATGGTGTGTGGTTAGCTTCTCATCAGTGTTATGATGTTTTTCAACTGATATTTCCCTAGTTTTATGCTTCCTATTGATTAGCTTCATGTGGACAATTGGTTCATATCCACGAATTGGTTTTAGTTCGTGCTCATTCTGTTGAATTCAGTACTAAGTAGTAAGCTAAGTACAACTCCATCTGTCTTTCTGGGGAAACGCTCAACATTCGTCCTTCTAATGTGAACCTTGTATGTGTGCACATGCACATGTTGTCATGTTGGCATTGCAGTCAAATTAATAGAACGAATGCATTACTTAATTTGTTTTCTGGACTCTTCGTATTTTGCCAGTACCATTAATTACTAAAATTAGAAAAATACTCGGACATTCTTTTCCTTATTGGTGTGTTTTATGGAAATACTTTTTATATCATCCTCGCACTGTTAGTTTGAATTTTGAATGAGTCTTTTATATGTGTTTCTCTGCTTCTACCCAGGGTGATGTTTATCCAGTGGAATCTAATGAAAGCTTCTCATCAACAAGTCAAATTCTGGATGCTCATTGGGGTGTTATGACTGATGGTGATGTACGGTCCTGTGTTATAGTGACCTTGAACTGTTTATGGCTAGATAGTGATGATCCACATCTAGTTGTACTAATTTCACTAGAAGTTAATGCGTTGTTATAAGTTAAAACACATGGCCACATGAGTAACCACAATCCAAATTCGAAACTAGATTATATATAACTAAATTATGTTTCACAGTTAAGAATCTAAGATACAATTACTGCAGTTAAATGTACCTATTTATGAACTAAAAGTAGCAATTTCTTATTGCTTCAGCCAACAGGGTTTTGTTCACATACTCTGTCAATTCGTGTGAATGATGTCCCTGGAGTTTTCAATGTTGTAATAGGTGTTTTCTCCAGAAGGGGCTACAATATTCAGGTCGTTTAAACCAATTTAATATTCTGCACTCCCTTTATTTTGGTAATTGCATAATCAATCCTTGCTTGACAGTAACCATCACTGTATTTCCCAGAGTCTTGCGGTTGGTCCATCTGAAAAGGAGGGAAATTCTCGCATCACTATTGTTGTTCCTGGAACTGATGAATCCATTGCCAAGCTAGTACATCAACTGTACAAGCTCATTGATGTTTATGAGGTAAATATTAACATTGCACTTTGATTGGTCAAAATTAACATTGCACTTTGCAAGAATGTTATAGAAGTCGTGCTGAAAGTTATTGGTTTCTCAGGTTCAGGATTTTACACACTTACCATTTGCTGCTAGAGAGTTAATGATCATAAAGGTAGCTGCAAATGCTACAGCTCGAAGGGAGGTCTTAGACATTGCTGACATATTTGAGGCACAACAAGTTGACATCTCAGACCACACAGTTACACTACTGGTATTTATTATATATTCAAACAATATTTACTTGCACATACTTCATGTAGCTGTTAGGGTTCCTAGCCCTACTGGAGATGGAACGGAGGTTGTAAGGGCGAGAGATTGGTGGCTGGGGTTTGTGAGCGCGTGGGTGGCAAGTTGGAGCCGTGGCGGCATTGGAAGAGAGGAGAGGCGGCTAGGGTTCTCCCGGCTCCCTGAGGAAACAATGATATGTTTCTCGCTTAATTATCTCAAAAGGGTCTTGCAATATTTATAACCTTCTCTCACTAAAAATAGGAATTATCTCTCTAAATAAATCTAAATAGCAATGGATAACAATGACTTGGGCCTGCAGCCCGGAATTAGGGCGGCTCCTCTAGCCACTTGTGGGCTCTCGCCACTTGTACTTGACACTGACCATAACATCTATTCCTGTGAAAATAGCTCGTCCTTGAGTTGGAAGTCTGGATTGGCGGTCTTGAAATCATCTAGCAGCTCCCCTGTCAAACCGCGCCATTTGATCAATACTTGCCAGGCGCGCACCGTGGCATTGCCGCACTTGCAGGGCACATTCCGGTCAGGGCAGATGTGGCCATCTTGCGTTCGCGGAACCAAAGGAGCCGGAAGGTCACCACGGTGCTGCTTTAGAAGGCTGACAAGGAACACGTCGTGGAGCCGAGCACCCGCCGGCAATTCGAGACGATACGCGACGCAGTCAATCCTCTTGACCACACGGAAGGGACCTGCCCATCGCGACCCCAACTTATGCATGGTGTGCGGATCCAAGGACTACGCCGTGCGGTGGAGGAGATGGAGCCAAACCCAAGCGCCGATGTCGAACTCCACATCCTAGTGGTTGGCGTCGTAGTACTTCTTGGCCAGCTGCTGTGCCTGGATCAGGCGTTGCCACGCCTCGGTGAGGATCTCATTGTGGCTCCGAAGAAGAGCAGTTGTAGCCTCCTTGCAGGAAGTTCCTGGCCAGTGCAGCAGCATCAGCAGCGGTAGCCGGCTGTAGAGCACATCATACAGTGTAGCACATAGTGCAGCTCCCTGAGTGGAAGGAAATATTATAGTAATACTCCGCCTAGGACAGCCAATCCACCCACGTGCAGAGACGATCGCCGGTGACACAATGGAGATACATGGCTAATATGACCTTGTTCACCACCTCTGATTGGCCGTCCATTTGGAGGTGGAAGGCCGTGCTCATGCAAATTGCAAAGGGTAACGCCGACTAGCTTGGAGAGGTCATGCCCCACAATACCGGTGAACATGGGGTCTCAGTCGCTGACGATGGACGCTGGGAAGCCATGAAGCCGGACGATGCCGTCGAAGATGGATGGCGCGGGCAACCGAGGCCACCGTGTAGGGGTGACCGGCGTCCATCGCACGATGTGCACACCGCTATAGGAGCATTCTCAGCGTCGTGGCGAGACAGGGTGTTAGCCACTATGCTGAGGCGGCCTAGTCAGTATTCCATGGCGAAGTCGAAGGCAAAAAGCTTGCTGACCCACTGGTGTTGGGGCACTATTGAGAGTCGTTCGTCCAGCAGTACTTCAGGCTGTAGTGATCCTGCTCACATTGAAATGGCTCCCCACTAGTATGGGTGCCAGTTTCGCACCGCTTGCACCACTCTGATGAGGTCATGTTCGTATGTAGCGAGCTTGAGGTGGCATGCCAGCGAACCAACAGATGAAGAAGGCGATGAGTCCGATGCCCTGGTGGAGGGCGCCGCTGAAGCCCGATCCGGAAGCATTGTTGTCCATCGAGAAGACCCATTGAAGTTGGGCATCTATAGGATTGGGCTGATGGTGAGGGTGATCTTGAGCGTGCGGAATGCTTGCCGCCATGTTGTGATCCCAAGCGTATGTGTATGATGCCAAGTCCCGTATGAATTTCCACCCCAGAATCCCCATAGGGAACGCCGCCGAGTACAAAGATGGGCCAGGACTCCACCGCGGTGACCTTTTCGCGTCCAGGGCCACTCTGGCAATGGAGATCACGTGGCCAAGGTAGGTGACAGAAGGGGCCCCAAACAAGCATTTGGAGCGCTTGAGGTGAAGGCGGTGGTCACGAAGGGCCTTGAGGATGATGGCAATGTGTTGTAGGTGTTACGCCCACGAAGAGCTATAAATCCGAATGTCATCGAAGAACACCAACACGAACCTCGCAGAGCTATCGCCGAAGCACATCATTCATGAGTGCTTGGAATGCGGCGAGCATTGGAGATGCCGAATGACATCACCAAAAACTCATAATGCCCCTCATGGGTGCGGAATGTCGTCTACAAGATGTCGGCCGAAAAGCGTCCGAACTTTGGTGGTAGTCGGGGCACAATAAGAAGTGAGTCCCGTGTAGCTCATCGACAAGCTCGCCCACCGTCGAGAATGGGGAACTTTTCATTGGAGGTCTTGGCATTGAAGGTGCGATAGTTGATGCAAAATCATCTGGAGTTATCTGCCTTACAAACTAGGAGCCCCGGGGCAGAAAACCACGGCGTATTTGAGCGGATAATCCCTACTCCAACATTGCAAGCATTGCCGCTTGAGTTAGGCCCTTTTGCGGGGTAGGGGTAGCGGTAGGGATACAACGTGACATGGGAAGTTCCCCGGCAGGAGGTGGATCCGATGGTCATCTGGCCAGGCTAGAGGTAGCCTATGTAGTTCTTCGAAAATTGCCCCAAACTGGAGCAGAAGCCGATCAAGTAGGTGTTGAACCGAAGGTATGAGGGCGGCCCGAACTGTCGGCTTGTAGTTGCCGGTCCGAGAGGAGCCCAGCTCCATCACACAATGTGACAACCCTCGTGGCAGGACATCTGGTAGCTCTCAAAGTCCCATAGGATGGGCCCGAGAGTGCGAAGGAAGTCGAACCCCAAGATGAGGTCAAAAGGCTCCCAACGTGATGCCAAAGTAGCTGATGAAGAAGAACTCGCCTCGGTTGCGAGGGGTCAGTGGCGACACATTGGCACGACACTTGGTCACCATTGGCCACAAGTACCCACAAAGACAGGGGCGGGGTCGAGTGGCGAGTTGTAGCCGATGGTAGAGGTTGGCGTTGATGAAGTTGGTTGTGGAGCTGGAGTCGAGAAGAGCGACCGTGGTGATACCCACAGATGGTACTGATAGCAACATGACATTCTCCGTGCACACACCCGCTAGCATGTAGAGGGACACCTAAGGAGCCCCTATGCCAGCTGGAGCGTTCTCCTATATCTCTGGAGCGGGATGGACAACCATGGGCTCCTCCAAAATGCCGAGGCGGCCGCGACCTCGACCATTACACCATCATCCACATAGTCGTCATTGAGGAGGTAGAAGGGTCGCCGCACACATGCTCGTTCACATAGGGCTCCTCACGGTCGGGGCGAGGGCTCGGGCAATGTCATTCCTGCTGCTCCGCTGGCTTCAAGTGACAGAAATGTGATGGAGCTGCGGCAACTGACGGAATGAGGGCTCCGGCACCACCACGTCGGGGCTACCACCGGGGCCCTAGGTGGTATCGGCAAGGCTAGGCGCACTAGGGGCAGGCACCGTGTTGCTATGGCATGGGCAGAGCCCTAGTATGTCGTCGTCGTGCGAGTGTTGGAACACCCGCTCATACTACATCTCCATCTAAAGATGGGGGGTGGGGTGCATCTCGACATCCACCTTGATGTGTTCGGGGTCACCACCCACGAAGAGCTGGGCCTTTTGGTGGGGCTAAAGTCGTCAATGTGGCATAGGATGGCGTTATAGCGCTCCGAGAATTCCTTGACCGTGGAGGTGAATGGTTGGCGGGCAAGTTACGCGGTTTCACGCCCCGCCCGCTTAGCGGCCCGAACTAGAGTTGACACAGGTCAGGGAAACGCTCCCAGGTGGGCATGCCTTTGTCATGTTCTAGGACATAGTATCACGTCCGCACGGCGCCGCAAAGATGGTAACATTCCAGCCAGGTGCGTTCTGTGGCCAGAGTGTGCTGACCGTGCATGAACTGCTCACAGTGATTGAGCTAGTTCAGGGGATCCACCCACCGTCGAACGTCAGGAACTTGAGCTTGTAGTACCCGGGTGGAGCATAGGCACCACTGAGAGCGCCGAAAACCGCGCGCCGTCATCCACAAGCATGGCTTCCAAGGTGGGAGTGAACACGAGGTTTGGGGGTGCCCCCGACGATGAAACTCCCCCCATAGAGGGGGGTGTCACCGCTACCGCCATAGAAGAACCCGGAGGACAGGCCTGAGGACCCGGTTGGTCGGTCTTATTTGTCAGTAGCCGTTGGCGCCACTAACGTGTATACCGGCGAGGTTGATGTGCCCAACGCCCACGATGGGATCGGAGACAGGGACGAGGGCTAGCGGAGCTGGTGGAGGGGAATCACTGAAGGCTACCGGTTGGGGCATGCCATAGGGGAACCCAGTTAGTTGTGGAGTGGCGGTGATCGGCAGCATGGCCGCTAAACCCGTCGTTTGCTGCGATGGCGGTGGTGGAGCAGGGTGTGGTGGTTGTGGTACATTGGATGAGGCTCTCCCCCCCGACCGCATGGACACCACATTGCGATTGGTCTTGGTGATGTTGCGGTTCAGATCGACATTGTTGCGGCTGAACGTGGGACAACCCCGCCGAGGGACTCCAGCGTTAGGCCCCCACCAGAAGACGTGGCTGCATCAGAGACCTCCAACGAAGCCGCCGGGGAGCCCGCCGAGGGTAGCGCTGAGAGAGTGAGAGGGCGTGGATGGTGGAAGCGATGGAGTAGGAAGAGGGCCCGGCATCACCGATACAAAGTTGTTAGGGTTCCTAGCCCTACCGGAGATGGAATGAAGGTTGTAAGGATGAGAGATCGGTGGTTGGGGTTTGTGAGCGTGTGGGCGGCTAGTTGGAGCCGCAGTGGCGTTGGAAGGGAGGAGAGGTGGCTAGGGTTCTCGTGGCTCCCGAGGAAGCCAAAAACAATGATATGTTTCTGCTTAATTATCTCAAAAGGATCTTTTATCTCTCTAAAATAGGAATTATCTCTCTAAATAAATCTAAATAGCAATGGATAACAATGGTGACTTAATGTCCCCGTCGATAGCGAGGAACCAGTGGTCCTTTGAAGGTGCTCATAGGGGTAGGGTTTGCGATGTGTGTGTTCATAGGGGTGAGTGTGTGTGCGTGTTGAGCATCTGCGTTGTAATGTGTAATTTTAAAAAAAAAACACAATGACTTGGGCCTCCAGCTCGGAGTTAGGGCAGCTCCTCGGGGCTTGTACTTGTCACCGACCATAACAGTAGCGCTCTATACTATCTTCCCAAGACTATGACAATTTAATATACTTCTATAAAATCCTTGAGACAGTACGTAGAAACACCATATACGTTTCATCTTTAGACTTCATCATGTAGTAATTATGATCCTACCATTAAGTGACCTAGCATATTAACGTTAAAAGGTAAATAAGAGGTCTGCTAGTGAAAGTTTTACCAACTGTCCATTGTAGTTGTAGAAGACTGATTCATTTATAAAAAAATTTGGCTCGACCATGATTTTCCCCTTTGTTTTTGATTAATATACATCCATATATACCTGTTCCAATTTCTTTAAAATCAATAATGTTTCCTTGGTGGCTTAGTGAGCAATAACTTGTTGGCATATGCAGCTCACCGGAGACATTGACAGAATGGTTAGATTGCAAAAAGATGCTAGAGCCGTATGGTATCTGTGAGGTTTGTATTAACTATATTGAGCTTTTAATTCACACTAGCATAATGCCCGTTCTAACTCTACAAGTCAATTTTAAGCATTGCATATGATAAAAACCAAAACGATATTTTTTTTTTTCTTAGTTTAACTTTTCACACAATTGTATATGACCATATATACAATCGGAAAACACTTATGCATAACAAAGCACAATAAAGTTATGTCTAGCCTTAACCATCTAAGGTCATGTTAACCCGAAACACAATCAAATTCATGTGACAATTTTCATATACACAAGCAAATTTGCCAAATTTATTTATGTCTGGATGAGTGGATCCAATGATAAAGTTATTAATAATTTTTGTACTATTTGCCCATACCTTCTGCAGGTTGCACGGACAGGCCGGATTGCTCTGCTCCGAGAGGCTAGAGTTGACTCCAAGTACCTCCGCGGGTTTTCCTCCCGCTGTAATTCTCCGTTTGCAGACATAACAATGCTCGATTTCAGGTCACACGGTCATTTTGACTTCTGAGCATGAATCATTTTAAAATCCTAGGTGAGAACTGTAGAATGAAAATAAATTGTCTGGGTTACTACGTACGTGCTATGTTGTTAAGTTTCTTGCTTATGCATGTATGATGCTGCACATGGGGAGAAATGAAGTATCACACACACAACAATTGGTCTGCAAAATCAGAAACGAGTCCAAATCGGATTGTGTCGGTGATGGTGCAAAAATCGTCTGAAACGACGTTTACGGCGATGACCGCTGCCCTCTGCCCTTACTCACATCCACGTACTCTAGGGGATATATTGGTATTGGAGAAAAAAATATATAACTCACTAACGTATTTAAGGTAGTCTACTTAATCCCAGACCTGTAAAACCAGATATTGTGCACGTTAAACTTTGCAAAAACAGCCAAATAACCCCCAAAGGACCCTGAGGCGCTATTGGCAAGCCGTTTCGCTTAGCTGGCATTCCAAGTTAGCTAAGCTAGCTTTGATACTGTGGCTGTGTGGCAGCTCCTGTCACTCTCTGGTTGGCTTCATGACAATCATCTCCCGGTGGGCTCGATCGCTCTTTCGCTACGTCTGCACGGCCGCCGCTCCAAGAGCGCGCAAGTGCATGCGTGCCACTCCAAGAGCCATGCAGTGGCTGCGGACGAGGACGACGCCCTGCTGACCATTTCACGCATTCTTCAAGAACCACGCGACCGCTACCGCTACCATTGCCTTCTCCAAAGCCGCTGCCACCAACTGTCCAGCTCCTTTTCCCTGCCTCGCGGTCTCCGTTTCTCAATGTGCCAGCAAACCGAGGGAATAAGAGGCATTATTACTTGTTGGAAAAGAAGGAGCTCTGGGTTCCAGGTACGCGACGCCGCGAGGGTCGTGGTGACCAGGGCGAGCTACTGTAGATGGAAAACACAGCACACGCGAGAGATGAATTGTTGCTGCAAACAACCACAGCTTTTCAGGGTTTTATTCATGCCTATATATAATGCATACCAGTGATGATCTCGGCCTTGCTAACTGAGTCCCCACGCGCCGCAGATCACGCGTGACACCGTTTCCTCGCAGTGCACCGCTACGTGCGGCAATATGCACCACGCCGCTTAGTCTGTGTTTCCAATTCTGGCCGATTTTTTTCAAAATTTCCGAAATCTCGGGTTTCTCAGCGACCACCGAAAGAAAGTGTGTACCGGTCAAATTTTTTCATGTGAATTCATCTGGCGCCCTCAAAATCGCGCCAAAGGGCCCAAATTCGACTTCCCATCGGCCCAACATATAAATAGCGCTTGGAAACTCTAAACTCCCACCCAAAAACCACATTTTATCCCAGGTCCTATCTCCGGGCGGCGGCGGCTCCCGCGGCCTTCACCGTGACTCCACAACGCGAGCACCCCCCTGCAGCCGCCGAGCCCCCCAGCCTTCACCCACGACTCCGAGCGCCCTGCCTGCACCCACGACGCCTACACCTAGCTGCGACCTCCACGCCGACGTCGTCGCCGCGGAGCCCCTCCACGCCATCGCCGGGCGGGAGCTGGACCTGTTGGATGACCTTACTCTCACAGCGCAGCAGGCGCAGGTGCTTGCCCGGTCGCCGGTCAGTTTTCTGGGTGCTCTTTTCTTGCCTTTTTAGTAGTAATCGCTATAAGAACTGTAAAATACATATGCTGGTTTGGATGGTTTTGGATTGTAGCTCACGTATACTAGTATTATGCAATTGCCTAAATATGCTATATGTTGGGGAGGCCATACCCTGGCCACCCTCCACTTTCGCCCCAAAGAACCCACGCATCAAGACAGGTCTAGAGAGAGCCGAAAGGTCCCTCATTCGGGGTTCAGGGACCGAAAGCCATAGCTTGGCTCGATAACAGCGAATCCGGGCTCCAGGTGTAGGGGCACCAGATCTCCCGACTTTTGGTTCCACACACCGAAAGCCGAAGCATTCGGCTAAGGCCGGCGTGGGGCTCATCTCCCGCGTCGGGCGTGGCTTGCGGCGGCTATTCGGCGGGCTGTGACGACGCGGGCACATTCGCCCCGTGGGACCGAATGGTCCGCCTTCGCCGTCGACGCTCAATGGGTCGCGACCGTCACCCAAGGGGCCGGCATGGGTCTGGCTTCGGTCTCCTAAACCGAATGCTAGGCCATTCGGCATTAGGACCGAATGGTCCTCCTTTCGGTCGCTTCCTGTTTTTGCTCTATAGGTGTTCGTGATCCGACGACGAATGGACATCATGGAGGGTTGGCGGGGTCGTGTGAAGGAATATGGGATCGCTACGCTAGCTAGAAAACAAAACTTTTCTACCCATAAACCACGAACTACTGCTAGTTATAGATCACGGGATTACCACTAGACGCCAAGAGGTGCGCGTGGATGTGTCGACCCTCGACGAGATGTGCGCTGTCGCGCAGCAGTGTCGTCGTGCAGTTGCTCACGACCGTTCTCCACATGCGGTTCGTCCTTGTGCTCCGGATGCAGCACCTCCGAGGTATCCCACACGCATGGGAGGAAGCAATGCGCCTCCGGACTACTAGGTCCACGAGGAGCAAGAGGCGAGGGCGGCAGCTGCGGCGGCGGCTGCCAAAGTGGCGTAGCATAACCTAGCCCCGTGCCCACCTTTCATATATATAGGCATCCCTAACAGGCTCCCGAGCTTGAGGCCCATTAGTAACCCTAAGCCTCGTCTAATTGGATTAGATCTGAATTAGGTCTCCTTCCCCTTAAGCGTGCGACCCTATGGGCTCACACACACATAGACATGGCCCGAGTACTCCTACTCAACCAATAGCTGTAGCAGCCTCTAGCAAGACGTGTCAACTCCCATGTGTACGCAATGATCATATCAGACGAACCACCACAAACTCACATGCATGTTATTCTCTTGCCTCACGATATTTGGTCCACCTCGTTGGGTTAACACTTAACCCAAGCACGGCCATGCATTTCTTGATCCAATCATTCGAGTGGTCCAAATATCTCTCTCTCTCATGGAGAGGGCAATTCCATCTTGATTGACTATGCCTCACAACATGCTTCCTGACAGACCCGAAGACCACCTTTATGGCTACCCAATTACGAAGTAACGTTTGATAGTCCCAAAGTAGGCCATTTCACATCTTGAGTACATACGACAATCTCAGGTCCAAGGACATAACGTACATGATGTGTAAAGAGACAATAATAATTACATCTCATGTCGGGTCAATCCAGCCTCATGTCATACATGTGCCCACACTATTAGTTTGATATCTCCATGTCAATGACTTGTGAAACATAGTCATCAACCAATATGTGTGTTGATCTAATATTCATGTGTGTCCTCACATGAACTCCGACCAGGGACAATTACGAATAACCATATACAAGTAAAGAATCTCACAAACAATTCACATAATTGTCAATCGATACAAGTTGTCTTTAATGGATATTCATGAACACATAATATATCATGGATACAAGGCGATACAATCATCTCTATGATTATCTCTAGGGCATATTCCCAACAATGTGAGCAGAAAAGACCATCTTGCCCCTGGCAGTTGGCGAGGAGCTGAACTGCCGAGGGTAGGTAGAAGGGCATGAGAAGAATTGTAAAAGTCTACGGACTATAAATAGGCCCCGTGGGGCGTTGTAAAAGAACAAGAGTGAAATCAATAGAAGAGTGATTTGGTTTCGTATCCATCATTGTGTCTCGTTTTTAGTATTGTTCGGTGTTTCGTCCCTACCTGAGGGCTACTTCAGGGGTTACACCAACATTGGCGCCCACCGTGGTTGTGCGGTAACCCATGGCCCCAGGGCGAGGAAGACCCAAGGCCTCGGCACAGCCGGCCGGATCCCCTTCGTTGGATCCTCCGTCGGATCCCCGGCCGAGATCGTCACCCCGGCGGGGCAGGGCCAAAACGCAGCAGGAGATGTTGCTACCGGTCTAGGGGCTCTGACCGGCCCAGGAACATCCGTGGGGGGAGGCCTCGTACTCCATGAAGAGGAGGATTCGGAAGAGGACCTGTCAGATGAACAAGCAGGAGCCAACAATGAACAGGAGGAACGCGCCAGGCTCATGCAGGAGCTGAGTGACAAACAGGCTGAGCTGAGGTAGTTGAGGGCCCAGAAGGACGCAATGCTTAAAGGTGAGACAGCCAGGCGCAGGGAGGATTCGACCCGTGAGCAGTTGAAACAGGCCGAAATCGAAAAAGACAATTAATCTCCTACGGGACATCGCGCAGCTGGAACAAAGCGCAATATTACCTCAAGGGGGAGCCAGGACGAATACCCCTAGGGGAGGTGGCGGTCGATCCATCATCACCCCCTTTCGCCCGAAGCCGCAAAGAAAGCCCATGGCCTGTGGGCTACAAGCCCAGACTGTCGTTAGTCAACGGGAAAAACAGATCCAAGAAAGTTCATTGCTAGCTATGAGGCTGCGGTGCATTCGGCTGGGGGAGATGCCATTACCCTAGCAAAGTCGCCATCATGGTAGTGGAAGACATCGCCAAGACGAGTGGTACATTGCCCTTAAAATTCTGCCAAATCGAGTTGGAAGCGGTGAGGGAGAGCAATTGCTCATCACGTTCGAGGGCTTTCGGGCCATAAAAAAGGGAACCAGAGATTTCCTAAAGCTGAAGCAGGAAGATGGTGAATCACTAACGCCATGACGTAGAGAAAATAGTGCAACTTCGGGCTCGGACACGAATGTATCGGATGAGGTGGTCATTAAGGCCGGCCAGCTTGAGGGCATGGCCATTGGACGGTGTGCATCAACCTTTGACAGAGAAGAGTCGAAAACCTTGACTGAGCTATACGACCAGATCAAGAAATTCGCCAAATCGAGGAAGGCCCAAGAGGAGAAAGGCAAAATAGAAAAGATGAGAAGCAACAATCGCCACGCATACACCGAATGCAGGAAATTCTCGGAGAGACGGAAAGACATTTTGCCCTGGTCAACATGTGCAAGACGACTTACTCGGCGCAGTGAAACAAAATGAGTCAAGAACCAAATCCTCGGGACCCCCCGAACTCAAGATCATCCCACTCGAATAGAGGCGATTGGGGTACAAGAGGTAGAGGACAAGGAAGGGGTCGATAAATCCGAAAGTTCCGCATTGCTTTGTCTCAAGGAGAAGATGCGGGTCATTATAGCGGAGATTGCAAGTACAGGCAGATGGCCAAGGAGCAGAAGTCAAAGGACGAAAGCTCTCAGAGTAGCCAGGCACCAAAGCATGTATTCAACAACTTGAGGGAAGCAAATGTGTGCAGCCGAATGCATATTTCGGTTACCACCAAAGTCGCCACCGACTCCGTCCCCAACTCTTACAACAACAAGAAGTGCATCTGTCCCATCATCACCAAGTACTCCCGAACTACCCTAGCTATCCACAGCCTCAGGCCCCGTCAATGGCAGCATCCGCTCCAGCAAACTTGGAGCAGCAGCAACCAAACGTACAAATGAAGCCCGAAAGCAATCAGGACAACAGACTCGTAAACTCGGTGCTACCATCCCAGGGGAACATATATGCAATCACCGGGGATCCAATCTTGAGCACGAGAGCAAGAGAGCTAGAAGAGATTATGTGAGAAGAGTAAACACAATGACACCTAGACTAGCCTTCAATAGGCCAGCCTGGTCTATGGTCCCAATTATGTTTGACGAAAGTGACTTTCGGGTAAGAGACTACCCCTCACACGTGGAGTGCGTTTGTGGCAACCGCAAATGTTGACAAGTTCACATTGCATAACATCCTTGTGGACAACGGGAGCTCGACGAACATCCTATTCATCAAGGCCTTTCAGAGCATGGACATGGACCGTAGAACACTCCAGCCGGCTGGAAATGCCTTATTCGGTTTTGGAGGTAAGAGAATAGACGCCATCGGGAAGAAAGACATTGCTGTAACCTTCGGTGAGGTTGGGCTGTGCTGAACGGAGATAATCACCTTCGACATAGTCAACATATACTACCCATACACTGCGATATTTGGTAGAGGCACCGTAAGCAAGTTTGATGCAATCATCAAACAAATCTTTCTATGCATGAAGATACCCTCGCCATTCGGTGTGGTTACGGTCTGAGGAGATCAGAAGCAGCCCAATAGATAGATGCTAAGCCAATCCCGAGATATAGCATGATCAATGAGGTGACCTTGACCGGAAAAGGCGAAGAGGAAAAAGAAGAGGCCGGAACCAAAGACCGAAAAGGTCAGGGTGCCGAAAGTTGACATGGCCGCATCTACAAAAAGAGTCCCGCCGCCTACCACAGGCCCCAAAATAGAAATCATAATTGGCTCCGAGCTTCAACCTAATGAGGCCGCTCGATTGTCCTCATTCCTTGATGCCAATGCGCACGATATTCGCATTGTCCGCAGAAGACCTAAAGGGAGTAAGCCGAACCTTAGCTCAACATAAACTAAGTGTTGCGGAATCGGTGAAGCCAAAGAAGCAAAGATTGAGGAAATTATCCGAGGAAAGAAGCGCCGCTGCCAGCCAGCGTGAAGTCCAAAGGCTCTCGGATGCGGGGGTGATCGGACCAAAGATAGTATCCCGAATGGTCGGGCAAACGTGGTCATGGTCCGTAAAAATACATCCGATCCGAAGATCAAGAAATGGAGAATGTGTGTAGATTTCACTGACCTGAACAAGACATGTCCGAAAGACCCATATCCTCTACCAAGAATAGACACCCTAATCGACTTGGTATCAGCCGTGAAAGAATAAGCTTGCTTGATCAAGTTTCTCTAGGTATCATCGATACATCCCGAACCCGTAAGATGAAGAAAAACAAGCTTTTTCACTCCGCAGGAGACCTATCGCTTTCAAACGAATGCCGAGGGATTACGAAATGCTGGTTCTACTTTCTCCATAATGTCGGGCGAAGTGTTCAGAGACCGAACAAGAAGAAGAACCTGGTAAACTATGTCGATGACATAGTGGTAATCAGCAAAGGCCTAAAAAAACACATTGGTGACCTAAAGGAAACCTTTACTTAATCTAAGGCAGAGCGACCTTCTTTAGATGCAAGTCTTCCCTGACTATAAATACAAGAGACTTATAATCAGTTGCAATCACAGAAAAAATAAAGGGGTAACACCCAACAACTTCGCCTTCGGCTCTCTCTGTCTCTAACCCTAGCCACCGCCGCCGCTACACGCACGCCACCACCCCGACTCACACGCGCGCCTAGGATGCCGCGCCGCCCCGCGCCGCCACCCCCAACACCGCGGCGCCATGCCATGGCGCCGCCGACGCCCGTCGCCGCTGTCCCTCCCATCGCGGCTCCGACAACAAGCTTTTTGAACAGAACAATAAAATAAAATGACCATAACATGACTCAAGTCGTACATGATTATTAAGCCACAAAAGCAAAGCAAAAGCAAACAGCTGTATCGTCGAGGAAGAAGAACAAAAGGCAAAAGTCATCTCTGAACCAACCGTCTTTGTTAAAACCTGCTCGAAGGGCCAATCAACCTCTCATTTTTTAACCAAACAAACTATGCAGGAACAAGCTGTAAAGATGACTTTACAAAGACAAACATACCTCTTAGGATGACAAAACCATCATATCTCACTATTGTAGAAAAAGGAAATAAATGGTAAGTCAGCTTACTGTTGATGGTAGTTATCGTCAACTTTTAAACATGAAATGATTGATCATTTGAGAACAAGAACAATAGAAGATAGGGTTTATACTAATAATTTTCACAAGTTTTATATACACTCAGTTTTACAGTGAACTCTAGAAAACACCGGAATATCAGAAAGAAAATAGGAGAAATAGAGAAACCGAAGAAAAGGACCAAATCGTATGATACCGGCATAAGACTCTACACTATTCGGGACGTGGGGGATTACAAGGGACAGGGGTGGTCGTCACCACCTGCCGATGCCGCCGTCATCGTCCATCGCTTCGTCATTAAGTAATAGATATTTAGGGAATAAAAATAGGAATAAAATTGGAAATAGAATAAGGGATTTCTTTAGATACAAGTCTTCCTCGACTATAAATACAAGAGACTTGTAATCGCTGCAATCAATCAGAAAAATTAAAGCGGTAACACCCAACAACTTCTGTCTTCAGGCGCTGCTCTCTCTCTAACCCTAACCCTAGCCGCTGCGGTACACGCGTGCCACCATCGCTTTGCATCGACGCACGCGCGTGCCCTAGGGCGCCGTGCCACCGCTACGCCGCCCGTCGTCCCTCCCGCCGCACTCACCGGATTCCGCCCGCTTGCCCAAGGCACGAATATTTGCCCAGGGGCGAGAACACGGACTCTCTAAGCAAACAACTCATTTGCCCAGACCACCAATAAAGCGCCGCAAACAAAGACTCTCGGTAAACATGTATGTATGCCGAGGGGCTGGTATCGACACTCGGCAAATAAATTTATTTGCCCGGCCCGGAAGTCCAAATTTCCGGGCAAACAGCTTCAACTCGCAAACGCTTGTCGGCAGACGGAACCTCCACCGTTAGAGGTTTGCCCAGGCGCACGCCAAACACTCTAAGAACAGGTAGGAGTTTGCCCAGTGTTTTTTTCTTAGCCTCCCAAGAAACTTAGTATTTGCCGAGAACTAATTTTTCGCCCCGGGCAAACGTTTTTCTATTTTTAAGTTTTAGACCTTCAAAAATTTTGTGCCCTCTTAATGCAGCATGTAACACTTAATGTTAAAGTTTGGTGATTTTTTCATTAGTTTGATATATTTAACTAATTAAATGCATTTCAAGTCATTTTTTCAATTAACTCAAATTTGAACTGCAAGTGGTACAAATATTTGATAAAAATGAGTAAAAATTGATATTCATGCTATTTATCCCATGTTTAGGCCTTACACATGATATGAAGCAAAAATTCAAACATTTTGTTTAGCAAACACGACAAATTCACCGTGCGATAGCGGTTTAAAAATTCTAAAAAAATCAAACGAAGTCTGTAAATCATGAAATTTGGCAAGATGTCATGATATTGTATGTGGTGCATGTGGTAAAAATTTGAGAATGTTTTCGCACAAATTGTCACGTACGTTCCTCACAACCCCGCCACATCTCCTCGAAGAAGTTTCGTGTTTGTGGAGAAGGATCTGGTAGGATTTATAGTGAAAGCGACGGTCGAGTTGTGGTTTCACTCCGAAACTTTTTACATAGTCAATACTGATCAAATATTGTGTCATGTGAAAGGTTGGTAAATTTTCAAATTCGTTGGCTAATTTTTTTTTTTTTTTTTGACTCAATGAGTGCTTGAACTAATAGAATTTGACCTTAATTGCAAGAAATACTGATCTAAATTTAATGAAACAAATTTACATGCATTGTATAGTTAAATTAATAAGGTATTTGAAAATAATATCTAAACAAATTAAAAAGCTAGAGAAAACAAAAAATAAAATTTTCAAAAATTGTTTGCCCAGGGTTGCTCTCGGTAAACATGAATATTTGCCCAGGTCAATTTCAGGGCTCTCGGCATATAGGTCTTGTTGCCGAGTGCTATCGTGTAGTCTCGGTAAAGTTTTTTATTTTTCTTTAACTAGTTGCCGAGAGCAAACCCTGGGCAAATGAAACTAGTTGCCTAGTGCTAGCACCCTCGGCAAACAGATCTGGGTCAACGAACCAATGGCACCCACACACACGCACTCAGGCAGACACACACACAGCCGCACTCAGACAAACTCACACACGCACTCAGCCGCCGCTGCTCGCCCACTCGACCGCGCGCCGCCGCAGCTCGCCCAGATCGCCCGCCCGCTGCCGCTGCTCGCCCGCCGTTCGCCGCCGCAGCTCGACCCAGCTCGCCCGCCCGCCGCCGCATCTCGCCCTCCGCCGGCCGCCGCAGTTCGCCCTCCCGCCCACGATTCGCCGGCGCCGTCAGCGTCAGGCAGGAACTGGAACTGGGAGTTGTCGTCGTAGCCGGTGACCAAGATGTACGTGCAGTCGTAGCCGGCGCCGTCAGCGTCAGGCAGGAACTGGGAGTCGTCGTCGAGTCCAAACACGGCGGCCGGGAGGAACCTGCGTCAGGCAGGAACTGGGAGTCGTAGTAGAGTCCCGCCGACGCAGCTCGCCCTTCCGCCGGTATCTTGGTGTGTGTTATTTATTCAGAGTTGCAAGTACAGTTTGCAATTAAAATGTAAGTTCAGGAGGATTAGAAAAACACACACGCTGCTTGTATCGATGCAGCTTTTCGCATGATATCTAGTTTGCTTTCTATATTCGTTCATCTGAAGTGTAACACCCGGAAATTTACAATTTTTAAAAATAGTTTAAATTGATTTAATTATGTATTTTTATGCCATGTCAATGTAGGAGAAATTGATAATTTTATGAAATTAAAATCAAATATAAGGCTAGACACATGTTGATGCATACATGCTGCTGCATTTTTCTTTTTGTGAGGTGTGTCCTTAATTTAAACTCAAAGGTGAATTCGATTTTCCTTTTAATTGAGCTAGAATTCTTAAACTAGAAAATAGAAAAGCAATTCTATTTCCTCTCCCCTCACTTCTTCTCTTTCTGGCTCAATCCGGCCCAAAACGGTGACAGCAGCCCCAGCCCAGCAGCGTCACAGCACCGGCCCAACTTTTTGTGGCATAGCAGGCCCAGCCTGGAAAACCCACACGTGCCGCGCACGTGAGAAGCTTCTCATCCCCTACCTCCGTTCGACTGCCCGAGAGAACCGGACGACACCGTCATCGCCCCGATCCGACTTCTTCGGCGTCCTGGCGACTGTGGACTGCGCGTCCCTCGCCCTCCTCTGTCTAAATAGGCCGCCTCCAAACCCTAGCCCTCACTTACCCATCCACGGCGCCGCCTTTCACCCTAGCACCACAGAACGGCCACGGCTCGCCATTGCCGCGCTACGGAGCTTGGAGTCCGTCATCTCGCCGCCTCACCGTCGATTTCCGGCCGTACGTCTTCGAGTCCCTAAGCGTCGTAAGCATGTCCGCAGCCGTATTCCTTGGTCAATTTTCGTTTCCAGTCATTAATGTCACGTCGCCGGCGTGTAGGACCTCCGCCGACCGCCGTACTCCGTTGCCCGCCGCCAGCAATCCGAATCCGTCCTCGTCGACGCCGTTGGTGAGATCCTCGACCCACACTTTACTTTTCCGTACCTCGAAGTTAGAGAATAAGGCCCTAGAACCCTTGCTGCGCGCGTCGGCAAGTTCCCTTGCCGCCGGCCATGGCCGAGCGCCGCGTCGCCGCGCGTTCCCACCTCACAACACCGCTGCAGCCGACATAAACGCTCCAGCCGTGTCCGCGAGGCCGCCCGCTCCCTTCCTGTGCCATCCGCTTGACCCGCCGACGCCCGGAGCGCCAATCCGGCCAACTCCGGCGGGCATGCATGCCCGCCGCCATGGCAGCCACCGCGCGCGTCGCGCGTTCTCACCGCGCGAGCCCTTCCTCGTCCTAGATTTGTCCACCATCTAGTTCGCGAGCCCGAGAGCTGCACTCGGGTGCATTCGGTTCTGCGAATGGAGGCTTGTAGCGCCCAATCGTGTGTCTCCGGCGAAGCTCCGCCGTGCCCGTGCGGCGGCGCCGCCGCGCCTGGCCCTGTAGCCGGCCGGGATACCCTCCCATGAACCCTGATCTAATCTCGGCCGTCATCTTTGAATCTGACGGCCAGAAACAGAAGATACCCCTTCGCTGGTCATTTTTTTTAAAGAGACCCCGAACTTTTACGCGCTACACCCGGTAATCTATAGTTAATCTCGAATAAGCCCCTGTCCACAGTGAAAACCCGGTTTTGATTTATTTTAATTCGGGAATTAAGTTCAGTCTATTTACAGAATTGCCATTGTCTTTAAATGCCTATAACTTTGTCATTTTAACTCCAAATTGATCCGTTCAAATTGCGTTAGATTCGTAATTCGATTCTCTATGCGTTGGTATAATAGTTCAGTATTTTAGAGACAGTTAATTTTCGTAATTAGAATAAATTAATTATCTCGCCTATAGGAAATCTTGTAAAATCCGTAACTTATCCGTTGTAATTCCGATTTTCGTGATCTTTACGTCTATGTGATCGTAGCGACACGTAGATTAGTTTTATACACTTTTTGTACTGTTTTATCACTGCTGGTGTACTGTTCTAATTTAGACTTGTTTTCTTCGTGCATGATTGTCTTTGGATGCGTGTTTGTTGATTTATTATCGAAGTTTAGACGGTGAGCAAGATTACGGTGATCAAGAGCAGTTTTCTAAGGATCAGCGGTGGGTCAGCAGGACTTCGATAATCAAGGCAAGTATAGTTTTGGGAATTTCTCGCTCATTATTACCATGATCTTGTGACCTAATTAATGTCTATGCTATAATTGATAAAATGGTAATAATTTAACCACATAAGATCTTGTCTCAGAATCGATGTATCCTGGACTTACAAGATAACCGGTGGGGGGTTAAATGACTCGACTTTAATTCCTCAAAGATCATTTTTCTAGCGAGTTTGGAGGAAGTGCCGAATTGGGTATAGTATAGCCCCCCGTCCATATATATGTGTGTATAGGCTGCGGTTATGTGCCATATAGGAAGGGTGGGTCCTATATCGACGACTTAGCGCCCAACTTGTTAGACGAACCTTTGGGGGCTTCATAGTGGTTTTTTCGTTGTCTTGGGCCTTGCAAACCCATACATTTAGGAATCACGACTCACGGTGAATGTGTACACCTCTCTGCTAGCAGAGTTTGAAAAACTAGTATACTAGCCTTGCTCAAGGACACGAGCGGCCATGGACCACTTACACTAAAGATGATGACGCTTATATTGTTAAATCATTTACTCATATTTATCACTTATGCTTATTTATTATTATGTTACAATGATCATGATATTATGGGAAAGTTACTATCTTGCTATACTTGTTGAGTTCGACATGAACTCACCCTTGCTATTTCACCACACCGGACTCGGATCAAGGATGGAATGAGGATTACCGCCAGAGTACTAGACTTGTGGACCGCCAAATGACGCATCTCGTTCTTGGAGCTTCCACATAAGAAAGTTGGAATTAGTTTCATTCTTTTGAGTTTTTGTTTTAATTCTATGTAATAAGCATTGTTATGATACATTCCAACAGTTTGTCACCTCATGTGTGTTTCCGTTTTCTGGGCACACATAAGGGTTATATATATATATATCCAATTTGCTCTTTTAAATTGGGTATGACATGAAGCGAGTTGGTATAGAAGCAAGTAGCAGACTTGGGTGTTTCCTTGCGCAAAAACTGGGATTCAAGCATTTTCTTCTGTCACATGCTGCTTATAAGTAAAACGTTGTCAATTTTGTGAAAGAAAGCAATATGTTCAGCTCCCTCATTTTGTGAAAGAAAGCAATATGTTTCAAACGGCTGCTACTGCTACTGACAGAGTGATGGTATACATGCATTGGTATGTTCAGCTCCTCATTATGTCTGAACATGTTATTTTTCTTGATAGGTACAAGTAAACCCTCCTTTTCTTTTTTGTAAAAAGCATAATATTTTTTAACTGTCAATGTGGAGCTGTGGATTTCGACCTTTACCCTTATTCTTTTTTGAACTGTAATTATTAGATTCTCATTGGAAAAAGAACCCTCATTGCTATCTCATTGGAATTTTGTTATAATCAAGTCGACTGGACAAGGCAAAGATGTCAGCAGAGTAGGAAATTTAAACATTCAATGGATGGTTTATTTATTTGCCATGTTTTTATTTCTTGAGCTTTAACAGCTTGCTGGGTTACTAATCAACATTTTTTTTGTTATTCAGCAGGTGGCTGTTTTTTTGCTGATTCAGCTGGCTGTTGGTACTGAAATGCTGGAGCCTTTGTTTTTTTTTATCAAAATACAAATTAGGGATAATAGGACATCGGCACATTGCTAGCACTACTCTGATGTTCAAATTACAATCAAACATGTGAAAATAAAATAATTCAAATAATATGTCAGTCTGTTTCATTCGGTAGGATACATTCATGTCTCACTTTAGAAAATCACCATGATGATTTTTCCTTGTATGCATGCACAGAGTACATATTTGTTATTATTCTGAACAATTACACGCACAGATAGCACCTGGAAGTGCAGCTTTTGACTTTCTCAACCTTTTCAGCTTTTTTACACAGAAACATGATATTGCAGTTAAGTTACAGAAACATGACTTTCTGAACAATTTCTCGCAGTCCTTTTGTGGTCAGCCAATGCCTCCGCCGCCACCCAACCTTTTTACTCCGACGGCTGCTGTTGGAACTCCGGTAAGTTTGCGTTTGGTACCGCTACTTCCTAACATAGAACACACTTGCAACTAGAAATCCTGTATGACACATGCAATAACTTCTCCTTTGTGCAGAAATTATCCGCGGCATCAAATTCGCCATCTCAGCAGGGCACACCGCAGCAGGGCACACCACAGCAGGGCATGCCGGGCGGATCTTCTTCCCCATGGGACCCTGGGCGCTGGCGCGGCACACCTCCTTCGTCATGTCCTCTGCAGCAGTAGGTGATGGACTTGTGTTGTTTGGTTTGAAATGCAGTAGGTCATGGACTTGTGTTTGTTTAGTTTGTGAACATGAGAAAACTTGAGAGCTTTGGTCCAACACTTTGTTTGATTTGTGGACTCGTGGTGATATTTGTGACTACACTTGTGATATGTGAGATTTGTGCTGTGATATTTGTGATATATTTGTGTCATATATGTGATATATATCTGTATTTGTGATTTGCATGAGTGGAAACCAAAAAAAGATTCTTGGTAAATCTGGCAGGTCCGACAGCTTTTTCGTTCAATTTCCCAGATTTGCCGAGGGCTTATGCCAAAACACCGGGCAAACATGAGCTGTTTGCCAAGCTGCCGGGTCACAAACACCGGGCAAACACGAGCTATTTGCCGAGAGCTGATCCGTGGAACACTGGGCAAACAAGAACTGGTTGCCGAGAGCTGCACCGCGGAACACTGGGCAAACGTTTGCCCAGTGCCCCGCAAAAAGCCCTCGACATACCTCTGGTTGCCGACCCCCTAGTTGCCGAGGGTGTTATGCCGAGGGTTACCCTGGGCAAACGGTTTGCCCAGGGTATTTCCTTAATTGCCGAGGGCTTGAGGCACTGGGCAAACGTCTGTAATCCGGTAGTGGCGGCTGTGACAACAAGCTTTTGAACAGAACAATAAAATAAAAATGACCATAACATGACTCAAGCCGTACATGATTATTTCAAGCCAAAAAAAGCAAAAGCAAAAGCAAACAGTTGTATCGTTGAGGAAGAAGAACAAAAAGGCAAAAGTCATCTCTGAGCCAACCATCTTTGTTAAAACATGCTCGAAGGGCCAATCAACCTCTCGTTTTTTTTAACCAAACAAACTATGCAAGATGTAAGGATGACTTTACAAAGACAAACATACCTCTTAGGATGACAAAACCATCATATCTCAACTATT
Source organism: Hyparrhenia diplandra (assembly GCA_015847255.1). Taxonomy (NCBI): domain Eukaryota; kingdom Viridiplantae; phylum Streptophyta; class Magnoliopsida; order Poales; family Poaceae; genus Hyparrhenia; species Hyparrhenia diplandra. The sequence continues at coordinate 363,029 of JADLZK010004440.1, read as the reverse complement.
GTAGAAAAAGGAAATAAATGGTAAGTCAGCTTACTGTTGACGGTAGTTATCATCAACTTTTTAACATGAAATGATAGATCACTTGAGAACAAGAACAATAGAAGATAAGGTCTGTACTAATAATTTCCACAAGTTTTGTATACACTCAGTTTTACAAGTGAACTCTAGAAAACACCGGAATATTAGAGAGAAAAGAGGAGAAATAGAGAAACCAAAGAAAAGGACTAAATCAGGGAGATTGGAGTAAATTCCAAGGGTCTAAATGACAAAAGAAGACAGCCAAGCGGCCGGGGCCCACTGCTAACAGTGAGGTCAGGCGGCACCCTCCTAGTGTCCTGCTTCTGGAATCTTCTTAGAACCAACTTATGGAGTAGATCTACACTGTCCAATCAAATCGGTTTGATCTAAGGGCTGAGATTCATCCTAGGGGCCATAAAACCAAGGGCAGACCTCACCCCTAAAACTCTAATTCAAGCATCGATAATTCAATTGAGAGTCCTGAATTTCGAGATCAAGTCCGAGCCATAAACCTTAGTTCTTCAAAGTAGTTCTAGTTCTAGAGAGATTAGCTACGTAGTAGTAGATTAGAAGGACATCCAAGTCTAGAAAGACTTGAGCTTCACTGTCAAGGTGTTTCATAGGTACATTATTATATCTTTTGATATATTTATTACTCAAGTTCATCTATGATATTGTTCTTTATCTTTATTATATTATCTATTGAATTGTTTATTGTTTGATTTAATATGTCTAGTAGTGTGGGATACCTATATCAGGGGTACCCTAAGCACGTGACTAATCGCGGCAAAATCCCGAGCCGCACTCGGTCCAGATCGGCCTTAATACGAGCTCAGCCCACAAGGAGACTTCACGCCGACGCAGCTCGGAGGAGGCCGTGCTACAGACTCCAGACTGCACGAGCTCCTCCGCATGAGCTCTTTCCGTCTCGTACGAGCTCTTTCGCACGAGCTCTTTGCGCCTAAACGAGCACGAGGTCATCAATCGAGCCCTCTCGCCTCGTACGAGCTCTCCCGACAACGAGCTCTCCTCCGTCCACACGAGCCTCGGAGACCAAGCGATTTCCGTCTCGCGACGAGCTTGAGCTCGGCTCCTGCGCAGCCTTCCCCGAAGCCACCGGGTATAAAGTTAGGCCAACCACTCGCCTGACCGACAAATCCGTGGTACATCCAGCGTACACCCGAGCCATGCCGACAAGACGCGTTCCTACCCCGATTGACGACGGGACACGAAGACAGGACTCCGCCCATCCCCGGGAATACGGCGTACGGCGACGACTAAACTTCTTCCGTAGCTCGCGCTCCTTTTACGTTTCCTTTTTCCTTTCGCTCCCGGGGGTTTCCTCCTGTACATCCCTTGCGCTATAAAAGGGACCCCTCGGCCACCCGGGAGGGGCTTCTCCCGCACAGAAAAACTCCACGACATTCATACGCACACAGCACGAACAGAGACTTGGGAGCCGGCCTCCCTCTCTCGAATAGCTTGTATTCTCCCCGATACGAGCATTTGAGCTCGGCCACATAGTGACTCCAACTGGAGACTGGACTAGGGCACCGATTTGCCCGAACCAGTATAAACCATGCGCTTGTGTCCCTTGAGCTAGGCCATCGAAGTCCCACACGAGCCATAAGATTGTACTGTATCTGTGGCATACCCCCGATAATAGATCACGACAAGTAGAGTTATATATTTATTATGGATTGCATGCTTAGGATTGTATAGCCCTCATCTTGTAACATGCAAGATAGGTGTTATAACCTATGTAAGCGTGATGCTTATATATGTTATATCTGCAAATGCGCGTTATATGCTGAGTATAGGTGCTACCTTTGACATTGCCAAACAGCTCTAGACAAGAATACCCTAAAGTAGAGCCAAATTTGCTTTACAGGCTACAACTTTAACATTTTTTTATTTATCAAAAAAAAAAAAAAAAACTTCAACTTTTCCCACCCATTATCCAAAACACTCGAGTATTGCCATGAAATTCCCCAGGGCCCAGGGAGTTGCGGTTGTCCAAAGGCAGCGGCCCAGGGCCCATGGACTCGCGGCTGGCCAATGGCAGCGGCCGTGCGAGGAAGTGGAACAGATATCTAGTGGGCCAGCATTGATTCACGGTGTGATCGAATGTATACCACAGCCCGATCACAAGCATCCAATCATGGTGCGAATTGATCACGGCCCAATAATCCCAGACCAAACGGAACATTAGTTGAGCAATATGTGTCTTTCCTTCAACTAGGATGCTGCCAATGTACTCATGTATATACCTATACAACACGTGCAAAATAGTGGATCCCCAGGTGCGGACCTATTGTTGTGTGCGATACTTCATTTCTTCTCCCCAGGTGCTGCTTGATATATACTTGCATAAGCAAGAAGCTTAACTGCATAGCACGGAGCAATCCTACAGTTCTCAAAATGGCTGTGCTCAAAATGGCTGTGCTCACAAGTCAAAATGGCTGTGCTCACAAGTCAAAATGGCCGTGCAACCTGAATCGTGTAGTGTTATGTCAATCTGCAAATGGAGAATTACAGAGGGAGGGAAAACCCGCGGAGGTATTTGGAGTCAACCCCAGACTCACGGAGCAGAGCAACCCGTCCTGTCCGTGCAACCTGCACAAGGCATGGGCAGAGTACACGTAGTTATTATTGCAATATATTCCAAGCATCTTATCACACTTTAGCATTGGATCAAGTCCTCCAGACATAGAAAACATGGGCATTTTTGCTCATGGGTCAAGAATGTAATGGGGTAATGGTAGGCATAAATGTGAATTAGAAGCTCAGTAGTCAGTACAAACCTCACAGATACCATATTGCTCCAGCATCTTTTGCAATCTAACCATTCTGTCAATGTCTCCGGTGAGCTGCATATGCCAACAAGGTAAAGATGAACCATATGGTGTTTCTACTGTACCAAGGATTTTATACAGGTAGATTAAATTGTCATGATTTTGGAATGATATTAGAGTGCTACATGAGGTAAGTGCAAGTAAACCTCCTTTCAATAATACTTACCAGTAGTGTAATTGTGTGGTCTGATATGTCAACTTTCTGTGCCTCAAAAATCTGAGCAATATCTAAGACATCCCTTCGGGCTGTAGCATTTGCGGCAACCTTTATGATCATTAACTCTCTACCAACAAATGGTAAGTGAGTAAAATCCTGGACCTGAGAAACCAAAATGATTTTCAGCACTTCTATAACAATCAGGCAAACTACAATGTTAATTTTTACCTCATGAACATCAATGAGCTTGTACAGTTGATGTACTAGCTTGGCAATTGATTCATCAGTTCCAGGAACAACAGTAGTGATGCGAGAAGTTCCTTCTTTTGCAGCTGGGCCAACAGCAAGACTCTGCGAAAGTGATGGTTACTGTTTAGCAAGGGCTGGATTATTGCAATAACCAAAATAAAGGGAGCATGTAAAATACAGAATTGGTTTGAACAACCTGAATATTGTAGCCCCTTCTGGAGAAAACACCTGTTACAACATTCAGAACTCCAGGGACATCATTCACAAGAATTGATAGAGCAAGGAGCCAAAGGCCCTGCCGGCCACCCCAGGTTCAAAACCTGGTGACCGCGTATTTCCGTGCAAAATGCATGGGAATGAGGAGAAAAGGCTCCTTAACTCAAAAAAAAAAAAAAAAAAAAAAAAAATGTGAACAAAACCCTGTTGGCTGAAGCAATAAGAAATTGCTAGTTTAGTTTAGAAATAGGTACATTTAGTTGCAGTAATTGTATTTTAGATACTTCACTGTGAACCATAATTTGGTTATATGTAATGTAGTCTCAAATTTGGATTCCGGTACTCATGAGGTCATGCCTTTTAATTTAAGAATAACTTCTAGTAAAATGAGTACATCTAGATGTGGATCTATAGCTAGCATCAAACAGTTCAAAGTCATTAGAACACAAGACCGTACATCACCATCTGTCATAACACCCCAATGAGCATCCAGAATTTGACTTGTCGATGAGAAGCTTTCATAAGGTTCCACTGGATAAACATCACCCTGGGTAGAAGACAAGCACATATAAAAAACTCATTAAAAATTCAAACTAACAGTGTGAGACTGATAATAGGTATTTCGAGAAAGCATTTACACCAATAAGAAAAAGAATGTGTGAGTATTTTCTTACTTTAGTAATTATTGATACTGCCAAAATACTTAAAGAGCCCAAAAACAAATTAAGTAATGCATTCGTGCTATTTGACTGCAATGTCAGATATGTGCAAATACGTGCACACATACAAGGTTCACATTTTGGAAGGACTAATGTTACTAAACTATCAACAGCAGTAAGAACGTTTCCTCAGAAAGACAAATGGAGTTGTACTTACTACAGTACTTAGTACCCAATTCAACAGAATGAGCACCAACTGAAACTAATTCGAGGAGATGAACCAATTGTCCACATGAAGCTAATCAATAGGAAGCATAAAACTAGGGAAATATCAGATGAAAAGCTTCATTACAGTGATGAGAAGCTAAATCACATATATAAATCATTGTCAGATCACAATTGAAGTTTCTTACCCCTGAATATTCTTCTGAATTCTGATCGATTTCCCTCGCACCAGTGTTTTGCCGGAAATTTGAAGGTATTGCCACCTCAAGATCAGGATAAGAAGCTACAGAGAACCTCCAAAACGGAGCAGTTTCTCCCATTCTCTCACGGCGCAAAGCTATCTATAAGACGAATGTTCATTGGGTCTAGTAAACAACAAGATCATTGTATATTTTCACTATTTTCTGAACAAGAATGACCTTGCCAGAACTAGCAATTTCTCTGATCCCATATTTGCTTAGAGTCTTCTGCATTGCAACCATCTTTCAGGATCTCCAGTTACCTATAACAAAACGACAAAGAACCATAAGATGGACAACATGAGTAATCTTCGAGCCAAGACACACCAAAGATATTACCTCAATAGTTAGTGTATGGTCTGAAAGATCAACCACTTCGGCTTTGAAAATGCGAACCAAACCCATTATCTGCATTCACAACTAGAGATGTCAGCCAACAAAGTTTAGCAACTGCCAGGTCCACAGACCTGATCTGTAATGTCCCTGTTGTCAGTTTCAAAATTTCTATATACAAAAAATTGATCCACATTTAATGTTCAGTTTGAGTTACAGTTACAGTTACAGGGCAACAAATGCAGATACATTTTGAAAGATGTGTATGTTTGTACCTCAGGTAGCTTTTCTTGCTCTGCATTTACTTTTATAAGCATAAGTTCTCTTTCAACTTGTGGTTCCATTGATAAGTCATCAACCTGTTTATAAATATAAATATTAAGCTCTGAGTACAAGATACACTGTTGAACAGAAACAAGCAAAAAACAAAAAGCAATGAGTTTCACAGTGTATTAGTTATCAATCATTCTATAAGTCAAATGGTACAGGGACATGACTAACCTTTATGACATTAACAAGTTTGTTTAGTTGCTCTATGACCTGGTTCAATATTTTGTCTGTTCCTGACACTACTATTGTAAATAATGCTTTATCCTTGTTCAACCCAACAGCCAATGACTCGATATTATATCCTCTTCTAGCAAAAACCCCAGCAATTCGATTGATCATCCCACTTTCATCACCAACAAAACTGATAGCGTGTGACGCTTTATAACCCTACAAATTAAGGCAAATTCATCGAGGCACATCAGTGAGAAAGTGCAGTAAGCGATGTTAAAAACAAATAATTAGTTGTATAGGCTTAATAGCACTTTGCTAGCATACAACAGAGAATAGTTTTTTTTCAATTGATATTGATCAAACTGAACTTGAGAAGAAAAAAAATAGGGATTCCATGTGCATTTGGTATCTCAATCTTTACTAAAAATCCTAAATAGAACAAACAAAGTATATAACAAAATAAAATATATAATTAGTGCACATGAAACATGACTTATGGTGCAAATATTTCAAATTAATGAAAAAGGTCATGTGTGTATAAGTTCCCTATCACAAGAACCCGCTGATTGCGACCATGTTCAATGTAGTATTGCTAATAATGTACTATAAACAATTGAGCTTCAAACTGTCACAGACCGTTCGATTGGCGGTTGTGATACGTCACCAACGGTCGGGCGAGGCGGAGAAGGTGGCGTAGGGAGCGGCGGTGTCCCGGCGACGGCGCCTCCAGGCGGCGGCGCGGGCGACAGGCGAGTGGCGGCGTGGTGGCGGATGGGCGGCGCTGCGGCAGTGTGCGGCGGCGGGGGGCGCAGGGCATTGGCGGGCGTAGGGAGAGAGATAAGGACTATTTTTATTGCTTGCTTATCCCCAAAGAGATTACATACTATAGCCCGGCTAGTAGGACTTGTAATCTAAACAATCTACTATAAGGTTTCCTTATACGATTGGAATACCTTTTTACAAGAAATATTTATTTATTTCCTATTAAAGGTCTTCCTTATCGACTTTTTTGTGACCACCACCAACCTCCCACACACACCCCAACACACACACCCCTCTGTCCCTCCCCCTCGTTGAAGATTTTGTTTCTCACAATCCAAATACTCCAACGCATGGGACTGCCGGACTGTCGGTCCTATCAGGCTCCAGCAGGACTGACAATTCAAAGGGAGATGGTCCACTGTCGGTGATAAGCTAATTTACTGAATGGATCTTCAAAATAAAATATTATCGTGACAGAGCACTCACATGTGATGGCTGGAGCCACTTGACGAATCGCACAAGAATCTAGGATCGGGGGCAACTTGCCTCCTATCACGGACTGGTTTCATCAATAATAAGGGAATCTAAGCAATATAGATCAATGGTTAGGTAAGACCTGCAACTCTGACATCAAGTTCTCTACCTAAAAATAGAAATAATATATACCTCGACTAGACAAAACATTTGTAGGAGCAGTCATGAGAGAATCTATGTAGAGATTATGCACCCACGTAAAAGCGAAAAAAGAAACAATGCTGATAACTAAATTTTCTCTATATTTGTATCCTCGTAGTAAAAATAAACCCTGTGTACTAGACTCCTTTGCTCTTTACGTTTCAATATACCTTTCCTGTGTTCCCATTAAAAAAACTATGCACCCACCGAACAGTCAAACATTAGGAAAACCCGTTAAGATCTATTTTATCAAATTAGAATTATAAGATTCATCATAGAAAATATTTTATTAGGTGCTCATTTTATATCATAAATTTTGTTACTCTTTTCTACTCCCTAGGCTCCAAATTATATCAAAAATGTATAAATAAAAAAAAGTCAAAACGACTTATAATTTGAAACGGAGTGGGTATAAAGTTTGTCAAATTTTAAAAACTTTGACAGGCACGGATTCTAGGAATTGATTTATTTAGAACCAAAGGGAGTACTAGCTAGACTAAATAATGTTGTCAGTCCTACACCTACCGGTAGGAATTGGGATCCTCTCCAATAAACGGTGTCATGCTTCCTCGGTTACTTATGCAGTAGTCCCGCAGGGAGGACTTTGGAAGGCTGCTCGATCTAGCCACGCCACCTGCTTTCCGCATTGGAACTGAGGTACACCTTGCTTCCTTGATCTCGTGATTTTCACAGTAACTTTGAACCCGTGCTTCGTTGCTTCGGCTATCAGTCTGAACATACTGTAATTTTGCTGCTGCTTGCGGTGATGCTCTATCTATGATGTCAGTAAGCTGATCCACTTCATCAGGAGGAACGCTATGCCAATGGACAAACGGTTGCAGAAAGCAGCCGTAACCGGTGATGTCAACCCTAATGAAGGACCTTGTTTCTGATTCTGAGGATCCGGACGTGCTGCTTGGAAGGACTCCACAGGGTAACACCTGCCTTCACATCTCTGCCATCCATGGCCACCAGGTGTTCTGCACGGACGCCGTGGGTCTGAACGCGTCGCTCCTCGACCAAGTCAACGCAGATGGTGAGACGCCTCTTCTCACTGCCGCTGCAAGGGGCCGTGGTACATTAGCTTCTGTTTTACTGGGGCACTGCCGTGTTCATCCGCAGCGCAGCGAGACAATCAAGAGGCAAGACGTGAACGGGTGCAACGCGCTGCACCACGCCATCCGAAGTGGACGCTGGGAGCTCGCTCTCGAGCTGATAGAAGCAGAGCCTGCCCTGTCGGAAGCGGTGAATGGACGGGGCGAGTCACCTATGTTCATCGCGGCAATGAGAAATTTTGAGAAGGTGCTTGATAAATTGTTGGAGATTCCTGATTCGTCTCATTCGGGAGGCTGTACCTTTAATGTGCTTCATGCTGCCGTCAAAATGGAAATTCAGGTGAGATCTACGCTAGCTTACTTTGTGTTCGTTCCTTAAAATACTACATATCTGCTTCCAATGTAATTCAACTTTGTGTTCGTTCCTTGATTTGCTTTCAGCTGTCGCTAAAAAGGTTATCGAGAAACGTCCTTTTCTAGCCAGAGAACTAAATGGAAAGAAGCATACTCCAGTGCACCTGGCCGCGCATGAGAACAAGGTTGACGTGCTTTTACAGTGTTTTTGGAACATGATCCGTCTTTAGGGTATCTTATCTCCACAGGCACAGATGGAGGTGGTTCTCCTCTTCTTGTTATCGCAGCATCTCAGGGCAATGTTGGTGTTGCTCGGGAGCTTCTTAAACATTGTCCTGATGCTCCCTACCGCGATGAAGATGGCAACACATGTCTTCATGTAGCTGTAGAATCTGGCCAGACCAAGTTTGTAGAGTTTGTCCTAGGGTCTCAAGAACTTCAGCATCTTATTAACATGGTGAATAAAAATGGAAAAACTGCTCTGCATCTCGCAGCCATAACTCGCCACATGGGCATGCTCGATGCTTTTATGCTTCACCAAGACAAAGACGAAGCAGTGATCGACAATGCTGGCAACCACGCCAGAGCTTTAATGGAGGTACCGATCTTCAGCTGCCCCTTCATGTATAATACAGCCAATCCGTTCTAATTTCTAGGTCGTCCTAACATTTTTAGACACATAGCTTTACTGTAGGTCTGTAGCTTTTACTAAGTATCAAAACATAATATATATCTACACACACAGCAAAACCTATGCATATCAGATATATAGGTTTTGCAACTTTATAGTTCATAAATATTTTATTTAATTCAGTTTAGAGGCTCAAATATTCATTTTAAACTACTAGATTATAAAATTTTATTTAAAAATTTTAAATTACCTTGAATATGCAATAGTCTATACCAATGTTGTAGTTTTTTTTTTTTTCATCTTTTTTATTTAGTTATTAATATTTTTGAATATATTTGTATTTAATCTTTTTTATTTAATTGTTAATATTCATAAATATCTTTTTTTATTTAATTGTTAATATTTTTAAATTAACATTGTTTGTACAGTTTTTCTTTTTATCCGAGATGATTTAGACATCCAAAATCTTTTTTGAAGTTCTCTAATCTAGAAATTCAATTTCTTTGAAGTTTTCAAACAACCTCTGATGTGGACATGGTTTGCTCCCCAAAGCTCTAGTTCTCAACATGATCTATAACTTTGTAGTAGTCAATTTTTTATTTGAAATCGGAGGCCCGAATTTTGTCATTTGAAACTTTTAGAAATTAGTATATTAAAATCTTAAAAATATTGTCAACTAAATTTAGTTGACCATATTGATAGCTATATCTTTGGTGTAGACCATATCAACATCAGAGATCCTTTGGAAAATTAAAAAACAATGAATTTCAAACTTAAAAACAAATATTTGGGCATCTAAATGGTCTCGAGATAAAAAAAAAAATTAACTATTAAGTTATATATCTTATTGCAAACTACAACTTTTATATAGACTATGTCAACATCCTTGGTTATTTAAAAAATTTAAAAATGAATTTTAAATTTGAAAGTTAAAATGAACATTTGAACCTCTAAATACATAACATAGAAATTTATCTTATCAACTACAAAGTTGTAGTAAGAAAACCTCAAAATCCCATTGACATAATAACTGGAAGTGGGAGAAGAGGAATTACCCAGGCATATTGATATGTATGTTCCATAAGAAAAGAAATAGAAATGTTTAGATATAATAAGGTTTGTATTCATATGACTTCATATCAAAAAGTAATATTTTTTATATAAGTGAGAGACCCAATTTACAGGTGAGTCCAACTGCCACAACAGCAAAATCATCCAAGAAACAACTTTGACATGATTAATGGGGGTTTTTTTTCCCAGTTTCAAACAATTAAGGTATGTTAGTTGTCTGGTACTAAGGCTCGATAGAGTTTCCCAAATTGAGCAACTCGTTTGAGGGGGTGAAATCGAACTTTACTCGTTTTTTAAACCCTCATTTAATATGTCAATCTAAATGCATGTTTGTTTGAGTTTTCTGAAGTTGTTTTTGCCTTTCCAAAAACCTATAATAAACAATATAATGTATGGGCCCCGTACGTGGTCTGTTGTTTTCTACAGTAACTAATTCAAAAGTTTTGGGAACATTTGTATTAGATGGCAGAGGATGCCGGTTCCACTAGTTCGTTAGAAGGAGCAACTACTGATTCTTCAAGACAATCTGCAATTGACACGGATCTTCTTGAAGCAGCCACAACTGGAAACTCCACAATATTAATGCAGCGGCTTTCACAAGATCCGGCTTTGCTGCTTGGAACAACTCCACGCGGGAACACGTGTCTCCACATCGCCTGCATCCATGGCCACGAGATATTCTGCAGGGACGTCCTGACGCTCAACCAGTCTCTTTCTCTACTCACCGCCATCAATGCCGACGGTGAGACGCCGCTGCTCACTGCTGTGATAAGGGGCCGGACGACTTTAGCTTCTGTTTTACTCAAGTGCTGCAGTGACCAGAACCTGACCAAGACGATCCTGAAGCAAGATAAGCACGGATGCAACGTGCTACACTACGCCATCCGCAGTGGACACAAGAAGCTTGCGCTGGAGCTGATAGAAGCAGAGGGCGCCTTGTCGAAAGCTGTGAATAAATGTAACGATTCACCCATGTTCATGGCGGTGATGAGAGATTATGTGGATGTCTTCGAGAAGCTGTTGTCCATCGATGATTCTGCTCATGCAGGAGAATTCGGCAACAATGTTCTACATGCTGCTGTCAGAAATGGCAATTCAGGTGACCTATGCATACACCACAAGCCGAAATAGGATTGTTTTTTTGTTTTCACAGTCCTACTATCTTTACAGCGACTTCCACCATTATGATACTATCCTCATCTTTCATTATGAATCCACGGTTCTTAAGCATTTTTTGTGCCTTGATTTTTGCTTTCAGTTATCGCTAAAAGGGTTATGGAGACACGTCCTTGGCTGGTCAGACAAGAAAATAAATATAAGTACAGTCCAATGCACCTGGCTGCAAATGGGAACAAGATTGACCTGCTAGCAGTATTGTTGAAACATGATCGGAGTTTAGGGTATTTAATCTCAAATGATGGTGCTCCTCTTCTTTGTATCACAGCATCTAAAGGTCATGTTGGTGCAGCTCGAGAGCTCCTTAAACATTGTCCTGACGCTCCCTACTGTAATGCAAATGGCTCGACATGTCTTCATGTAGCAGTATCATCTGGTCAGGCGGAGTTTGTACAGTTTATCTTAAGTTGTCAACATCTTCAGCATCTTATTAACGTGGCAGATAACAGCAGAGACACTGCTATGAGTGTCGCATCCAAAAGCGGCGAGCCGGAGAAGGCCGCTGCTTTACAGTTTCACCTTGATCTCAGTATCCGCGCAGAGCCTTTCACGTCGGTATGAATAATTTCACTGTATATGGCATGTCAATTTGTTACTCCTTTGTTCCAAATTATAAGTATCTATCTATTTAGGTACATAGAAAAAAAATATAGTATGTATCTAGAAAACATCAAACAACCTACAGTTAATTTAAAGTAGAGAAAGTACAAAATATTTCTTCATTCCAAATTATAAGGTGCTTAGTTTTGTCCTATGCATAAATTTGCCCCAAAATGATTAACATAAAATTTCTGGAATTTTGAAAATATTGGACGTAATTCAATTTTTTTAACTAGTCCATCAATCCGTACTCTCCCGCACGGGATAAAATTTTATGACATAAGTATTACTTATATTAAATTTTATGTTTTTCCATTTGTTTATTCTCTAACACTGTAGAAATAGATACTCTGTAGTCTATACGTAGTTAGCATAAACTTGTTAACTACTATATTTCCAAGGGACTAATCTACATGTTTTTCATCCATATTAAATTTTTTTTTTACATGATACCTCTATATATTTTAAATGTGCAAGTAGTTTGAAACCTTAGGATTAGTTATGCTGGCTCTTGTTGCATCACATATCTTATGAAGTCCTCACTCTAATTTGGATTTTCCAAAACTTATTCTTATTGACTTATAAAGTGTTTTTTTGTTTCCTCAAGCTAAGTTGAAACTCTTGTGCTCATTCTACCATTGATCAACTCTTCTTTTTGCATTTTTCAAAAAATAAGTAATTTAAGTCATAGAGTACGTTATTAAATACTTAAACAGCATAAATTATCATTTGAAACAAGCAACCATATTGCTTAAGATAATTCACGAAGCTTCAAGAGTGAGATGTCGAAAGGGAGGGTAACAGCGTTAACCTTAAGAGCATATATTTATACTTTAGCCTTAATAATTGAATTTTTACTCTAAATATCCCAGTCTTCTTAGGATTGTTTAATTTTCATATCAAGGAATCATATGCGGTTATCCTATTAATGATCATTTTTATAGTGGATAAGAATATATAAATTTGAATCTAATATTTTATATTATATTTCACAACCACATATATGGATAGGTTATGTTACATTGTATTTCATAATGATAAAGGTGGGTAATTTATAAAATCATTAGAGGGTATTTTAAAGTATACTTCATAATGACAAAAATAGTTAATTAAGAGGTTATTTTTGAAAAAAATCATAATGGCATATACGGATAATTTATATGCAAATGTAGGGGGACGATTTTGGCAAATGTGGGTAACTTAGATGCAAATTTAGGGATTACATTACGTATTTTCCATAATGGTAGAGGTGAACGCTTTTTTCTATAAATTATAATAGATTAATATGGCTATTATCAACGATGATGATTAGAGTCTATGAAACTAAATGCTGGATGTTTCTAATTATTATGAGCATTTCTAGAATTTATCTTTTTATCATAGCTCGTCTAGTGAGAATTGAGGTGGTGCCTTTGATCCATTGGGGGCTCTAAATGGTATTAGTAAGATACTAGCCCCATTTCACTACAAATTACCTCCTAGAGAATTGCATATAATATCGAATAAATAATATCCTCCATTCCAAATTATAATTCTCTTTTGCTTTTATAGATACATAGCTTTTGATATGCACATAGATATACCCTATTGTAGATACATAGTACAAACTATGTATTTAGAAAAACAAAATGACTTACAATTAATTGAAAAAAGGGAGTACAACATATCATGGGAGTAGAGTAGTGTTAGTGTGACAACCTAATAGTGAGTGAGAGAAGCCTTGCTTTTGAGCCTTAGCTTTGTGGGGCTGGGGAAATTGCATCATTTAATTTTGAAGATAATTATTAGTTAGGTGTCTTGCTAGGGTACATGATAGGGGGTGACATTTTAGAGCCGTTTGCACTACTACACATTTGATTTTCCATGGCGGGCTTTTTTTTTTTTCATGGCGGTTTTTACGTCCGCCACCGATGGAAGGTCACGGTTAATCAAATGATTAACCGTGGCGGTTATTTGATCCAAAAAGCCCGTCACCGAAAATAAAAAAAAAATAAAAAAAAAAGCCCGCATCCAGCCCAAATGGGCCCGGATCTCGGGCTCGCAGCCTAGGTCCCGCCAAGCCGCCACCGCCGGCCACCGTCCCACGCCGCCAAATCCGCCGCCGGAAGGAGGAGGCGGCCGCCACCGCCGACCCGGGAAAGGAGGTAGCAGCTCGGCTCCACGCCGCCATCCGGAGAGGAGGTAGGAGGAGACGGCCAGCGCCGGCGCTGCCGAAGGAAGTCCGCCACCGCCCGAGGAAGAAGACCGGCCGCCGGAAGAATAAGACCGCCGGGCCGGAGGAAGTCCGCCACCGCTAGATGAAGAAGACCGCCGCCGGAGGAGGAAGATCCGCCCGTCGCCGCCGCCGCCGCCGCTGGACTTGACCGCGCACGCCGCCGACTCCACGCCGCACGCCGCGAGCTCCTGGCTGGCTCTCAAGACGCCGCACGCCGCGAAGCGCCGGCGCGCGCGCACGCCGCCGAGACGGGCGCCATCGCGTGGAGAGAAGAGAGGGAGAGAGTGGGCGGGTGGATCCGAGCTCCGTGAGTGGTTAGGGTTTCACCCCTCCCTTATATACGTCGACTATTTCGATGGGCTAAATGGGCCGCTTTATGTGAAGTGGGTTGCAACTGCTCATTCATTAACCGTGGCGGTTTTTATACCGCCACGGTTATCGATTTACCGTGGCGGACATTTTGCCCGTCCACGGTTAATTAAAAATGCCCGCCACGGTAAATCAGTTTCATTAACCGTGGCGGTTTTCTAAATGCCCGCCACGGAAAATCTTTTCCCAGTGCCTCGTAAAAATCAATTCTGTAGTAGTGTTGGTGCAATTTTGGGGCAACAAAATGAATTTGTCGATAAACCTCATCTGATTTAAAAATTTTATAGGACCCCATTTAAAAATGTGAAATTCCATGGAAACTTCGCTGAAATTGTGAACGTTGCTTGTCATAAGACAAATTTCTTTGGCTTCAACCATTTTTATAGAGAAGTGTTGAAACTATATGTCAAACAAGATTTGTAAGATACACTATATAATATATTTTGATAGTTTTTTCGTCTGATATTGCAGATTTATATATATATATATATTTTTTACAAGCTTGTTTAAAAATTAGACAAGTTTGATTTATGTATAGTTTGAATGTATAGAGTATCGTTGCATATCTATATCTCTTATAAAGCTAATCCCAGTATATACAAGCTATCAACATCACTATCAGTTCATATCATCTCCCAATAGCTGGTAGCCATATCATCCCACTAACTTCCTTATACATCCACAGGGGATGGACGAACGTCTTTTGAAAGCAGCGGAATCTGGTGATGTGGCAGAATTGAGTGCCCTGGCTGAGCATGACTCTCGCGTGCTGCTTGGAACAACGCCACAGAAGAACACCTGCCTCCACATTGCATCCACCCATGGCCACCAGGGGTTCTGCACACAGGCTCAGACTCTGAACCCGTCACTCCTGGAAGCGGTCAACTCTGACGGAGAAACACCTCTGCTGGCCGCCGTGGCAAACAGCCATGTTTCCGTAGCTTCAGAATTGCTCACGTTCTGCCGTAACCGGCGGCTGAGCGAGGCAATTCTGAAGCAAGACAAGCGGGGATGTAACGTGCTGCACCACGCCATCCGCAGTGGACACACGCCGTTCGCGCTCCGTCTGATACAAGAAGCGCCCGCCCTGTCACGTGCTGTGAATCAATACGGCGAGTCACCCATGTTCATCGCGGTGATGAGAAATTTTGTGGATATTCTTGAGAAACTGTTGGCGATTCCTGATTCTGCTCATGGGGGAGCCTGTGGCTTCAACGCTCTGCATGCTGCCGTGAGGAACGATAACTCAGGTGAGACCAGGAGGACTGTATATCTCGAAAAAACTAAAATCTGTAATCCGTATACCTTATAATAAACTTATAATACTATTATATACAGTTTATATCTTTCTATGGCTGTTGACTGTGTCTTTACTTCATTTGCCTTGATCTGCAGTTATCGCTCAAAAGATCATGGCGGAACGCCCTGATATAGCAAGAGAAGAAAACAAGGACAATAGCACTCCAATGATGTTGGCTGTCCTTTGGAACAAGATCAGCGTGCTGAGAATACTGTTGGAACATGATCGGTCCTTAGGGTATGTAGTCTGCTCAAAATATGGCGATCCTCTTATTCTTGGTGCTTCCTCTCGAGGTAATGTTGGTATTGCTGGAGAGCTACTTAAATATTGCCCAGAGGCTCCATATTGCAATAGAGATGGATGGACATGTCTGCACCAAGCTATAAATCTTGACCACATGGAGTTCGTACAGTTTGTCCTGGCCAAGCCACAACTTGGTAGACTGGTTAACATACGAAATTCGAACGGAGATACTCCTCTGCATGTCGCTGTCCAAAAATGCAAGCCCAAGATGGTCGCTGCTTTACTGCTTCACAAAGACATAGACATCACAGTGCTTAACAACAAGGGTCAGCATCCACTTTGGTGTGCTGGGCCTGCAGCCGACGCCAAGACATTAAATTGGGTATGCATGTTTTCGCTGTACTCCCTCCATTTAAAACTGTAAGTCATTCTAGATATAGGTGCATGGCAAAACCAATATCCCTAGAAAAGTCATATAACAACTTACAATTTGGAATGGAGAAAGCACGTTAGTCGTATGCCAGTCTTCTACATTGTCACAGTATAATCATATTATTCTCCTAAGAGTCCTACCATAGGTTTATATGCACTTCTGGGATTCGACGACTATAAGCATGATTAGTCCTTTACATTGATAGACGGCAATGTCAAATAACCACGACATGATTAACCTTGTTTTGGTTTCCTCTGTTGGGGTCCCATTCTTTTTGCTTTCCCTCTCTGTTCCCTGAGCTCTTTCCTTTGTAACCTGTGTTTTGTACTTTGTTTTTGTTTGTTTTTGAACTTTCTATAAAAAATCCTTCAGTAGGGGCTTTGTCCCTCCTGTCCCTTAAAAAAAAAAAAGTAACTTAGACGTGACTTACTGTAACACCCGTGTTTTGCATCATTTTAAAAATCACTAAAAATTTGAACTTTTATAATTACAACTAAAACTTGATCTATGTTCCGCTAAACCGAAACCCCGATTTCGAAAAACCTGCATTTCAAAAAATCCCACCATATAGAAATAGGAAATCTTGTTTGTTGTTTGTCGAGCTTTATGGTGACCCGAAGATGCAAGGTAAGTACTAGATTTTAGTTATGGAAGTTTAATGTTGCATGAGTAATGATTTACAAATCATCTCTGGGAATAAAATACCGAAACTCGTCGTGTGTACCAAATATATATATTGAATATTTTTATGAGCGCAATAAATAATTATTCTCGACAATAAAAGTCATGGGAATATGAGTGTGCTTGTAAGAATATTTATAAAATATATATTACACATGAAATGATAAGATTGGGGAAATAAAAGTGTGTGCACCCATGCGAATATTTATACGAGTACAATTGGATAAATATTTTCATGAACATAGATCATGGAAATATACATGTACTTGTATAATTGTTTATAACAAGAATATATACATGTGGCACACACAAAATAATAGGGAGAAGAAATAGGAGGAAGGACAAAAGAAAGAAGAGGAAATGGTAATGGAAAAGAGAAAGGAAATTCAGAAAAGCCATCGGGCTCATTCTCTCCCTTTCCCTCCTTTCGGCCCAGCTCCACCAGCCCTTCTCCTCTCCTCTCTTTCCCATTCACCTGAGCAGGCCGGCCCATTCGAACACAAGCCCGAGACGAGGACGATGCCCAGCTCGAGGCCCGCTGTCGCCGAGTCGTCGTCTACCTCCGTTCGATCGCCGGCGACGATCGCGGCACGTGGCGCACGAGCCGCTGCTCCCCCCCGTCCGCCATGGCCGCCCGCGTTGACGAGGGCACAGGGAGCACCACCATCCGCGTCGCCCTACGCGACACCGGACAAGGGAGCCAGCTCACCGCCCCTGCCGCAGCGTCAACCGCCACAGGGGGAGTCGGCGAGCCCGGACGAGGAGGCCAGCTGCGCCGGTGCTGTAGACGAAGACGAGAGAGCAGCATGCCTCGTGGAGGGAGTGCACGGGCGCGGGTGGGACACGGAGAGCTCCAGCTGTCGACCGGTCGCACCGGGCGCCCGGTTCAACGCCCTGGTCAAGCCGCGCATGCCGCCATGGCGGAAGACAACCAACGCCGTGGACGACGCGATCGGGACGAGAGGGGCACGGCCACCGAGCAAGTAACACGCGGCGACGGCGAGCCACGCAGCCCGGAGCCGCTGGAGGTCCGCGCCGGAGATGGTCGGAAAAAATATCGTCGGCGGCCGGGGAGAGCGCCGCGGCCCCCATAAATAGGCCCCCTCGGGCTCGATCGAGCTCGCCCCAACCACTCCCAGCTCCGCCGTGCTTCGGAACACGCGGTGCTCGCTCTCTTTCTCCCTCTCCCCACTCCTCTCCGCGCAATCCAATTCTTCCCCCGTCGGGAAGACCGTCGCCGCCGGCAAGGTCGAGCTTCGCCTCCGCTGATAAGCGCCGCCTCGGTCAAATTGATGGGTCGGTATGTGTCCCCAGCCCCTCTCCTTTCAATTCCCCCAAATATGGATCGTTGTAGCGCCGTGTGCCCGGTCCGCACGCCGCCGCCGCCAAGCCCGCGACCGCGCCCCGTCGAGGAAGACAGCCCCTCCCGCCACCCGGGGGTGCACGCCAAACGCAACCCGGGGCGGCGGTCCGGTCCGACGAGAAGCCCCTCGCGGGCGAGCTTCCAAACAAGGGAGCACCATTCCGGCGAAACTTCCGTGGGCGCCGTCGGGAAGAGGGGCGGACAGAAGCGTCCGACGCCGCCGACCGCCGCGCAACGACGCCAAGGAAGGGCCAACCGTGAGGCGACGACACGCCGCCATTCCGTCACTCCCCGTCCCCGAACCGCTACGGTGACCCGGCGCCTACGTGGCGGCCCACGCTGGCGTCCCACGTGGACCCACGTGGCACCCACGTGTATGAACCCACCCCGTGTACACTTAATTAATTGCTATGTACACCGAGAATTGTACACGTGTATTAAAAGTAGACATTCCGTTGTCGAGAAAAATTCCCAAAATTTGTAAATTCATTATTTGATTTATAGAATTTTATCATGTAATTAGTTCCAATTTTATTACATGATAAAATTATATTATAATATTACCCTAATGATTTAATTAGGGATTAATATTATAAAATCCATATCTTATGCATACTAACTCCGTTTCGCGTGAAACGACTTCCATAATTCATCTAAAATCTAGCTCTATGCATCTAACCCATTGCCACCATAATGTTCTATGTTTGTTTTATATGTCATAGTTCAAGCTAGGGTTTATTAGAATCGACGACGCGTTTAGGAGCTTCCGCTCGAGCAAAGCTAGGAATGTTCGACGCCGGTCGATCGAAGAACATCCCGTGCAAGTCCTTACCCCCTTAATCATGACCTTAATATGATAATAAATGATGACATAATATGACTAAGTAAGATCGATGTAACCCGGGTAATAAAGTGAACCCTCCAACAAAGGTGAGTGGTGATTGTCTACATGGAGGTGGACTAATCACAATCGGAATGAATCCCGCGGAGAGATGCTCGCCTCCCCTAAGGACCGGTTCATAGACCTTCTACCTAGTATAATATATACGTATGACCCACACGCCGTAATGGGGCGGCTTGATTCCACACCCCCCGTTGGGTTGAGGTATAATTGGAGCCAAGGTGGCCGAGAGTAGGCAAACGACCTATTGGGAGCGAACATGGGGAGAGTGGCCCCATGGTCCCATTGGCGTGGATGCCGAGCGATCTTCCACGTAAGTGTTTGGGCGCGAAGGCGCAGGCTAGAGGCACATATTGATGATTTGAGATTGAGAGTGGTGTTGACAAGATAGGTTGGGTAATTAGGTATTACCCGTAAAGCCGCGGGTGATTTGGTATCACCATATTGTCTAGGGTGATGCGCATCCTTGGGTGGCGTGTTATCCTTCCAACCCCGAAGTCGTGGTAAAGATTATACCGATATACCTAGGAGGCATCCAAGCGGGTACGGATCTCGTTAGGGCCCGTCTAAGCCAAGTCGCGGTGGTAAGGGCAAAGGTGTCTATCGTGTGGGGAAAAAGTGTACAACCTCTGCAGAGTTAATTGAATCTATTCGAATAGCCACGTCCTTGGAATGGGCAAGTGCTAGGACGAACATCTATGATTAGATATACATTTTGATGATGACTAACATGTGGTGTCATGACAAAGTGGTGATGACATGAGATAAACCGGGAACTAGCGAGAGCGCTTTTTAGACTCTCTGCTAGGGCCCAAACCCTTAATAATTACAACCCCGGTTTGGGACTTGCCGAGCACGCTTTGTACTCACCCCTCTATTTTTACGTATATCGGCATATTCGAAGGTAAGGTCATTGTCGGTAGGAGACCCACAACGTAGAAGTTTACAAGACGTTGCTTAGGAGAAAGACGTAGAAGTCCGTGAATTCCATCCGCGCTCAAGTTGCTGTGGAACATGGAGTTGTGCCCGCACGGTCTAGCACTCTAGTAGACCCGTCACGAGATAAACCACGCTTCACAGCTTGGCTACTCGATCAATATAATCCGAGTGGTGTCTTCAACACCGCCGTAAGTACATCTATCCTATGTCAATATATGCTCGAATAGTTCATCTATAACTGATTTCCATTATCGTGACTCGATAACGTATTGGTAGCGTGATCCCGGCGCCAATACGCGAGATTAAAAGTCCCATTAAAAAGTGGGGCGTGACGAGTGTGGTATCGTAGCCGAGCTTGACCGTATAGGATGGAAAAAATGACTGGATTAAATTATTGGCACATACTTCTAAAATTTTACTTAAGGATTCCTACTTGAGACTTGAGCACCAATCAATAACCTTATGTTGCTTACATGTCGATATTATCCGTGATGCAACATGGATGGATGACCTTTGGGACATTTCGAGAGCTTCTGGGGAAATTCTCTCACAACTAGGGTACACTCGTAAGCCTCGCACTATTACCGAGTGTCCGATGAGAATGGAATACCCGAATGTGTGATGATTGTGCAAGAGTACCGTGAAGCAAGATCCCACAAGGCACCATTACGTGACAAGTCCTAGTTAAGTAGTGATGTCCTAAGTTAAACTGCGCCAGCCGCGAGCTTGTTGTAACTACGAACCTCGTTACTAGACCCCTAGTAGCAAAGAGTAGTAGCTACGAGCCGTTATGGTAACTCATGGTTCTAGTCTTAGTAGTAGCAAAGTCGCACAATAAATCGTCATGACAACGCAATGTGTGATGTGACCTTATATCATCTATGTAACTCGTCTGCGTGATGTAATATATTGTTGCGCTTTTGTTTGTTTAATAAAATGTTGTGATCTTTTTCAATCCTATGGAAAATTTCCCATTTTTTTTACTACTCACGAGAATCGATGAAAGGAAGATTTCGATAGGATCGATGAACGATCGAAGTTCCCTCAAGTCACGAGTAATAAGACAAGTTTCCCTCAAACTTAGTTCACCGTGACTAACTTTTCATACGATTCACGCCGAGTAAGTTTGTATTGTTTTCCTAACACCGTGTTACTAGGATACCCCAAAAGTCTATCCCTACCTAAAATGCTTGCTTTCCTCTAATCCTTAGTTAAGTAGATCCTTATCGTACCTTATGCTTTTCCCTCCCACTCCCCTTTCCGGTCCAAGTAGAATAGGAACTAACCTGCAGGAACAGGACGACAATGACAGACTCCACGACTGTAGCCGTTGAACCACACTAGTGTTCTTCCCCAGCCGCCGTGCGCCGTCGCCTCGCAATATCGTGATCGACGACCAGGTAACATTGCCGACATGCTTTGTCACCTCAATGCCGAAAGTCGCCGATCTTCGCCGTTACCCCGACCAGAACCACGACCGCCGGGCCGATCGGGGCGACATGCAGCATTTCAAATGACAATCGGTGCCCGTAAAAAGCAAGGCAAAGCTAAGATTTGCAGAAGATAATCAGAGGACCACAGTGATTTAAGACAGTCATCAAGCCCATGAAAGATGATCATGCTCGAAAAGCAAACCGATGCCCCGTGCGTGCCGAAAAACCGTAAAAGCGGTATGCCGATAATAGAGAAGACGCACGCTTTCCACTATAGGGAATCCACCGGCCAAGACCACACAGGTCCCCATGACCACGACACTATTACAAGGTCCATGGATACAGAAACTCACTTCCGTTCCTTCCACCGTACACCACGACACCCCAGCTGCAATACCAGTCGACTAAGCTTCTCCCAGAAGCCACCACCTTCGACCCACTATAAAAAGAGCACCACCATTGCTCTCACCACCATCCCACTCCAACCATTCCATTGCTAGCCTCCATTTTCCACTCTCTGCCATCACACCCTTGCCATCCACTCACCGAGAGTCATCACCACCCACAGCCAAAAATGGCCGGCAATTGGGTTAGCAGCCAGTGCATCAACACCCCTGGATTTCCCCAACTTCTCTACCACACCACACAAAACCTTGGCATCCGAGAACTCCCCGAGTATGAGGGTAGCGAGTATGAAGAACGCGGCACCCATCGCTGCGAAGTCACCGTCTACATCGCCAAGAGCCGAAACTACCCCGCCCTCACCGACGACCGGGAGTGTGACCACCATTGGTTTTTAAACTTCCCCGACACCTACCAAGCCGCCGCGACGCAAGGCACTACATCGCCTCTGCCAGATTTACAAGGAGCCCATCGCCCGTACCCCCATGAGACACCTACCACCCGAAGGAAAGAACCACCCCGCCGATTGCTCGCCTAGAGGACGGCGAGGTCCACAAGGCAGCCCCCGCTATCACGCACCTCGCTATCCTATCCGCCGCTCTTGATGAGCAAAGACGACCGCCAGACGCCGCCATAAGAAGCCCCGATCCGTCGAGCGTAACGAAGCCCAGAGCTACGCTCAACGACTCCCTCGCAGAGCACGCCCACGCAAAAGAAAGCAAGCCGCCACGGCATCACGCCGAGAGGCTACACTTGCCGAGACCCCGAAGGCCATCCAAGAGCGACACGCCCGAGAACCGAGGGACACCAACATCGCCTCCAATCAAGACGCTTTAAGACACGCCACGGCCCGCCCGAATCAAGAACTACCGAGGGAATGTTTGTCAATCCCTTTATCGTAAGGAGAACGGACTCCACCAGGCCACCATCACCGGTAGAAGATCGACAACCGTAAGCACCCCCGCCACTCCGCCAAGCACCACCAAGAGAAGAAGCCCCCAACATAGAGCCTAGTAATCGACCCGCCAGACGAGTAAGCCACCATGACCGATGTCGAGAACCACCACTCCCAAGGGAGGTGTAATCAGAGAGTAGTTTCCTTTCACTCTACCGTTGTACTCCCCTTGAAGTTATCAAAACCCATGTGTGTGATCCACCATTCAAATGCGAGTGTCGACAAAGAAAGATGGACGGGTGCCTAAAACATAAAAAGCCATAGAGCAAATGATATGAGAAAGAAAATTTTTCTAAGTGGGGTAGTACTATGTGCAAAAGAAGAAAAGAAAGATACGTGACGGGCGAAAAAACAAGAAAAAGAAAAGAACAAATTGGACAGAACGAGAACAAACGAAAAATAAGAAAATGGGCTAAAATGAGACAATAAAGAACGACGAAAAACTTCGGGGTTTCCAAACGAGAAATGGAATCCCGAAAACCCAATGACTATTCAAGGACGCAGACAATGAAGTACACCGCAAGAGACCGCGAAGGAAGACATGCACTAGAAGACACCAGAGATTGAAGACACTAGGGGAATCAGTCCTCTAAGTGGGGTAGCCGCGGAGAAGATCCAAGACTACGAGGACAAGATGCAAGACCAAGAAGATGGGGTAAAAAGCAGCAGACAAATGAAAATAGCCTCTACATTATCGTGTTGCCCTAACAATAGAGTAGCACAATAGTGATAGAGACTCGAATAACGACAAAGACGGTAAGCAATGGAAAGTTTTCTCTCTCTATCTCTATTCCTTTAGGCCTCAAATTAGGACCTTCACTCATAGACTAGGAATCTCGGGGACGAGATTCATCTAAGTGGGGTAGATTTGTAACACCCGTGTTTTGCATCATTTTAAAAAATCACTAAAAATTTGAACTTTTTATAATTACAACTAAAACTTGATCTATGTTCCGCTAAACCGAAACCCCGATTTCGAAAAACCTGCATTTCAAAAATCCCACCATATAGAAATAGGAAATCTTGTTTGTTGTTTGTCGAGCTTTATGGTGACCAAAGATGCAAGGTAAGTACTAGATTTTAGTTATGGAAGTTTAATGTTGCATGAGTAATGATTTACAAATCATCTCTCGGGAATAAAATACCAAAACTTCGTGTGTACCAAATATATATATTGAATATTTTTATGAGCGCAATAAATAATTATTCTCGACAATAAAAGTCATGGGAATATGAGTGTGCTTGTAAGAATATTTATAAAATATATATTACACATGAAATGATAAGATTGGGGAAATAAAAGTGTGTGCACCCATGCGAATATTTATACGAGTACAATTGGATAAATATTTTCATGAACATAGATCATGGAAATATACATGTACTTGTATAATTGTTTATAACAAGAATATATACATGTGGCACACACAAAAATAATAGGGAGAAGAAATAGGAGGAAGGACAAAAGAAAGAAGAGGAAATGGTAATGGAAAAGAGAAAGGAAATTCGAGGGGAAAGCCATCGGGCTCATTCTCTCCCTTTTCCTCCTTTCGGCCCGGCTCCACCCGGCCCTTCTCCTCTCCTCTCTTTCCCATTCACCGAGCGGGCCGGCCCATTCGAACACAAGCCCGAGACGAGGACGATGCCCGGCTCGAGGCCCGCTGTCGCCGAAGTCGTCGCTCTACCTCCCGCTTCGATGCGCCCGCGACGCATCGCGCGGCACTGATGACGCACGAGCGGCCGCTCCCCGCCGTGCGCCATGGCCGCCCCGCGTTGGCGAGGGCACGGGGAGCACCACCATCCGCGACGCCCTACGCGACACCGGACAAGGGGAGCCAGCTCACCGCCCTTCGCGCGGCGTCAACCGCCACCGGGGAGTCGGCGAGCCCGACGAGGAGGCCAGCCGCCGGGTGCTGTAGACGAAGACGAGAGGGCAGCATGCCTCGTGGAGGGAGTGCACGGCGCGGGTGGGACACGGAGAGCTCAATTTGCCGACCGTCGCACGAGGCGCCCGGTTCAACGCCGCCTGGGTCGCGCGCCATGCCGCCATGGCGGAAGACAAATCGACGCTGTGGACGACGCGCCGACGAGAGGGCACGGCCACCGGAGCAGTAACACGCGGCGACGGCGAGCCACGCAGCCCGAGCCGCCTGGAGGTCCGCCGCCCTTTCGGAGATGGTCTGAAAATATCGTGCCGGCCAGGAGCGCCGCGGCGGCCCTATAAATAGGCCCCCGGGCTCGATCGAGCTCGCCCCAACCACTCCCAGCTCCGCCGTGCTCGAACACGCGGTGCTCGCTCTCTTTCTCCCTCTCCCCACTCCTCTCCGCGCAATCCAATTCTTCCCGGATCGGAAGACCGTCGCCGCCGGCAGGTCGAGCTTCGCCTCCCGCCGATAGCGCCGCCTCGGTCAAATTGATGGGTCGGTATGTGTCCCCAGCCCTCTCCTTTCAATTCCCAAATATGGATCGTTGTAGCGCCGTAGCCCGGGTCCGCACGCCGCTGCCGCCTGCGCCGTCTCGCGACCGCCGCCGCCGAGGAAGACAGCCCTCCCTCCCGCCACCGGGGTGCACGCCAACGCAACCGGGGCGGGCGGGCGGTCCGACGAAGCCCCTCGCGGCGAGCTTCCAAACAAGGGAGCACCATTCCGGGCAAAAACCGGCGAGGCGCCGCCGCGGAAGAGGCGGACAGAAACGCCCGACGCCGCCGACCAAGACAAGAACGACGCCAAGGAAGGGCCAACCGCGGCGCGACACGCCGCCATTCCGTCACTCCCGCCCCGAACCGTTACGGTGACCCGCGCTGCGTGGCGCCGGCGCGGCGCCCACGCGGACCCACGTGGCACCCACGTGTATGAACCCACTCCTGTGTACACTTAATTAATTGCTATGTACACCCGAATTGTACACGTGTATTAAAAGTAGACATTCCTGTCGAAAAAAATTCCCGTAAAATTTGTAAATTCATTATTTGATTTATAGAATTTTATCATGTAATTAGTTCCAATTTTATTACATGATAAAATTATATTATAATATTACCCTAATGATTTAATTAGGGATTAATATTATAAAATCCATATCTTATGCATACTAACTCCGTTTCGCGTGAAACGACTTCCATAATTCATCTAAAATCTAGCTCTATGCATCTAACCCATTGCCACCATAATGTTCTATGTTTGTTTTATATGTCATAGTTCAAGCTAGGGTTTATTAGAATCGACGACGCGTTTAGGAGCTTCCGTTGAACAAAGCTAGGAATGTTCGACGCCGCTGCCGATCGAAGAACATCCCGTGCAAGTCCTTACCCCCTTAATCATGACCTTAATATGATAATAAATGATGACATAATATGACTAAGTAAGATCGATGTAACCTGGGTAATAAAGTGAACCCTCCAACAAAAAGGTGAGTGGTGATTGTCTACATGGAGGTGGACTAATCACAATCGGGAATGAATCCCGCGGAGAGATGCTCGCCTCCCTAAGGACCGGTTCATAGACCTTCTACCTAGTATAATATTACGCATGACCACACGCCGTAATGGGGGCGGCTTGATTCCACACCCCGTTGGGTTGAGGTATAATTGGAGCCAAGGTGGCCGGAGTAGGCAAACGACCTATTGGGAGCGCGAACATGGGGAGAGTGGCCCCATGGTCCGGTTGGCGTGGATGCCGAGCGATCTTCCACGTAAGTGTTTGGGCGCGATGGGGCGCAAAGCTAGAGGCACATATTGATGATTTGAGATTGAGAGTGGTGTTGATGGTATAGGTTGGGTAATTAGGTATTACCAGTAAAGCGCTGGTGATTTGGTATCACCATATTGTCTAGGGTGATGCGTCATCCTTGGGTGGCGTGTTATCCTTCCAACCCCTGAGAAGTCGTGGTAAAGATTATACCGATATACCTAGGAGGTATCCAAGCGGGTACGGATCTCGTTAGGCCTGTCTAAGCCAAGTCGCGTGGGTAAGGGCAAAGTGTCTATCGTGTGGGGAAAAGTGTACAACCTCTCGCAGAGTTAATTGAATCTATTCGAATAGCCACGTCCTTGGAATGGGCAAGTGCTAGGACGAACATCTATGATTAGATATACATTTTGATGATGACTAACATGTGGTGTCATGACAGTGGTGATGACATGAGATAAACCGGGAACTAGCGAGAGCAGTTTTAGAGACTCTGCTAGGGCCCAAACCCTTAATAATTACAACCCCCTGGTTGGGACTTGCTGAGTACGTTTGTACTCACCCCTCTATTTTTACAGATATCGGCATATTCGAAGGTAAGGTCGCTGTCGAAGTAGGAGACCCACGACGTAGAAGTTTACAAGACGTTGCTTAGGAGAAAGACGTAGAAGTCCAGGAATTCCATCCGCGCTCAAGTTGCCTGTGGAACATGGAGTTGTGCCCAGACGGTCTAGCACTCTAGTAGACCCGTCACAGATAAACCACTGCTTCACAGTTGGCTACTCTGATCAATATAATCCAGAGTGGTGTCTTCAACACCGCTGTAAGTACATCTATCCTATGTCAATATATGCTCGGAATAGTTCATCTATAACTGATTTCCATTACTATGACTCGGTAACGTATTGGTAGCGTGATCCTGGCGCCAATACGCGAGATTAAAAGTCCCATTAAAAAGTGGGGCGTGACACTTACTAATAATATAATAAATGAAGGATTCCAAAACAAGGAAATAACTAAATTATAAACTAAATGACCATTCTGGTTTTAGCAACCGTGAAAACGACCCTTTCAGTTTGCTATATAGGAGGACACTGCAGACTTAGAAATACTAGTCCATCGAACAGTACTACAATGTCCTATAGCAGGATAAATTTGGGCCATACAAGTGCTTTCTCATCTTTATCTGTTATAAATGCAGTTTACCTAGTTTTTTAGTGCATCTTGTAAAAATTAACGTGTGGTCTTGAACCTCTGGTTACTAAAAAACAGTATGACATTAATTAATTCAAGCTCCATTTTCATATGTTTCTTTGAATTTATGCAGAATGAAGTATTCATGCTTATGTTGAAAGCTGATCCTCGGTATGCAAGCTCAATTTTGAATCTCTACAAGGAGGTCATGAATAAAGTGACCGATTTGTCAAGGGAGGATATCAAGTCACTTACTCAAAAGTATACTGGCAGAACTTCCGTAGTGGCAACCCTCATTGCCTCGAGTACCTTTGCTGCTGCCTTCACTATGTCCAAAGGATATAACACTGATGCTGGAAATGTAGGGACTCCCACCAAAGGAAGGAAAATCGCATTTGAGGCATTCCTAATCTTTGATGTCTTAGCCATGTGCTCCTCACTTGCTGTTGCCTTCATATGCATCATAGCAAGGTGGGAGGATCTTGATTTCTTACTTTACTACATGTCTTTTACAAGGAAGCTTATGTGGTTTTCGCGTGCGTGGCAACAATCATGGCATTCGCAACTGGTTTGTACACTGTTCGCACACCCGTCTTTTTGTGGCTAGTTGTTGCAACCTATGTTCTAGCATTTCTATTGCCCATTCTTACAAAGCTTCTTGGTGAATGGCCCATCATGAAACTAAGAATTCGGTTGGGTCGTACTTTCAAGTCTGAGCTCCTCGATATGGTGTAGCTTCATCACTATTATTAGAGATGTATAAACCTTTCTGATGTTACTTGATGTTTGGTTGACAACATTAATAAAATTTTGGTAACTACGAATTTCATGTACAAGTAAAACTATAATTTATTATGCTTTTAAAACATATTATGTCAAGCCTGTGCAGGTGACTGAACTTCATTTACCTTATTGATGAGGAATACTTTATTGAGGACAAATATATTATCCTTAATCTGGTTTATGGTAATTCAAGTAGATATGAGCAGTGAGGTAATGTACCCAAAACCCTCATGGATAATGCTCACTGACAGTAACATTCAAGGACGATTCGCTGCATGCCCCATGCGACGGTTGTATTGGCTACAAAGGAGGTGTTGTGACCATCAAAGTCTGGGTCATGCGACGTTTGTGAAAATCAATGTCATAAGATGTTTTTTGTCGTAGTACAACCCTCACCTGCCTACTCAAAAGCAAACTAAATCAGATCCCTGTCCCCGAGTCAAAACAGCCTACATGGTACGAATAAATTGAAAATCTGAAGAAGATCAGTACCTATTTAAGATGTTGAAAATCTGAAATATTTGAAAAAAATCAGTACATAATGAATACCCAGATATTGAAAATCAGAAGATCAATGCTAATAAAGATGTTGAAATCTGATACATAAAAAGTTTTCAGTTGCATATTAATACTGGAAAAAATCACCTCTTACTGTGCAGAACTTTATTACGATACATGTGCACGTTGTTAAATTTATGTGTCCAAAGACTATAGCTTCTTTGATTTATATATATTAAAAAATGTTACAACAATAAAGAGTCATATCTTCAGGATGTATGAATGTGTGATCCATCAATAGCTCTATCCAAAAGACACCGATCAGGAGACGCTGCCAGCATCGCTGCCATGCTATGGCTCCACCACTCTACCGCCCATGGGCGGATTTAAGGGTATTCCCCAGTTTTCCTGGGAATACCCAACTTTTTTGAGTGACCTTTATGTATATAAATGTATATACTCATATGTATATAGGTACAATACACTATTCTGCAGTAATTTCACTCAATTTAGCCCAAAACAACCAAAGAAACTGGCCTTTCGGCCTCGATTCCCAAAACCCACGTTCCCAGACCAGCCCACTAGGTGTCTAGGCCCAATCGGCCACTCCATGCAGGCATGCAGCCGCCCAATCCTGATCCTCTCGGTCCACTGGTCCATCCTCTTCCTCTTGGTCCCTCCACGGTCATGGAAAGTTGAGGACGAGCACGCCACACCCAGCTGACGGCAGGGCGTGAACGTGCGGCGAGGGCGAGGCGGAAGCTCGGCCGTGGCCGGTGGCTCCAGCTGCAGACGCATTGGAGGTGGGAATACCCAAGTTTCGGATCCTGGCTCCGCCACTGCTACCGCCTAGAGCCCCTCTCGTTCTTTCTATCCGGTGAGTCTGCTGGTGGCAAGGAGAGGGGATCTATCTTTTTTTACAAGCAGTTTTTAGATAGATAATGTCTGTTTTGGGTTTAGCCTAAATAAATCAATGGAACGAATATGATGATTTTCAGTCCTTGTTACCTACCATTGTAGGCGTCAAATTCGTCGGGAAGCCAATTTCTTGCCATTAGCTGCAAGGGAGGGGTGCTCCTAAGGCACTCGTAGCCTCGATTTCATTGTCCATGGTCATGGAGAGAAAATCTGGGATTAAGGTTTCAAGATGACAAAGCTTCAGCCTATGATGTACCCAGCAATGTAGCTACCAATGTTCATTCATCGTTTCATATGTGTTTTTAGAGTGGTTCTACAATGTTGGATGTTGCAGCATGGCGAATGTTCTGGTTTCTCTAAAAATCATACAAGCCTACCAATGCTGCTGAATAAGGAGTTTTCTAGCAAATCTACTTGATTTTCATAAACAAACTTCACATATTCGAACAGCTCTCTTCTTGGAACCACCTCTGATATTTCTTTATGGCATGAACACAAGTATTTGCCAAACAGTTCTAGACAAGAATACCCTTGAGCAGAGTCAAACCATCTTTGAAGGCTAGAACTTCGGCTAGAACTTCAGCTATTTTTGCACCCGTTCCTTACAGCACCACTTGCCATGGAAATCCATAGGGCCCAGGGAGTCACGGCTGTATTCGAGATTGAATGGCCCAGTATCCATTCAGGGTGTGATCAAATGTAGACCAGCGCAACCAAACAAAAGTATGGGAATCTAACCATCACGACCCAAAAATCCCAAACCAAACAGAACATTAGTCGAGAAATCTGGTTTCTCTGAATATAACTTGCCTCTCCTTCAACTAGGATACTACCAGTGTATATCTATACAACATGTGTAACGTAATGAAAATATTGGACCCCTGATATATTTGGTACTTCGTTTCTGATTCTGCAGACCTACTGTTGTGTGTGATACTTCATTTCTCCCCATGTACTGCGTGATACTTGCATAAGCACGAAGCTTAACAGCATAGTATAAGTCAAAATGGCCGTGTGACCCAAATCATGCAGTGTTATGTCGGTCTGCAAATGGAGAAATTACAGAGGGAGGGAAAACCCGCGGAGGTATTTGGAGTCAACTCCAGACTCACGGAGCAGAGCAACCCGTCCTGTCCGTGCAACCTGCAGAAGGCATGGGCATAGAGTACAGATAGTTATCATTGTAATATATTTCAAGCATCTAATCATAGTTTAGCATTTGATCCAATCTTCAGAGATTAAAAACTTGGACAATTTTGCTCATGGAGTCATGGGTGATGCATGTAATGGGCTAATGGTAGACATAAATGTGAATTAGAAGCTCAATAGTTAATACAAACCTCACAGATACCATATTGCTCTAGCATCTTTTGCAATCTAACCATTCTGTCAATATCTCCAGTGAGCTGCATATGCCAACATATGTTATTGCTCATAATCATGGCACCAAGGAAACATTTTTATTAGAGAAATTGGTACAAGTGTGAATGCATAGTAGTCAAAAACAAAGGGAGGAATCATTGACCAAGCCAAAAACAAATATAAATTTGAACCAGTCTTCTACAATGGACAGTTACAAAAAAAAAGATTTAGCAGCCGGTCTTAGTTTACCTTTTAACATCAATATACTATGTTACTTCATGGTAGGATCATAACAGCATGATCAAGTCAAAGATGAACCATATGATGTTTCTACTGTATTCTACTGTCCCAAGGTTTGTACAAGTATATTAAATTAAATTGTCATAATTTTGAAAGGATATTACAGTGCTACATAAGTGCAAGTAAACATTCTATCAATAATAGTTACCAATAGTGTAATTGTGTGGTCTGATATGTCAACTTTCTGTGCCTCAAAAATCTGAGCAATATCTAAGACATCCCTTCGAGCTGTCGCATTCGCGGCGACCTTTATGATCATTAACTCTCTACCAACAAATGGTAAGTGAGTAAAATCCTGGACCTGAGAAACCAAAATGACTTTCAGCACTTCTATAACAATCACACAAAAACGATACTATTAATTTTTACCTCATGAACATCAATGAGCTTGTACAGTTGATGTACTAGCTTGGCAATTGATTCATCAGTTCCAGGAACAACAGTAGTGATGCGAGAAGTTCCTTCTTTTGCAGCTGGGCCAACAGCAAGACTCTGCGAAAGTGATGGTTAGCAAGGGCTGGATTATTGCAAATACCAAAATAAAGGGAGCATATAAAATACAGAATTGGTTTGAACAACCTGAATATTGTAGCCCCTTCTGGAGAAAACACCTGTTACAACATTGAGAACTCCAGGGACATCATTCACAAGAATTGATAGAGTATGTGAACAAAACCCTGTTGGCTGAAGCAATAAGAAATTGCTAGTTTAGTTTAGAAATAGGTGCATTTAGTTGCAGTAATTGTATTTTAGATATTTCACAGTGAACCATAATTTGGTTATCTGTAATCTAGTCTCAAATTTGGATTCTGGGACTCTGGGTACTCATGCAGTCATGTCTTTTAACTTTTGATGACAGAATAGCTTCTAGTAAAATGAGTACAACTAGATGTCGATCTCTAGATAGCATCAAACAGTTCAAAGTCATTAGAACACAAGACCGTACATCACCATCTGTCATAACACCCCAATGAGCATCCAGAATTTGACTTGTCGATGAGAAGCTTTCATAAGATTCCACTGGATAAACATCACCCTGGGTAGAATACAAGCACATATAAAAAAACTCGTTCAAAATTAAACTAACAGTGTGAGAATGATAAAAGGTATTTTGAGAAAACATTTACACCAATAAGAAAAAAAATGTGCGAGTATTTTCTTACTTTAGTAATTATTGATACTTCCAAAACACTTAAAGAGCCCCAAAACAAATTAAATAATGCGTTCATGTTATTTGACTGCAATGTCCGATATGTGCAAATACAAAAACATAAATGACAAGATGTGAATGTGCACACATACAAGGTTCACATTTTGGAAAGACTAATGTTACTAAACTATCAACAGCAGTAAGAATGTTTCCTCAGAAAGACAAATGGAGTTGTACTTACTACAGTACTTAGTACCCAATTCAACAGAATGAGCACCAACTAAAACCAATTTGAGGAGATCAACCAATTGTCCACATGAAGCTAGTCAATGGGAAGCATAAAACTAGGGAAATATCAGATGAAAAACACCATTACAGTGATGAGAAGCTAAATCACAGATCATATATAAATCATTGTCAGATCACAATTGAAGTTTCTTACCCCTGAATATTCTTCTGGATTCTGATCAATTTCCCTCGCACCAGTGTTTTGCCGGAAATTTGAAGGTATTGCTCCTTCGAGATCAGGATAAGAAGCTGCAGAGAACCTCCAAAACGGAGCAGTTTCTCCCATTCTCTCACGGCGCAAAGCTATCTATAAGATAAATGTTCATTAGGTCTAGTAAAGAACAAGATCATAGTATATTTTCACTATTTTCTGAACAAGAATGACCTTGCCAGAACTAGCAATTTCTCTGATCCCATATTTGCTTAGAGTCTTCTGTATTGCAACCATCTTTCCAGGATCTCCAGTTACCTTTAACAAAACCACAAAGAACCATAAGACGGACAACATGAGTAATTTTCAAGTCAAGACACACAAAGAAATTACCTCGATAGTTAGTGTATGGTCTGAAAGATCAACCACTTCGGCTTTGAAAATGCGAACCAAACCCATTATCTGCATTCACAACTAGAGATGTCAGCCAACAAAGTTTAGCACTGCCAGGTCCACAGATCTGATCTGTAATGTCCCTGTTGTCAGTTTCAAAAATTTCTATATACAAAAAAATGATCCACATTTAATGTTCAGTTTAAGTTACAGGGCAACAAGTGCAGATACATTTTGAAAGATGTGTATGTTTGTACCTCAGGTAGCTTTTCTCGCTCTGCATTTACTTTTATAAGCATAAGTTCTCTTTCAACTTGTGGTTCCATTGATAAGTCATCAACCTGTTTATAATCCAAATATTAAGCTATGAGTACAAGATACACTATTGAACAGAAATAAGGACAAGACAAAAAGCAATGAGTTTCACGGCGTATTAGTTATCAATCATTCTATAAGTCAAATGGTACAGAGACATGACTAACCTTTATGACATTAACAAGTTTGTTTTAGTTGCTCTATGACCTGGTTCAATATTTTGTCTGTTCCTGACACTACTATTGTAAATAATGCTTTATCCTTGTTCAACCCAACAGCCAATGACTCGATGTTATATCCTCTTCTAGCAAAAAACCCCAGCAATTCGATTGATCATCCCACTTTCATCACCAACAAAAACTGATAGCGTGTGACGCTTTATAACCCTACAAATTAAGGAAAATTCGTCGAGGCACGTCGGTGAGAAAGTGCAGTAAGCGAGGTTAATAACAAATAATTAGTTGTATAGCCTTAATAGCACTTTGCCGGAGGATCGAACTATTTACAGCACTTACAGTATAAGCATGCTACTTCGCTGTTTTTCATGGACATGCATTAGTTATTCCCTAGATTCCTGGGCGAAAAGAACTAAAATAGCATACAACAGAGAATAGTTTTTCAATTGATATTGATCAAACTGAACTTGAGAAGAAAAATACTCCCTCCATATAGGAAAGAAGTTATTTAGGACAGCGACACAGTCTCCAAAGCACAACTTTGACTTCTCTTTTATATAAAAATATTTATTGAAAAATTATATATGTATATTTTTATGAAAGTAATTTTCAAGACAAATCTATTGATATGATTTTCACATTTCCAAACTCAACGACTTAAAAGTTATTCATGCTTTATATTCCCAATGTTTGACCCGAACCTTGTCCAAAACGACTTCTTTTTTCCTATACGGAGCGAGTAGAGGTTTAAGTTGTATTACAGTTTACATCACTTTATTAGTAAAAAAATCAATAAAGAAGGAAGATTACTCATTGTTTATTTGAATTAAAATAAACCTGTTTTATCTGTTGACTATTGATCCTGAAAGCTTCTACTTTTGTATCAGTGAAAATATTTTACACTTTTTCCAACATAAAAATCTGGACAAACTAAAGCAAGAAGAACTGGTTGCTACATGTTTTCCAATAGGATCATTGGTGCCAACTGGTAAAGTACATCAACAATAAAGGGTAGAAAGTAGAAACATTCGCCACTCTGACAGGTTATCCTTTTTTTTTTTTTCCTAAGGTAAGGTATAAAAATGTGTCATGCCATAATGTATCTCACCAACCATTTGAATTAGCATTTTGTACTATATACGTGCCTTTTTGCTTTGTAGTAGTGATCCCACTACAACATTCTAGAGTTTTACACCATAATTGAATTTTTTTCACAATCAATGAGGAGAGCTGCAGGTCATTCATTACAGAACAATGATGAGTTAAAAAAAGAAGCAGAAAAAAACAGACATGACTCAAACCCATATTTACAATATAACTAAGAATTTTGCACAAGCTCATGCTTTACTCTCTCAAAAAAAATACAACCGTTCATCTATTCCATTTGTCATATGAATAAAAATCTAGCTTTTAATTGATTATATTATCTAAAACCTGATTCATTTCTTTAGTGTTTGAACTTACTCTGTCTATCTAAATCATATACTGGTAGCAAGACCATCAAATTACATTATATGCCATATATTGCACAATAACGATAATGGTGCAATACTAATTTGTTTAATTTTTAAACAATACCACACAAAAGGTACAGGACTTTTTAATTTTCTTATTAATATATGACCACAACAATGCAACCGATACCTTTGATACCCACACTGCACTAATGATCAACATCAAAATGTTTGGTCCTTCCAGAATTATTAAAAAGATGTTCTCTGAAACTATTTTCCTTAACAATTCATGTGCCCTGTATAATAATAAAAATCATGTAAAGCACTGCCAAAATTCCATTTTTGTCAGGGACGGCAATGCAAGATTTCCACATAACAACCTGGTCAGCACAATCCAACTGACAAAATCTCGCCCAGATCCACAACAATCTAGCTTCTGGCAGTACGACAAAGCTCTGCTAAATTCCTTGCAAACGGCACAATCCATCCAATCCGCGCAGTACTACCACACATTACATTACAATTGAAAGGCCCCGGTCGGAGGAGAAGGGCTCCAGCGTCCTCCCCTGAGTCCCGCGAACAAGATTCCACAGGAAGAGAAATGGAAATCTTACGAGTGATTCGAGCGGGGAGGAACCGGCGCCACGCCGCCGGTGGCCGGAGAAGAGGAGGAGGCGGCGGCGGCAACGGCCACTGAGCGCGCCCTCGGCCCCGCCGTGGTTCCCACCGCCGCCGCCGCCGGCCGGCAGTCCACGCGGGACCCAGCCCCAGACCCGGAGGTGGCCAGGCCGAGTCGGGCGATGGTCGCAGCGGCGTTCATGGCGAACGGGATAACGGAGACGCCGAGGGGAACGCCGCCGCGTAGAGGGGTTTTGGGAGGGAGAAGAGAGGGAAAACGCGCACGCGCGGACGGATGAGGTCGTTGGTTGATTTCCGTGGTGCACGGTACACCACGGTCGCATCTTCTTCTTCTTCCTTTTTTTTTTTTTTTTTTGATCATTATATACGACGGCCGCACCACATGAGGTACTAAGGAACGATTAGGATTTAATATTTCACGTCCCTATCACAGTCCCTATCCCTGTCCCTATCCAAAAGTTGCCAAATATATTAAAGCCAAGCATGATAAGTACTTGAAAGATATATTCAAAGATCTTTCTAAGATCCATAGATTTGTCTTCTGTTAACCTTTGTGTCTTACATTTTTGCTAGATTTTTTGTTCTTTTGGTGTGCTTAGAACTTGTTCCATTTCTTCAAGTTAAAGTTACATGGACTCACCTTTACTTTGCTGAGCAAAAAGTCTAAATTCCGAGATAAGAATCCAAGATAGTGACTAACGTGCATGGTCAACAGTCTGAGGAGAGGACAGAATGACCGCCGGCATGGGCATTAAGTCTGGGATCCGGGGGCCATGGCTATAAGTTGCTTGAGGACTTGGAGAGCCGGAAGCCGGAGAAGAAGACTACCGGTCACCCCAGGGCATTCGGTTTAAACCGAAAAATTCGGTTCGATTCGGTTCGGTTTAAAAAGTTCGGTTTCTAGAAATCCAAAGCCGATCGGTTTGTCAAAATAGCGTAAACCGACCAAATCGGTTTTGTTTTTTTGGTTTTTCGGTTTAAACCGAAAAAACGATGAACACAACATTAGCGATCGGCCACGCCTCGCCTTCTTGGCGGCGACGGCACCCGCCGCCGGCCCTTTCACGCCCGGGCGCCGCGTGGCGCTGTTCTTTGCCGCCTCAGCGTCGCCGAAGTCTCCCCGCCGCCACCGAAGTCTCATGCTACGCTTTGCGCCGCCGCCCGTCAGCGCCTTTTTCGCGCTGCTGGTTCGTGCCGCCCCCCGCCAGCGCCCGGCCCATGGCCTCATTTTGTGTTAGGGTTAGGGAGATGAAGGTGCGATGCGGAGCTTGGACCGACGGGATGGGGTGCGGGAGTGATGCGGCACCCTTGGTGGGGCTGCCGGTGCCTCTGTGGGCTTTGGGCTGAATCGCGCAGGATGTAGAATCGCAAATTGTTGCCTTGTTCGGTGTTCGGTTTGGCTCAACCCCGAAACCGGCCGAAACCGAAAACCGAACTTCTTGAAATCTAAAAACGACACAACCGAACCGAAAAACCGACATTTCGGTCGGTTTCGTACGCTCGGTTCGGTGATCGGTTTCGGTTAAAAAGTGCCCGTGGTGAACTACCGGGCTTGCGGGCCGCAAAGATTGGACTCCACCACCGCCGGGTGGGTGAAGATCAACACGGATGCGAGGTTTCAATAAAGAGCTGTGCTCGGGGCGAACCGGTGTCGTAATTCGGGATCATTTGGGCCACCTAATTGTAGCATCAGCAAGATGGTTCGATGATGTTCGGATGCACTAACAGCTGAAGTATTTGCAGCGAAGGAAGGGCTTGAATTGGCGGTGGAACTGGGAGTCAGCAAGTGTATGCTGGAGACTGACAGTCAAGGGCTTTCAAATATCCTCGCTAATCCTGCGGCGGCAAGGGGTCGTACATTGGTGGACTTTGTTTCGATATCTCAGAGCTAAGCAAGAATTTTGTGTAGTTCTCGGTGGGGTGGGTTTGTAGGGAGGCCAACTTAGTAATTCATGTGTGCGCCTCTTCTATAACGCTCACCGAGCGATCGTTTTTTCTTTTGATGATTTCCCGGATTGGCTAGTTAATCTAGCAGCCAAAGATTGTAATCTTGCCGATAATTAATGCAAAGCTCTGTGTTGCTAAAAAAAAACAATCTAAGAAACCCAAAATGGGTCTAGCAAAAAATGGTCTGAAATCTGCTCGATCCAAACCACTTGGGGCTTTATATGGTCTATAAGCCTAAATAAGCATGATGGAAAAAATCTCAAGCCATATGGGCTAATTGGGCAAGGTAACTTATGACAATCAATTTCGTTACGACATATGTGCCACATCATCTAACAAGAAGTCACTTGTCGTACCATCCATGCAAAGTTATTGTCGTGTCAAAGCCTTATGCATTTTCTATGAAGTTTGGGAGCGTCATATTTGCTTTCTATGAATGTGATCTTCACCGAATATACGATATTCTATTGTTTTTGCCACGGAAGGTGTTTAGAGACACATCTTGCATGACACTAGTTTCTCTACACAAGGACGTCATGTCTTGGATTAGTTACTGTGAGGAAACTGACCCTATATATTAATGCCAATATCCAGTCACCACATCACACACATATGTTATAATGGTTATATAGTTGGAACATCTTTATTGCATTTTCTTAAGTAAATGGGGCACATACATACGAGAACAAGTGAGCCCAATACATCTTTATTTATTAATACTGCTCAAACAAGAAAATAACATTGAGGAAAATATTATTATTAAAGTAGAACTGGTGGGTTTGCCGGGCCTTGGACGTTTTGGGAGCTTGGTGATGGGGCACTCATTTCACAGCAACACTGGTCAGGAGAATGAGGAGTCCTCTTGCAAAAGGCAGATTTGAATAGGTGGTCGTATTCTCCATACCACGCTCGGCATAGTTTCATATTACAATTTCTAGGACCACATTGTTGGTGTAGCATCAAACCACAGCGTAGATCATTATCTGCAAATTGCTAGTTAGTGTATTTTGTCAACTCAATATATTGTGTATCAAAAAAATATGTATATATGTACCTATTGTGGGAAAGGATGTTGATTGTATAATCATGACAAACACAAGAGCAGCTATAATGCACACATTCCCTACTGTGCCGCGTCCAGAGGCTGCCATGATTTGAGGAAAGAGGAGAATGCAAACTGGCTTACTTCGATGTGGTCTTTGACATGCTCCTTAGGTGGTATTTATAAATAGGCATGGACTATGATATGTATCAGTTGTGCTTATCTATATTAATTTTTGTATATCTCAATGGCATATTTTGGAAGGTTACTAAATGTTCTTTATTACCTTCAATTGTATTCCTTTTCTAGTGCCATTAATTTCTTTTGAATTAGTTCAATATGGTATAATACTACTATATAGCACATCATTCAAACTAGCCTTAACTCTCACTTGGCATTGATTAATTGTTTTAGTGGATGAAGCGATTATGTTTCTTTACGAAAATAAACATAAAATTGCTTTGTGTGGATGATTATTTTTTTTCCTGGCTACATGCCTTCATCTATATTAATGTTTGCATATCTTAATGGCATGTTTTGCAATCTTGATACAAATACTAAATGTAACCATATCCAGGTTGCATATATAGTCTTCTTTATTACCTTGAATAAAATTCCCTTCATAGTGTCATTAATTAATTGCTTTTGAATCATTCCAACATGGTCTAATACTATTCTAGTCATTGATTAATTGCTGACAGGGAAAGAAATTTTGTTTCTTTATGAAAATAAGCATGAAAGTGTTTTGTGTCGATGATTATATTTTTCTCCTTGCCTCATGGCTTTATTTATATTTATGTTTGCATATCTCAATGACATATTTTGTAATCTTGATAGATTCAAGTATTAAATTTCACCATATCTAGGTTACATATATTGGCTTCTTTACTACCTTGAATCACATCCCTCTATAGTGTTGTTAATTGCTTTTGAACTAGTTAAACATGGACTAATAGTATTCTACAACACGTAATGTGCTGGCATTAACTCTCATCTGACATTAATTAATTGCGGGGAGACCAAGCAACTGTGTCTTTTTATGAAAATAAACTCCACTCGGCTTTGTGTGAATGATTATTTGTTTCTTCTTGCGGCATGCCAAAACATCGTAAAAAATCCGCTCTTGTTAATTTAATTTTTGCAATCATATCTCTATGAAAAAATTGGATAGGGTTGAATAATTTAGACATTGTTTGGTTTTGTGGGTATTTTAGGGGTTTCAAGGGGATTAAATCTTCTACAAGTCAAAATCCCCAACAATCACCATCATTGTAACTCCCTAGAGTCCAAATGATTCACATATATTGTGGATGCCGAGTGAACCTCACACTTACTCCAACCCCTATTACACTTTCATCTGGAGTTGGTGGTCTTGCCCACCCCCTCAACAACCAAAGTGGAACTGAACGCACACAAAGCTCACATCAATATAAACATGGGTCACTAGGAGCTAAATCCATATTGGGTTATATGTCACATACAACCTTCCTTAAAGGGTCTGGCCTCTTCATCATCCTAGTGTATGTATCCACAATCATGCAAAATGATGCCAGAAATGTTCCCTCTTCGCTCACATGATCGTGTACACAAAAGTCAACCTTGATACCACTTGTAACACTAGCCACAGAGTTCAAATGCATCGAGTGAATCCCATGTTGACACTAACGCACTTACACTTTTGTCCCCATTTCATGTAAAAGAGTTGACCTAGAGATGGTGGTATGGACATCTAGGTAGCATTAAACTCATAACAAATCAATATACACATAGGTCACTATGTACCAAATCCAAATTATAGCAGATATCAAATTTTGTTCATATAAGTGCAATCAAGCCCTAAGTGGGTTTTGGCGTTGATGACCACCGAATTAGGGGACTAATGAGATTTACAAAGATGACATGCAAGAAATGAGAAAAGGTGATAATGTATAGGTTGGTGGTATTCATATTTGACAATGGAGGCACTTTCATTTCATCAAGGCTTACTTATTTTCTATTTTGAATATTGAGTTTAGGAAAGTCGTACTATAAAGAGGGATTCTAGCACATTTGTTTAACTGTCGAATCAAATGCTCAAATTCTACCATCCTGATCACCACAAAAACCACAAAATAGCGAATTGTTTGTTCTTAGAAAGTTCTTGCACTTGCCCTTTCCAGCCTGTCTATATATCCTAGGTATTTGGACCTCTGTTTGCTCTGAAATCGAGTCCTCGTGTAGGTGGATAGACTTGATGGATCCAATTGTGTGAATTCTTATTGATGGCCTGATTGATTTGTGGTTCTCATGTGAGGCAGTTCTGTTTGCAGCATTGACCTATAGGCAACACCGCAAGCTTATATGCTTTAACACTTCGTTGTTATTTGAGAGGGAAAAAGAAATACTTAAATCTCGGGATCAGTAGGTTTGCTCGGGATCAGTATGTTTTTTTTTCTTTTTTGTTTTCAATTTTACAGCTGCATGAGCCCGTGGTTTGGTGGCAATTTAAATAATCTAACAAAGCAATACATTCCCTGGAGAGTATGGCATCTACCGGTTCCTTTGGTTACCAATTATATATACTTGCTGTGAATTGCCATGATGGCATCTACCTCTTGCAGTTTGGTGTCCACCAACTGCAGCTTGGACCAAGATTAATGCTACCATATTAGAGGTGCTTTTTTTACTTATTGATGTTCCATGCTTTTTGTTCTATATATTGCCAGCAGCTAGGTTGCAGTGGACCTATCTTTGTTTACGAAATAATTGCATCAGGTTATGAGTTCGATGTCCTCAAATACAGGAGCACCATGGTAATAGCATCAGGTTATGAGTTCGATGTCCTCAAATACAGGAGCACCATGGTAATAGCACCATGTTGCGAAGCTAAATATTTATTTTGCTCAGCTAATTTCAAATACATGCACAAATTAGTTACTATAGGAAACTCAATTGGCTTACAGAAGTAGGTTGCGAAGCTAAATATTTATTTTGCTCAGGTAATCTCAAATATATGAACAAATTAGTTCTTATAGGAAACTCAATTGGCGTACAGAAGCAGTCCATGTCTTGAATGTTTGCATTGCAGCATATGTTAGAATTCATACAGAGATTACAAACTACGGCAGGTGGAGCACTGCCGTCCCCATGGAGCCTCATCATCAATATATGTGCATTTGTATTTCTTTTTGGGTAGGCCTTTACTTCGTGTTAGTTTTTGTACTACACAGATTACAAACTACGGTTCTTATCCTTCATTGGGTGAAACTGCAATCAAAAGTATACCAGGTTCCTTACCTCACTTATTTTTTTCCCAAACATATACTTTTATCCTCAACTTTGATACACAGATTGTAGTACATTTATAGGTTTGTGTCTGTCTTCATGTCGCCCTAACATAAATTTTTTAGCTAATTTCAGTGCACAAAAGAACATCAGATTAGCCCTCATGATTTAGCATAACTACTAAGCCACTCTACTTACCATTTTGGTGTTACACATTTAAATCATTAATTCCTTATAATTAAACCTTGACTTTATTTGCAGGCTTGGATAGAAGAAATGTCAGCATATGGATACAAAGCCGTCGTCCTTACATTGGTCATCTTCTCTGTGCTTTCGCTGTTGTGACCCGTGGAGAATTTTCCTCGCACCGCTGCAGGCGTCCCACGGCAGTAGTTTCGAGTACTGTTTCCTTGGGTGTGGTGTGCGCCTAGGTCTTTGCCCCCTTTCTGAGGTACTACATTGTGTCGCTAATTCCGAGTACCATTTGATCGCTTGGTTTGCAGGCTGCTGATGGTCGGGGACAGGATGCTCATGCTGTTTCTAAGGATCCGTATGATTTCAGTAAGATTTCCACTCTTGCGGTTGCTATCATTTCTAACCTTGCATATCTGCCAGCCACAAATGGTGGATTGGATTTATCAAGTGAAATGTGTGCTATCGGTGTGGAGTATCAATCATTCATCGGAATAAAGTGTCGGTTTAATCTGTTACAGCTGCACTGATACAATCTGTGCAGGCGGAACAATCCTGTTGGTGGTTTTCCATTTAGAAAAAAATATTGCCAGGTATGGCACATTTTGTTTTTCTTTTTCTCCGATCCATGTGGATGTACTCTCATATTATCATCCGAATCCCAAGGTGCCACTTTGTGTTTTGTTCTGTCCATATTTCCAATTTCCAAATGATCAAGATCTATGCTCATCTGCTATTACTCTCTGATTTTGTGCAGGTTTATTGTTGCATTGGTGCCATATTTCTTCAGAGTCCATGCATTATTGAGCTGTTGGATCTTCAAATTAAATCAGGTTCTCTAAAAACATGGGGAAAATCCATTTCATCCTCCGCATGGGCTGTGGTCGCCCTGGTTTGCATCACGAATGCTGAAACCCTTAGACGAGGCTGTGCTTCTACGCCCCTAGCTAGCATACATAGGTATGAGTTCTTTTACTCAACTCTGATATGTGCTACCATCCATATCCTGGAAGTATTACCTTTGGCTAAACTCCACTTGATATTCTGGCTTTAGGAAATAGGAAATTAAATATACCAAATGACTTAGGCTGTGAGGGGAAAATTTATGCACAAAGGCATCTAGCTCATCTAATGATATTTGGGTAGGATTTACTGAGCACGGAACTCCTGAGCGCATATATATACATAAAGGAATTACTTCATGTCATATATGTGGTATTAGTGTTGATGATGTGTAGTGCACAAGACTACAAGAGCATGATGCGACATTTTAAAGAAAATATCATAAGAGGAATGGACTTGCACTGATCAACGTAAAAATAATTTCTGAATCTGAATGGATGGCAAAGGTCCTAACACAAAAGCTTTTGCAGATGTAGATCCTCTATCTCTGCTTTTGCATCCTCCCTATATTTCTCCGGTGCCTCTCCCTTCCTATTCAAGTCCTCTACATACTGCTTATGCCCCTCTTCAATGAGATCCACCACTGTATGGCTCACTGTATAGCTCTTATAGCATGTTATATAGGACCCCCACTATATGGCTGTTATAGCATGCTCAAGGTTAAGGGACCATATGGCTCTTAAGTGAACCTCAGAGCACATGTCATTTCATCCATTTTATAGCAGCTCACAAACAAAACGAAATCTTGATCTTAACCAGGTGGCTCCAATTGATCCTCAAGGAAAACAACAAAAGACACATTGAGAGATACTTCATAAATTATTAAAAACAATACAACTCCAAACACTCAATCAAATATAATATCTAACATTTATATTATACTGACTATTAATGCAGGTAGCATTGCAAATTCTTGTCACCATCAGCCATGAACAGTGAAGAAAAAGGGATTACATCAGCTACCAAAAACTCACTCAAATAAATAATTAGATGTCTTTTATTTTATTACTGCAAGTTGACATCTCTACAACATATCTAAATATTCATGCACATTATTAGTTCACCTTAGAGTTTAAACAAGTTTAAATAATCTATATTCCAATCAATTTTTCTCTGTTTCATACATTTTTTTATCTTAGTATGAATGGAAATACTCGATGCACTTTGTGTGGATCACTGGTGTTTGTATTATCTCTGTTAAGCTCATGTCCCTGTCGAGATGATACGATGAAACTCTTTCTTATGGTCATTGCATTCTTTTCCTATTCAAAGTATGTAATGTGGAAGCGTCTGCTTATTTACAACACTATAGTT
The DNA here is from genome assembly GCA_015847255.1 of Hyparrhenia diplandra. NCBI lineage: Eukaryota > Viridiplantae > Streptophyta > Magnoliopsida > Poales > Poaceae > Hyparrhenia > Hyparrhenia diplandra. Next base: position 318,050 of record JADLZK010004440.1, on the reverse strand, counting down.
TGTGTTTGGGGACAAATTCAGTTTGCGGTTTTTCTTACATGCAAAAAGTGATTGGTCTCAAAAACTAATTGTGATTAGAATCCTTAGTGATTACAAAGGAATCCTTTAACAAAACCTACTTACTTCCCAAGAAGAACGCCACGGAATTCCCCTAGTATATAATATCTCTAAGTCCACTCAAGGGCTAAGTCACTTTGTTGATATTTCTTACACGATCCAAATTAGGAAGGCGAAAGAAATATATATAGGATATCTATCTAATCATGTTAGCTTGGATATGGGATTAACCTCATGATCCAACAAAATGAAGTTAGGCGGTGTTAGTAGTGGGATATAAACTTAGCATCATTATCCATAGTGGAGTTAATCTCACCAGGATATGTACTCAAGGTATACCACTCATTTCTAGGCATTACCTATACACTAGTCTGTCACCCTAGCAATAACGCTCAAAGAAATGCAGGTATGGTATTCTTGAAAGGTCTTGATAAAAGAATGAACATGATATCTGCAAGCGCACAGATAGAAATACCATCGTAGCACTTCACCGGGAGTAATCTAGGTATCGTATTTATATTTTACCACAGGGAAGGTAAGTCTATGGAAAGTTGAGAGAAAAGAGTATCTAATGATTTAGGAAGTGATTTACTTATGAGATCCACTTACAGTTGTATAATGCGAGTAGCCATATGCATCTAACATTACTCAACAGGATAAGTCACAAGATAAAGATAATTATATAAATGATAACTACCCAAGTCTAAGATCATCATATGCCACTAGTATCATAATGAGCTATTAGTATGTTATAGAAAGAATAGAAAGAATATTCCTAAGATACTCCTAATCATATGTCAATGAATACTACAATTAGTGCAATACATCTAGCTATCATGGCAAGGTTGGATTACATCTACACATGGCAAGCATTACCAATAACAACCAAGGACAAAACTTGATCATTACCGTAATTATAAGCTCGACTAGTCCTACATTCGGAGGGTGGATTACAAAGGACTCAACAGGACTATCACTCCCGCGATCTACCACACGACCGAATGTAGGGTGCAATTGCGAATAAACGTTGTATAAACACCACGTTTACACATTGCTTATCACCCACATAGTGATCATCTACGTGGATGCTATACAATTCCATGCATAAAATATAAGACAATCTCACTAAACTAAACATATAATCATAGCATGCATAAACACATATCAATAAGAATATAATCATTATATAGATCAAAGTCGTAACAATAGTGTATCAATAATAATACTTACGGATCGAATACAAGAGCGAAGTCACAAGAACGATGCTCCTTCTCTTGCTTGACTATCGAAAACTCAAGATGAACTTGATCTTCAACTAGAACTAGCTAGATAGCTAACTACTTCTAGTATGATGAACTAGGGCTTAGGTCTAGACTTGGTTGGACTTGATGATGACTAGTATGAGTTGATAATGACTTGATTATGAATTAGGGTTTCACCCAGGGGTCAGGTGGTCTTCTTATATAGGACTTGGCGATGAATGTGGACCCTTGGATCAAACCGACCTTCAATAACGGTGTAGATACAACCTCAAGGTCGGTGGTAAACCGACATAAAAATGTGAGGCTGACTGGTCGACTCCACCTGGCAGCCGGCCTAGTTGGCACTGGCGGCCGCCAGGGTGGCATGCCACCTCGGCTTCCTATTTCTTCTGGTGTCCTCTGGTACCTTCTAGAGTGTTTCAATCCACTTTTCGGGTTGAGTTACTTCACGGTCAAGTCTTGTCATCATATGTCTTGTATATTCCAGAACTTTCTCTATTCTTCTCTGCAATTATCTGTTAAGTCCCTGGAAAGTCACAGAATACAAAAACTTGTGGAAATATATTAGTTAGACCCTAGACTGATGTTGGTCTTTAACTTGAGCCCTTATTTCATGTTAATTGACTTATAATATTATGCTATAACAGGTGTCAACAGTCACTAGATTACTCCTAGGTGAACAATCAAGACTAACTAATACAAGCACTAGGAACTAAACAATTCTACTCAACTAAGCAATCTAAGCAATTCTACACAAGTATATCCAAAGTAATGCTAGAGAAAGAGTGATCGATATACCGACGGTGGAGTGTAGAGGTGGAAGCCAATCACCGTGATCAATATGAAATCTCCAACAAGCAAGCACACAATTGACACGATAATTTTTACCGAGGTTCACGTGCTTGTCGGCACGCTAGTCCTCGTTGTGGCGACACACTCACTTGACGGTTGCTAAGCTTAATGGTCGGTGCCAAATCCCCGGTGGGAGCTCAAGCAAACCGATCACAAGAGAGGGTCCAACAAGCCACGAGCAATCCACTAGTACTCCTTTCGCGAATCTCCCCGCGGGGTAAGGAACAACCCCTCACAAACCACCGGTGTGGCCTCGAACAAGCTCAATCGAGCTCAACACCGCCTCTTGCTCCAAGCCGCTAGGGAACCGGGCAAATTCCCAAGAAAACAAGAATCCCTCGGCTTCTCCAAGGATGAAGTGCCTCTAGATGCAAGACTATCAAGCAATGCACTTCTATCACTCTCAATCTCACCAAGAATTCGAATTAAGGATGGAGAGATGAGTGGAGAGGAGTCTCACAAGCTCACTAGCAAGTTAGAGTGTTCAAATGTGCAAGAGAGAGGTAAAAGACCCGGCCATCCAAGTATATATAGACCTCCTCTCGAGATAGAGCCGTTGGGGTGTTCTCACAAGACTTGACCGGACTCGGCCGACCGGACGCACCGGGCCGGTCCGGTCCAGCTTCCGGTTAGAGCGGACAAGCACCCTAGCCCCACAAATGACAAGCTTCCTCGCGCTTCCGATCCTTTGCTTCCGGTCACCACCGGATGCATCCGGTCACTAGCGTCCGGTCGGCCGCCGATCAAAGTCCCAAAAACATGCTTATAATCGGAACTTTGATCGGACCGGCGACCGGACCGTCCGGTCAAATTGTCCAGCTTCCGGTCGAAGTCCGGTCGACGCTTCCGGTCGCCGCTTCTGCTGCGAGTTCGTCATTTCGTTGTCGCCCTTTGCTTCAACCTTGCTTCGCCTCTTGCCTCAATTTGCCAACACGTCGAAGATAATCACGTTATCACTTATGTTAGCATGTCGATCGGTTAGGCAAGAACGAAATTAGTGCTCTCATTGTCCTAAATGCAATATGCAAGTCAATTGGACCTAGAAGCACTTCACCAAAGGATTGTCACGGCATCCCCTCTTGATAGTCGGCTATCTATCCTATAATGTGATCACACGCTCTATCGTGTCTTGATCACGAAAGGAAAAAAACCCTATCAAGTATACCTTTGCCTTGATCTTTCGGGTTCCTCTCAAGCCGATCACCGAGCTTGACGATCCACCATATCCATCATCATCGTCCATGTTCATGATCATCATGCTCCTCGTCACCCATGTAATCCTATCTCTTAAGTCACACTTAGAGCAAAGGATTAGTACGACAAGTGTGTCATCAATTTCCAAAACCAAACATAGAGATTTCACAAGGGTATGCAAAACTCACTACACACTAAGCCTAGGCCTCGAGAAAAAGTGCCTAAGTACTCACGAAAGCACTACACTAATCCACGGTTTTAAATAGCCCGCTATGACGGCCGCTATAACCTTTTAAAGTATAGTGCCACTATTTGTGTTCATGTACAGTTTAGCTGCTACCGCTATAGCTCGATATAGGTCCACTATTAGCTGTTTTAAAGACAAACCACTAAACACCTTAGCCCGCTATTTAAAACCTTGTGACTAATCACCCAATATTTCCTTATTAAGCAATTTTGGTGGCTAGAGCACTTGATTGAGTGCATCAACACTCTTACACATTTAGCACACTCCAACACATACCAATTGGCGGGCTCTGTGTCAAGGGGCTCACAGCGCAATGGCAAAGGCCATTGGTTGGGGACTCCCACTCGGGGTTCAAATCTGGGTGCGACACTTTATCCCCGGATTTATTTCGGGATTTTCCGGCGCTGTGCATTAAGTGGTAGGCGACGTCCCGTCGATAGCGGGCCCGGTGGTGACTTCGAACTTCAAGATTTGCCGGCTTAGTCCTTCGAAGGTGCTCATAGAAAAAAAAAAATTGGCGGGCTCTGTAGCTAGCTTTCTGCAGGGCATCCAAAAGTTCCGGTGCACCCACTAAAACCATATGGTGGTGCCACATGTACTAGACATCTGAATATATATAGTCGTTAGATGATCTGCTGATCATTGGAGCTGGCTCCTTTGTCTGGTGTTACTTCTCCTGTGATCACTGGATATATAATTCTTGTGGCTCAGTCTTGGGTTTGTACTACTTTCTCCTGTGCTCCCCTCCTCTGTTTCTTCACGTCTTCTCGGCGGAGTTTCTTCTACCTGTATTGGAATTTTAGTATTTTTTTAAAAAAGAATTTATTAATATCCCAACTTTGACATTGATTATGTAGTGAGCGTTATCCTATGCACACCGCCCTATATATCACGCCCACTAACTTTCTGGAACGTCCCATTTCGGATCCGAGGGCCAGCAGCGTGAGCACGAGATTTTTTTCATTCTAACGCCCGCATCCCTTGCAATCTTGCACTTGGCCCCTCCCGCGCGGCCACATTGAGTCACGCCGCCAGCGATTCCGTCCGAGGTCACGCCGCCAGGTACGCGACGGAGAGACGAAAACGCGGACGCCGCCGCCGGCAGGCTGCCGGGCATCATCCGATTGCACAATCCATCGTGGGAGAGCCGAGGAGTAAGATTCGTACACCTTCATCAGAGTGCACGCTGCAACAACACCCTCATCAGATTGCATGCACTACCATCACCGGAGGACACAGACCGCTGAATCCAATCAATCTATGTCTGCCGAGCATTGTTCAAATAAAAACAAATTAACAAAAGAAGTACATGGAGCAGCATCATGTGCGACATTATATGGACATGATTTGACAAATCGATTTGTCATGTACTGCATGTCGGCAGTTGTTTTTTTTTTTCGATCGGGCCATTCATCCGTTTTTCATTAAGCGGAGGAAAACCAAATCCAAATACAAACTAATGCCGAGATGCCGAGGCGACATCGAAGGCTAAGAAATGAAAAAAACAAAACAAACAACCTATCTACTGGAATTAAACAAAGCGACTACATGATGACTAAACTCTGCGACCAGGATCGAGGGACCAACAACCACTTAGGCCCGGTGGAGGCATCGATCGCGACGCTTCTTGCCCCGAAGAAGGAATGCCTCCATGCCCTGCATGTTGACCTCAGCAAGAGGCCCGGTGAAGGCGATGCGGGCTCGTCAAAAGAGACGGCGTCCTCATGTTCGGCCTCGGCGTCCATCCCGATCTTCTTCAGCATTACCCTCCTCGCCTGGGCCTCCGGGTTCTGGTGTCTGTACCTACTCTTTGCGGCGAGCCGCGCGCTACGCTTCGGAATTAGTGGAGAATCTTGGCGAGGGCGCGTCTTCCTCAACACCGGAGTGGAGAGAATGGAAGGCTCAAGCGGTCTCTTGAAAGCGGCGACGAACTCGTCGACCGTTGGCACGTGCACCGGGCTCGTTGAGTGCGCGGAGCGAGTGGGCGTGTCCTGTGCGCTTCCGGCCACCTCACAGTCTGGCTCCGGAGCAGGGCGACGGTCAGGTGATGCACAAGGCTGCTCCGGCGGGAAGACCCTCAAGACCGGCCGGGCCTCCCGACCATGGGCCACGCAGCGACCAGCTGTCTCCTCGGCGCATGGGGTCCCCAACGCTCGGGAGTCGGCACAGCCCACAGCTCAACGACAATGGGGTCAAAGAAGTCGTGAACTTGAGGGCAGCCGTCATGGCCACCCCTTCCGCACCTCGGTGGCGATGGGGTCGAAGAAGTCCACAACCTCGGGGCGCGGCGGGGGTCTTCTCGAGGAGGCTGGAGCGGCTGCGAAGGCGATGACCGTGTCGCCACCCGAGGCACCTCAAAGGCGGCGGGTACATGCGGGCGAAGAGTCACGCTGCGCGCCGGTGGCGGCAGCGTCGCACGCCCTGGCCCGATGACCCGCACCCGGCCCGGCCCAGCGCGTAGCGGCGGGGAGCGACCTTGGCGGCGATGTGGTCGTGCCGAGGCGATTGAAGCGGCGACCCGCGAGATCCGGTGGGGCGGGGCGATGACATTTTGGTACCAACGCCCGGGTCTCCCCGTCGGCAACGGTCCTCGTATCTCGGGCTCCCATCGGCATCGATAGCGGGACCATGGCGAGGTCGCCCGCCATGCTGGCACCGGGCCCCCCACCGCGGGCCAAGGCGTCGGCATGCCGGAACTCTCCCACAGCTGCGGACCAACCAGGCGGCGACCAGCGGGCACCGGACGGTAGATCCGCGGCTGCGGCACCGCAGCCCTGCGTCGATGACGGCGCCGCTTACTCTTCGTGGCAGCTCCGTGCCAGTGGCGCTACGCACCGTGGCGGGCCCACGTCGGCGGTGGAGGAGCGTGCGGAGAGCCTTACGAGCTACATCCGGTCTGACGGGCGAGTGGCGGGAGAATGGAGTTCATCGTGGGAGCTGCCGGCGTCATCCTCCCAAACGCCGGGACTTGCTCTGCCCGGCCAGGACCGGCGGTCGGGGGAGAAAGGGTGGGCATGCGCGGAGGGGGAGGACCCGTGAGGAGGCTGCCTCCACCTCCCCATCCTCAAATCCTCGACATCCTCGACCGGGGGCACAACCTCCAGCGTCACCTCTGTGGCGGGCGGGAGGGCGTGCACTGCAGCAGATGTGGCGGCATCCGGCGGCTTCAACGAAGGTGTCCGCAGCGCCGCCTCGACCACCACCCGGTGAGGCATGCACCGCAGCCGCGACGGCGGCACCGACGGCGAGTCCGGCAAGGCGCGGGGAGACTGGCCCGGCGCGGCGTCGCCCGGAAGTTTCGGCTCCGCCCCAGCGGGCCAGCTCCGGGGCTGCGGGGGCATCTCCAACACCCGCAGCGTGGAGGCCGCGGAGAAGGTTGCGCAGCCGGAGAGGGGCTCGCCGGAAGCAGCCCGCCAGCGGCCGGCGATGGCGGGGCAAAGGCGAGCAGCCCGGAGCGGGATCTCCCCCCGTGGAGGGCGACGGCACTCCAAGAACCCCATGGGGCGATAGATCGGGGATGGGGATTCCGGATCCACAGGCGTAGGGGGTGCTGGGAGCAGCGGGGCGGCTGGGCTGGTTGGCGATGGTGGTGGCGGCGGCGGCGTCGCGTGGGGGAGGAGGGTCGGGAGGCTCAACGGTCGGGCTCATCTCTTGATGAGACGTACGGTTTGAATTGATTAGTCGTATGTCGGCAGTTGTTACAGCGGCTCTCCCACGATGGACTGTGCAATCGGATGATGCCCGGCAGCCTGCCGGCGGCGGCGTCCGTGTACCTGGCAGCGTGACCTCTCGGACGGAACCGCTGGCGGCGTGACTCGATGTGGCCGTGCGGGAGGGGCCAAGTGCAAGATTGCAAGGGCTGCGGGCATTAGAATGAAAAAATCACGTGCTCACGCTGCTGACCCTCGGATTGGAGATGGACGTTCTAGAAAGCTAGTGTGCACGGTTGCATATAAGGCCGGTGTGCACAGGGATACGTTCTCGATTATGTATATTGCAATTTTAGCATGCATGTCTTATAGTATATCTAAACAGTGCTCCTTTGTCTTTGAGGTGTTGATTACTTGTTCTTCACGATTGTCTAAGTTCAATCCATTCTTGCATCTAAGTGAACTATATACATTGTATACTGCTAGCAACCGATGTTTAGCCAAAACCATCAAAATCAACCATGGCCCATTTTCATGTTTTATTTATCCAATAAAACTGGTTCATCCGACCTAAGTTAATCGGTTTCCGGACACCGAATACGTACATATACGATCGAGCAGATGACATTTTCACCTCAGCTCACAGTCCAGAAATATAGCTGACTCCAGTGCCACCCAACCACGCGTCTCCCACGATGAACTCCGCCACGGTAAACCTCAGCGCATCCGACCTGGACAGCGACGTGTGCACTCCAGGCCACGTCACTCGCCGGCTGGTCCCGGCCCCAGGCCCGGTGTTGCCGTACTCCCCATAGTACAGCGTACTGAGAGCGAAGTTGCCGGACCACTGGAGCCACCCGGCCGGCGACACCGAGCCGTCGAGGACGCTCTCCATGACGACGGTCCGCGAGTACCTCCGCCACGGCCGGCCCAGGTAGACCGGCGTCCCGCCGAGGTCCGGCGCGCCGGTGACCCTGCAGCGGTGGATGGAGATGCCGGTGTTCTGGTTGGGGTCGCTGCGTCCCTGCGCCGTCACCGTGTCCTCCTGCCCATGGCTCGGCCGCCGCGCCTGGATGTCGCAGCTCTGCAGCACCACGGCGGCGTTGCCGAAGATGAAGTCCACGGTCCCGGCGATGTCGGAGGCCGCGTAGAACTGGCGGCCCGAGTGGACGTAGAGCGTGTCCTGGTACCCCTGGATGCCGCACTGGTAGACCACGGAGAGGTCGCCGCCGACGCGCAGCGCCACCGCCTGCCCTTTCTCTGGCCCCGCGCTGTTCACGATCGTCAGGCCCTTGGCGATGAAGCCCGACCCCATCGCAGCTGTACCACACGTACGTAAAGGTGTTAGTGTTACTTGCTAGCAGTAGAATGTGTAGAAGATGGACAACAATGGGAGTGTAGTGTGAAGCACAATACACAAAGGAGAAAAAAAGTGAAGAGTGGGCGACATGGCAAGTGAGACGTCGCTGTCGACGCTGCATTTGACGGTGCCCATGCATATATGCATTGGTGCTTCGTACAGTCTTGGTGTGCTACACAGGTGTAGTGTAGTAGATGAGATGCTTGGCAACAGAACACATGGTATGGAAATATGTACTAGGCATCAAACGATCAAATCGAACCAAACGCATCTTTCACTTTGATCAATGAACAATAATGCACAGAAGCGTATAGCATCATCACGTACCGACGGTGGCGGAGGCGTAGGTGGTGTATCCCTCGCCGGCGCTCTTGTGGCCGACGATGAAGCTCTTCCCCTTTCCCTCACCCATGAGCATCACGTTCTTCTGCTTGCTCGAGATGGACACGCTCTCCTCGTACCGCCCGGCCTTCACGTGTATCACCTTCCTCCCGCCGCCTCCACCGCCGGCGGTCACGGCCGCGATCGCCGAGTTGATGCTTCGGTGCGTCCCGCTGCCGTCCAGCGCCACAACAGCATCCGCTGCCACGATGGCGCCACCACTCGCTCCGGCGCGGGACGACGATGACGACTCCAGGAGGTTCCTGTCCCGTTGCGTCACCCAGGACGGGAACGCTGCCGCCGCTGGCGTGGGCGGCGAGCCGGGCGGTGGTGAACCGCCGTCGCCGCTGCTCTCGTGATCCTTGATCTTGTTGACGTGCAGAGCCAGCGCGGTGGCGATGAACTGGGAGAGCGCGGAGACGCGCGCGCGCACGGCCTCGCGCCCCGCCGAGTCCGGGTCGGAGGCTAGGCTGTCGCCGCACGTGGCCTGGTTCGTCAGCGCGGCGCTGAGCCACGTGGTCACCGCGTCCGCGTCGCCGCCGCCGCCTCCCGCGGCAGCGGCGAGCGCATCGCCCAGCTGGTCCAGGCTGATGTCGAGCAGCTCGACGCAGTCCTGCACGCCCGGCGGCGGACGCGCACGCGCGGCCGAGAGGTTCCGCGCCACCGCGCGCGCTGACATGGCACGGGCCATGGCGTACTGCACGGACGCTGCGAACGGGTCGGCGGTGGTCCTGCTGCTGGATGGTGAGCCGCCCGGCGGCGCCGGTGAAGAGGGAGCGCGCCGTCTCGCACGCGCTTGGGTACGGCGTCGTCAGGCATATCGCGGTGACGTTGTTGGTGGTGGTCAACGACGGTGCGGTGGTGGTGCCGATCATCGAGACGCCGTCGTCCGCGTCATGCTTTGGTTTCGCCGCCGCAGCAGCTACTTGCGTCGCGAGAGCTAGCAGCACCACCGTCGCAATGGCGCTGCAAGAGCAGACGACAAGGAACTCCAGCCTTCGCATGTCGTCGCCTCTCTAAGTCTCTCTTGAGCGTGTGTTCTTTGTTAGTTGCACAATGCAAGTTCTCTACGTAGCTGCTCGCCTGCTCTTGGGTCTTGCCTGCTGATGTATATATAGGCTAGGCGTAGCCGCGTAGGCATCGGAAATTAAGTTGGCACCAAACGGTTGCTGGTGTTCTGTGGGCAAATGCTGTTTGCATGCATTACTGTTTCACCAATGCATGTGCTAGAAAGGTGATGAGAAATGTAGCAATGTGTGTTCTTGTTACAACTTTTAGTGTAACAATGTGTTGTGTCACACCGCACGTTTATTAAGGCATTGGTTTAGGGCCGGCTTTACGACGACATGCATGCATGCATGGCTTGGTAGTAACTAACGAACTAATAATATAGGGATCTATTATAATTTCTTATTTCTTATGGTGCTCCAAAATTTACACCCCCTCACAGATTACTGTTCCAAGAAAAGTAAGCTGCGATGCCCCATCCCCGGTTCCCATCCCCACGGTTCGAGAACCTCCCTGTCCTTCCGTACAACGCGCTCGTCTTCGCTCAACCACCTGCCCGTCCCACACAGCGCCGGCCCCTGCTCCGCCCCACGCAGCGTCGGCCGTCCGTCTCCTAGCGTCTCCCGCCTGCCCTGCCGTCCATTCCGGTACTCCGCTTGACGCCGCCCACCCCAGGGCCACACCCCCTGCTCCCACGTAGGTCCACCCCCACCCACAGCCACCTCCTCTCCCCGACCATCCCGTCCGCAATCGGCTGGAGGACGACGCAGCCAGCACAACCATCTGAGGTCCGCCGGCCCTCCTCTCTGCCACCACTCCTCCCTACGGCTCGCCTCACCTCCCCCCCTGCTCCCGCGCAGGTCCACCCCGCCCGCTGCCACCTCCTCTCCCTAATCACCCCCTAAGCTACCGCGACCGAAGGATGCCGCCGCCATTCGTGACCATCTCAGATCCGCCCCCAAACCACCTCTCCGGCTCCCGCCAGTGTCCCGTACGTCGCACTGATCCGGCAATCAGAGGTACATTTTGCCGCGCACACCATGTATTGGTTCAAAATGCTTGCACTATTCCTGTGCCTATATTTACTCATATCATCTTCTGTTGCCCGTGCTTTGCGCGAGCTTTGCTGCTAGTCTACTATATTTCCGGTGCTGAAATGTAGCCTCTCTTCGATCAGGTGACGGCTGCAAAGCCTTCAGATGATCTCCATATATCCAACGCAAGCCAGCAGAGCACATAGAGATGTCCATTCAACATATAAAATAAGCATCACCTGAGCGAAAACACAAATTTTAGGCGATTGCTCTAGCTATAGAAAAAAGTGTGTAACTAATCCTGGTCCATGCGCATACATATGTAGATGCAGATGGAGTGTTGCATGGCGTGGGATATATATGCATGGGCAAGCTCGATATGATCTGCTCGATCGGAGCCATGGATGCCATGTGAAGACGTGGAGCAAGGAATGGTCCATGTACGTAACATTCATGCGTAATGGATCAAAGCAAAGGTGAGGACGGAAACATGGCGCACGCCGAACAAAGGTGAAAGTAGCAACCAACATGGTCCCTCGCTCCCGTTTTGCTTGTTTCGTAGTACTGGTTTTGTTTTAATAAAGCTCTCTGCGGCAGGTTTTGTTGCTGCTCACTTGTCTTATCTAGTTCGTCGATCGTACGTTCATCATGGACACTTTTGTTATCCGTTGGTAACATGAGAATTAATGCCTTGGATCGAGATGGATGGATGAATGAAAGTTGAAACAATGTTTATTTTATACTCAGATCCGACAAAGAGATTAACGACCCGGTGTCGTAGTCATACTAATTAATTAACAAAGAATCTCTATGACGATGGCACGATGCAAATGCTTTTGAGCATGGATGCAGTCCACATGGCCATAGTCATAGCTAGGGGTAAGCGGTGTAGTCGCTATCGATGCCCAGTTGGTGCCTCCTGCAGTATCTAAAACGGATCGGTTGTTGTTGCTGCAAGGCTGGACAACCTACTGGGGAAAAATGCCTTACATGAAGAAATCCTAGCAGAGAATGAAATGCAGATTGATTAGCAAAAACTTATTGCAAACTAAAAGCATGCACCCATGAAACGAATATCAAATTTAAATATTTAAATATTTAAATAACTAGTACAAATACTTAAAATAAAGAGGTTCGGAGGTGCACCTAAAAGTTACCCCTTTGCACCCTTAATCGAGTCAACAAATTCTTACGTGCTTAGAGCTTTCTCTACCTAACCTTCTTTTTTTACTGCTGCGTGTACGTACACAACGAATATCATGGAAATGTATGCCGCGTAGCATCTTCTTCATAGTACGTCCAGGAAAGCTGCCATAACATGAGAATTTGAGACCTTGACAACAGTAAGGGGACAGCACCCGTCCTACCAACCTTACCCTAAGTGCCTAACGCACCAGAAACTAAAGGCGACACACACACACACACCAAGCTAGGAAACTTCAACAGCTCATCATGCATAGCCAGATATGTGTACCTTTATTATGATTTGAAATAAAAAGGTTTGTATATATGAACCGATCAAAAGTGCATGCAAGTAAGATGCCACAAATGCGATGAGCAGTTGAGCACTGATCCGTGTACTTTACATAACAAGTTCATCACAAAGAGTTGAAAGTATTCTTTCCATGGAGTCATGGAGACGGTACGATGGAGTGTATTCAAGGTCGATTCATTTTTTTTTTTTTTTTTTTTTTTTTTGCGACCACGCGCCCGCGCGTTTTCATTAAGAAGAGAGAATTTTGATACACGACCTAGCCATAGTAATAGCAGTTACCATGGCCGCCAACACACACACACACCCCAACACTGATCACAAATTTGCGGCTACATGGCTAACAAATTTTGCTACGAAGATGAAGATAACTGACTAAGTCAAGTCACTTCCCTAGGCCTGTGACGTCGAGGTCAAGGGCCTGAACATCAAACTTGCCATCCGTAAGCACGTGTAGAGCAACCTGCTTCCGCTCCGTCATGTTCCCCAGAACGACGATATGACGTTGCCTTCAACGATCGCATCACCGTCATCCTCGTCAACCTCGATCCTGAGCTTGCGGAGGAGCACCTTTTGCGCTGGATGGTCGCATTGGGCGCCCGTGGCTTTGCCGCCAATACGTCGCTCTGGCGCAATGAGCGAGCAGCGACGGGCGTTTTGGATCGGCGTAGTCCGGTCCTCCCTTGACAAGAGGCGCCTGCAATGGGATGCACAACTTGGCTTAAAGCATCTCCAAAACCGAACTTTGCGCCGATATCGGCGTGGCGGTGTCGTCCCTCGAAAGACGCCACCTCGGGGAATCACCTCACGCACCCGTCGTGGGCGTCGTCCACCGAAGCTAGCACCTCGTTGACCGCATTGGCGGAGAGTGCGGTGGCGGTGTAGGGGCGGTGTCCTCCATGGCGGCATCCGGAGATGATGGGGCGTCTTACGTCGAGTGTGGTGCCGTTCGTCCCCCTTCGTCAACCCCGGTGCCTCGACAATAGGAATAACCGGCCGTGGGGGAGCAAGCTGCCACGCAGACCGGGAGCCACCTCGGGCTCGAGGCTCGACAATGGAGGCGAGCTCATCGAGCATCATGTCCACCGAACAGGGGAGGCTCCGTAGCCTCCACCGGCACAGGCGCGAGCGGCCACATGAAACCACCGGCTGGGGCCCCAACGTGGCGATCTCCAAAGAGATGCCGACGATGGTGCAGGTGTCTCGGCTGCGGTGGAGGCCTCCTCCCGGGGGCGGCGAAGGGGCGGACGAACCGTCTATCGTGACAGGGGCTGGGAAGCGCAGTCCCGGCGCGAACGATGAGCACAACTTCGCTGCACGCCTTGCCGAAGCGATCACGCTTTTGGCCCCGTCTCGCACCTTCCGGCGGCGACAAGATTCGATGCCCCTCGCTGGCGAGTAGTAGCAGCGCGACGGGAGGTGCGATAGCATTGATATGCTAGTTTGAGAGCGAGTTGAAGCAGCGCCCGGCCAACCCCCGGTGGACGGGCGCGGATGGTGTCGCCGACGATGGCCGACGCCGGTGATGCTGCTAAGGGAGGACTTCCTGCCCGATCGTGGCGGCCCGGAGGGGAGGCACGCGGGTGGGGTCCCGGCCGTAGGTGGGCGGGGCACGCCCTGCCACCTCGCAATCGCGTTGCGCCCGCGGACCCTAGTTGTTGGTGGACGGGGATGCGGATGATCGGGGCTGAGGGCGGCCCGAACGCGCCATGCCGTCCCGTCATGGTTGGCGGCGGCGAGCGAGACGGAGGCGATATGGCAGCCACGGCGGCTGCGTTGCGGCGGCTCCGGAGGTCTTCTTCTTGGCGGTGGCGGTGCGGCCACCTCACGCTTCTTCTTCTTGGAAGGGCGGTTGCCATGCCCGGCGCTCCACAGCCGGAGGGCACGATCGGGTCAGACACGGGAGAGGCGGGGACGGCGTAGCACCGCTAGGGGCGCCTTTGCCGAACTTCGAAAGCCACACCTGGGTGGCCTCTCGATGGAGTCTAGCCACCGGCCAGAAAGTGGACCTCCCCTGGGGAACTCCCCGGCGGCGGCGGCACCCGTCACAGAGCGTGGAGATGGCGGGACCGGGAGGCGGATGGAGCCACCGAGGAGGGTCGGTGCATGTTGGTATGCCTTATAACATAATATTACTAGCCAATTATACATGAAATAAGGGCTTAGAATGAACATCAACATAAGTCTAGGGGTCTAACTAACATATTTCCACGAGTTTTGGTATTCCATGACTTTTGCGAGGGGACTGAGCAGATATAAGCGGATAAGAACAGCGAGAAACCTAAGAGTTTGCATCCCATACGATGACAAGACTTGACCGTGAGGCAACTCAATCCAAAAAGTGGACTAAAACATTCTAGAAGACACCAGAAGACAGCAGGAGGAAGGAGAACTCGTTATGGCACAGGACCCTGGCGATCGCCAGGCCTATTACTAGCGACCGCCAGGTGGGTCCCACCTGTCGGCCTCATCTTCCTATGGCGGTTTACCACCGACATTGAGGTTGCATCTATACCGTGGTTCAAGGTCGGTTTGATCCAAGGGTCCTTGTTCATCGCCGATGGCTATATAAGCAGACCACCTGACGCCAGGGCTAAACCCTAATTCATACTGAATTCAGTCTAACTCATTCTGAGTTCAAACTACTTCAAGTCCAACCAAGTCTAGATCCTAAGCCCTAGTTCATCATATTAGAAGCAGATTAGCTACCTAGTTAGATCTAGAGGGAAGTCAAACTTGCCTTGGATTCCTAATAGTCAAGAAGTAGCCCCGAGCTTCTCGTGGCTTCTCTCTTGTATCCAATCTGTAAGTATATTTGTTGGAATACAATTGCTATGACTTTGTTCTATTTGGTGATTATATTCTTAGTGATATGTATCCTAATATGATTATATATCTAATTTATTAAGTTTGTCTTATATTTTATGCATAGAGTCGTATAGCATCCACTTAGATGATCACTTAGTGGGTAGTGAGCAATGTGTAAATGTGGTGTTTATACAACATTTACCTTGACTGCACCCTACATTACGAGTCATGTGGTAGATCGCGGGGAGTGACAGTCCTGTTGAGTCATTTGGAGTCCACCCCCCGAATGATAGGCCTAGTTGAGCCATAATTACGGTGATGATCTTGTTTCGTTCTTGATTGTCATTGGTAATGCTTACCATGTGTAGATGTATTGCAACCTTGCCATGATAGCTAGATGTAATTGCACTAATTGTAGTATTCATTGACATATGATTATGAGTAACTTAGGAATATTCTTTCTATTCTTTCTATATCATGTTAATAGCTCATATGATACTAGTGGTATACCATGATCTTAGACTTGGGCAGTTATCATTTATTATTATTCCTTATTTATCTTTATGAGACTTATTCTGTTATGAGTATTGTTAGATACATATGGTAACTCTGCATTATACAACTGCAAATGAATCTCAAGTAAATCTCAAGTTAACTTAATCATTAGACATACCTATCTCTCTTACTTTCCATAGACTACCCCTTCCCTGTGGTAAAACATAAATACGATACCTGGATAGACTCCCGGTGAAGTGCTACAATGGTATTTCTATCTGTGCGCTTGCAGATATCATGTTCATCTTTTATCAAGGCATATCAAGAATACCATACACGCATTTCTTAGAGCGTTATTGCTAGGGTGACAGACTAGTATGTAGATAATGCCTAGAAATGAGTGGTACACCTGGGTGTACATATCCTTAGTGAGATTAACTCCACTATGGATAATGGTGCTGAGATTACACCCCACAACTAACACCGCTTAACTCCGCCTTTATTGGATCGTGAGATTAACTCCACATCCAAGCTGACAAGTTATGATAGATACCATATATATTTTCTTTTCGTCTTCCTATTTTGGATCGTGTTAGAAATATCAACAAAGGCCCCATGGCCATTTGGCGATGGAGGATGCAAAAGGTAGTGGCGGGGGTTGGCTCCTCGAGCTTCGTGTTCGGAGCAGAGGGACATGTGGAGATCAACCCGGCGCTCCTCCTTGGTCCTATCGGCAGAGGAGGGAAGAAGGGCGAGCCTCGGCGAGAGGCACTTGCCTGTGGAGGCCGTGCCCCGAGGAAGGAGCGTCAATGCCTTCATCCACAAGCTCGCCCTTTCGACGTCGACGGGACTAGCACCGGGCTGCATCCTACCACCTGTGGCAAACACAGGAGGTGCAATGTCGGGCTCCGGCCGACCCAATGAGCCGGCGGGACGGGCAGGCAACCTCCGTCATCTGCGCATGTGTCTTGGGCCGGGAGGGGAGAAGATGAGGAGGGCGGCCGCCATGGGGGGACGGTTGGCGCGATGCCTCCCAACCTCGTCCATCCCCAGCACCGACGGAAGCGGCAAGGATGTGGCATCGGCTGGCACGGCGGAGGCGGCAGCCGGTCTGTCCCCTGCGACACGGAAGCGACAACGGGGCAGTCTTCCTGGCCTCTCCCGCGGCTGAACTTCGGCAGGAAAGGACGAGGAGCATGGCGGCGACAAGGTGGAGAGGCCGGCACCGGGGCGGGCCCAGTCTGGCGCGAGCTGCCCTTGTTCTCGGCGTGCCCAGACCACGCGGACCACCGCGGTCGGCAGCGTGGCCTCCACGGCGGACCACCGCGTGCCTAAAGTGAGCGGTAGCGAAGCCTCACCGGTAGCACCAATGCACGCCTGCCGCGGGCGGGCACCCGCGCCCACCCACGTGGGAGGTGCTCTGGGGGCTGCGGCGGCAAATTGGGCTGATGGAGGCGCGCTCCGTGGCGGCGCGAGCACCGAGGAGCGCAGGACTGCCCCCGGGTGCCATGGACGAGTGGATCGGCTCGAGGGAGACTCGGATTCAATTTGGGAGTGGGAGAGGGAGGTGGCGGGGCAAGGTCGCCCCCGGCGCGTGCGGACGTCGGCGCCGTCACCAACGGTCGGATCAGGAGGGTCGGGAGGACGGGCATTTCTCTCCCAAATAATTAGAACGGCGCTCTCATACGCACTCAACCCAAGGTAGATTCAAATGAATTAGGATTGAATAATGGTGTTCAAAATGCAAAAAAATTGTATCCCTAAAAAGTTGCAAATCGGATTCTAAATATTGTGACAAGTTTCAAGAACATTTACAAGAATTGGAAATGGATTTGGAGAATAATTTGGACCAACTCTAACAGGTAGCTGAATCCCAATCAAAGTTGGCTTAGCTGACTTATATATAGGATCGCCTTAGGGCAGGTACATTGGTACATATAAGCGGTCTTATAGATTGTCTTATGCAGTGCCACATAAGATTTTTAATGATGTGGAGGAGAGATGGGAGAGAGAAAATCAGGTCGTTGCCTGGTGAAACAACGAGCCCATGTCCGTCATCTTTGCTGGATGAGACGACTTCGGTTCCATTGTACGCAGAAGTCGTTGTTTCGCTGGATCTGCCGCGGCGCCGCGCCAAATCCCTCACTCGCGCCTATTTTTAGCGCCAAATTCTTCATCGCTCCTATTGTTAGCGCCAAATCATTCGGTCCATGGCACCAATACACTCCTTTTCTTCCTATCTAGTAAATTTGTTGACTGCAAATTCCCTGCTCGACGGCGCTACCCACGGCGACCGCACGCAACAGTATAGCATATGGCTCCCCCTGCGTGCACCCAAAAATGGTGGCCTTCCCCGGCGCCGGAACCCGCCGCGCCTCGCCCCTTGGCCTAGGGCTACGAGCGTACCCCTAGAACTTCCGTCACTCATTGGCACCGGCACCGGCAGCAGCGGCGGCACCGGCGACAGCCACGACCCCAGCAGCGCAAGCCACTCCTGGTTTATTCGATAGTTACTCAAGATGGCTACAGATGCCTCCCCGCGCTTGTCTCCAACTATTCTGCCTCCATGGTCCAAAACTCAGATCTGAGTGCCATGAGCTATTCGATGCAAGAGGAAAGGTACGTATCACATGATTCACATCATTTTTACTGGAGTTTGTACTGATTGGAATCGGAGGGAGTAATTTGGATATATTTTATATTTTCCTATACGGTAATGTGTACACGTCTCAATGTTATGAATAAGCTACATACACTACCGGAATCAGGTCCTAAGCCGTGTGCCTAGGCCGAAAAACACTCGGGCCAGGCTAAGCCGAAAGTGTTACACCTTCGGCTTAGGCCACCCGGCAATGTTTTTTCACCGCGCTTTGAAGGCCTAAGCCGAGTGCCAAATATTGGGCACTCGGGCTTAGCCTAAGCCGAGTGTTTTTAACTTAAGGCGAGTGTCAACGGAGCACCCGGAACTATAAAAGGAGATAACGCTAGGACATTTTGACGGAGGTCTAAGCCGAGTGCTTGGACTAGGCACTCGTCAAAGAAATTTTCGATTTTTTTCCTATAATTTAAGCCGAGTGCCTTGCATGGGGCACTCGGCTTAGAATGACTCTAAACCGTTAATGTCTTGCATATACACTCGGCTTAGAGGCTTTCCAGGCACAAAAAAATCAAATAATATATAAATTTAGAAACTAAATTAACAATGATGACACCATATAAACATTTATTACGCTGCACACAAATCCATACTCTAGCTGAACACCATGAATTCCAATCATAAACACTTGCATCTCAATTACATGCATCTGTACAATATAAATCATAGAGACCATTATATCTGTACAATAGAGATGCATAAAGGACTTTTGATCTAATATCCTATACTGATGCCACTTGGAGCTAATATCCTAGAAGCTGAACTTAGTACTATGTTCATGAGCATGTACCGTCGCCTTTAATCTTGTGCTCCAGATCCCTCACCTTTTCTTGCAGAAGCTAAACATGTCAAAAAGCACCACAAAACATAAGCTGCGAACTAAGATTCACTAAAAACAACTAAGTGGTTCCAAACTAAGATTCACTAAAAAGCTGCAACAACAGAAATCGAATTATCCAAAATTGTCACTCATCCCCGCGAAACATCCAAACCTATGGACATACTGGATTGAATCAGGGTAACAATTACCTCCCTACAACCTGGGCAGTGCTCGTAGTCGCAGCCAGGGGAACAGAGGCGCCATCTCCGTCGGCGCACGGTCACCGCCCTGACCCGACCGCAGCGGGGAATACGAGGAATCGGCCGCCGCGCCATGCAGCGGATGGACCCAACGCCGCCATGTTGCCGCGGGGGACGGATGGAAGAGGGAGGACGGAGGCGCCATGACGGCCGCAACTCCAGCCCAGGCACACCACGCACTCAGCCTGCAACTCACCGACATGGCCGCGGCGGTCGCGCAGCCCGACCGCGCGCGGCGGAGGCGGCGGCGGGTCGGTGACCTCGCTGGTCTGGTCGCGGTGGTGCGGCGCTAAGGTTGTCGCCTCCTGACCTCCTCCTCTTCTGCAGATCCCGGCAGCGAGGAGGGAGGAGCCGGCGGCGTGGAGGCACGGCGGCCGCACGCCCGCGGGCACGCCGGCCCGGGGCGCGAGGGTGGCGCGAGGGGGCGCAAGCACGCCGGTCGGGCGGTCGCGAGGGCGGCCGGGCGCGGGTACCGGTGGCGAGGTCGGCGGCCGAGGGGCTCGGCGGCGGCGAGGTGGGCGGGCGCTGGGGTGAGTCTTGAGGTGGGGGGTGTGGGTGGAGTGAGCGAGCAGAGAGAGGGGGAGAGGGAGGGGGGATAAGGTAGAATTTCGGTAAAAAAAAAAAAAAAAAAAAAAATCTAAGCCGAGTGCTAAGATCCGGGCACTTTCGGCTTATAATAGGATGGCACTCGCGTATGTATTCTCTAAGCCGAGTGCTAAGCTGAATTTACACTCGGCCTATATATTTTTAAGAAATCTTTTGCTTTTTCAGTTTTTCTTTTCCCTACTCCCTTATTCTTAATTATTTTTTCCATTAAACTTTTAAAAAGACCATTTCAAATTAACTAAACAATGAAAAATTTATAATTTTATGGAAAACGACCATTATTTTATGTGGTTTTAGGTCAACATTCCATTTATACAAACACAATAAAAAAATAAAAATTATCAAACGGATCCAAAAAATCACTAAATTTTGACTTGCAACTATATTTAATATCTTGTGGCTATAGAAAAAGTTTCAAAGTCAAATCACAATTTGACCGTCCCTATATATCCAACACACGGGAGATCACTCTCACTAACTCTAAAACTTCTAAGGAGATGTTCCAGGCTTTTCAAACGATGTTAATTCACAACTTGCTCTAAACCTTCTCAATTTTTTTCACAGCTTCCACATATGATATGACGAAAACTCGTCGAATTTAATTTGATTTTCAACTTCATTTTCTTTTTTATACAATTTAAAAACCGTTCACCCACACGCTTAGGTGTCGTGTTTCTCAAACGAGATCATTGAAAACCGTAATCATATCATCTCTGGGGACTTAAATTAGGTTAACTAACATGAATATCAATTTTACATTCAATTTTTCCAAATATTTGAATGACACGTAGTTCAAATCTCACCCGATAAAAAATATTGTTTGAAATGCAATTAATTAGTTATATATAGTAAATAAATTGAAAAAAGCACCAAACTTTGTTTGGGGGTACGAAAATGTGATATGTGTTGAGGAGAAAAGTTTGAAGGCATTTGGAAAAAAAAAAAAAATTCTAAGCCGGGAGTGCCATTGGGGGCACTTTCGGCTTAGACCCTCTAAACAGTGTTTTTTCCCAGACTTCGGCAAAATAAAAAATAAGCCCGTGTCGCACTCTTAGCCGAGTGCCATATTTTTTGCACTCGGCTTAGAAGTGACGGAGGGAGCCGGCGGCGTTCGCGGGCGGCGCGCGGTTGAAACTTCCGTTGGCGAGTGGCGGCGTTAGACACTTTCGGCTTATCTCGCCTCTAAGCGAGTGTTTTGCCTAAGCCGAGTGTTTCGGTTTTGGCACTTTCGGCTTATCTAGCCTCTAAGCCGAGTGTTGTGCCTAAGCCGAGTGCCCCCGGTTTTAGCACTTTCGGCTTATCGTGTCTAAACAGTGTTGATTTTGGCCGTGTGCTCGTTGCCTAGGCACTTCGGCTTAGAAGGCTCTAAGCGAGTGGGCACTATATGGCTTAGGCCCGGCACACGGCCAAGGTGCCGTTTCGGTAGTGATAGTTATGATTGTATATGATCCTATCATTTATTTTGGTATACATGTGCATAATTTTAGGGATTATATGTTACTACCACACAAACTTAAAAGACAACCCATTGTATATGTTTGTGCATTGGGTCGCCTCAAAATTACGTGGCAATTTATGAGACCGTCTATTATACAACACCAATGTACCTGCCCCTAAAGCGACTTCTATGATGAGTTGGTTGGATTTGTCATCCATGTACCAATATGACAAGTCGCTTTTACGAATGATTTTTTGACATAAATTTACCATAAAACTAAATTTATGACGAAAATGGCTTCTTCTGCTACGAAAACTGGCCGTTATATATGTGCAGATTTCTTCTAGTGCAATACCGATGCGCACTCAATTTGAGATCATGAAGTCTGTCATTTATTCATTGATCTTTGAAGGTATTAATTAATTTTTGTGTTTTTACTCAATTTGCATATCTTGGAAGTTGCTACATGTTACTACGGCATCTAGTACATGATGATAGCCTGCATCTAGTACTTGATGATAATCTGTTTTCATGATCTAATCCATCTGAAGCCATCGTAGAAGCCACCGAGCTGTGGATCCTCCGCAGATCATCACGCCAAGTCATCTTCTTCATACAAAGTTCTGCTGGCTGCGGCTGGGACTACGGCTGCAGGCCGGCAGCAACCGCAAAGCATAACTGTACAGGAACTTCACTGCTGCAACTGTATCTTGCGGCTGCTGCCCGTAGCCGCAGCCAGCACACAACTGATCATGTTGGGTACGATATGACCAATAAATTATTTTCCTTGATTTATTTATCAAGACAAATAGCATAAGCTGATCCAAGAATGTACTAGTAGATGGGATCCTCCAACAATCTTACAATGTTACATGTATATATAGAATAGCGAACTTTGAGAAGAACGCCAAATAAATTTGGAGTGTTGCATAACAATTGTGTTTGTATGTACTATCAATATGTGTGCATGCTTTATTCCTTATTAGTATTTCTTATTATGCATGCCTTCGTGTGCGTAGACTGTATTCCGATCTGTATGTTATTTAGATGTATAATAGTTGAATCATCTTCATGCGACCGGGTAGGAGGCTTGTTGGGCGACACCGCAGGCGTTTGTGCCTCTCGAGCCTGAGGTATCCTCCCTCTCCCCAGTTCTGCCCCCACTGGTTCTTGAGCAGCCAGTACGGGGTCCCATCCTCCGCCGTGCCGTAGCCTACCGCCGTGACGGCATGGTTCAAGTTGGGCGTGCCGCAGGTGGCCGCGGTCAGAACCCCGCTACTGTAGAACTGGAAGCTATGCGCGTCGATAGCCACGGCCACCGGCTGGTTGACGACGGCGGCAGCGAGCGCTGCCTCGTCGCCGCTTGGCACGTCCTGGAAGCTGCTGATGGTGACCACCGGCTGGACCGAGGACGGGCACGTTCCCCTGTGCAGCGGTGTACGGGTAGGCATCCTCGGTCTCCAGGCCGCCGTTGCTGATGATGTATTGGAAGGCGTTGTCAATGTAGCCGCCGTTGCAGCCGTTGTTCCCGTCGGTGTCGCAGTCCAGCACCTGCTGCTCCGATAGTGACACCAGGTTACCCGTCGTGATCTGGTGGATGCCCTCCACGGCCGCCACTGCAGCGAAAGCCCAGCAACAACCTGCACGTGCATGCATACAATTTTATTTGCAGTAAGCACGATGGTTGTAGATGTGTACTACTGTATCAAATACTACAAATTATCAACTATATATTTACCACATTGGCCCTGGTTCTTGATACCGGTGACTGCGCCTTTCTGCGTCCAGTCAACCGCCTGCGGGGCGTCTGAAAGAGTAAGGTTCTCGTACTGAAAACCGGCCATCTTCTTTGCCCCTGCCAGCACCGGTTTCAGCCCAGTGTACATGGCCACGAACTCGACGTTGGTCATGTCAGCGAACTCGTTGATCGCCAGCTGATAGCTGTTGCCGCCTGCGGCATTGGACCTGTCAACAAAATCGGCGTTCGCCTTGAATACCTGGAACCGGCGAGCCTTCTCGGCCTCGTCCTTGTAGGTGCGGCCATGCTCCGCCATCCACTGCTGGTGCCTCACTTTCATGGCCTCCTCGCCATAGCCACCGGTGGAGGCGGACAGGTCTCGGGCCTCAACCATCATGGTTATCACAGCAAGAATTGCCAGGACAGCTGTGAACGTGATCATAGTCTTGTTGCCAATGTAGGACGCCATGATAGCTAGTTGCAACTACCAAATGTACTTCCAGCTCCTGGCTACCTAGCTATATGGAATGCAAACTTTTCTATGTGAAATGTGTTTGATATATATAGTAGTATGTGCGAAGGAAGCTTGTGTACTGCTTGTGTGCAGTCTAAGGGCACCAAGGCGGGGCTTATATAGAGAGAGATTGATAAGCGGTGATGAACTAACCAACTCGGAAGCCGGAACGCCCTTCGATGCCCCGGTCATCAGGTCACTGGTACTAACTTATACGTCAGTTCATGTCATGCCAGTCGTCGTCAAAGATCAATCTTCAAATTGAAAGTGCCCATCCAACGTATACGTCGGTTAATGTTGGCATTAGTTGTCCAGCAGATTCTGCAGCAAAAAATTAGAAATAACGTAGCAGTAGATCCTTTGAAAAACTATAGCAAAGTCGTTTCAAAAAAAGAGAAACTATAGCAAAGTTGACTGTTTAATAAAACCATATAAAACACAAATATACTTTAAAACGCGAGAATTATTTAAAGAAAAAAAATAAACACAGGAAACAAATCAAACGAGACAAAGTCCAGTACATCAGAATAATGACTTATATATCTATATATTACATATGGAAATTGCAAACGTTTGAATGATTCCACTTGTTGCCTCCTGCTGAATGCAGTATATGCTCCGTTAGTGTTGCGTCAGCTGCCAAACAGTTACGAAACTATAGCCTCTCCATACGTACTCGTAGTACCGTTAAGATAAAGATTCTTTTACGTGTGCAAATGTTTTTCTTCTCATACAGAAATGAAAAAAAATCAGGAGGCCCATTCCTCCTATATACAGTTCTACATTGTAGTGCGCGCTACATTAAGGAACAGCTGACCGGACTGCCTTGGACGACCGTCTCACACGGTATCTCAAGTGGGATTCTACTCCGTCATGCATGTCTCGCCAAACAAAGATGACTCCCATTAATTTCAGCGTTTTTTTCTTCCTCTGTTTTCGGTACTGATTCTGTTGATCAATGGACAACCGTATTATTGAAAGAGAACAAAGATACGTAATAGAGAGTTAAATTATTTCGACTGTAATTGGATAAGCACCAGCGGCACTGTTGCTGGTTTGCTAGCCTCTGAACACTTGCTGCTGGCCACCCTTTGATTTGTTAGCAGCAGGGCTAAGGTAGGCAGAGAAGCTAGGGACCGGAGATTCAGAGAATGAATATCCTAGAGACGAAAGAAGAACAGAGAAGAGTGAAAGAGAAGGAAGAGGAAATTAAATGTGTTCTGGTTTGTGTTCTGGTTTGTGTGTATATTCTAACTCCAACATGCAAAAGGCACGCAAACCCAAGTCCTAAACCGACGGCTATTCTTGATCCCCACTTCAACAGCTTGCCTCAAGTTGTTAATGTGAATATAGGCATCATCCTCCAGAAGTATTACTTGATCATGGGATGATAGCATGGATATCGTGAAAACTTAGACTTGTAGAAGATGCCTAAACTTTTTCTCGAACATGATATTACGTGTCATTTTCATTAAGAGAAAAGTCAAGACTGACTGAACTCCACACGACACAACACAACACAACACGACCTCAGAGAAAGTGGTCGCAAACAAACAAAGGCAACACAACTGCCGAAAGCAAGAAGGGGCGCCCCACCAAGCCACACAACACCACCACTAGAGGCAAAATGCAGCATCGCTAGGCCGATACTTGGGAGACGCCAACTGAATAAAGGAGTGGAAGCCCGGGTCGCTGGCACCCATGCATTAGAGCGTCGAGGGGCGTCACACGCTCGGCAGCGACTGCCCGAGGTGGATCCAAGCGCGCCGACGGTGGCCCATGGCCAAGCAACGACGGCGACGATAACAATGACATGAACCCCCGAGACGACTCCAAGATGAGTGCAATGTCGGTGGTCACCACCAAACAACGACGACGGCGACGACAATGGCATCAACTTCCAAGAGCGACGGGCCAGGGTGACTCGTTGGGTGAGCTGCAACAACAACACAAGGGGACGCCACCAGAATATGCAGTGGAGAACTCGGGTCGCCGGAACGCAACATCGGTGGTCCTCGGCCAGACAACGATGGCGGCGGCGACGGTGGCGTCAAACCTGAAGCAAGGCAGGCCAGGGCGACAGCGGAGCGGAAGGCAAGGACGGCGGGGCGAAGGTGAAGTTGGGGTGGAACTGCAAGGCGACGCAGGAGCTCGAATGGATCAATGAAGCCTTCAGGAAGGGAATGACGCCCACGGGCGCCCAAATCTCTTGGAAGCACAAATGAAGTAGCAGATGACTCATATTAGCAAGAACACTTCTTTGTAGACATGTTCCACTACTACAATAAATCTTGGCATTTCGGTTAATGTCTCAATTAACCATGGTGGTTTTTTAGTATTTACCATGACTGAATCGTCCGAGATGTTCTAATTTGTTTAATTTCATACGAGAAGTTGGCTTATTTTGGTGCATATATAGTCCTAGCATTGCAACGTGTCTCCACACACCCCTAACTATGGTCATTGGAAGCTACAAACTCATACGCTCGTCATTCTTATCCATCATTTGACTTCCCGTTTGGCACGGCTTCACTTCACAAGTGAATTCGTTTTTTGTGCTTCGCCCCGTGAATAGCTCTTTCGGTGGAGCTGGAGTTGTTTTTTGATAAATCGTTTGGCAAACAGCTCCTTCCTTAAAGCATGCTCTCACATAACGCCACGTAGGATGAGGTGGAGCTGAGAGAAGCTACTATTTTTTACTGCTCACCCTAAAGCTCTCTGAGAGCACGTTTTTAGGGGCTCCATCAGTGTAGCCGTTTTATTTTACCCCGTTTGGCAGAAAACGACTCCAACTGGCTCCTGAAGCTGCTGGAGAAGCCCTACCAAACAGGGCTTAATGGTTTAATACATCATTTGTGATTTTGGGCAAATATAAAAGATTCCATTGATTTTATAAATATAAAAAAAATATCAAACTAGTTATATTTTGGGCAAATATAAAAGATTCCATTGATTCTATATTATAATATTGTGTTCATCCCTTTTCAACCCTAATATATCATTATTCATGGCTTGATAAAGTTGATACGTGGGTTGTCCATTGCAAAAGTATCAAGGTTCAAGTGGTTCTTTTCAGAAACAAAAATGGATGGAATTTGGTTTTGGATTTAGAATTTAGAAACAAACCAAGTCTACCAGTTTACCAAGCCAAAGAAAAAAATGGCTCAGGTTGAATATTAAATGGCGCACACGTTCGTCCATAGGAAAGAGCAAGAATCCAAGATAGGGTTTAAGATGCCAGCACATCGATACATTTTTACATTTCTGGGGCCTTTTGCCATTAATACAAGTACAACATGAGTTACAATTCTTCCAGCAACAACAGAGCACTATAATTACCGCCGACATTGTCAAAGGTGTATTGGGCAGATGCGGAGTCTGGTATAGTTGGTAGTATTGCTGGCCACCACAGGCATCAACCAACACCAGCGGACGTCCCATTTCCGACAACAGTTGTGCACATGCTACTATGCTAGTTAAATCTAAAAATGAAAATGAAAAAATCAAATTAAAGAAAAGGTGTTCCTAAATGTTTCCTTGCTTCCCCTTGTTTCTCCGGATCACCAAAATGCCACTAAGCCCCGGTGTTCCTGTTGAAGCTACCCAATTATCATACGAACGAGAACGAGTCAATCACTCCTTCAATCCAAATCATGCTATATATATTTCCCATCCTGCATCAGCACTGCAGATGAAATATGCAATAATCTTCTGTTACTCAAATGGACAATGGTGCATTGAGTGCTCGTGATAAGCATCTTCCCAGCCACGGTAGAGTCATATGCAGGTGTCATTTCCAAAATCCCCTTGCATCGAGCCACAGCAATGAATTAGTCTACCTATGGCCATATCCATGGCTTCTCTTTGCATATAACTGAGATCCATTACTTGTTCCCCTTGCTCTATCTTGTTCTCTGACTCTTCTATAGAATAGCACATAAGCTGCAGCAGTCTTCACATCGTCTTCATCAATGGAAGCAACATGGCTATCATCGAAGTTGTACCACCGATTGATTCTCATCCACAAGCTGCATAACGAGAAACTCCCATCAGCATTCTATACATAGAGAAGCATCAATGAGGATTCAAAAGCACAAACTGGTACTTCACAAATCAAGGACTTATCAACACACTTCACAAATCAGCTGACATAATGGGCCAGTTTTTTTTTCTCGATCTACGCAGTTTTTTTTTCGAATTACGCAGGAGAGTTGTGCGTCATTTCATTAAGAAAGTGAACAAATACAAAAAGATTAGGGGAGAACCCCCTGATCCTCGCACACCAACACACCCACCAAAAAAAAGAAAAAAAAAAAAAAGCAATGAAAAAATAGCAGACTTGACCGGTAGCCACGGCGCAAGTGCCCAGCACCAAATGACTAGCGAGGCGCTCCTGGAGCTTTGAGGCCCCAGCTCCTGGTACCACAAGGAGCTCTCATTCTCCACTATTTGGAGTAGGATCTGGATGCTTGGACGTCCTCCTTCAATTTCAAACACACGAATTGTGGTGCTTCCAAAACTCCCAGTCCTTTCCACATATCTTTTGGCACTGCCCGGTTGGTGTTGCACTACCATGCCAAGAAACTAGAGGACTCAGCCCAGCCATGGGCAAGTCGATGACCAGGTTCAGATAATGGAAAATGACATTATGGACCTCTTTGGCTGGCTACATTAGCCTGCATCCAAGCTTCTGAGGCTCTTATGCAGAATTGCACATTGCTCAAAGCAAACTTAATGCAGCAGTAGCTAGTACGACAAACTTGATTGTATAAGGCAATGTAGGTTCGCATAGGTCGACGGAGCACACAAAAATAAAATATTCTTACCTCCTCTACCTCTACTACAAACATGAGAGCTCTACTAGAACATGGAGGTAGCTACATACAAGACAATGTAAGCAACCAAACACAATTTCACCAAAAGCTTGCCCGTGCAGGACAAACAAACACGAAGACTAACAATGACGCTGGATTGGGTTGTGCTGCATAAAGTCTAATGCAGGCTAAGGCTAATGCAAGCACCAACATGCAAAAACAGGGTAGATTGCAGACTGAATTGGAATGAAATTGCAGGACAGAAGATAACAATATAAATTTACAAAAGCCATAAGAACATGCAGAAACAGCAAACCTGAATAGAGATAGCCAAAAGGCTACATGTAGAAAGCCATAGGATTTCAGAATCACTCAGTTTTTCCTTCTTTTTACGGAGAAACTGAAATAATAATAACTTTGGTTGGTTAGAAATGTACCTTAATGTGTGCAGTACAATGTCCACTTGCCATGTTGCCATAATGATTGCTCACAGCATACAGCTCACAGATCTGGCGCTCTGAACTCTTCTTGTTGGCAATGTAATTTGTCAAATCCAAGTCATGTATTGGAAAATTAACAAAAGTTTCTAGTTTTTGTTTTGTTGACCTACTAAATGAAAACCTCTTTAGATGTATGACTAGCACTTCTGGAAGTCTCCACAAATCCAACTTTTTGCTAGCTTGCCTTCGCTCTTTGCTCCTTGGACATACTCCTTCCATGAGCAGCGGACAAGAATAGTCCAACAAGATCCCGCACCCGCTTGGTAGCCAACCTAGGTCTCTATATAATTCCCACCACGGCTTCTCAGGGATTGGAAGAGGATGACACATCATCCTAGACAATATGGTGATACCAAATCACCCATGGCTTTATAGGTCAAACCTCATTACCCAACCTATACTATCCACCACATACTCATATCACAAATCATTAATCAGTGCACAAACGGCGTCACTACGCCCACAACAACATACGTGGAGGATCACGTAGCAACCACGCCAACCGGACCATGGGGCCACTCTCCCCATGTTCCGCTCTTGATAGACCGTTTGCCTTCTCCGGCCTCCTAGGATAGAAATTATACTTTGACCCTAACGGGTGAGATCAAGCCGCCCCATCCCGACGTGTGGTATGCATTTAAAATATCATGCTAGGTAGATGGTCTATGAACCGGTCCTTAGGGAGGTGAGTATCTCTCCACGGGATTCATTCCCCGAGTGTGATTGGTCCACCTCCATTGGACTGTCACTACTCACCTTTTTATTGGTATGGTTCACATTATTATCAAGGTTATATTAATCTTATAATTAAACTTATAATTCGATCATATCATGGTCATAACATTACTCATCGTCATCTCATGCACATAGCAAAATAATCTCATATATCATAATAATCTTCTGAGCACCTTTTGTGCAACACATCATCATCAACGTTCACACAGAACGACTAACCATGATCATCATCTTTATAGGATTAGGTTGATTTATTAGGTCAAGATTATTAAAGGGGTGGGGGGTAAGGACTTGCCTTGGTTATTGCAGTCTTCCGGCTCGAACGTAGTCGGGGTCGCCTCGTTCTGATAGAGGTCCTCGTCGGCTACTCTCGCGTCGGCGGCGATTACAAGAGATTAATAGGGCGATTGAATTGCGATAAAATGAACCATATGATAATATATAAAACCAGTAGCAATGGATAAAGCTCGATTTTTAGAAAAATAACAGAAGTGGTTTGACCCAATTTGGAGTTATGGTTTGGAAGTTATGATTTTTCAAGATTAATTCCAGATTAAATAAACATGGTGGGATTTTTGTGTCATTATTTCATTAATGCAAAAATATAATAAAAATCATGAAAATTATCTCCACATGATCTAGTTTATTTACATATTTTTTTCCTAGAATTTTCTCGAGGTCCCGAAACGTGTACTTATAGCATTAGGGGTACATTTCCCACGGGTGCACATAGCATTTTCTGTGGGTAGGTACACACACTTTGCCCTTTCCCCACGTGGATCGACGGTGGGTCCCATCCGCCCACGTGGCGTTGGCGAAAAGAACGGGCGCCAGTTAGGAATGGCCACGTGTTCTGCCGCTTATTGGGTGCCGCGGACGGCGTCCGCAGTGGTGACGGCGTCGGGGTGAGATACCACCGGCCCGCCGTCTTCTTCACGCGGCGTTTCGGCCGGAGATAGCCGAATCGGCCATTCGTTTCTTGTTGCTCACCGCGTAGGGTCCCCGATGATCCTCTCGTCGCCGGATGGCGTTGGTAGGTGGTAGGGCGGCGAGGTGGCTTCCTCCCACGGCGGCGCCGCGGCAAGGTGGCCCTTGACGACGGCGGCGTAAAGCAGCGGCGCTATCTTTGCACAATAGAGCTCACTAAGTGAGGGGAAAGAAAGATAGAATGCTTAGGAGGCGTACCGACTTGCCAATTTTACTCGATGACGACCACAACGGCACCCTTCTCTTGCCCTAACTCCGGCGACGGCGGATTTTGGATGTGGGGAGAACTCGGACAGCGGGCGGAGGGGAGGGGAGGGGAGGCAAGCGCGAGCACCGCGTGTTCCTTGCTCCTTGCGGGCTCTCATTTGTTGGGGCGAGGTCTAGAGGTGCACGCGGGGCGGGGCTATTTATAGCGTAGCGCGGGAGAAACTCGGCGAGATATTTCGCCGCATTCCGATCTTTTTACGGCAAGCCGGTCTTTGTGCTCGTGGACTCGGCTCACTCCTGCTGCTCCGCGCGTTGTCGGCGACCCCGGGCGGCTAGCTGGTGGCTAGTGGTCGTGTCGTGGTCGCCCGGCCGGCGGTGGCAAGTGCGTCGGGTTCCTCTTGTGTCTTGGCGTGGCCGGCCTTTGTCCGGCGCGCGTGCGTGCGAGTCCCAAATGGCGGTCCTGTGCCGGTCGTCCCGGGGCTGTGGAGGTAATGGGCGTCGGCGACGTGGCCGGGCGGCGCAGTGCCGCGGGTCGCCGCCAGAAGAAGACAGCGGCGATGAAAGGGGCCCTTTGTCGGCGTGAGGGTTAGGGAGGAGAGGTGGGCGCCCACGCGTGAGAAGAGAGGGAAGGAAGAGGAGGGGCCGGGCTAGTTTGCTCATTCCTTTACTCTCTCTCATTTCTTTTTCTCTTTCTCATTTTCTTATTCTTTCTTTTTTTTTTATTTGTAACTCCACTTTTAGTACTTACCAAAATTCATCAAATAAATTTGAGGTGTCAATTTAAATGGCAATTTGCCCAAGTGTCGAATCAAGGCTCGGTTTTTGAAAAAGTTTAAATTTTTAGCTTAATTTTGAAAAAATAGCCAAAATTTGGGATGTTACAATTATAGCATAATAAAGTGTCATCAATTTCCAAAACTAAACATGAGATTTCAGTCCTAAATGGCTAGGAGGGGTGAATAGCCTAATAAAAATTCTACAAAATCACTAGAACAATTTGTTAGACAATAACAAAGCGTAAATGCGGTTGCTCTAGCTCTACTTGTCGGCAAGCCATGTAATAGCAATTCTAGGATTTACAATCTCTAATTCACACAATTGCTATATCACTACTTTACCAACTATGTGAGCAAGCTAAATTACAAGTACACAATTCTAGCAAGCTACTCAACTAGCAATTCTACACAAGCACAATATATATCTCAAAGTAATTATAAGGTAGAGAGTAGAAGTGTTATACCAACACATAGAGGCAAGTCAACCAATCAGCGGAAGATGATACACAAGATGAAGCCAATCACCGGAAATCAATCAACATAAGGATGACAAATGATTTGTTCACCCGGAGTTCACATGAGCACCCTCGAGCTAGTCTCCCGGTTATGTCGACCGGCTCTTCGGTGGATCAAGGTGGTGACTTGCGCCTTGCCTCACTAGGCCCTCTTGACACCACACACAAGAGTGGTAACTCAACGACACACGCAATCCACTAGAGTATCAATTTGGCACTCTACCGGGAAGATCACAAATCTGTCATGCTTATGTAATCCCATCAACTTGAAACACCTATGCATTGTGCTTATGTAATCTCTATCAATAGTGGGCTGACAAAGACCTATGCATTAATTCTTATGAATTAATCTCTTGGGTTTGCAATTTAAGTCCTCTTCCACTATTTGTAACCTAAAGTCTGTTGCTTGACTTTTAAAGGAAGCTATCAAAACTATACAAGTGAAACATGTTGCTAATGAGTAGGAACCAATGACTAGTGCTGATCTTGTTCCCATTGTCCTCTGCCTCCAAAAGACAATGGAAACAGTTGTAAAAAAAAAAAAGACAAAGTGGAAACACCCTTTTTTTGAAGAATGTTGGTATTCGAGAAGCTCTACCGTAATATAGACATCGGCCAAAAGAACACATTGGGAACACCTTGTTGCTGAACATGAATTATGTTGCCATCATCATACAAGTAGACAAACTGAAGGGAAAGACATAAAAAGACTAGAAGGGAGTTTGAGGAGTTCAAGAAATAGTAACAAGAAGCTCTATGAGGATATCGGGCGATCGGCTCTTTTGATAACTCTTACTCCTCAACTCCAAAGGGTTTGATACAATGAACATTTGTGGTTTGATGTGCGGACTCGTGTGTCGGTTTGATACAGGGACACTATCAGTGACTTGATGTAAATTGTAAATTATTGTTATTTGATTGCTAGGTTGAATAATTTTGTAGTCATTTTGTGTAGTCTTGATGATCTTGAATGATTTTTCTCGATGAAATGGTTGTCCTACACGAATGTTGTAGAACCAGGATAGACAACATGATCAAATAAAAACGCAACACATGGACAAACCAGAATGACAAATGAAATAGCAAGAACACAACATAAAGGGCGATCAAAAATCCAAGACGTGGAAGGAAGTAGTCGAGCCGTTGGCGAATTAAAAAACAAAACTAGGACAAACAACATATATGGTGACGCGTGGTTGAATAAGAAAAAGATACTTAGACCAATAAAAATACAAATATGTTCCAAATGAAGAATTGGCATGTGGGCTAACGGCAACATGATGCGTGTACCAATAAATAAAAACTGACAAGTGTGGAACAATAGGGATCCGACACGTGGTCCAGAAAGAAATTGAAACTTGAAGAACCAGAGAGGGTCACGCTATCCAAAAGGAAGGGACTCAGACTATCTGCACTCACGTACGCGACCAGTCCCTGGAGGAAGCTTTTTAACGAAAAAAACGCTGCAGCGGGGTACTCGACACCACGGTAAACAAGAGAGAGAAGAGGCACCACGGGGGAATGTGGAGCAGCATAGCGGAACTCCCGATACAAAGGCACGTGGGACCAGCAGCATGCGCGGGGAGGCAAGGAGCGGGAGAGAGAAAATGTGACAGCGGCGGGCCCCACGGTTTCAACCACCTAAAAAAATTATAACTCACAAATCACAAAACCAAATTAAATTCGATTACACCACTAAATTCGTTTCAATAAATTCTTCAAAATGAGATGTCACATGGATATATTTAGATAAAATTATAAATAGGTCCCACGGATGACTAGGACGGATAGAGGAAGAATTTAAAGAAAGAAGAGTCTTGAGGAAAAGTCTTTGTAAAAAGAGAATCTTGGCCCAGGATGAATAGAGGAAGCAAATAGAGAAACATGAGTGCGGATGGTCTCATGACCTGAACCATCTCCAACGGAGTCACCTGCCAACGTTGCTCGCATGCATGCGAAAACAATTCTACAACGATCATTTCTTCGTGACAGTAAATGGAGATTGTAGGAAATCAAGTGGAATTTGATGTAAACTCAGTTTCTTGCATGCAGGGTAATAAGACCGTCACTCTATTTTTTAGAAGGAGACCGTCACTGTATATATGAGAGGATCCAAATTTGGTTTTCAATCTGGGCAAGCAGGTCATTGTTTTTTGGTTTTTTTCCTCCACTTCTTCTTGAGATCTGCAGCAAGAAATTTAGTTTTCTACGAAAAAACACGGTTAGAAGATTTAGTCCAACTAGTCCTAGCAATGTGATGATATTCGCTATCCATGATCCACCAATTCTCAAACCTAAAGGGTTTCCTAACACGCGGTCGTTGGGGAGTCTAGAATCGCCAGAATAGGAGCATGGTCACTATACATCTTTGGGAGGTGGTAGATAGTAGTGTTAGGGAAAGCTAAACACCATTCAGCGTTACCTAGACATCGATCTAGCCTTTCATAAGTAGGAACAGAAGAAAACCATTTATTAGTCCAGGTATAAGCAGGTCCACTATATCCTAGATCAAAGAGACCACATTGCTTGACATATGCACAAAAATTAGTAATACGGTTCATATTAGCATGACTGGGGCCTAGTTTCTCATTAGCATGCATAAGCTCATTAAGATCGCCCATACAGAACATCGGAAGGTTTCTATTGAGGTCAACAAAGTTTAACACCTGGTCCCAGATAGCATTAGTAGCACGGTGATGAGGGTCACCGTAGATGCAAATTAAACCGTACTGCTGGTGGCAACCTCTATTTGTGCACAAAGCAAAGATGTAGTGATGACTATGATCAAAAATAGTGATGTCTACATCATCATTCCAAGTAAGCCAGAGGCCACCTGATTGGCCTTGAGAAGGAACGACAAAAACATCTTTGTAATTGAAGCGGTTCTTAATAGAAGTTGTACTAATGGTAGCGTTTCTAGTTTCTGAAATAAAACATACCTGTGCTTTAGTAGATACGAGCAATCGGGACAGGTGAAGCATTGTAGAGCTGCGCAAGCTCCCACCTGAGCCTTGGCAATTCCAAGCCAAATGTGTCATAGGCGTCGTAGTGTGAGAAGTAACCTGGGGTAGACGACGTGGAGGGTTGCCTGCTTGAATCTGAACTGGAGGGGCAGCAACTGGAACAGGAGGAATGGTGGGAGGAGTGGGTATGACAAGAGTAGAGTGGAGCAGCGGATCAGGGGATTGGGAGGAGGAGGATCAGGAGGGATATCTTCCATAGCAGGGGGGGTCTAATTATCAGCGCGGTCTATGGTCGGGAGGTGAAGCAGGGAACGAACAGCGGAGAAAACAAAGTTGGATGTAGGGACATCATCAACCGGGTAAAGCATTGGCACCGGTGGAGGACGGGAACGAGCTGTGGGGGCAGAAATCGGATCAGAAGCTGGAGCAGCAGGAGAGAGCTGTACGCGATGGCGGGATTAGTCGGTGCTCGGGTCGATCCGTCGCTGCTAGGGGCGGCTTGATCTGCCTGCACCACTACGCCCCGCCGGAGCTGACAGAGTCAGGTGGGGAGGAGTGCATCAGCGGCCACCGGTCGAAAAGCCGAGGAATCCGCCCCGTCGGGCGCCGCTGGCTGGAGGGTGCCGCCGCCGAGAACGGTGATGGCGTATCACCGACGGGAAGGAGAGGATCCTACCCAGGCAACCGATTAAACGATTTTGGGGTTGATTTGGAGCTGAGACAGTGGGGAATCGGAAGGGAGTGGTATTTGGAAGGATTAGTGGATCAAGAAACATAGATCTGAGGGGGATTGAAGTGGGAAGGTAGGATACGGCATAACGCCACCTTGGATCAAAGAGGATGTCCAACAGGTAATCACATAATTTTATTCCACTGCTACTTTACCTTCAGATATTAATTCTACCTACATAACCCTCATCCCAAAGATCAACCAGCCCACTACTCCAAAAAGATTTCAGACCCATCAGCCTTTGCAATGTTATTTACAAGATCATCACAAAATCCTTAGCCAACAGGCTCAAAAACCATCTCCCCGGCTATATCAACCCAAAGACAATCTGCCTTTGTGGCCCACGACATATTTCTTCTAATATCATCATCACCCAAGAAATGATCCATTCCTTCAATCTGAAAACCTACAAAAATCAAGCCTTCTTGCTAAAAATTGACCTAACTAAAACTTTTGATAGATTAGAATGGCATTTCATCACTGACGCTCTTAGCAGTTAGGGCTCAATGATAATTTTATCAATCTCATACACTCTTGCATCTACTCTCCTAATTTTGCTGTGCTTGTCAATGATGAACCATCAGAGACCTTCTCTTCAAGAAAAGGGTTTAAGACAAGGCTGCCCTCTCTCTCCCTATCTTTTGTAATTGCTATTAATGAATTATCTATTAGATTGCGGAGAGTCTACAAACTAACAATCTCACAGGGGGTGTCTCTAGGACCAGGATGTCCACCCATTCACTCTCTCCTATTTGCGGATGATATAATCCTATGTGGCGGGCGTCCATTCAAGAAGCTCAACAAATGAAATCCATCCTCTATGACTTTTGCAATCATTCGTGTCAGACACCTAATCTCCGTAAGTCTTCTATATACTTCAAGAAAAATGTGCCTAATAATGTCAAAAAATAGCATCAAGGCAATTTTTCCTGTTCAAGATTTGCAGCCTAACACTTTGCACCTAGGCCACCCTATGATCTTGATCACAAGGACAAAAATGAGCTTATAACTTCATTTACA
This sequence comes from Hyparrhenia diplandra, assembly GCA_015847255.1. Taxonomy (NCBI): domain Eukaryota; kingdom Viridiplantae; phylum Streptophyta; class Magnoliopsida; order Poales; family Poaceae; genus Hyparrhenia; species Hyparrhenia diplandra. The sequence continues at coordinate 280,931 of JADLZK010004440.1, read as the reverse complement.
ATAAGTTTTTGCAAAGTTTGGGACCCTCAAAGCTAATAAGTTAAACCACGTAGGTAGGCTTCAGTATATCAAATCAGTTCTCTCTTCCATCCCCATCTATTATATGTCTACTGTCCTATTCTCTAACACCTTCATTGAAAAGATTAATACTATTATCAAAAGATTTTGGTGGGCAGGAGTGCAGGAGGAGCATGATACTAGTTCCATTGCCTATCGCTCCTGGGATGATATTTGCAAATCCAAAGAAGAGGGAGGTCTAGGGATCAGAGACCTAAAAATAGTAAACAAAAGTCTTATTATACAATCTTCTTGGAATGTTGCTACTCAAAAAAATTCCTTTCTTTCCGATGTTTTAAAAGCTAAATACCACCCTCATTCCTCCTTTTGGACTGCTCCTAACAATGTCACCAAATCCATCTATTGGTCTTCTGTCTTGCAGGTCCGACAACACCTAATCTCAAATTGTACTTATCAAATTCATGCAGGAAATACTTCAATATGGTCAGAGCCCTGGGCACCGATTTGGGAGAATATTCATGACCGCCTCTTGTTGCCGGTTGTTAACCCACCTCTTCCCTCAAAAGTCTCTGACTTGTGGATTCCAGGCACTCATACGTGGAACGAGGATCTACTCTCCTCCACATTTTCTCCACAAGCAGTCCAAGCCATCCAATCTATCCAGGTAGTCAACTCTCACCACAAGGATATCCTTAGGTGGATTCCAGCAACAAATGGACTCTGTACCACTAAGGCTATCTACAACGCCCTAGCAGCCCAAGGTAACCACAGTCTACCATCCCAAGGGTCTAGAAGCATATCTCCCGATGCAAACCTTATTCTCGCAAAAGGTATGGAAAAGCAAGGTAATCCCCCTCTCATTAAAACATTTGCTTGGAGATTGATTAGGAGAGCTTTAGCCACCGGAGAGAGCGTGCAGGTAGATTTTCATCTCATATTGATAAAAATTGCTCTTACTTGTGGTCTTATTGAAAATGATGTCCATTTATTTTTCAAATGTGACCTTTCCTCTCAAGTCTGGGCTACTTTCACTCCTCCTCTCCCCACTCACACCGTCTCTCAACAGAAGATGGAGTCCAAACAACTTTACCTCTCTTAATTACTCCAAACCCCTCATCGATGACATCTTATGCAAAGTTTTATTTCATTTATGGTACATTTGAAAGCCGCACGACCACCGCTTTCAAAGGAAAAAGATGGACTTCCTTTGAGGTTTGCAAGGCGCCCGTGCACATATGAAAAACTACTGCAGTTAGCATTTCAGAAGATGATCGACAAGCGATGGCATCACAATCCCAGGCCCTTCACCTACCATACAACCACCGCGAAATCGCAACCAACGGTAGCCACTCCTTTGCCCCACCAGCAAGGTAACTCTTTACATGCAGGTTCATCCGGCACCACAAGAACAACAACATCAAGAACAACAACATCAGCAACCTGGTTTGGCCTACAACGTCACTTTACACACCACGGTCGGGGGCGTGGGCAGGATACCTTGTTGCATTCCCATCTTCCTTGCAAGGTATAAGATGCTATTCGGACGCCTCTATCTCCCCGGATTTCCGGCATCCGCCCAAGGCGAAAGCGGATTGGGCATTTTCATCGCCAACATAGATGTGGTTCCTCCCCTCGGCGTGTTCATTAAGGCGGGTATGCGGGGAGGCTTCTTCGGTCATCATGGCGAGTCGGCGTGTCTTGCTTTTAGCGAGCCTCCATCCTTAATAGGATGAACATCACAGTCTGCAAATCTCCTTGTTGATAACAAGCTCCTAGTTGACTACATCAATGGTGAAGACCACTCTAATCCGCCTAACTGGCGGATAAAACCTTATACCCGGATGGTGCACTCTCTTTTGTTAGGTACAGCTACAATGGTGCATAGGATTAGGAGGAAAAACAATCAGTTAGCGGACTCCTTAGCTAGACAAAGTTCTTTACATTTGCAGGACAATCAAATGGAGTTCACCGGATTATGTACTAATCCAGCTCATGTTCAAGGGTGCCCGTTGTTGGGCGACTCCGATTTGTAACCATTCATGATGTAATGGTTCTAACAGACATCTTCTTTGTAACTATCAATGAAAAGTTGCTTTGTTGTCAAAAAAAAAAAAAAAAAAAAACGCCACTCTATAGCAAAAGTGTTTGCTTAAAGAATGAGGTTCCCTTTATTGGAATTTCCATTCTGTCGATAGCTTCAATCGCTTCAAATAATGTTAGTTTGCTTTCCCGTTTCTCCCATTAAAGTTAGATTTTAATATTCAAAATATTCAGACAGATTCAAATTTGAATGCTATTTGAGAATATTTAGATTTTATATTTCTAACGTAATAATATATAGACATATCAATATTTATGAAGGATGGACTATCCGTTTCCTGCTCTATGTAGTGGGTCTCTTGTGTGCTTTTATGGCAACTCTCAACAAGATTACCTCGGGGCAGTCTCAATGGAAGAAACTAACATGGTTTCCATAGCAAAAGAAATCATCTATAGAAACCATTTGATAGTTTCTTGAATAATAATTGTTCTCTTTTTCTCTCAATTCCACCAATGAGGAGCGTTGCATTAGTTCTATATAAACTAGTGGTTTTTACGCCCAATGGCAAATTCATGGTTTCTTGTGCATTAGGTTAAGAGTAGACATGGTTTCTCCTTGAGGAAATCATTTCTATGATTTGTTTTGCATTAATTCTATAGAAACTAGTAGTTTCTGCCCAATGATAAATTTATGGTTTCTTGTGCATTAGGTTAAGAGTAGATATGGTTTCTTCATGAGGAAATTATTTCTATGATTTGTGCTCTCTTTCCTTATTAATTAAGCTGCCACATGACTATTTTCCTTAGTTGGCAAGCAATCATTAATACTCCATTGGGAGTGCCCTCATATTAGATGAGAGCATCCATCCTGATTTTTCACCTTAATTGCATTTATGAATGAAAACCAATTACATGAAGTACTCTTTTTTATTTGATGGTACCCTTTGGATGCATAGGGCTAATTGTTAGATAGCTAGTTTTTTAGCTCTAGCACATACAAATAGGAGGCTAATAGATGGGCAAAATTTTTTACCCTGAATTTCCAACTAGTTATCCAATGGCTAACAACTGCCAATTATTTGAGCTAAATTTTAGCCCAAGTTAATAACTAGCTCTAACGGATCCAAAAGGCTCTAAACAAAGCAAGAGAACTCCATGAAATTAAATGTTACCATATAATACTATATTCTCCCAATAAATAGACACCAGAGAAATATGTCTATTCTCTATAAATGTATCCATATTTCACTATATCATACTCAATGATTTTAGCAACTTATTAACTAGCTATTAATATTGAACTTTCTGGGTGCATTGCATTATTGCTTCCTCTATATATATCTATATGTAATATTGAACTACCATTGTGCCGTAGTTCAACACCAAGTCACCACATCTCATATTACAAGTCACCACATCTAAGATGTTGCTCCAGAAAGTAGCAGCTCTACTGCTCGTCTGCGTAGTACTACTGTATCCCCATCTAGCCATGGGTGGTACATGCACCAAGAAGCACAAGGAGGCCATCCTGGAGCAGTGTAAGGAGTTCATCCGTCATGGACCACCGCCCCATCCATTCCCTAGACAACTCCATGGCGCCTGCTGCAAGGCCGCAAGAGATGTCCCCCAACTGAACATGCACTGCATTATCAAACTGCTCACACCTAGAGAGAAGGAGTACAGCGAAGACAAGGTCGTGCAGCTTAAACATTTCTGCCGGCCAGATGCGTCAACACCATGGTAGGAAAAGAATTCTATATGTGCAAGTGAAATATTTTCTGCTGGTAATACTTATTTTGTTCCTGCTAAGTGTGCTAACACTCTTTCGGTTGTTTTCCTTGCCTAGGCCATGTGGCGTAAGCTGATTGCTGCCATTGGAGTGCTGGGGTCAGAGTAAGGAGTTCCAACTTCCAAGGAAGATAGAGCCGTCCGCTAGATAATAAAGTCGATCCAAGTGTCATCATATTGATATTAGCTAGCTAGGAGTATATGTACTTGACAAGTGAGAATTGATTGATGAATAATAGTAGTATTTCTGATGCTGTCTGTACCATGATAAGCATACCGCTCTGTTGAATTGACGAATTGTGATTAATTGACCCCCCACCCCGCCCCCCAAAAAAATCTCCATGAAAACATGTATGTAAAATGCAGGAACATATTCAAATAACGAGAAACCTTATCTTCTTAGGATTGTTGTGATCAGACTCTTTGGTCACCCATTTTTGCTCCTGCAGAGACCTCTCTTCTCTTCCCTCTAGTGTAGAGATCCAACAGAATAAAGGTCACAAGAACATCTAGCAATGAAATCGAAGAATATATTACTGCTAGTTGAATAGTGATCATGATATGTATCACATTGTTATTAATTTGAGAGAACTTGCCAATTTCCTTTGCTACTGAGCCAAGGAAATTGCCATCTTGGTATATTGCTGCAAAATTCAATTTAAGGCTTCAATGAGTGCATAGCAAAAAAAAAAAAAAAAAAATGATACATGACAAAAGTTTTGATGATTTAATTAAATAAAAACTATACTGCACAATTAGCAGCGTCCTTGACCTGCTAGAGTGGACTGATTGGCTGTCTTCTAGAACTTGTTAGTGCTGGCATGGCTACCTTTTATACTTTACTACCCCAGGTGGCCGAAGGGGAGATCCTTTTTGGCCTTCTCAAACAGTTCCTCAATCTTTGCTAACTGATATGAAATTTATAACCATTTAATTTATATAAGAAAATTTGTAAGTTGATGAGAATTATATTTCTAAGAAACAATTTGCTCACCTCTGGTTTGATCATACTAATTGGATCAGAGAGTAGAAATTAAAAGAGTTGTAAAATTCACTAAGTTTGAGAAATTCGATACTAATAAGTTATAACATTCACTAAGGTTTACCCAAACTAGTACTTGGTTGGCTAAGATGGACTAAATTCAGCTTTATTTTCTGTCCCCATTATATAATCAGGACTTCAGGAGTTCAGGTTTCCTAATGCAGAGGATTGTAAGCATAACCGGTACATCAAATGGGAACAATGTTGGGTCTCATCATCAATCCAACACCATCCAAGATGAGAGCATAGGCACAGAAACTTTGATGACAATGAAATTACTGCAAAAAATCATGGTGCTTCAGTTCATCAAACTACTAGTGCCTTACCTGCAGTGGAGAGTTAAAAGATGAAAGTGTGTAGCACACAGTAATATAGCCATTAATTGAACCCAAGCAGAAGTACCTACGAACCAGCTCACCACAAAAACAAAATTATGAACAAGAGACCTAACAGTAAATGGATTAAGAGAGAGATAGGCGGCTGGGGGCAAAAAAATAAGGCATTTCTCATGGTTTACTCACAGAGTCACAGTAGACATTGCGACATTGGAGACTGGAGGTTTCCGTTTCTAATGTTTTTTTGTTGCTCTAGTATGAAAATTACATCAAAGACATGTCCTCTGAAAACTGGAGGGCACACATCAGCAGAATTATGAAGGTGGGAAAGCATGCTAGATGACATGGACAAAAATAGTCAGTGTCCAGTGAGAAGCGAAGAAGTGAAGAACCACGTGTTAAGTTTATATAACTACAGATGAAATCATTTGACCATCAAAACTGCATGCTTGTACATATAATGGGAAATGGTAAAGCTAACTAATATCAGAATTACACAAGTTTCCTACCTTATGATGGCTATTCTTTCCCTATTGGTTTACTGCGCTCGCCCAGCTGTCTTCTTGAGTTCCATCTCCTTCATGGCTCGTCTTATCCTTTCTGCATCTTCCAACATTCCGGCTTCAAGTACATGTTTGACATCAAAACATAGAATGTGACATCATTGGAGCCTGACTGGAAGAGGTCCTTGGCAACGAATTCAGCTAGCTCCAGATTTCCGTGAAGCTTACAACCCCCAAGGAATGCACCCCACACGCACTTGTCTGGGCACAAGGACATTCCCCTGATGATTTCATATGCTTCCACAAGTCGACCAGCTCGCCCTAGCATGTCAACCATGCAGGCATAGTGCTCCAGTGTAGGCTTACATTTGGTAGTCAGAAAGGATGCTGTTGAAATGCTTTAGTCCTTCATTAACAAGGCCTGAGTGGCCACACGCCACTAGAACTGCAGTGAATGTGAAAGAATTTGGTCTCACCCCTTCACTTTTCATGAGACAGAAGAGCTTGAGAGCCTCCTCAGACTCACCATGGTTGGCATATGCACTTATCATGGCACTCCAGGACACAACACCGCAAGCACATGCAAACAGTCAAAGACTTTCCTTGCATCAACAATGTCAGCCAAGACTTTGCATACATGTCGACAAGAACATTGCCAATCCTTGATCTGCGTCAAGCCCATGACTCGGGCAAACTCATGCACCCATTTGCCAGTCTCCAGGGCTCCTGAGCGTGCACAAGCAGACAGAACACTGACCAAAGTCACACAATCAAACCCCACCTTCTCAGTAAGCATCCTTCTGAAAAACTTGATTGCCTCAACCATATCACCATGCTGTTCATACATTGCAACCATAGTGTTCCAAGAAACCAGACTGCGCACTGCCATTCGCTCAAACAGAGCTTCTGCCATGGGAATGCTCCCGCACTTCCCATACATTGCGACGAGGGCATTAACCAATGGAATGTTTGCATCAAACCCCGACTTGATCACGAACCCGTGCACCATTTCCCCGCATCGAGCCATTCTTGGCCCTGCAAGCAGGGCAGGAAACTGATCAGAGTGATCTCATTCGGAAGTACACCCTGGGAAACCATCGTGCCGAACAGCGCAAGCGCCTCTCCAAAGAAGTAGTTCTGCACGTATCCAGCAACCATTGCCGTCCACGACACGACCGTCCGGGACGAGCTGTGGCTCTCAGCAAAGACCAGTTCAGCATCTGCTACCTCCCCTTCCTGGAAGTACATCGCGATGAGAGAGCAGCGCACAAACCCGTCCCCAGCGAGCGCGAACCGCACCGCGTCGCCGTGCGCAGCCTGCCCCAAGCCGCGGCTGACGCGCAGCCGCACAAGCCGGGAGCACGATTGGGTAGGTGTAATGGTCCGGCGCGACGCCCGCAGCACGCATTCGCTTGTAGAGGGCGAGGGCGTCAACGGCGTGCGACGAGGACGGGGAGTGGGAGTGGGCGTGCGCGCGGAGGAGGGTGTTCCACATGTAGGCATCGCGTACGGGCGCGGCGTCGAACACCCTCCGTGCGTAGGCGAGGGAGGCGGGCGCCACGCCAGCGATGAGGCTGGTGTTGAAGGCCGGGTTCGCGGATACGCCGAGGACGATGGCACGGGCGTGGATGGGGAGGAGGTCGCGGAGAGAGGCCGGGGAGGAGGCGGCGGCGACGGCGGTGATGAGGCGGGTGTAGCGGTGGACGAGGACGGCGGCGGCGGTAGGGGGTCGTGCTGGCATTTCGACATTTGGGCTCGTCGGGTTGGACTGGATGACTGGATTTGGGCTTTGTTATGACTTTTCTATAGTAGTACTGATTTCTTTTTTTTTTTTTTTCTTTCTTTTTACAACTGATTTCATTTGTGAAGGATGATTGGAAATGTTCGAATCGAAATGCAAAATCCTATTTTGCTGAAATTTTTACAGTTTTTTTTTTCTCCTGCCAGCTGGGAGAAGACAATTTTTACAATTTTTTCCTCCTGCCAGCTGCGAGCAGAGAAATTTATGCCATGTTCACTGGAACCAGGGACAATTTTTCAAAAAAAATTAAAAACAATTTCATAGCAGACAGCAGTACCCAAAAAGTGATAACAACTGATTTTTTGGGCTTTGTTATGACGTTTGTATTGGACTGATTTTTTTAACAACTGATTTCATTTGTGAAGGATGATTGGAAATGTTCGAGTTGAAATGCAAAATTCTATTTTGCTGAAATTTTTACAGTTGTTTTTCTCCTGCCAGCTGCGAGAAGACAATTTTACAATTCTTTTCCCATACAGTTGTTTTTTCTCCTACCAGCTGCGAGCAGACAAATTTAATTTATGCCATGTTCACAGGAACCTGGGACAGTTTTTACAAAAAAATAAATAAATAAATAAATAAATAAATTAAAACAATTTCATAGCAAACAGCAGTACCCAAAATGTTATAGATTTTGTGATTTTCACGTTTGAATGATTTGCCATTTGTCTCACCAAATGTTCCCCCCGCACAGTTACATTTAAAGAGTAAATTGACCGTGGAGAAAAACCGCCGGCCGGGGCATCCACGCCATCTTTTTTACCCCTCGACCGTCCCCTTTCGTGATGAACGATTCACCGGCGTTGACTTCGTTCGCGAGACCGTTGCTGCGAGATGTCCCACGCTGGCCCCGGTACAGGTGTTGTTGTCGCGTTGCTCTGAATGGCTGCCGAAGCCTTATTTGTCGTCCGTTCATTAGTCGGGCGGGGATGGTCCCATCCGTCGGTCCACAGTGGGGAAATCTACATGCGCCGCCGGTGAGCTTGCCGTGGGGCCCGCCGCGTGGTCTTCTTCCCTTCTCGTAGCGGCATGGTCTTCTTCCTGTACTCTATTCCGTTGTCGATCGCTGTTTCGCTTGGGAAGGCTGGCCACCGCAGTCCACTAGCGTCTTGCGGCGAGGCGAACACGGTCACCGAGGGGCGGCCCATGTGGTCAAGTTTTTAGGCTATGTCGCTGCTGGTGGGGCACCATCGCTCGGTTTAGTGTGGAGCCAGCGCGTCGGCCGCTGTTGGAGGTTGCTTCGTCCTCGCCATCACTTTCGGTTCTGTCATTTCAATGGGTGATAAAATCAAGCGCCCCCACCCGTTCTCGGCGGCCCTCCATTACTTTGCTTTCGGTGAGTTCCTTCTCTCTTCCCCCACCGCCGTCTTAGCTATCCTTACGCTCCCTCTCGGCGTCCGCCGCCCCTTAGCCCGGAGTCTAGCAATTTGGTCTTTCAGCGCGTCATTGCTCGAGACTCGCCCCGTTGTGTGGCGACGCTGCTTGCTTGATTTTTCAGGTTCTTGCCGTTGAGATCTGCATCCATTTGTAAAGCTGCTAGGGGAAGCCGTGTCTCGATCGCCGTCGGAGAGAGGAAGGAGGGAGGGACGTCGGTCTGCGGCTTATTTATTGGGTTCGGATAAGCGGCGGCGTGGTCTATTTGCTTGGTATAGCTTCCACTTTACCGTCTTTTCACCTTCGCGGCTGACCCGGTCGCGGCGGCCGGAACCTGGCTGGCCCCTACCGCGGCAGCCGGTGAAGATCTCTAGATTGGTTTGGCTAATTGATGACATCCTTAGGACTAATCTCTCTATGCTAAGTGTTTGATTTAGTTGGAGATTGGTCAAGTCAAGAGGCGGTGCATGGTGGTCATGGTGGATGGGTGAGGTGATCAATTGATGATCAAGTCTTGCGGCTTGGCGTGTTTCGAGGATCAAAATGGGCTCAAGGCAAAGGTATATCATAGGGCCATTTTGATTTTACACTCAAGACACCATAGAGGGTGTGAGTGATTATAGGATCGATAAGCCGTACTATAAAAAAGAGGGAAAACTATCGTACATATCGATCCTCATGTGCCTCTAGGTTCAAAAATCATTTGCATGCATTCTAACCTAGAGAGCTAACCCAACCTTCGAAATTGTTTGTGAAAATGCTAACACACGAGCACATGGTGATGTACACGTGGTGGTGTTGGCACTTTTGGCGACGCGGTGATGGTTGCGGGGGTTGAGATGGGTTTGGGTACGCTCACCCTCCCGCCGAAGCTTGCGAGGCGGATTCGGCGCTTTGAGAAAATGAAACGTCTATTTTCTATTGGCGCCGGATGCATCGTGGTGGTGAAAACATGCTATTCCTCGTGCTCAAGTTGGTATACTTGTTGGATAGCATGTCGAGCAAAAGGCGACGGAGAAACGCACAAAAATTCGCGATTCGGGAGGCGACGGACGCGGTGACCGGAACCGCGACCGGATGCATGAAGATCGACCGGACGCACCGGCCACCGCGTCCCCGAGAGAGCATGTTTTTCGGTGGTTCGGCCGGCATTGATCGGACGCGATCGACCGGATGCTTCCGTGCTGGCCGAAGCACCGACGGACGCGCGGACCCGGACTTCGCTCGGGCGCTTCGGCCGGGCGATCCGGTTGGGGTTAGTCGGTTGTGGCCCGGACCCACCGACCGGACTCACCGGGTGAGTCCGGGTCAAGGCGTCCGGCCGGCTGATTTGTGCGTGGATTGCACCCCAACGGCCACTTTTTCGTGGTGGGGGGTATTTATACCCCTTTGGCCGCTTGTGGAGGTCTCTTGGACATTTGAAATCATTCCTAACACCTCTAGAGCTGAGCACTCATCCTCCTCCCTCACTCCTTTGCTTGAGAGCATCCATTCTAGTGAGTTGAGGTGATTCAAGTGCACTTTGCTTTGATCTTTGCATCTAGTGGCACTTGGGGATCGTTGTGAGCCGGTGGTTTTCTTGTTGCTCTTAGAGAGCACCACTCCTAGCCGGCTTGGTGATTGGTGGAGGCGTTGGCAAGAGAAGGTGAATGTTCTTGGCCACCTCCGGTGATTTGTGAGAGGGTCACACACTCCTCGTCGGGAAGACAAAGTGTGAGTAATTCATTGCTCGTGTCTTGGGTACCTCTCATTTGCTTTGGGTTCAAGAAGCCTAAAGGCATTTGGCTTGGAGTGAGCTCCACCTTGACCCACACGTGAGAAGGTCGGCACAACGGAGATTAGCTTGAGGGTGCTCAAGTGAACTTCGGGTTAAATCATTGTGTCTCTTGTCATTCGTTGGTGATTGGCTTCATTGTTCATATTGATATTCATCCTACGGTGATTGGTTGACTTACCTCGACACATTGGTATAAAACCTCCTCTCTACCTTGCATTTACATTGATATATATTGTGCTTGTGTAGCTTGAGTAGAATTGCTTAGTTGCTTAGTCTTGTTTAGAGTAATCTAGCTTGTTCACCTAGTTGGTAAAGTAGTGACTTAGCCTTTGTGTGTGAATTAGAGACTATAACAACTAGAATTGTCAATAGGAGGCTTGCCGACAAGTAGAGCTAGAGCAAACGCCTTTATCGCCATTTGTTATTCTAACAAGTTTGTCTAGTGCTTTGTAGAAAATTTTATTAGGCTATTCACCCCCTCTAGCCATTTAGGACCTTTCACCCGCCCCCGCCCCAAGCAATCCTCGGCGCAGCGGTCGGTGGGATGAGCCGCTCCTAGCCCTAGCAGTCGCGGAGCCGGTCGCGCCCGGCGCTGTGGTGCGGCGGTCTTGGTCGGCGCAAAGCTCCGACGTCGGCGGGCGCGGGTGCTCCGGCGTGTCTTTGCCGCGCGTCCCGTGCTTCTTGTTACTCATCCTTCCCTCTCCTCTTACGCTCGCTCTCTTCCGTTCCTCTTCTGCGTTGCTTTCGGATGTGTCCACCGCAACTCCATGACCAGTGTCCGTGCCTCCATTATCGGATTTGTCCATCCCACCATCTGCTGCGTCGGGATCCGGTGCCCGTGGCTATGGCCGGCCGTCCCCCTCGGCGTTTGGGAAAATGGTGGTGGCGGTGCTCTTCTTTTTGGGTTTCTTTTCTACTTCTACTTCAGTTCCTATGCTATTCGCTCACATTTTTGGTTTATTTGATTTGCAAGTCTTGCTGACGACATATGGGGAACACCAGTCACCGCTTTGGAAGATGTGTCCTAGCCTCGCGGATTCCTCGTGCCTCCCGTGCTTTTGTTTACCCCCTTCTCTATTCTTAGCTTTCTGGTCTTCTGGTTATGTTTTCATTCCTCTCATAACTCATAGGATGTTTGCTGGCATTTGTGCGGTTGGATGCAAGCAGTTATGTGAACCAGTGCATGTGATTGCATGGCTTGCAGACATTTTGGATTGTTTCTTGCATTATACTTGCCGCTCACTTTTCCAGGATAAAGTAGATGCCGCCATGTGCAGGTTGAATTAATTGAATGAATGTTTCTACCTTCCAAAAAAAAAAGATATGATTAATGTTCCGAAGCAAAACAAACTATGCTTTGATGTTCACACGCACAGTATGAATACACACATATAGTTTTCAACTCTTCTGCAAAAATTTGGGAAAAATTTGGGCTGCCGATGGAACATCACCTCCAAAACAAATTTTGAGGAATATCTGTGCTTTGATTTTTATTTTTAAATACTCTACAGAAAAAAGGTATGAAATGCCAGCAAGGGAAATGGTGCACGGGTTCATCCAGCCTTATACTCACCAAATTTTCCCATTTGTCTCACCAAATTTTGCAACAGAAGCAACTTGAAAAATTGTGACACTTATAAGTAATATGATATATGTAGCACAACAAGTTCATCCAGCCTTGTACTGGTTCGATGCCTAAGTTGGTAAGCTCAACAGAATTCAAAATGTCGATGATGTTGACATGCCAGGAGGGTAATACGATACATTGATCATGTTTGGTAAGAGCTCTGCATAGTTCTAGGCTAATGATTTTTCCACTGAAAAATGTGGACTTAGGCCGCAGATGTGAATATGAAACATTCTCAGCTATATCTGATTCCATATGCTAAAAGCTACAGTGCCTCTAATTGATTTTGAGGGGTGGAATTGATGTGCTCCACCACATGCGGGAGGACCCTGATGCTGTCATCGATAGATCTGCTGACACAGGATTCCAATTCCTGAGTTGCATCTGTTTTCATCTTCTGGAGCTTGGCTGCTTCAAACTTGTCTTGACAGACCATCAATGACCGATTCAACCGTTCCTGAAGCAAGGGGCAATGATTAACAAAGATGTAGGTGGCATGCTAGTTTATGCAGAGAAATACATACACATGCATAATCAAAAACCTAAAATAGCAATAGGCCAAAACAAACTTCTTATGAACCAACTGGAAGATGAATAATTATTCATGGTAATTAAAAGTACAGGATGTGTAACATTGTCTGTACATGACTCCATATACTTGAGCCAACCACCGCCAACAGTTCAACATTACAGAATGCAGGTTCTTATCAGACTGTGAGCACCTGGTGCATTTCATCAACTCGATGGACCACTCCAACCCCCTGATTGGAGAATCAAACCTTTCACCCAGATCTATGACAATCTTTCTAGTATCATCTCAGCTAGTGTCCTCAAGATCAACAGGAATAACAATACCACAGCAGATGCTTCAGCTCGTCAAGCTTTTTAGCTCTCAAGCTTCATCTTTACAAACTATGTGTTCTCATCAGCATGGTTTTGACCAATGCTTTGTTTCTCAAGTGATACAATCTGTACACTTGCCTGATGTAACCATACTGCAGCACGTTGCTGCTAATGAATAAATTTGTTTTATGTCAAAAAAAAAAAAAAAAAAAAAAACCATCGCCAACAAAACTGAAAACCACTAACAATTATTTTATGATAAAATAACCAGGTAGGCCATCTTGTGGATAACAGCTGACATGCGAACCTCGGCAGAGCAGATGAATTAACAGAGAATGTTTGCAGATTGTATGTCAGAAGTACAATGTACATAAGGAAGAAGCAAAAACTTCAATTGCTGCCAGGGAAAACCTTATCAAACTCCTACTGTTGTATCATTGAGATCATAAAAGCATATTCATCAAACAAAATAACTATAGTAACAGTAACAAATGTACTGCTTATGAATCCTAAATTATCTGCTGGGAAGTTGACTTCCCATATGATAGCTAATGTCACACATGATTGATTGAAGAAACAAGTACACCATCACAGATAACCAAACCACATACAGCATGCTTGTTGAGGAATTTGTGCTGGTGGCCGCATCACTGTGAACAGCAATGAAACCATCATGCATACACAACATGGAAAATATTCATTTACACACAGCATTCAAATGGTTGCGATGATCAATAAAATCAGAGAAAAATGGAGCACACAAAACAATAGTAGTTACTTCAAATAAAATTCAGAAAGATTCCATAGTAAAAATTACAGGTATGAAGCTGTTAACTTCACTGCATCAAATGTATAGCCAATCATAAGAGTACTACACAAGCAGAAAGGAATTAAGTACCTAAAATAGCATGAAGAGAGAATTCTATTTTCTATTTTCAAAAGAAAGGGAATTGTATTGCAGCAAACCAGAAGTACCTGAAACTTGGCCATCTCATTCTCAACTACATTGTTGGCGGTAAGGACAGGCACACTACAATTCTCCACACAGTTTTGGATCCCTTCCTGTGTACGTCGCCGATCAAAGCAATCATATGCGCACTTGAAGTATGCTTGCTGAAAATCAACCAGAATAAAACAGAAATTCAAACAATAGTTAGCACTCAAGTGTTTTGATTTGGGAGCATGCTCTTTTCCCTCATACAAAGAGATCAATTATAGCAGCAGATTTTACTAATAAGTTATCCTCAATTCAACAATTACCACCATTAATCCAACCCTCTTTTCCGGCATCACAAGAATGGATGTCAAGGTAACTTCAGCAAATAGTAATTTCCTCTCATATCCAGAAATTGTGGATGCCAAGGTAACTTCAGCAATTAGTAATTGCCTCTCATATCCAGAAATTGTGCAAAGAAAATAAACATAACCGTGAACAATTCCAAGAGTGGATGGTTACTACTAGTTACTAGTCCCAAAACATTAAGGTTATACTAGCAGATTTCTAAGAGATGGCAGGAAAAAACACATGCATCAAAAAACTATATTCAAATATCTAAGCATCCATTGTCCAGTACTGCAATGCAGCTCTTTCGAGATTCCTTCATCCTTCAACAATACCCACCAATTTGGCGCACTTACATTTAAAAAGTAATAGCAATAAACTTACTTGGGGACTTCTATTTGCATCCGACCAAAATAAATGATCCAAGACTCGCGCAACCCAGAACCTACAATACTCCCCATCAGACTAACGAGCCACTACCCCATCAGTAGAACATCTAAAGAACCCGGAGAAGGCAGAACATCTAAAGAACACGGAGAAGTTAACTACGAGACTACAAGAGTAAAATTATCGCCCTCCCCTCCTCCACCCTGCAATTTCATATCAGAATACGAAAAGATCGCACCAATCCTATTCCTACCAGGGTTTGGTAGGACCCAGCTATCTCGCTCCTCCCTCCCTCCCCAACAGTACGAACCCACCCTCGGAGGACGGGGAACCGAAGCGTACAGCGGATCCCAAGAAGCACCGCCACCGCCCGAACTCACTCTCTCTTACCTGCAAGGTGAAGTTGACGTGGTCCTGTACGCCGGCGAGGTGCTGCTGCACGGTGGCGTTGACCTCCTCCAGCTTCCGCTGGATCCGCTCCGTCACCACCCGGTCCTCCATCGCGCTCAAGCGGTCGCGCCGCCCGCCTGGTCGATTCTGGAGGCCTTTGCGGCTTGGGGAAGGGGAGGGAAGGGACTTGTCTGCTTCTTCTTTTTTCTTTCTTGGCGAGGAAGAGAGAAACGGCAGGTCGGAAGAGGAGAGGAGGGTTTAACTAAGGCTAGGACGGGCTAGGGTTTTATGGATCTGGCCCATGGGCCGAAACCGACCGACAGACAGTAATTCTCGGTTTCCTTTGTCGTCCAGCTATTTTTTATTTTTCCCCTAAAAAGCTATTTTTTTTTTTATTTATAGTCACATCAAGAAAAGGCTATTTTATTATTTATTTATTTATTATTATTATCTCGCTTTGATATTTTTTTATTCATCAATTTTACTGCATATCCATCGACTTATTATACTTTGGAACAGAGGACATAGAAACAGTGAATTTAACTATAGTAGTGTGTAACAAACAAATAGGAGAACCGACAATACTACAAAAGCGATATACACATGTATCAAAAAAAATTTACGCTTCATGATATATCATTACAGTACTTAGAGACTTAAGTCACACACTCAAGCCCATGTCATTAAATGAATCATCTTGCGCCCAACCATTAGGCTCCTGAGCTATTCAAAATTGGAATAACCGAGGTACTGATAGTGTGTCACAACCGCGTTGGGGAGGGGGCGGCGGCGACACGACCGACGGCGCCCTTGAGGCGGCGGTGGTCGGGGTTGAGGTGGTGGAGATGGCGATCGGCGGCGGAGGAGCGGCGATCACGTAGACTGGCGGCGAACCTGGCGAGGTAGAGACGGAGGGATGACGTCACGGCAAAGACCGGAGCGGCGGCGGCGCGGCGGCGTGCTGGCGGCGGCGGCGCCGAGGGCGGCGGCAAGCGTGTCGCGCAGCGCGCTATGGGGGGACAGAGAGAGACAGAGACCGAGAGATAAAAGCTTAGGGGTTTTACCCCTTGATTATTTTCTCGATTGAGTCAACCGATTATTAGTCTATTTTATTTATAGCTCGAGGAAGACTTGCATCTAAAGAAATCCCCGATTCGATTTCCTATTTTATTTCCTAAATAGTATTACTTAATGGCGAAGCGAGATGACGACGGCGCGGTGGCGGCGGCCACCACTAGGCCTCCCGTGCGCATGCACATGCCCTCTTGGGCTGGTGGCGTTGGCCTCCTTTGGGCCCCACCTATTTTGGGACATGACATAGTGGTAGAGTTTATGTATGTACGTTCATAGTGGGCGAGTGTACGTGTCGTGTGCGAGTTTTTGCATAGTACTAAAATAGGGGATTCCATGTGCATTTGGTATCTCAATCTTTACTAAAAATCCTAAAAAAAGAACAAACAAAGTATATAACAAAACAAAATATATAATTAGTGCACATGAAACATGACTTATGGTGCAAATATTTCAAATTAATGAAAAAGGTCATGTGTGTATAAGTTCCCTATGTTCAATGTAGTATTGCTAATAATGTACTATAAACAATTGAGCTTCAGACTTTGGATCAAACACGAAAACATACAAGAGAAACAATAGATGTGTAGCACTCTACTACATAGAGGATTTTTTATCATTACTTTCTATCTTTTTTTTCGAGGGAGGTTAATACACTACATTGTCTCTAGAAATGTTTTGCTATGTTATACCTTCCACAGTTCAAGTAACCCTAAAATCGATTTCAAAGTGCGATTTACTTAATAAAACTGCTCCTTGAAATCTACTTATTTCCAAGGGCAGATGACATAAAACAACTACCACAAGAAACCATATTTTAGATGAAGTTTCTTGAGCCAATTGTCTAGAAAATGTGTGAATTTCTAGGATTGGTTAACTGCCCTTGAAAATCTCCTCCGAAAAATAGCTGTTAAGCATAAACATTCATATTTTTTCAAATGGGAGTAGATAAAGTTAAACCTTTATATTAAAATTATAGACCTTAACAAGATCTAAAACTTTGAAGTTGGTAGTTTTTTTTACTCAAGGCCATTTAAGTTCCAAGAATTTGAATTTGAATTTTAAGATTTCGAACTACCTCAAATTGAATCTTGTCCTATACCAAAAAGTTGTACTAGTTGATGGGGTCAAAAACTTTATAGTTGAAACCTTTTCTTATTCAAGGTTATTCAGGGATCAAAATATTGTTACAAGATTTTGAATGTTAATATGAAATAATATCATCATTTACATGGTCACAAGCAAAGTTTAAGACGGCGACATTTGGCGCAGATCCGCTAATTCCCGAACGTTCATTAGATTTGTAACCAGCGATCAAACTCTGACCGGCACCTTCCGTTTTTGGATAAAAAAATCACCGGTTCCTCTAATTGACTGTGCCACATGCGCTCATTTGCTCGGGTGCACACGCTGGTATATATGCAAACCGCTGCATGCCTACTCATTTTGATCTGATGTGCCGTCATGCTGATGAAGCTAGAAAAAAAAAAGCAAAATACTCCTCCATATAGAAATTTATTGACATTTTAGATAGCATTTAGCATACTAATAAGTGATTAATTTAGGGTATTTTTCCATGTGTACCACTATTAATAGAGTGGTGGTTGCATTGCAAACACGAAACGATCTTACCTCAGTTGGCTAGCGCGGCGGGGCCGGGGTTTTAGGACTCGGGACCTGAGTTCTAATCGTGGTGCCTCAATTTTTTTTTTTGTTGCTGGGTAATCGCGCGTGCAATGCGGATACCTTAGCGGCAAGGGCAATTGCGTCCATATTATTGAGTCCGACTCCAAAACGACGTTTAATAAAACATATAATCGAGTCCCAGGCCCAGCTCCAGAACGACATTTATTTCCTATATACGACTAGTTAAACGCCCGTCGCGTTCTTACGGGATAACTAAATTTTGTATAAAAAATACATGGATCGCATGCTAAGATAACAATACTATGAAATTAAACAATGATATTAAAGTGACATTTAATCTAAATAAGTTTTATGAAAGTAACATAATCAATCCTGGATATCGCGGGTTTTAAAACTCTATTTTATGGGCTTCTTCGTAATTCGCCTAAATAATATTTTCAAGGACCCGTGTATGCATATTTAACCATTGATCTTGTAAAACTAAGTGGACTGTCTTGACGATTTGGTGTGATGGAGCAACATGATTCAAGATGCAAAAAGTCGGGTTCGACAAACCAAGAAGGCTTGTCTCCGGACCAAGAGCATAGTTTTTTCAAACATGTATCCAAATCTCTGCATAGGTTTTCTCCAAGATAATATTTAAAAAAAAAAAGTAGCAAGGTTCATTGAATATAAATTATACAAATAAAATAGTAGCAGCTACAATAGCATGTATGTCGGCCCTCAAAAAACAGAAGTTCACAAACTACTTCTTCATAGCGGAAATTGAAGGACTACTCAATGTCAAGATCAATAGGCTTAAAATGTCCTACTTGGATACCTTCAAAACTTGACGGATCAGACTGATATTGATAACGGTAGATCGGTAGTGAACAAATAAGAAGTGGACTCTAAAAAGGAAGAAATGAAGGATTGTTTTCTACCTTGGATTCTAAATTTTGGCAAGGTTACACTAGACAAAATCTTAAATGAACCATATATGATCACATTATGCATATTCGGATATGTACAAAAACTCGAACAAACTATGAAAATATGAAGGTTTGCATGCACGTAGTTCACAAAGAAGAAAATTTAGAGATCTGCAGACACACATAGTTCACAACATGAAAATTTAGAGATGCGGGTAGCTTGATCTTCACATGACAAAGTGCATATTTAAAAACCTTTTCTATTTTTTGCACCCTTCAATAACCTTTTGTGTACTTTTTAATAACCTCTAAAGTTGATCTCATGGGTGATTTTATTCAATCAATGGTCCTTTAACATCTATTTTGTAGAGGAGTATTAGACTTTTCCTAGATGCAAGATTTTTTGCACAATTTAATATTTTTGTATTTTTGTAGACCTTAAAATTTTAAATTTTAGGGAAATTTTGTTAAGTTAGAATTCCTTTAAATTTATTTTAAACAGTGGGTTTTAAACTTTTTCAAATACCTCATATTTATATTCAATGGCGTAGTAATATTTTCGAAAACCATCCAGAAAATCGAGTTGAACCACAAGCAAAATTGTTTGTGCTGAAAAAGTACCTCATTATCAGCGCAACACTACTGGATTGGGGATTAATCACTAATGTGGAAAGCTAGGGAGGCGGGGTGGGGGGGGTGGTCTGATACAGATCTTGGATAAGTAAGATGAGATATAGTGTCATTTACTATGGAATATGCCAATAAGGTTGCAAATTTACTCAACTTAAATGTAAGTGAAGATAACTTCCCCACTTGAAGGCTAAATATATCGCCATGGGGAGCAAAAGGCAATCATGTGAGATGTATGAACCTTGAGGCATATGAAAGCTTTGAGAATGTGTTGTATTTTTTACAGAAGACTTTTTGTAGTATGTATTGCAAATGGTTATCTAGCACATATGGACAATATATCTAACAAATCACGCACAATACATTTTGTTTATTTCATCAAAAATGATCTAACAAACATACAACGTAAATCAGTTTGGTAGCATCAAATATGATCTTCATCCTAATCAATCAACCTTAGCATTCCTAATCAATCTTAATATTTATCTAGAGTCCAAATTTCGTATGCATTTAATGGTTGCCAATACTACTACTTCTATATATGTATGGTAGCAACGAATACGATCTTCATTCTAATCAGTCAACCTTAGCATTCCTAATCACAAATATTTATCTAGAGTCCAAATTTTGTATGCATTTATTGGTTGCTAATACCACTCCTATATCAGTTTGGTAGCATCAAATACAATCTTCATCAAATCAATCAACCTTTAGCATTCCTAATCAACCGATAAGGATGGAATAGTGGGCTGAATTGTTGCCTCTTGGGATTTGTATCTCTCAAATGAGACTTTCTATCTGCCTAATATGCCCACTATTCAGCTACTTGTTCTTTTTTTTCTTCTTGAAAATAATATATGTATATTAGGATATACACAGCACACATATAAAAAATCCTAGGCCCGCCTAGGCTCTAGGGCGTGAGTCATCTCCTAGAAATCGCCTAGCGCCTTCTTGAAGTTGGTCACAAGTGGGCGGTATTGTGTGAGGTCTCACGCTAATCAAGAGGGTCATGGGTTCAACGTGTCGAGAATGCGCAAAAAAAGACTAGTGACGGATTGCTTGGGCAAAGAAAAAACCTTTTCTATTTTTGGCAGCCTTCAATAACCTTTTGTGTAGTTTTTTTAATAGCCTCTAAAATTGATCTCATGGGTTTTAAGTAAATCAATTGTCCTTTAAAATCTAATTTGTAGAGTAGTATTTAAAGTTTTCCAAGATGCAAGATTTTTTTTTGCACAATTCCATATCTTTTTGTATTTTTGATAGACCTTAAAATTTTAAAAGTTTAGGGCAATTTTGTGAAGTCAAAATTCTTTTAAATCTATTTTGAACAGTGGATTTGAACTTTTTGATTACCCCTTTTTTTATATTCAATGGCGTAGTAATATTTTCAAAAACCGTCCATGAAAATCGAGTTGAACCACAAGTAAAAATTATTTGTGAGAGTATCTCATTATCAGTGCAACAGTACTGGATTGGGGATCAGTCACTTCTGTGGAAAATTAGCGCGGGGGGTCTGATACAAATCTTGAATAGGATGAGATATAGTGTGCATACTGTATTTTCTAAGGAATATGGTTGTAAATTTACTCAACTTAAATGGTAGGAAGGTACATAACTTCCCACTCGAAGGCTAAATATATCGCCATGGGGGGAGGAAAAAAGCAACCAGGTGAGATGTATGAACCTTGAGGCATATCAAAGGTTTGAGAATGTGTTGTATTTTTTTACGAAAGACTTATGTAGTATGTATTGCAAATGGTTATCTGGCACATATGGACAATGCATCTAACAAATCACGCACAATAGATTTTTTATTTCATGAAAAATGATCTAACAAACATACAACGACGGATAAAAATGGAAAGTTAGTTTCTTGCGATCTAGGGGACACCTATGTGCCTCGAGGATTTTGGGTTGCAGCAGCAGGAGTCGCCCTGGCATGTCCCGATACCGTTGGAGCCTATGACGGCGCACATTCCGCCACACACACTTGGTGTACAGGGACCTCTCGGTAGTTTTTGCAGAGCTGCCCTCCGACCTTCTCTGGAGTAGCGCCATCTTCAGCCGTAGCAAGGAGTGCTATCAGCAGCCATACGACGGCGAAAACTAGAGTACTCTTGGAGCTTGCATTGAGTAGAGCCATGAATTTAATCTAACTAAGCTCTTCTGTGCGCTGAGAGATTGATGGTTTCTTGATGCTCTTTCATGGTGCAGGCCTCCTTGCTTATATAGACCAGAGCCACAAGCAAATTAATCAAGGCATATCAATTTCTACCATATTGAATTCAAAACATAATGGTTCACAGTTAGCTCATATGGAATTTATCTGCTGCTAACTACTGCATTATGCCTCTAGGTGCGTATTTTATTGGTTGCTAATAATAGCACTCCTATATCAGTATGGCAGCATCAAATATGATCCTCATCCTAATAATCACTCAATGCTAGCATTCCTAATCACAAATATTTATCTGGGGACCAAATTTTATTAGCATCAATCATTGGTAATTAATTATCATCACTGCAATTGAAATAATAAATTGATTATATGCTTGAGCTGTAGTAAAAATCAGCCCGTCATAAAAATTATACCATAATAGGATCACAGAAAGTGTAGCTATGAATTATTAAAAAAACCATAGATATAAAGTTACAACAAACAAATTAAATTATATTATATTAAAGCATACTATATTATGGTGTCAAAAAAGCATACTATATTATATATGAAGAGGTGGTTTATGGGGGTGGTGATATTGTGGATTTTTTTCCATTTTTTTACAACAAACACTACTGGAGATTGGTCCTTACCGAGCGCCGAAAAGCGCCAGTAAAGCTACAATCGTGCTTGGTAAAAGGCGCTACCGAAACCGCTGGGTAAACCCACTTTCGGCAAAAATCTTGCCGGGAAAGGGAATTTACCGAGAATTCCTCCGTGGCGCTTGGTAATGTCTCCACCGAGGGCCAGCGGGGGTTTTGCCAAAGGAAAGTAGACGTCGACGGCGTTTGCCTCCGTCGACATCCACTTTACCAAGAGTCACAGGGCTCTCGGTGAAGTTGAAAGTTACCGAGTGTCGTATCGGTGAATCTTAATTTTAAAAACCTTCAAACCACTTTGCCGAGAGTCTTGTCAGTACAACTCTCGGTAACATTATGGTCAATTCGCCGAGAGCCACGGTGGCTCTCGGTAAATTGACCATAACATTATCGAGTGCCACCTTTACCGAGTGCATAGCCTCGCACACCGGTGCTGCTGGGAAACCGTGCTTCTCAGAACCTAATTTTTCCAGCTTTACCGTGCATATGGACTAACGCGGCCGATAAAGGTCCTCTTTGCCGAAGCGAACACTTTCGGTAAAGTGACCATAACTTTTTTAATTATGTTTTACATTCCACCTTGACAAATAGAACATATAAGTCATTTATCACATATATATCACATCCAATATCCAAACATAGATCAAGTCATCCAATATCCATCATACATCACAAGTCGTCAAGTTCCACAAGTCATGAAGTCTAGAAGGCTATAGTTCCACAAGTCATCAAGTTCCACATCATCTTATCAAAAGTCACAAACAAATCCATAACAAGTTTACCACACGTGCACCACAAGAACATCAGAAAGGGGGCTGCTGAACGCCCGTCGAAGGAAACTCTTGATCATTAGGGGTAGGAGGCGGCGCATGGTTCGATCCCGCCAAACCCGGCTGCACAAAGGAGAAGATATTGCATGTGTTAGACGTGGTCCACAAGCCTCAACATACAATATCACGACAACTTCGACAAGTTTCATGATTTTAGACTTTGTTTGCATTTTATATAATTTATTAAAAACTATTCACCCACAAGTAAATGGTCATGTTTAAGTGAACAATATGTTCTAGATTTTGGATCTATCCCCTCGATGAGGCCTCACATTACACTCACGAATATGAATATCATTTTTTCATTCATGTTTCCCCTTTATTCGAATGGCTTCCTGTTCAAATTTGACGATAAAAGAAAATTCTATTAAATGAAATAAAATCAAGTCTCAAATTTGGAAATGAACTATGGGGCATTGTAGGAAGCACACACAAAACATTTGGATGCCAAAATCCAAAAAATATTTTTTACTGAGGGTCACTAACCGGGCCCTCGGTCAACAGCCTTTTACCGAGGGTCGTGCATAATGGCGCCGGTAAAGTGACCATAACTTTGTCGAGCACCTGACGGCTAATGCTCGGTAAAAGGTGAGACAAGGGCTCTCGTTTGCCCTCTGTCTAACTTTGCTAAGCTGCGTCACATTCGGCTCTCGGTAAACAAGTGACATTTGTCGAGCATATTGTTTTGGCGAGTTGTTGCTCGATAACGACCAACTTTGGGAAGAGCTCGCTTTTACCGAGGGTTTGCCTCTTGGCAAAGGGATATATAGTGAGAGTTTTGTTTTGGCGAGAGCGGCTCTCAGTAAAGGTCATCTTTACCGAGCGGGCAAAAAAAGGCCCTTGGTAAATCTCCAGGTGCTCGATAGAGACCTTGTATCCAGTAGTGAAATATATTGTTAGCAACACAAAGTTTGCAAGTAAGCTTATAGGGTGTAGGGTTAAAGATAGCAGCGCCTATAACAAGGGGCATTGAGAGCAATGGGAACTATAAGTACAAGCAGGCTAGAAAGACTGAGCTGAAGTTTCCAGTATTGAGAAAGCCTGTCTAGCTAAGGCATCCATAGTAGTATTGATAGTTCTACTAATCTTGAACAAATTCATCTGTAAATTGCCTGCACCGGTTGTACCTATGTATTAACAAAGAGAATACCATACCAATACCAGCCTTTCGAGGTAGGGGCAGAGCTTAAGGGGGGTCGGGGGGTCCACCGACCCCCCCTGTGGCCCGCACGCCAGACCCACAGGGATGTTAAAAAAAAATAAAAAAAAACCTATTTGTATTAAAAAAACCTATTTGTATATAAAAATATAAATGGATCGATTTGTATATAAAATTTTGTTTGGTGCACCCCCAGTGCTCAACAGCTAGCTCCGCCACTGTTTCGAGGTGACTAGAAGGATTATTAGGTGTAGTGGAAGCATCAACGAAGCATCAGATGCCTAGGAGTAGCGCTGGCACTTGAACAGTGTGACTGTGCATGCACTACAGAGAAGTTCCCGCATTTGTAGAATTCGTACCTAGCATTCTACTGGAGTGATGTTGTTAGGGTTCCTTCTTACCCTACCCTTGATGGTGCGGAGGATGAGTGTGGTTGGGCTGTGGACGGGGTCGTAGGGCATAGGGAAGACGGCGTCGTGCGACTGCGCATGCACTACGGAGAAGTTCCCGCATTTGTAGAATTCGTACCTAGCATGCGCTGCTGGAGTGATGTTGTTAGGGTTCCTTCTTACCCTACCCTTGATGGTGCGGAGCATGAGTGCTTGGGCTGTGGACGGGGTCGTAGGGCGTAGGGAAGACGACGCGGGGGCGCCGTTGGTGCTGCAGCTTGCGCGAGAATAGGAAGAGCGAGAGGCTAGGGTAAATCCGAAGCCGGAAACAATTATGTTTCTCCTTAATAACTCCAAAGGGGTGTTTACATATTTATAGTCCGGACTCTGGAGACTCTAAAAGTAGGAATAGTAATTATCTAGGAAACCTTTATAATTATGTTGAATTAATAGATAAGCTATATTTGGGCCTATAGCCCAACTCCTGGCCGGCACCCTAGCCACGGGCAGCTCCACGCCGTGCATAGGTATTGCTGGTCATAACATCTCTCCCCGCCGCAAATAGCTCGCCCCTCGAGCTGGAAGTCGGGGTAGGCGTCCTTGAAGCGTTCCAGCCATTCCCACGTCGTGTCTTCCTCTGCCATGCCGCACCACTTGATCAAGACTCGCCAGATGCCACGCCGTTGATGAGCCTACAAGGCGCGCTCCTGCGTTGGTAGGATCCGGCCATCTAGGGTTGCAAGCAAGGGACTAGAAGCAGCTGACACATCGCCCTTGTGTTCCTTGAGGAGCTGATGTGAAAGACGATCATGGAGGCGAGCACCAGCAGGCAGCTCCAAATGGTAGGCAACACTACCAATGCGCTCCACCACGCAGAACGGTCCAGCCCACCGTGGCCCGAGCTTGTGCTTGGCGCGGGGGTCTAGCGATTGCGCCGAAGCGGTGCGTAAGACGCAGCCATACCCATGCGCCCACCTGAAATTTGACCTCGCGATGGTGAGCATCATAGTACTTCTTGGCCACCGCCGCGCCCAATGAGCCGCCGCCGGCCTCCACCAAGATCTCGTCACGGTCCCATAGAAGGGCAGCCGCGCCCTCGCTCGAGCTAAACCGGGCCGGTAGGGCAGCATGGGCGGTGGCGGCGTCCGCCATAGACCACCTCGAATGGTGTGGCTTGCAGGGCGGAGTGGAAGCACATGTTGTGGCAATACCCCGCCCACAAAAGCCAATCCACCCAGTGCACGAGGGTGGTCGCCGGTGACACAAACAGGTACATGGCAATCACCTTGTTAACCACCTCCGATTGACCGCCCTGTCCAGGGCGAAGGCTTTGCTCATGCGAAGATCAACGCCGCCATCTTGAAAAAGATTCCGCCAAACATGACCTATGAAGACGGGGGTCCCAATTGTTGACGATGGACGCCGGAAGGCATGGAGACGCACGATACCGTCGAAGAAGGCACGATCCATCGACACCGCCCGCGGTACGGGTGGCCCAACGGAATGAAGTGCGCCGTGCATTTGCAAAAAAGCGCTGACGACGGTGAGGATGAAGGACTTGCCACTGACCTTGGGAAGCCCCTCGATGAAGTCCATGGAGATGTCGGCCCACACCTGGGACGACACCTCCAACAAATTAGCCGCGAGGCCCACCGGGTAGCATCACCGCCGTCTTCTTGCGCCGATACGTAACACAACCGCGCACCAGGTTGGCCGCCAAGGTGCAGTCCCTCGGGATGTGAAACTCCGCCCGCAGGCGGTGAACGGTCTTCTGGGTGCCTTCATGCCCCGCGCTGTGGGCTAGGAGCAGCGCCTGGTGGCGCAGTCCCCACGCCCCGGACGTAAATGTGTGCCCCGCGCAGCAGCAGCAATCCGCCATCTTCATGCCACGGAGTGGCCAGCCGCCTACAACCGCTCCTAGAGAAGCACCGCGTCGGGGATGGTGGTCGTAGCCCAGCGCACTTCATCGATGAAGGCGAACGACAAATGAGAGAGCCACCGCAGCTGCTATAGTGGGAAGCAGTGGTGCATCCTCGGCATCTTGGAGAGATAAAGCATCTGCGACCGTGTTGAGGCGGCCCGACCTGTACTCAATGGCAAAATCAAAGCCGAAACCTTACTCACCCACTGGTGCTGAGGCACCGTCGAAAGGCTCTAGTCCAGCAAGTACTTGAGGCTAAAGTGGTCAGTGCGGACGAGGAAGTGCCGCCCCTAGAGGTATGCCCGCCAGTGGCGCACTGCCTGGACCAGCCCAATGACCTCACGCCATAGGCGGCGAGCTTGAGGTGTCGCGTTTAATGGCCTACCGGCGAATGGGTCCGATGCCCTGGTGGAGTACAGCGCCGAAGCCGGAGCCCGAGGCGTCACTGTCGATGACAAACTCCCGGGTGAAGTCTGGCATCCGGAGAATTGGTGCTGAGGTGAGAGCAGCCTTGAGCGCCAAGAAGGCACCTTCGGCCTCCTCATCCCACAAGAAGGCGCCACGCCGCAGCCAGCCATGTGAGGGGCGCCCGATGAGTGTCAAGTCCATGACGTACTTTGCGGTAGTAGCCGGCGAGCCCTAGTAAGCCCCTGTGAGGGCGCGTGCGGCCGACCGTGGCACCGTCCCACGCATGTACAACCGCCACCTTGTCTGCATCCATGGTGACCCCGACCGCCGAGATCACATGGCCAAGGTAGGTGTTGATATTTCTTACACGATCCCAATTAGGAAGGCGAAAGAAATATATATGGGATATCTATCTAATCATGTTAGCTTGGATATGGGATTAACCTCATGATCCAACAAAGCGGAGTTAGGCGGTGTTAGTAGTGGGATGTAAACTTAGCATCATTATCCATAGTGGAGTTAATCTCACCGATATGTACTCAAGGTATTCCACTCATTTCTAGGCATTACCTATACACTAGTCTGTCACCCTAGCAATAACGCTCTAAGAAATGCGGGGGCATGGTATTCTTGATTGGCCTTGATAAAAGAATGAACATGATATCCGCAAGTGCAATGATAGAAATACCAATTGTAGCACTTCACCGGGAGTAATCCGGTATCGTATTTATATTTTACCACGTGGAAGGGAGTCTATGGAAAGTAGAGAGAAAGGATATCTAATGATTTATATTGTGATTTATTTATGAGATCCACCTTACGGTATTGTAATGCGAGTAGCCATATGCATCTAACATTACTCAACAGGATAAGTCACAGGATAAAGATAATTATATAATTGATAAATACCCAAGTCTAAGATCATCATAAGCCACTAGTATCATACGAGCTATTAACATGTTATAGAAAGAATAGAATGAATATTCCTAAGATACTCGTAATCATATATGTCAAATGAATACTACAATTAGTGCAATACATCTAGCTATCATGGCAAGGTTGGATTACTTCTCACATGGCAAGCATTACCAATAACAACCAAGGACGAAACTTGATCATTACCGTAATAATAAACTTCGACTAGTCCTACATTCGGAGGGTGGATTCCAAAGGACTCAACAGACCGTCACTCCCGCGATCTACCACACGGCCCGAATATAGGGTGCAATTGCGAGATAAACGTTGTATAAACACCACGTTTACACATTGCTTATCACCCACATAGTGATCATCTATATGGATGCTATACAATTCCATGCATAAAATATAAAGCAATCTTACTAAACTAAACATATAATCATAGCAAGCATAAACACATATCAATAAGAATATAATAATTATAAAGATCAAAGCCATAACAATTGTATTCTAAATATAAGAGTACTTACAGATCGAATACAAGAGAGAAGTCTCAAGAACGATGATCCTTGCTACTTCTTGACTATCAGGAACTCAAGATGAACTTGATCTTCAACTAGAACTAGCTAGATAGCTAACTACTTCTAGTATGAACTAGGGCTTAGGTCTAGACTTGGCTGGACTAGATGGGTATGAGTTGATGAATGAGTATGATAATGAAATTGTTATCGACCACAGGGTCACTGGTCTTCTTATATAGTACTTGGCGATGAACGTCAACCCTTGGATCAAACCGACCTTCAGCAACGGTGTAGAAACAACCTCAAAGTCGGTGGTAAACCGACCTAGAAAGGAGAGGCTGACAGGGGTGGCCCACCTGGCGGCCGGCCTAGTTGGCACTGGCGGCCGCCAGGGTGGCATGCCACCTCGGCTTCCCGTCTTTTCTGGTGTCCTCTGGTATCTTCTAGAATGTTTTAGTCCACTTTTCGGGTTGAGTTACTTCACGGTCAAGTCTCGTCTTCATATGTCTTGTGTATTCCGGAACTTTCTCCATTCTTCTCTACAATTATCTATCAAGTGCCGGAAAGTCACGAGAATACCAAAACTCGTGGAATTATGTTAGTTAGGCCCCTAGACTTATGTTTGGTCTTTAACTTGAGCCCTTAATTCATGTTATTTAACTCGTAATATTATGCTATAACAGGTGTCAACAAGCTCCCCAAAGCTTACCTCTTGCTAGTCTCTTAGCAAGACACATGATATTATATTAAACTTCTTACTTGGATCGGAGTTGCTTTTAGCAACGCTATCACACCTTAAGAGTACACATGCTTTCAAACAAAATTTCTCTCCGGATAAAGATAAACTTTTCAAAACTTCAACTTACCCATATTACCTCTTACCTTTTTTTGGGGCTTATATCTTTTTTCTTCAATCTTGGGTAATTGAAAGATAGAACAGTCAAGTCAAGCACTATATCTCAAACTCTTTTGATCAAGCTGTCCTTCGGAGTTTTCTTGATTTTCAAATAAAACTCAAAGTTCCTCAAGATGACTCTCTCTAATCTCTCATTTGTGATATTTGTGGATCCTCTCTAAGGCAATAAGGTAGTGTTGCCTTTCTCTCATAGTATGTAGTATATTTTTTTGACTAAGGCAGTAGCACACTATGCCTTCTTCTCTCTCACCCTATATCTAAGGCTTATATGTGGAGTTCATAGGTGGGAGAAGATTAAATCTACTTACTAAGCATATATTGTAAATTCAAGCAATGGATCCAAAGTTACAAGTCACACTGATCAAGTGGTGCATGTGTAAGGTGGATAAAATATAAATGGTATGGAATATAGTAAAATGTAGTGAAGTGAATAGAATAGATGAGGGAAATCTTACTTTTGCTCCTTCGAGGAATCTTCTCTCTTTTGGATTTGGAAACTTTATAGATAACCTGGGTTGTATCTTTTTCTTTCTTTATTTTTTTTTTTTTCTTTTTATGGAGAGGCGAGCATCTAAGTACCCATTGTTTTCATCGGACACTTGTCCATTTTTTTTTAACTCTCCTTTATTCTTTCTTTTTTTCTTTAGGGAGGTAGGCTCTACTCTTTGTAGGACTTTTGTCCGTTTTTCATCTCCCTTTCTTTTTTTTTTTCTTAGGGAGGTAGGCTCTACTGCCCCATAGGACTTTTGTCCCATTTTTCATCTCCCCCTTTTTTTTTTTTAAAAAAATCTACAACCCAGGATCTCTTTTGTAATACTTGTGAGAGGTAAATAAATGTAATGGAGCTTTTGTAAGATATTGGCTAGCAATGAATGAGTGGATGGGTATAGTGAATATTTTTGGTTGCTCTCTCCTAGGATAGGAGTAGAACATTTTTGTTGGCTAGAATGATAGTGGTATATATATGGTGAGTGTATATATGGTGGATGCGTACTTCCAGGATGGAAATAGCATATGTGTATGGAGTCGAGTGGAGTGGAATATAATAGAGTGGAATGAGTGGAGTGGAGTGTACATGATCGGCATGACAAGTTTCTAAGGGTTAGACAAAGATTGAACAAACTCAATGCAAAGCAAGCAGCCTATATATATATATATCAAAAAGGTTTTCCTAATCTAAAGAGCATGTATATATGGCTGTGGTAGGAGGTTCACACTCTTGTCACACAGGAACTTATCATGTGCATTTTCAATTTTCAAAATATAAATCTCTAGAAATCTAGTGTCACTAGGAGTAAGATCAAATAGCAGCTCGGACTATCATATATCATATCCATCAATTACCTAGACTTTAGAGCAAGCATTTGCAACCCATAGGTTTCGAGGTTTAGAGTAAATATCAAATCAAAGTAATTTTGCAAATGGAGCTCAAGAGAAATTAAGCTTGAAAGCTAGGTACTAGAAAAGTATAACAACGGAGCAACTATTCATCATCTTCATGTGGGCAGATTTTAAGGTTCCTTTTAGTTGAGCAAAGTAAATTTAGTGTGCACTCTCTTTTGATCCTTTTATTCACACTCAAACAAAAGACTCTTTAAACTATTAGACTCCATAAAACTAGACTCTTAACAAACTTTCTAGCAAACAAAATATTTAACTAATAATAATAATATATAAATAGATAGTAAGATACTTATTTGGATAATCTGGGGTTTGCACTCCCCAAAGCTAGATTGGAGTGTAATCTTTAATGATGTAGAAGTTGAGGTAGTTGGCAACAAGGATAGCGCCTAACATATCTCTTCTCGTCTTGAAATCTTAATCTCAAATAGACAACAAAGCTAGTGGAACTTGATTAAGCATTAGAGGTTAGCCACATTGCTTTAGGTTGATTGGGAAATATTTTTTTGGATTTTTATTTTTTCAAATTTTTATTTTATTTTTTTTTTATGCAAGAAAAGATAAAGAATAACTGGTGCATAAATACTTTACCTTTATTTTATATTTTTTTTGCCCACCACAAAGAAATAGCCTAGAGGTGTTAAGCCTCGGGGATATTAGCATGGGGCTTAAAGGTTTTTACAAAAGACAAAAGACAAAAATATTTTTGTTATTTTCAAATGCATATATAAGATACTAAAAAGATATGATAGAGAAAGAATAAATATGCGGTCTTGGGGATTTTATTGATAACTTACCGACTTACCTTTTCGAGAGGATTCAGCGTTTAGAGTCCTCCGAACAGGACTTCAAGTTCTGCTCTTCACTCCCATGGTATATCAGTTGTCTGTCGGTGGCACTGATGATTCTATAGTATCTTCTGATGATGTTATATCTGTCTTCTTCTTCCTCCATCTTTTGGATGATGAACTTTTCTTTGGAGTAGTTGATTCTGTTTTCTCTGCGGATGTATTAGGTGTAAAGGATTTTACCTTTTTAGCTTTGAATTCTTTTTGAGCTTCTCTTAGCAAGGAGAAAACTTATTGATCTCTGTTCCACCAATACTCATTGCGTGCTTTTTCATATTCTTCCCATGATTCTCCTAATTTTTCGAGAGAACTCATCTTGCGAGACAAAAACTGTCTTTACGGTGAAAGTCGAGCAAGTTTTTCCTTGATGTATCGCAGAGTCTTCTTTTATTTCCTTATCCAATTTCTTCATGGCTTCTTTGTGTCCCTTAAGATGATGTCCCATTATTGAATCTATTGGTACCATTGTATCATCTTCCGGATTCTTGATCCATCGTCTATTATGGCGGCGACGAGCTGACTGTTGTTCCCCCAGGATTTGTATATTCATTATAACTATTAAAGTAAACACGTACCTTCTCCTTAGGGAAGTGGAAATGAATCTCTCCTGTATGGATGTAGATGATTGCACGAGTAGTGTTGAGGAATGGTCTCCCAAGCACTAGTGGAGGATCTTCTTCCTTTCCCATGTCCATGACTACAAAGTCAGTGAGAACATAGTGGTCCATGATCTTGACCGGTACGTCTTTGGCAATTCCTTCAGAACTCTATAAGATTGGTCTGCGCCATCTGCAGCTTGCACATATGTTGGTTGCAACGGCAATTTTCCAAATAATAATTCATATGTAACGTTTGCCATTAGATTAATACCAGATCCAAATATCGCAATATGTATTATAAAAAGTTAAACATTGAATAGAACATGCGATGGTAGGCGTACGGATCATCTTTTTGACGAAGCATTGGAGACTGAAGTAAATGGTCATTATAAGATGTTGTTTTATTTACTACCATTATCTTAGTAGGTTGTGCCGTCTTGTTCTTGTTCTGATTCTGATTCCTCCTTCTGTTCTGGTTGTAACTTTCTATCTTCGGTTCTAGAACATAATGATTGGTATTTTGGGAATAAGTAAGAGAGGGTTGTACCTTGTTCTTGAAAGTGAATTTCTCCCTTTTCCCTTTGATATTGAAAACAATCTTCGCACTGTCTGCGTAGATGACAGACTTTAGGCGAGCATAAGAATGGTCTACCAAGTATGATTGTTGCTCTTTCATTTCTTCCAATGTCTACCACTGCGAAGTCTGGCGGCACGTAAGAGCCTCTCGATTCCCACACACACACGTCTTCAAGGATCCCCTCGATAACGAGAATGATTGATCACGCAAGGCGCAAGCACATATTCGTTTTCCAAAGCGGTTCACTATAAATCTTTTCATAAATTACCTTGGGTAGTATGTTGACGCTTGAGCCAAAATCACGAGAGAGCATTGTCGAATGTGTGTTGTCCAATCTTGATTGTAATGACCGGCCTCCCCGGATCTTCCTTCTTAGGTGGCATCGAGTCATCCAACCAACGACTTCCCGAGGTCTCTCTATAGTAACGACCTGCATTATAAATATCGACAAGGTTTGCGGTTTCTAATTCTTCCCACTGCCCCTAATCTTTCCCCGTGTGGTTAGTGGAGCAGAATAACGAGAAATCTAAGAATCTATCATCTTATTAAAGCTGTGTCTTTGATTCTTTATAGCTAAAGAAAAGCTTTCTAAATGAGTATTGATAAGTTCAAGAGCTTTATCATTAGTTGCTATCTTTCTTGACAGATTCTCCATGGTTTTACCTTGGTTAACAATAAGGTCTCTTAAAGAAGGTTGATAAGTATTAAAATTGTTACCCGGATTGTTACCTTGGTAGTTTCCTTGATAATTGGGCCTCTGTTGGTTCCAACCTTGATTCTCGTTGAGGACGGAAATTATTGTTGTTATTAATGAAGTTGATGTCCTCCGGGATCTCGGACAATTCCCCGCCAATTGTGGCTGTGTTTCCACATTCTTCACACGTCATGCGTGAGTCTTGAATTTGCATTATCGCCTTAGACCGAGGATCTCTATCCTCTAGCTTCTTCATTATAAGGTCCATCTTAGCGTATAGCATGTCTACTTCTTTTAGCCGGTGCATTCCTCTCTTGCGAGATTGACGCTCTTCACTCCAACCTTGGTTGGAAGCCATCTTCTCCACAAGTTACGTGGGCACGAGTTAGTGTAAGTGATAAGAAAGCACCACCGGTGCGGCATCCATAGTTTCACGAGCACTGGGAACAAGCCCATGATAGAAAGTGCGCATCAACAGCCACTTCTCCATCCCATGGTGTGGACATTCTGAAATATACTCTTGGAAATGCTCCCACGCCCGGATCTGATTCATCATGTTTGTTCTTTGAAAATTTGATATCTTCCCTCTTAAGGCATTTGTCTTGCCTACGGGAAAGAACTTAGCAAGAAAAAGGCTGTGGAACAAATATCCCATGTTGTATTCTTATCTTTTGTAGCATAAAACCATTGCTTAGCCCTTCTCAAAAAGTGAGAATGGAAAGAGATGGAGCAAGATTGCATCTTCGGATACGTCCTTCATAGTAAATGTGCTGCAAATCTCCGTGAAGTGTTGGAGATGAGCACTTGCGTCTTCATGTGCCTTTCCACAAAATTGACTTGATTGCACCATATTGATGAGCCCTGGCTTAAGCTCAAAGCCTTTGTCTCCAACCTCTACCTTCGCACCAACGAGAATGTTGTCCGTGGTAGGAGCCGAGAATTCACGAAGTGTCTTGGTTGTCATAGCTTCAAATTCAGGTGTTAAGTCTCTAGTAACTTGATTAACTTCCGATTCATAGGTCTTGGATTCTCGGGCGATGATGATGATGATGTGTAGGTCTTTGGAGTTTGTGCGTGTTTTGCTCGCCTGCCTGATTAACTTTTCAGTATTTTCAATATAATTTTTCTGGAAGGTTTCTATTCATACATATATTTTTCCCCCTCGCATAAGATCAAAAACAAAATAGAAAACAGGGGGAAACTTTGTTTGAGTATGTGATAATGGGTTCTCAATGCATTAGGTGATGTAAGGGATCTCTCTGATTTCCTTATATGATGTGTTTATAGGATTTTTTTTTTGGCTAGCACCCTTTCTAACTAGTAAAAGTCAGAAACAATACCAACTTAATAGGAGTAATAACACTGCCTAAGTTTTGGCTAATACCCTTCCAAACTAGAGAAAGCTGGAAAGAAGCACTAGAAAAACTTTTGAAGTTTGAAAACATCTTTTCAAAATTGAAAGATTGACTATGCTCTCCCAAACTAGGAAAGTTTTGAAAAACACAGATCAAGAAAAATTATTTCTCTAAATAGACTACACCTTCCCTTAAAGAACGGCGCCAAAAAATGCTTGTTGATATTTCTTACACGATCCCAATTAGGAAGGCGAAAAGAAATATATATGGGATATCTATCTAATCATGTTAGCTTGGATATGGGATTAACCTCATGATCCAACAAAGCGGAGTTAGGCGGTGTTAGTAGTGGGATGTAAACTTAGCATCATTGTCCATAGTGGAGTTAATCTCACCAGGATATGTACTCAAGGTATACCACTCATTTCTAGGCATTACCTATACACTAGTCTGCACCCTAGCAATAACGCTCTAAGAAATGCGGGGCATGGTATTCTTGATTGGCCTTGATAAAAGAATGAACATGATATCTGCAAAGCGCCACGATAGAAATACCAATTGTAGCACTTCACCGGGAGTAATCCGTATCGTATTTATATTTTACCACGGGGAAGGGAGTCTATGGAAAGTAGAGAGAAAGGATATCTAATGATTTATATTGTGATTTATTTATGAGATCCACCTTACGATATTGTAATGCGAGTAGCCATATGCATCTAACATTACTCAACAGGATAAGTCATAGGATAAAGATAATTATATAATTGATAAATACCCAAGTCTAAGATCATCATAAGCCACTAGTATCATACGAGCTATTAACATGTTATAGAAAGAATAGAATGAATATTCCTAAGATACTCGTAATCATATATGTCAAATGAATACTACAATTAGTGCAATACATCTAGCTATCATGGCAAGGTTGGATTACTTCTACACATGGCAAGCATTACCAATAACAACCAAGGACGAAACTTGATCATTACCGTAATAATAAGCTCGACTAGTCCTACATTCGGAGGGTGGATTCCAAAGGACTCAACGGGGATTTGTCACTCCCGTGATCTACCACACGGCCCGAATATAGGGTGCAATTGCGTATAAACGTTGTATAAACACCACGTTTACACATTGCTTATCACCCACATAGTGATCATCTATATGGATGCTATACAATTCCATGCATAAAATATAAAGCAATCTTACTAAACTAAACATATAATCATAGCAAGCATAAACACATATCAATAAGAATATAATAATTATAAAGATCAAAGCCATAACAATTATATTCTAAATATAAGAGTACTTACGG
The DNA here is from genome assembly GCA_015847255.1 of Hyparrhenia diplandra. Classification (NCBI taxonomy): domain Eukaryota; kingdom Viridiplantae; phylum Streptophyta; class Magnoliopsida; order Poales; family Poaceae; genus Hyparrhenia; species Hyparrhenia diplandra. The sequence goes on along the minus strand of JADLZK010004440.1, from coordinate 244,791 downwards.
TCGAATACAATAGAGAAGTCTCAAGAACGATGATCCTTGCTACTTCTTGACTATCGGGAACTCAAGATGAACTTGATCTTCAACTAGAACTAGCTAGATAGCTAACTACTTCTAGTATGAACTAGGGCTTAGGTCTAGACTTGGCTGGACTAGATGGGTATGAGTTGATGAATGAGTATGATAATGAAATTGTTATCACCACGGGTCACCGGTCTTCTTATATAGTACTTGGCGATGAACGTCAACCCTTGGATCAAACCGACCTTCAAAGCGATTGTGTAAAACAACCTCAAAGTCGGTGGTAAACCGGCCTAGAAAGGAGAGGGGCGGGGGTGGCCCACCTAGCGGCCGGCCTAGTTGGCATTGGCGGCCGCCCGGGGCATGCCACCTCGGCTTCCCATCTTTTCGGGTGTCCTCTGGTATCTTCTAGAATGTTTTAGTTCACTTTTCGGATTGAGTTACTTCACGGTCAAGTCTTGCCTTCATATGTCTTGTATATTCGAAACTTTCTCCATTCTTCTCTGCAATTATCTATCAAGTCCCTGGAAAGTCACAGAATACCAAAACTCATGGAATTATGTTAGTTAGACCCCTAGATTTATGTTTGGTCTTTAACTTGAGCCCTTAATTCATGTTATTTAACTCGTAATATTGTGCTATAATAGGTGTCAACAGTAGGCCACCGAAGGGGTCGTGAAGGAGCGCTTCAAGTGCAGCTGGTGGTCGCGGAGCGCCTTGAGGACAAGCGTGATGTGCTGCAGGTGCTCGGGCTAAGACGTGTTGTAGATCAAGATATCATCGAAAAATACTAGCATGAACTTATGGAGGAAGGTCCACATGACGCCGTTCATCAATGCCCGGAATGTCACCAGGGCGTTTGACAACCCAAACGGCATCACCGGAACTTCGTAGTGGCCCTCATGAGTGTAGAATGTTGTCTTCAAGATGTCCGCCCGATGCATTCGGACTTGATGGTAGCCGGGGTGTAGATCGAGCTTGGAGAAGAAACGTGCCCCATGGAGCTCATCCAAGAGCTCGTCCCACCACCGAAATGGGGAACTTGCCCTTGGCGGTTGTTGGCGGTCACTATCATACAAATTATACCGCCAACTTAGTCATATAACATAAGAAATAATGTGCTTTTACCATACAAACCTTTGCTATTAATTTAGTTCCACTTGTATTCAAGAAATTATGTTTCTGGGCACACAAACGTGGAAAACAGTGAAAGTACGCCAAATAAAGGTGAAAAGCGCACATCAAGGCAATACTTTGTCCAAGGGGAAAGCTAACAGGCCAAACCATGTCAATCAAGCCCAAGAAGTGGAAACCCAACTTGAGTTCGGGTCCAGTTTGGACTGCAGGACCACCCCGGAGTAATTTGGGCATAACTTTCGCATACGAACTCCGTTTTCAGAGACCCACCCACCGTCGGAAAGCTAACGACGAGATCTACAAGCCCACAAAATTTGAGGCCCAACAGACCAAGTTTGGTGCCGGCCACCGCCATGGGGGCGACCGCCCCGACACGGCGCCCGATCCGCCAAGCTTTTGCCTTGACTCAAGGTCCCGAAGGAGGAGAGGCGGTGCATGAAGGTGTTTTTCGGGATGGCGCCAAGAATTTCCTGCCAAACGCATGAAACCTCCCTAGAACAAGGATGGCCCTCCATTTCCTTTTGCTTTTCCCTATATAAAGAGGCCCTTGCCTCCCTTTGTAACACACCAATTCACACACCATTTCACATTCAATAAAGGATCACACATTCCATCACCATGTGATCCATCACTCTCCCCACATTCCTTCGGGAATTTCACTCCACGTCTCACACATAGGGTGGTTTAGAGAGTGCCAAGACACTCGAGAGGGGTGAGAGAGTGAAAGGTAGAGAGAGAGAGAGAGAGGGAGTAGCGACCCTCACGGTCTTGTGCGGCGTAAGGATTTGCGACGCCCATCCCATTTGTCGGAGTGCGGACCTGTTGGCTCCCGCCTCCATACCTTGAACCTCTCAAGGGTAATCTTTCAAATTGGTGAAAGATATTCGTGTCTTACCTTCGCTACCATTCTTAAGTTCCACTCTATCATTTATTATGTCGAGATTACGGGATCGTTGTTTACCTTCCGGTAAATGCTCTAGTAGAGGGTCCCTGATGAAGACGGGATACCCTGATCGACGCTAGAGTAGTGACAAATAACGTAGACGTGGTGTCTAAGTTATGAATCACCCTCGTTTGCTTAGCAATCCACGGTAGTGAGGTAGGGGGATAGGTGGTGACAGCCCTATTAAGCCTTTGTATTCCTCCACGTCCGGTTGCGGAGTAGAGCCGTAGGCCCGCATCGCTTGCGACCAAGTGCACTCCGGTGCCCGTAATTCTCACTTAATAGAAAGAGTAGCCCCACTTAGTCTAAGTGCTGAAGGAACACATCACTTCCACGATCACCTCCTATGCTTGACCCTTGATAGTTAGGAAGAAACGGACTTAGCGCCCCCTTCCACATTGGAAATTTGATACCCGGAATACTTCTAGGTGAAGTGCTACAACAAGTACTTTCCGTGCGCTGCGGACTTTGTTGCTACGCTAAGAAATACCAACAAGCATTTAAAGCGCCGTTGCCGAGAACGGTTGTCGTTATAGTTTGCAAACCTAGTTTATCGATGTGAGCCCTACCCCCTCGCCATTCTTTTTATTTTTATTTTCTTTTAATTATGGAGCAGCCATCTCTAAACCTTTTTGCTCCTAAGGGCGAGCTCTTAGAACCATGTCAATCTTCGAAGCCAATCACAGCTTCGAGATTTGAGCTCTGCCCTGGCTTTATAGCCATGGTTCAGGTTCAAGCTTTTCGAGGTTTGAAATAGGAAAACCCATTGATAGAGCATTCATCTTACAGCTTGTGACATAACTACCGGAGGGTCATTTTCACATAAAAAACCAGCGGAAGGAGGAGCTTTCCTAAACCATATTTTTGAGAATACTCTCCCGCTAGAACCCATCCGAGTAGAACCCAAGCAGATCAAAGGGAAGTCTCTTCGGCTATTGCCGAACCTGATACACCTATAGAGAGACCCTTGCACGAACCAAAATGTAACACCTGGTTTTCCAAAGAATACCAAGCGTTAACTATATATGTGCCCAGGATGTCCACACGACACATATAGCAACAAAAATGATAAATATCAGAAGCAATGCTTTATTACATAGCGAAACATATTTACATAAACTTACATATATATCGAGTACAAATCGAAAAACTATTCTTAATCTTACGTCTTTGGGTCTCCATACTCCACGGGGGACGGTTGGACTGGGGAGCACTACGCCTAGTACTCATGGACCTCCAAAGGAAACTCTTCATCCCGAACCACCATCCGGTACCCATCCGGATTTTCATTGGTGATACAACAAGCGTCGACTCACCATGCTTTCGGCAAGTATAACATGAGGGGATGCAAGGCTCAAAAGGCTAGACACGGTTGAACTGCGGTAAGCATTTTTAGTTGGTCATATTTTATTTATTAAACCTATATTGCTATGTTATGCTTAGGGATCCCATGTGAATATAATTAATTATCATCATCGATTTATCATCACCCAAACCATCCATCAATCCATCTATCTCGAAAAGGATCCAGGCCGCTCGTGACCGTGAGCACGGTGATATATCAATTTGATCAAACTCTGCAGAGGTGTACACATTCACCATGAGTCGTGATTTCCATATGCCCGGGCCCGTCGACCCCCTAACACTTCCAAGATGAGCGTGGCGGGGTTCACTACGAAGCTTTTGCTAGCCGTCCCTAATAAGTAGCAACCGCTAAGGTTTCGACCGTGTTTATGGAAGACTCTCCTCAGTGGCACACTTATTGACACACACCCCAAAGACACACTTCGGTAGGGACAAGGACCATACCCATCGTGGTTACCCCCTCTTGCCCTTTCGGTAAGGCGCTACGAACTAGAACAAGTCAAGTTACTTGGCTAAGACCCGAGCCACGTGGTCCTCATGGTTTATCTTGTAAGTCCCGGGTGGCCGCTTTAAGATTCAAATCCTTATGGAGGGCGCACTAGAGCACCCCAAAGGCCCAATGCTCTAGCCCCCATACGTTCTTGTTGCTCAAAAGCATCGTTTTAACCATTAATTCCATAAGTCATTAATCAAGATTAATATTGTAATATTTGGTGATTGCAAGCTAAGCAAAACTAACCATGTGCATCAACCCGGGGTAAACAAGGGATAAGGATATCAAAAGTACTAGGTAAAGTCCTTAGCATCATATTAGACACATGCATATGAAAGTGATTATAGGTTATTAGGTAACAAGGAAACTCATGCTACACTTGCCTTCAATTATCTGCTCAAGCTTTTCCATGGATCATCCTTGAGTAGCTTCACTTCTAACGATAGCAAACAACCGGCGCAAACATCACAAGTACCCTATAAACAGTACACCAAGAATTATTAATCAAGATAAAAACGATTCTAACGCGAAGTGGTCATCCTACGATCGCGTGAGCGCAAAAGACACTTTAAAACGGGTTATGGTGAGCTTTTGAAGTTTTGAGGGTTAAACCATAAAATTGACATTTTAATAAACTAAATATTTTTTAGCAGTAAATTTAACTCACGAAAGGAATTATGATAGGATATCAGTGCAAGGGCTAGGAAGAAGGATATATGACAACAATGGTAGAAGAATAAAAAGAATATGATTGTGTTATATTGCTTCACGTGAATATTTATAGGAATATTGGAATTATATTATTTGTGGAAAACCAGCTATGTATATCCATATATGACGGGGTGACGACATCAGCTTGTATATGTGTAGTTGCATACAGGGATCGGAAAAGCTTTGTACGGGATCACAATCTACATGTAAACGTAAGCACATATATGAATACAAGGAAAGGACATTCTGCGGTTTTCCTTGGCCATGGATGCCATTGACTAGCAGGTCACTAGGTTAACCGAGATTGATCAAATAATAACTGGTAAATTTGGTGAGATTAAAAGAGGAACAAGGCCAGCAGGAGGATGCATGCTTCTCACTAGGGCTTGATGTCTGACGGCAAGAGATGATGGATAATGGCGAGAGGACAGGAGCTGAGGAGGCGTCCCCTATGAGACCTGGTATTTCTGTGATGAAATAAAGATGGAACTGATGAGCGGGCTAGCAGCCTCTAGCGAAAATCAGTGACTATGGAGCCTCTTACCAACTCTGTAATGGTGAAGAAGGCAGCGGCGAGGTGTTCCGGCGAGCACGGCGAGCGGCGACTTGGATCACCACCATGACGAAAATCATCGTGGTGCGTGTGACGTGATCCTGTGGTGTCTGGAACTTCACGGACAGCAGAGATGTCGAGCATTCCTCACAATTATCCAAGAGGAACGACGGGCAACCACCACAGGGCGGCCATGACCGCAACAGCATGTCGTGTTCCTTCTGGTTATGAAGATGGATGGCCATCGAAGGTTATTGGATGGTTGAATAGAAAAGAGAGAGAGAGAGCAAGCCATTTATATAGGTGAGGGCCAGCAAGGACGGTGCACGGTGGTCGTCAAATTATGGCAGGCTTGGCCACCGACTTCACAGATGAGGAAACGTCTAGATCATCATGTGATAATATTCATTAGGATTGAGTGGGAAACAGTTTTGGTTGAGTGGATCTTTTGTTGTACTTTCATTATTGTGTGCTAGTGGAAAACTCAGCAGTCGACAGTGCTGGACGGCAGTAGAATAAATGGCAGCTTTTGCAACTCGCTGGTCTTTCGAAGGAAACACACGCAGGAAGTGAGGGATTAGGAGATAGATAAATAGAATTTGGGCAGGCTTCAATGCCTCACGTGTACATGATTTTGTAAGGAGAGAATAATACACGAAGCAAAATGGAGTTGTGCAATGTGCTACCAGATAGTTAAGGAGTGCAATATCAATATACTATCGAGCGTGATGGAGCATTGTGTCAAGGCAACTAAGGGATGACCATTCATATGTTCGGTGGTGGGATTTGATGAAGTAACTCAGGAGCAGCTCTGATTGGAAAGAGCGCGTGGCAGAAAGACGGTTGCCATGAAAGAGTTGACGTTAGCATTGAGGAGATGAACAAGTTGTCATGAAAGCAATTGATGGCCTGATTGTGTCCGGAGTGTATGTGGCCTGTTTGGTTCTTGAATGATTTGGAATAATAAATCATGCGCAAAGGATTAAGTATGGACGTAGGGAATATATATATATGAGAAAAGAAAAGAGTAAATTGAGTTTGCAAGGAACATGAATATTGTTCAAGGACTAGAATGTTATCACGTGGTGAGAACATGAGATGGATAAAGGTTAGAATAAGGATATATTTTACTTGAGATATAAAGAATAATTGATAGAAAACAAGGTTGAAGGATTCGGTTGAGATTTAAAGAAATATTTAGATTTTTATTTAAACAAAACTTTTTTTTTTTCTTTTTGAAATAGAATAAAACATTTTCCTAGCTTAACCGTGATTTAATAAATCATTTTCCACACATTAAAACTTATGGACTCAGCATGAATGCAACAAGACATATAGATTAAATTTCAAATATTTGGAGAAAACACATTTTTCACTATTTAAATTATAAATGCCATAACAAAATCTTGGAAAATTTTAGGAAACTCATGAAATCGTTTATTTTAGTTAATGTAATCTATTCATATCCCAAAATGGAAATTTTGGGGTATGACCTAAAACCCAAGGGGACCGCATGGTAGGATCTCCTTTTTTTCGAGGTTGACCTTGCTGCAAGGATTCAATAACACCTCAAAATATGAACAATAGAAGAAACCACCAATCCCAAATTTACCTTGAAAAAAAAAAAAAAAAACCTCGATGAACTTTTCTCCATGACTCTATTAAGGATTGGTGGAGGTCATGTATAATCATGCTCGGGTATAAATATTCAAATCCCTTTGCTCAAAAATGTGTCAAGGAATCCTTTAGAACCCAACCAACACGGGCTTTTGCCAAGAAACCATACATGACCGAATTCTTACGCACAAGAATGTAAAAAAAGATTTTACATTTTTGATATCCAAGAATTTGAAATTCCAAACAGTATCCCTATATATATATATATATATATATATATATATATATATATATATATATATATATATATATATATATATATATATATATATATATATATATATATATTTCTTAATCTATTAACATCCGGGATGTAGATGTCAAAATTGAGGAGGAAAACATTTTTCATTACAGTCACATAAGATGAAAAAATCGATGACATGACTCTCCCTATAAGTATGACACGCCCGAAGAGGTTAAGCTCTATGACAACCTTATTAGCCTCTTACAAGATTTCAAGGAGACGTGTTCATGCGAGAACATTCTTGACATGACACATGAAATTCTCATGTGGAATTTGTTTCCGCTCTCCCTCACGGGGAAAGCAAAACAATAGTACACTAATGTCATAGGAAGTTGAACGGGGATTTAGAAAAACTCAAAGACAATTTTTGTCTACCATTCTTCCCCATCAAACTCCATACCAAGGACAATCCTTGATTTCAAATAGGATGAGAAAGAGTCCTAGGTGCAGCCTAGGCCGGGGTTTGCTATGTTAATACACACTGGCCAAGACTTGTCATTACCCGATAGTGTGCTCTTGCATATCTTTTGTTCTCAGGTCTTGACATAGTCACTGCCCTATGCCTTGACATGATGTTGGTGTAGCCCTGAAGAGGGCTACCCCCTGGTTGGACGAATCACTCAACTAGACTAAAGTGGGCACACGAAGGTGTATGCGAAACTGGGACTCTTTCCTTATTGATCCTCCTTGCATTACAATGACCCTCGGGGTCTATTTATAGTCCGTAGACTCTTATAATTCCTATTTTACCCTTCTACCAACTCTGGGCCTCCCGTGCTCCTCCTCGGCACTCTAGGGGTAGAATGGTACTTCCTCGCCTCGCGTTCCCACCAACTCCCGGTGGGCCCTTCTCTTAGGACCTCGGATATCCGCAAAATACATCGGGTGACATTCGACAGAAACTCCTCCAACTAAACGGGCGAAAGTGATTGCTTTCGACCGCTCCAACCGTCTCGGGACTCAAGCTGAGTTCACTACAAGAATACCAATTTTTTATGACAAAATGACCTCGTGACGGGGCCTAAAATCATCATATAATGTACCATAATATGACGAAAAAACTTGATGTCGTCACAAAATTACGAGCACCATGACTATTTGTGACGGCGGGCTGTTATGCGTCACATAAGAGTACACTATATATGACGCTTCGCTTTGCTTTTGTCACAAAATATGATTCCCCAAAAGCGGCCGAGGCCGCGAGGGATTTCGTGGACGCCATTTGATGCTTTTGTGACTTCTTTAGACATCATCAAAAATAAATGGCAAAATATATTGAAAAACAAGCATATAGCAAGCTTGAGCCCTAGATCTCTTGGTCTAGATTATGAAGTCCTACCACCACTATTGAATCTTTTGTGTTAATTTTAGCTTATTTGGCCTATTTAAGGTTGTATTGTTCATTTTTTAGAAAAAAAGAAAAAAGCAAACAAATTGTAGCTTATTTTGCCAATTAAGGTTGCATTGCTCATTTACCGGGGAATAAAGAAAATAGCAAAAATTTTGCCTTAGACATGGATCGAACTTGAGACCTTTTGGTGAGGATTGTGAAGTCCTACCACCAAGCCATTCCACCGTTTGTGAATGAAGTGGTTATATATTCCGTTTTTAACGTTACTAACGTGCATGTTCTAAGTATTTAATCCTAGAATTGAGCATACATGGAAAATCAAGAACTTGAATACAAGTTTTTTTCTTTTTAATCTCTAGTTAAAACTTGTAACAAGTATTTCTCCCACATTCTAACTCCAAATTTGGTGATTTTTTTTCTAAATTATTCTTAAATCATGTTCTATCAAATAATTGTGTTCACTTGAGTCATCCCATAGAGTTTATGAAACTATTTGAGAGACCGGTGATTTTAAAACTACACTTTCCGAACACTTTCTCGGATGCAAAAATGACCTAAATACCGAATGTAGATCTCGATGAGTTATGAACTTTTTGGTATTCGTGGCTTTCCGAGGAAAGGCCGTCTAGGGCTTCGAAACCCGCTCGAGCCGTAAAAATTTGAAATTTGAAATTTTGAGGCTTCAAAAGTTTGAAAAATGAAAAGTTGACTCTAATACCCAATGTAGATCTTGAAGAGTTCTACAAAACTCGTATTCATGACTTTTCAAATCGAGACCGCCTAGTGCTTCGAAAACCCATTACGAGTAGTAAAAGTTCAAATTTCAAATTTCGAGGCATGGAAAGTTCGAAAAGTGAAAAGTTGACTCTAATACCAAATGTAGATCTTGACGAGTTCTACAAAACTCGTATTCATGACTTTTCAAATTGAGACCGTCTAGTGCTTCAAAACCCATTCCGAGCCGTAAAAGTTCAAATTTCAAATTTCGAGCCATGAAAAGTTCGAAAAGTGAAAAGTTGACTCTAATACCAAATGTAGATCTTGACGAGTTATACAAAACTCGTATTCATGACTTTTCAAATCGAGAGGCCGCCTAGTACTTGAAAACCCGTTCGGAGTCGTAAAAGTTCAAATTTCAAATTTCGAGGCATGAAAAGTTCGAAAACCTAAAAGTTGACTCTAATACTAAATGTAGATCTTGGCGAGTTCTACAAAACTCGTATTCATGACTTTTCAAATCGAGACCGTCTAGTGCTTCAAAAACCCATTCCGAGCCGTAAAAAGTTCAAATTTCGAGGCATGAAAAGTTCGAAAAGTGAAAAGTTGACTCTAATACCAAATGTAGATCTTGACGAGTTCTACAAAACTTCGTATTCATGACTTTTCAAATCGAGGCAGTCTAGTGCTTGGAAAAACCCGATTCGGGCAAGTAAAAAGTTCAAATTTCAAATTTCGAGGCATGAAAAGTTCGAAACCGAAAAGTTGACTCTAATACTAAATGTAGATCTTGGCGAGCTCTACAAAACTCGTATTCATGACTTTTCGATTTGAAACCATTTATACATGCAAATTTTTTTGTTCGAAGTTGTAAAATTATGAATTTCAAATTTTCAATTTTTCAAATAAAGTCACATGACTAGATGACCAAACTATTTTGATAGATCATGATTTTAGAAAATTTTAGGAAAAAAAAATCATCAATTTGGAGTTCGTATGAGGGAGAAAGACTAGTTACAAGTTTTGACTCACAGATTAAAAAGAAAAATGGTTCTTGTTCGTCACATGTTCATGATGAACAAGCGATTTCTCTTTTTTTCACCGGATTAAAACTTGTAACTAGTCGTTCTCCCTCATACGAACTCCAAATGAGGTGATTCTTTTTCCTAAAATTTTCTAAAATCATCTTTACATCACGTTATGGTGTTGGATTCGATCACCTCTTCATGTGCCAAAATTTGAGCAATTCAAGTTTTGAATTTGAACTTTTGACTTCGGTTTAAAATCTTTTTTGAACACGAAAGTTTCATAACTCATCGAGACCAACAAAGTTTATGTAGGTCAAATTTCCATTTCGAGGAAGTGGTAATAACATGTAGTTCTAATATAACAAGTCTCTCACATAGTTCTGAAACTATGTGGGAGTTTTGTTATATTTGAACTACATAACACTCAACTTTGTCGAAAATGGCTTGAGATTTTTCTGGCAGTCATTTATAGCCAAAATATGGTCCCACACAAGAACTTACATTTTTGGATAATTATTTTTTTATTATTATAATTTTTCGTCTTTGGGTGAGACAAAATTTGGTGAATTATACATTGAAAACACTAGAACTATGCAACGACCTCCACATGTATTTGTTTCGTAGGGCATAAGCTACCTTGTGGCAAAGTTTGGCGCCATTCCCGATCTTTTTGAGGGGTGGGTCCATTCAACATATAATTACCCTGTCGAAGTCGGGCGGAAAAATCAAATAAACTAAAAAAAAAGTACCAAACGATTTTTGAAAAATCTCAAACTTGGTGGTTGCTTCACAAAAGGCATTTAGAAGCCTGAGGAAAAGTTTGAGAGCAATACAATACTTGGAGCCTTTCATCGAACCATGTCTATGCACTAGGGTTCTTAGGGATTATCTTTGTCCAAGTATGGTATTGGTCTCAAACATTTTCTCAGGCTTCCAAATACCTTTTGAAGCAACCACCAAGTTTGAGATTTTTTTTTAAAATCGTTTGATACTTTTTTTCGATTTAATTGAATTTCCGCGTGACTTCGCCGGTAATTATGCGTTGAACTAGGTCCACCCCCTCGAAAAGATCCGAATGGCGCCAAACTTTTCCACAAGGTAGCTTATGCCCTAGAAAACAAATACATGTGGAGGTCGTTGCATAGTTCTAGTGTTTTCAATGTATAATTCACCAAATTTTGTCTCACCCAAAGACGGAAAAAAATAATAATAAAAAATAATTGTCCTAAAAATGTAAGTTCTTGTGTGGGATCATATTTTGGCTATAAATGACTGCCAGAAAAAATCTCAAGCCATTTCGACAAAAGAGAATGTAGTTAGTTCAAATATAATAAGTCTCTCACATAGTTTCGTGAACTATGTGAGAGACTTGTTATATTTGAACTACATGTTATTACAACTTTCTTAAATGGAAATTTGACCTATATAAACTTTTGTTGGTCTCGATGAGTTATGAAACTTTCGTGTTCAAAAAAAATTTTCAACCGAGTTCATTTCGTGTTCCGTTTGACGAAGTTTTTGACCGAAGTCAAAGTTCAATTCAAAACTTGAATTGCTCAAATTTTGGCGCATGAAGAGGTGACTGAATCCAACACCATAACGTGATGCAGCATGATTTTTTAAAAATTTTAGGAAAAAGAATCACCTCATTTGGAGTTCGTATGAGGGAGAAACGACTAGTTACAAGTTTTAATCCGAGGAAAAAGAGAAATCGCTTGTTCATCATGAACATGTGACGAACAAGAACGATTTTTCTTTTTAATCTGTAGTCAAAACTTGTAACTAGTCTTTCTCCCTCATGCGAACTCCGAATTTGATGATTTTTTTTTTCCTAAAATTTTCTAAAATCGTACCCTACCAATTTATCTGTTCTGAAATAGAAAAATAAACCCTAAGCTTTCAGTCTGAATAAACTACTTTTAAATGATCTAAATAATAGTCAGTGTCAAATATTGAGGTAAACTAGCTGTGCACTACTTATGGCCCAAGGTCCAGTTAACTCATTTTCATCTGCACCGTTGGATTGATCAGATGGATGGTAGAGATGAAAATTGGGTGAAATTTTGGAGGAGCGCGAAAGAGCTGGGCACCGTGCGCAGTCTGAAATTTTTGTATCGCACGGGCGCGACCCCGTGACTTATCCCCCTCTTCCCAAATCCCAAATCTCGGTCTTTTCTTTCTCTTCCTTCTCTATCCAGCCACCGCCGGGAGGGGAGCAAAGCCATGCGACCGGCGAGCGTCAGCAGCAGCGGCCGCCTGCTGTGGGCGGGCAACGAGGCGTGGCGTGCCCACGCCGGGATGGCCTTCGTCCAGGTCGTCGTTGATTGAGATGGGAGGCGCCAACGCCGCCACTGCTCCGACCCGAGCGGCGATTCCGACCACAGCTCCGCGTCTAGGGCCCACGACTCCGCGTCGCCGCCGGATTTGGTGAGCGTGGCTTCGAAGACCTTGGATTTCGGTCGCCATCTCGCTCAGGTGCTCTCTCTCTCTCTGGCTCTGCGTTGGGATTTTGGACTGCTATAGTGTAGAGGCTAATGCACGATCTTGGAAAAAAAGCAGCCAGGTCTCTACGGCAAGCCGGCCAACTCTGGTGACGAGGACCAATCGCTTCTCTCTCGGACTTCGCTGGTGCGTTCCCTTCCCAAATATGCTTAGTTGAATGTAACTAGATTTTATTGAAAAGTTTATGCTATGAAGTATCAGGATGAACTAACGATTAGTAGAAACTATCGCTCAAACCTATGGTGCTCATTCAGACCGATGGGTGCCGGGACCGGCAGAAGATGACATGCCGATGATCTGTTCTGATTAGAAATGTGAATGACTGAATCCTTTTTTTCTTGCAATGGTCAACTAAGAAAATGGGATTTCATTCCCCTCCTGGATTACTTTTTTTTCCCCAATGTTTTATGATTCTATCCGTTAGCTGATTGCTTGTCATGTGCGTGTGCTTCCTAAAATTTGTTGCTGTCTTCATTTTTCATCTGAGGTTCCATCATACATGTAGCAGATGTTCATATGTGCATTCAGGAGGTAAAAAAAAAATAATAGCTTCTTAAATGTCTTGATCCTGTGCAGAAAATTCCACCCATGTTCGGCCAGCACCTCAAGGAATTATTGCTAGCTTAAAAGAAAATAGAGGGTGATATGTTACAGAAAGTTAACTGCAGCAATACTTTGATCACGTACTCTGTCTAAATTAAATTGAACCATAATTTGATCACGCACTCCGGCAAAATGTATAACTAAGTGACACTGCACTAAAGCTGAGTCTATTTGGTGATGTATGATCTCTGTTTGAAGCACGGTACCCTGGTTTTCTTTGCACTGATTTCTCAGAAATGAAGAACGGTACCTTGTTTTCTTCTTTTTAGGGAGGATACATTTTGAAGTTCTAAGCTTTATCCAGAGACAATTCATGCTGAAATTAATTAATTAATGCCCAAGCTTGTGTACAATGCTACATAACTATAAGAAGAGTTGACAATTTCTTTAGAAACTTGCTTCATGTACTTTTTGTTTTGAAGTTGCAGCTTTGGTACATAATTCATGTACTTTTATATGAACTAAAGCCTTGACTTGTGACTGACTTAAAATCTGTGACTACCATCCTTGTAGCTGTACAGGGTCATCTCAGGTACACCTACATTGTCTTATGCGATGCAACAAAGAGCGTTGAGATTCAAGAAACACTAAGCATGGTGAATTTGTTGCCCCTCTAAGCTTTGTTTTGCTTGGAGGTAATGCGTGTATTTTCTTTTATTTCTGAATTTTCATGTTATTAGGAAAAATCATTTATGCTATCCTTTTAAGTTGGCTGAGCATTTGTCAACATCAAGCAAATGTCATAGTGACTAAAATCATTTTCTTGTCTAAGCACTTGTTCATTTACCTTTCAAATATGTGTTGTACGTAATTTTAATTTGGTCTTACCTAGAAATTGTTTGACTTAAACATATGCTACGGACTTTCATTAGTATAGAAATTGTTTCAGTGTTAAATGAGTAAATGCCAACTAATAAAAAATATGTTTCTTTTAGTTAGCATTTGCATATTATATTTTCTTAGATCATTATACTAACTTCATTGTTTTGTTTTTTCTATTTGCTAGGCTGTTGGCTGGAACTTGAACTTTGCACTTGCTGTTGATAGGTTGGTTGGAGCAGCGTTTGGTGCGAGGAATTTGGAGCTACAACTTGTTAGATGCTGAAATTAGTTTAGTTGGCTAGATCATTATGTTTTCATGTTTTGTTGTACTTTTGTATGAAAACATGTGTTACGAACATGCACTTTTGTACACTCATTATGATATTATAATTGATTTTGCGGTTTATTATGATTATCTCTATTATTATTGTTACAATTGGGTTGGGCCCGTAATATGGGCTGGACCCCAAATCCGAGGGCCTCACAATATATGACACCTTCTAACCATGGTCAACTACTTATACATGACACTTTCTATCGTCACAATAGCTAGGATAAATCTGCGGTTTAACCATGGTTAACACACTATTATATGACAACAAGTTGAGGTATCGTCACATAATGTTTTGTGATTTTGTGACGTAACACCCATTTCCATCCGCGCCGGGACATTTTGTGACGCCGATTATATGACGGACGCCATGACGGGACGGATTTCGTCATGAATGCACTTTTTGTGACGGTTTTGGGTTATACATGACAAAATTGATGCGTCTTGGAATGTCGATTTTCTTGTAGTGGTTCCGGCCCCCAAAGGGCGAGCAAAAAGCATTCGACATATCGACCGAATGTCGACGCTTTCGTCCCTTGCCCGATCTTCTCGGCGGCCGCCTAGGGCGAAAGTTCCAACATTCGACCACCCATGTCGAATGCCGCGGCTTTCGTCCGCGCCGCGGACGCTTCCCCACGGACGAGGCTCGGCGAGCGAGGCGCATGCCTGCCCATTATAACCGAATATGCGCCTGCAGTCGGGGATCCACGAAAACTCCTAGCTGCGGGCTCTACCCCTGCGTCCCCGGATGCTCAGGTCTGAATCCAAAGGCTTTCGGTCCTTGGGGCCGAATCCTAGCCCCTTTAGGCCACCTCCTGCCCTGGCATCTTCGCTCATTCTTGGGCCGACCGTAGGGGGGTGGGCAAGTTCCGGCCTCCCCCCAACAAGAGCCCCTCGAGGCCAAGGGCTGGGCCCTTCGTCCCGCTCTTGGTCGCGACTTCTCGGCCCTTAAGAAACCCCCTCGGGCCGAATGCGATCGTGTTTTAATTGATTAATAATTTTTTTTTTTTTTTTTTAGCGAAAGCAGCGCCACCTCGGGTTGCGAGCCCCCAGCCGGATGTGGCCCAGCGACTTGAACCACGTGCCGCTTTCCCCTATATAAGGGGTGGGGGGCGAGGCGATGATCTCCCCCCGCTCATTTGCTTCTCGGCGCTCTTGCTCTCTCGGCGCTCCTTGAGCTCTTCGACTTTGGCTAGCCTCGCCTTCCGGAGTTTGAGGGCATTCGGCAACCGACCGTCATTCAAAGTAAGTTTCCTTCCTTTTCTTCTTTTTCTTTTCGGTTGAGTTGGGCGCCCATTTTTTTTTTTTTAGGGTTTTTGCCGTTTCTTTCTATTTTTGTATTCTAGGTTTTCGTTGATTTGGTAGAATGTCGGATCCGATTGCCTCGGGATCCGGCTCTTTGTCGAAAAGCTCCGAATCTTCTAGCGGCTCGTCGAGTTCAGATTTGTCCGCCGTTAACGTGATCGAAGCGGCGTCCAATCCGGGACATCGATCCGCATCTGTTTTTCTAGTGAAAGTGAAGGGAGCTCGAATCGGCGGCCCGTTAGTCCTCAAGTCATGGATGAGGCTGAAATGGATGTTGACATAGAAGGGTCCCACAGTCGGTTGGAGAACTTTCGGCTCGGTGAACCAGGATCTTTTCGGCTTAAGGCGAGCCCGAGGCGTCATTCGGGGCTCGGAGGGTTCGAGATGATGGGAGCTATTCTTTTGCCGAAGGTTCGAGGGGAGAATCCGGGGCCTCCGGCTCGGCGTGAGTTTATTGAGCCGGAACCTCACGTGTCTCGAGGAGGTTTTGAGCGAATATGTTCGCAAAGGCTTCATGGATCGGCAGACGAGGTTGTTGTGCCGTGCCCCGACCGGGGAGAAGTATCCAAATCCGAAACCGGCGAGGCTCTCATTTTCAAGGATTATTTCGAGGCCCGGGTTTCACCTACCTGCGAGGATGCTTTCATCGGCGGTGTCCTTGGCGGTTTGGTTTGCAAGCTGCATCATTTGACGCCCGAATCGTTTACTCGCTGGGGGCATTCGTATGGGCCATGAAGATGATGGGAGCCCCTCTTTGTGTGAAAACCGTTCGGTTCTATGCTTTGCACAAGAAGCCAAGAAGATTCGGGGACGAAAGGGCCGATGAGCATTGCATCGTACAATTCGGAGCTTATACCTTCATCCCGAAGGGAAACATCCGTCTTGCTCCTACTTTACGCAACAAGTGGTCGAGGTGGACACAGATTCGGTTCTACGCTCGAGTCGGCGCGAGAAAATGAGGATGACACATCGGTCAGGCCGCGCCTATGAGCGGTGCTCTTGAGAGCCGAATGGCGCCTCTTCGGGCAAAGTGCCATGTGTCTTTCGTTGAGAACACGAGGGGGGATGCCGAAGCTACTATGGCTTTTCTTGCGACCTTAGAGAGGTAAAGTACTCGTGATCTAGTCGAGGTGGATTGCTATGGAGGTTCGTCCCTTGGCGCTAAGGTTCGATTCATCATCGATCAGCCTAACTACGACTACGAGGCGAATCAAATTCGGCTGCCTGTTCCGTCACGCTTTCATTGAAGAAAGTATTCTTGGATTTCGTGGTCGATGAAGCCGATGCTATCCTCGGGGTAGTGGGTACCCGTGAGTATAACGTGGCTCAAGAAATCATTGGAGAGAATGCTTTCGAATCAACGGGGCTTTCGACGCCATGGGTGTGCCTTACCCGCACCGTCGACACCGGCCGAGGCTAGAGGCCGAGAAGGCCGCGCGAAAGGTCGCTAGGTGGGAAAGGTGTTGCTCATGATTCGGCCCCCGCTTGAACGGATCAAGAGGCGGAAAGTATCTCATCCAAGGAGTCCGAAAGAGACCAAGGACATCGAGGTAGGTCATGACACGGCTAGGGTTCCTGGTCGGCGTGGCCGAAAGGTTACATTCGGCCGCACTCGCTGTTTGGCGTTGTTACCTCCGCCTCGGTACTTTGTCCCGTCCTCTCTAGGGATTTCGGTTTGTGCTTTCGGCAATTTGTTTGGTTTGCTTTTCGTCTTTTGGTGCTTTGCTCTATCTTTCTTTGTCATTAATGCTCATTCGTGGCGGCTTTTCGTTGTAATCTCCAGCGATTCGGAAGATATGGTGGCAAGTCCGTCAAAGCCCCCTTGACACCTTGAAGGATCTTTGGGGATTCGATCTCGGCCGGGCCGAGCTTCACTCCCCTCAAGCGGCTGCGGGGAGTCTTACTGCGACTCACGAATCTTTGCGGCTTTGTAGAAAAAATGCAGTCGAGCAAGGAGGCTCCGGTTTTGGCGGCAGCCCGCCTTCGTCGTCGACACCCAAGGCCGCCCGGGTAAGTCTCGGTTCTACGGGGAGTTCGTCAAGACTTAGGCATTTTCGGGGATTGCCTTTTTCGACCATGGTACGCTCTCCCTTGGAAGTCATTCTAGTGACTTTGGGGAGACCGTTGTGTACTACTCGGAGTTAGTTCTCCCGAGGAGATGAGCCCTCGAAGAGAGAAGACTTACAAGCTTGCTCGTTGTCTAGGAGCGCGTTCGGACGCTCGGGTGGTGGGCGGGGTGGATCAGCGGACTGCCCCTCCTTCCCACGAAGGGGGGTCGGTTCGGCGTGGATTGCTCCACCTCCTTCACGGCCCCTCGAGGGCGAGAAGGAGGCGATGAAGGCGGAGCCCAGCCGCTCTTCGACGCTCTTAACTTTTATGCCACCGGGGTGAGCTTTAGTTTTGCTTCTGTTTCACTAATGTGAGTTTTGTATTGCTTCTTGTTTTACGTACTTCTTTGATTTTCTTTTTGTAGTCGATGCTTGTTGCCCGAACCACGGAAAAGAAATTCGGGGGGACGAGGCAACAAGGCCCTTGATGCCGAAAAAGGCAAAGTCCGAGAAAAGGAGTGCGGAGGACTTAAAGCATGCCAAGTCTCGGAGAAGTTGAAGGCCGAATCCCTGAGACGGTAGGAAAGAAGCGGTGACTTGGAGCGAAAAGTCAAGGACATGGAGGATGAGCTAGATCTTTGAGAGGAAGCATAACCCGGGATTACGCCGCTTACCCGGAGCCCAGCGAAGTCAAGGCCGGCGTTTCGGCCTTCTGCAGCGGTTGCTTTGTCATCCTTCGGCGATGAAGCCGTCCCTGCCCCGCAGGCTCGGTTATGGGGAGACTCTCCTTGGCTGGTGCAGGAGATTCCGGGACCTTTATGCGCGAGGTGGGGCACCGGAGAGGCTATGCCTCCCTTGAGACCCTTCGGGCATTCGGCTCCGCCCCGCATGAGCTTGGGTGTCCCTCATATTGAGGCCGTGGAGCCGAAAGAGGATCCCAGGGGCCGAGTCTTGGCGGACCCACCTCCGGTGCTCTCGGTGGCCTGGCAAATTCTATGAGGGCTTCGGCGAAAGGCGGAAAAGACCTTGCTATGTTCCGCGCGGCCGAATCACGAGCTTCAGTTAGTTCAACTCTTCCTACTCTTGACTCTTTTGTCTCTTTATGGGATTCGACCCTTCGTGATCTTTTATTGACGAACTGCTCGGCTCTATTATGCGTAATCACGAGGAGAAAGGCGGAGATTCGCGCCAAGGTGCATGCTTTCGTTGCGGGCGGGATGGCCAGCCTCTCGCGATGAAAACCGCAGCCCCTCTCGGGGACGGGAGCCACAGCTTCTCGGGACAATGCCGGGCCTGACGACAATAGGGTAGAGACTATCTCGAGTGGTTTTTGATTCGGTCATGTTGACCTTGTGTTGTAATGATACAAGTTTAAATTGTTGTTAACTCTTTTGGCGGGTTCGAGGAGGGGACCTTTGAATTTATGGAAGATTTTCCTTTGAAAGTTGAGCGTAAATCTTATTCGGCGTGAGCGGGGCCTCTTAACTTAGGTTTCGGGAAAAATTTCCCGGCCAATGAACGATTTCTTTTGTCACGTCGGCGAAAAGTTATTCATAGTGGGCAACGAATGCTTGATTTACGGAGCACTTTCGTCCCTTCTGTTCGGCAAAGAAACTTAGTTCGCGGTGTTTTGCTTGAGCCGAAAATAGAGATGGAGGACGAAACTGTTGTATTTCCAGCTCCAAGGTACCGATACTGTTCTGTTAGGGACCTTGGGTTGAACTAAATATAGGGATATTGTTTCGTGTATCCTGCGTTAAGTATATGATGTTTAGTTTCTCGCAAATGATTGTTTTTGTGTTTAAGAAACCCCCTCCCCCCTTTTGCGGGGAACGAAAGTCATGTAAAGCGCCGAATGTGGTTTTGTCTATTCAACTTAGATCTTTGTTTACATTTTGCGTATGCTCTTTGTATCATGTTAGTGGACCTAGCGTACCTTGTGGCGAATGCCGCCTTGTTACACATTCGACCATCTTAGGACCGCCCACTTTTTCCTGGGTTCTCGGCTAGGCGGTAGATGAGGCCGGGGTAAGCATTCGAATCTGAATGTTTATATCCGGCTCGGCGGCTTGACATTGTTACGTGGCGGGGTTTGGCCGATTATACCATGTCTCGACCTTGGTCTTCCAACCTTCTTATGCACTCGGCGGCTTCAGATTTGCGTCCGGCATGCCGATGGAGATGAACTTCGTGCGATGTCGAATGCTATGTTAGGTTTTACCGAGCATTCGATGCTTCTCCTTTCCGAAGCTCTTGTAGATTGGGCTAGTCTTTATTTGAAACCACGATATTGTCGGCCACCTTGAGTAATCATTGATGCGCCTGAGTTGGTTGATGTACTTCGTACGCAACTCTCTCAGGGCTTGACCATAAGATTTCTACGTGGTAGAATTGTCTTTTAAGCAAGCTCTTTCCTAGCGATAGCTTGTGGGCAAGCTGCCAGCTGCTCTAAACTCAACCCTCTCTCTCTGAATGGCCGAATGCTGCCTATGCTTTCCTGATTCCTCTCAATCCTAATGAGCCTAAGCTCTTTTTGGGCTGTGATCCCTCTTGCATTGTTCTTGGTGGCTACTTAGAGATGTTCCTTCTACAGGTTATGGCTGTTTTCTGAAGGATGGGCGGCCCTTGGGTCCTGTTTTATAGTGGTTTTGGTTGTCCTTATCGGATCTCGGGCCTTTATTGTCTTGATTGCCCGAGGATATAGCCTTAGGACGTGCGCTTTGATGCACCGTTCATTAACTAGGCGCACCTACTTTAGTCCTTTCTTGGACTTGAGTGGTTGTCCGCCTTTAGTTCTTTCTTTAATGCCCCGGATATATTCCCGATAGCCTAGTGTCGTTTCTGCGGGTTTTATTTGCTTATGTCCCGAGTTTGACTCTTAGGTCAATTTCGGGTAGCTTGGGCTTTTTAGCCTCAGTTTTGAGTTTTGGAAGTTGTCCCTTTTTGACTTCCTCGACTTTCGATCCTTCGACCTTGGTCTTTCGGCTTTTACGCCTTTGTTTGCTGATCTCTTCAAAGATATACCCTTTTTGGGACACGTCGTTTGCGAATATATCAAGAGTGATGTGCTCACTTCTTGTTTTCGGCTTTTATCTTTTTGACTTTATGCCATGCTTGGGGAAAGGAACCTTTATAAGGGGTTCACGATGAAATGTTTCGGGTTGCCTCATTAAAAAACCTCACACCCTCGAAAGGGCTTCCCCGTGAGGAAAAAAGAGCGCAACCTTCTGTAGTTTCGTACCTTACTTATTACAAACCATAACGGAAGAAAGGAAAGAAAATTACAACTCGACTCAAGGAGCATTCGTCACGCGTAGAATCTGCGGAGGTTGTCCGCGTTCCACGTGTGGGTGGTTTCGTCGCCTTCTTCTGTTCTCAACCGGAATACCCCAGGCTTGACCATGCTTGCGACGACGAATGGTCCATACCATTGGGATTGCAGCTTGCCCTGCTTGTCCGCATGCCGAATCAAGACGAGGTCACCCGGGTAGATGTTCTTTCGTAGGACCTTCTTGTCCCGCCAGCTTTGCGTTTCCTTGTGGTAGTTGTCGAGGTTTTTCGCCGCCTGTAACTTTCAGAACTCAGATGTGTCAGCATCTACGAACCTTTGAATTTCGGTTACATTGGCTATCTGTGTATGAAATGAACCGAGCTTCAGCTCTTCTGGTGTTATTGCTTCTTCCCCATACAACAACGAAGCGGAGTGAATCCGGTTGCGGGATTTGGAGATGTTGTGACCCCAAACCGCGGCGGTCATTTCGGCCGGCCATTTCCTTTGCTTGCGTCCCACAAGGACTTGGAGGCGGCTGAGAAGATTAAGCCATTGGCCTTTTCGACAGCTCCGTTGCTTTGTGGATGGTATCTTGATCACGAAAGTCACCTTGATCGAAAGCTCTTCGCAGAAGTTCCTGAATTCGGTTGAGTCAAATTGCTTGCCATTGTCCTTTGTTATGTAGGATGGAACCCCAAAGCGGCGGACTATCTCGTTTGCCATACGAAACCCGATCAAAGTTCTTTGAAGTGATTACGGCTAGGGTCTTGCTTCTATCCACTTGGTGAAATACTCAAGCACCACTTCTTTGCAAATCTCACATTGCCCGGGGCTGTAGGTAATGGACCCACTATGTCTACCCCCCAACGCTGTAGAGGCCAGGTAGGTACTATCGACCTAGTTGGGTTGGAAGGTGCGTTTTGCTTTTTGGCGAACATTTGATAGCTTTCGCACGTTTTGACCAGTTGCTTTGCATCTTCGGCTGTTGATGGCCAGTAGAAACCTTGTCTCATTGCTCTATGGGCAATTTCGTGAGGCCCCCTGTGTGCTCCGCACATTCCTCCATGTATTTCGTCCAAGAGCTTTCGTCCCTCTTCGGTACTGATGCATTTGAGCTTTGGAGCTACGATGCCGTCCTTGTACAGCTCGCCTCTTATGATGGAGTAATGCTTGGTTCGTGACTCCATTCGCTGCTGTTCATGCTTGGACTCAGGCTCATATGTTCTGTCAAGAATGCGAATATTGGGCTCCTCCAATCGTGACTTGCGATGACATGAATAGCCCTTGGTACTTCCTCTTCTTCTTTGATTGCTTTGGCCGAAAGTTGTTGGAAGAATACATCCCGAGGGGTCGGAATCCCAAAGCGCTGCCGCTTTTGCCCGGCTCATCGGCTTCCCCCTTATTTGCGTGGTATGTACTTTATCGAGAACCCCGAGAAATGCTTCTCCATTGCTCTTCTTTGTAAATATCGACCAGGACTGGCTCCACCGCCGTGTACTCCTTGTCGCAATGTCCGCTCACTACTTGTGAATCTGTCGCGAATGACACATCTCTTGATACCCATTGCTCTTAGCTTTCGAAGTCGCGGCGGCACCGCTTCATATTCAGCCGTATTATTGGTGCTTGTGAATTGTAACTGGCTGCATATCGATGGATGGTCCTTCTTGAGGTGTGAGTATAGCGAAATCCCAAAGACCTTTGTCACACACCGGGCTCGTCACAAAAGCGGCTGTCGTATTGTGGTTCGTCAAAAACCACGGATTGCTTTTCGGTGCCGGGTGTCGATCTGCTATGAAATCTGCTATTGCTGCGACTTTATGGCTGATCTATGTTCATAGTCGATTACAAATTCATTCAGCTTCGGTTGTCCATTTACCTACCACGCCAACAACCCATTTGTTTTGAACAAAGCTTCTAGGGCTGAGAGGAAATGACCACGAATCTGTGGCGCTTGGAAGTAATGCCTCAACTTTCGACTTGCCATCGGGACCGTGTAAGCTATCTTTTCGATTCGAATAGTTAAGCTTTTTTCTGAAAGGGCTTCGGATACGTAGTAGATAGGAAATTGTTTGAGCTTGTTCTCGTGTTCTTTTTCTTCAACTAGGACCGCGCTTCTTTTTGCCGGTGACGCCGCTAAGTTTAACAATAACATTGCCTTTGGAGATGGTTTCAACATGGTTGTCAGATTGGTAAGGTAATCTTTCAGGTCTTGAAAAGCTTTTTGTTGCTCAGATCCCCATTCAAAATCTGTGCTGTCCTTTAGCACTTTGAAGAAAGGTAAGCCTTTTTTGGCTGACCTTGAGATGAACCTGCTGAGAGCTGCTAGTCGTCCTATGAGCCGCCGGACTTTCTTTCGGTATGTCACGGGGGCTTCATGTCTATGATTGCGATAATCTTGTGCGGATTCGCTTCTATGCCTCTGGCTGACACTAGACATCCCAACATCTTGCCCTTTGTGATGCTGAAAATGCATTTCTCCGGGTTTAGCTTGAGGCCGCTTCGCCTCAGATTTGCGAAAATTTCTCTTAGGTCGCTAATGTGTGACTCTTTGGAGTTGTTGATTACCACTATATCATCGACATAGGTTACCGATTCTTCTTCTTCTTTTGCTCTCTAAATACCTCATCCGGCATTCTGGAGAAGGTGGATCCGGCGTTCCGCAATCCCTCAGGCATTCGCTTGAAGCAATAAGTTCCTCCTGGAGTGATAAAGCTTGTCTTCTCCTCGTCTTTTGGATTCAGGTGTATCTGGTGATATCCGGAAAAACAGTCGAGCAGGCTCATTCTTTCACAACCTGAGGCCAAGTCGATCAGGGTGTCTATTCCGGGGAGAGGGTAAGGTTCTTTTCGGGCATGCCTTGTTTAAGTCAGTGAAATCTACGCTCATTCTCTATTTTTTGATATTGGGGTCGGATGTTTTCTTACGGACCATAACCACATTTGCTAACCATTCGGGGTATTGGACTGGCCTGATTACTCCTGGCGTCGAAAGTCTACGGACTTCGGTTGCCGCCGCGCGGTGCTTCTTTCCTCGGATAACTTCCTCAACCTCTACTTCTTGGGTTTTATGGTCGCCGCCACGCTCAAATTGTCTTTGAGCCAAGTTTCGACTTACCCCTTTTAGATCCTCGGTGACCAAGCAAATACATCGAGTTGGAGTCAAGGAACGCGGACAACCCGAGGCTGCCTCGTCCCGCCTGAAGTTCGGAGCCAATTATGATCTGTCTTTCGGGTCCTATGGTGGATATCGGGACCCTTTTTGTGGATTCGGCCGACTCAACTTTCGATTCTCGACCCTTTCGGTTTTGGGTTCGGATCTTCTTTCTCGTCGTCTTCTCTTTCGGTCAATGTTACCTCGTTGATCATGCTATAACCAGGTATCGGCTTTGCATCTATCTTCCGAGGCTGCTTCACTGATCTCCCCATACGGTCCACGATGCGAAAGGGAAGGTATCTTCATGCACAAAAGCTTTGCTTGATTCTTGCATCGAACTTGCTTATGACTCCTCCAATCGAATATCGCATTTGTGTAGGGATAGTCTATATTGACTATGTCGAATGTGATTATCTCGGTTCGGCATAGGCCAACCGTCGAAAGTTACCGCGATGTCTTTCTTTCGATGGCATCTATTCTTTTTCCTCCGAAACCGAATAGAGCATTGCCCGGTTTGGGCGCGGCGTCCTCCGTTCCATGTCCATGCTTTGGAAGGCCTTAATGAACAAAATATCTGCCGAGCTTCCATTGTCTACGGGATGTTGTGGAGTGTGAACTTATCCACGTTTGCGGTTGCCACGAATGCGTCTGTATGCGGGTAATCTCTTAGCCGGAAGTCACTTTCGTCGAATGTGATTGGGACCATTGACCATGCTGGCCTGTTCAAGGGTAGCCTCGGTGTTACCGTGTGTACTCTTCTCACATATTCCCTTCTGGCTCTTTTGTTTTCATGCTCAAGGTTGGATCCGCCGGTGATTGCGTAACTGTGTTCCTGAGACGGCAATACCGAATTTACAAGCCTGTTTTCCTGACTACCTTCTGGCTTCATGTGCACGTTTTGTTGTGGTTGTTCTAGGTTTCCTGGGGAAGATGCCGCCATTGATGGAGGCTAGGCTTGCGGGATATAACCGGGTAGTTCCGGGGAATCTTGATGATGATGAGTCGGAAGCATGGAAGTCTGCTATACCAATGGAGGCGGGGGTGGCAAGCGGAGTGTTACGGTAGCGAAATATGCATTCGGCTGTACTCCTGTTGTTTCTCTCATGTTGAACACATGTTTTGGTGCTTGACTGCCCTGTGAACTTTCATCCTTTGATTTTTGCTCCTTGGCCATCTACCCATACTTGCAGTCTCTACTGAAATGACCCATGTTCTCACCGCAGACGAAACAATATGGTACTCTCGGCCCATCTCGGCCTCTACCGCGCCCTCTGCCTCTTGAGCCTCGGTCCCCTCGGTTGGATTGATTCGGTTTTGAGTTTGAGGCGTCCATGAGAACCTGATTCTTGATTGGGTTCAAGCTGCTTGGGCGAATCATCTTGCACACTATTAACGGGCGGGGGTCTTGCCACCTCTTTGGTTGTTGCTTGTGTTTGGATGCGGCGATTGTTGTTTCTCGTCCTTTCTCGCTGCCTTTCTTCTTTTTAAGCCTTCTTCGGATTTGGCGAACTTTTTGATTTGGTCGTATAACTCGGTCAAGGTCTTAGGTTCCTCCCTGTCTAGGAGTGCAGACACACCGACCGATGGCCATGCCCTCGATTGCAGCGCTATCACTACTTCATCGAGACATTCGGGCGTGGCGGCGTGAAGCTGCACTATTTTTTTCAAGTATTGCGTTAGTGACTCGCCGTCTTCTTGCTTGAGCTTTAGAAATCCACGGTTCCCTTTTTCAAGGCCCCGAAGCCCTCGAAGGTGATGATCAAGCTGTTCTCTTAATCGTTTCCGACTTCTTATCGAAAGCGGACGAAGAGCGATGTACCATTCATGCGCGATGTCTTCTCTTTGCCATGATGAGGGATTTTCGCAAAGGGTAACCGAATCTCCTCTGCCGAATGTACTGCGCGGCTTCATAGCTTGCGATGAACTTTCTTGGATCTGATTTCCGTTGAATGACGGTAGTGCGGGCTTATACCCTATCGGCCACGGGCTTAGTTGCGGCTCTATTGAGGTGGCGGTCGAATCGACTTCTGCACTGCTGACAAAATTCTGCTCCCCCCACAGGGTAGTGTTGTATTTCTCTCCATCATTGCTATCTCCTTAGCGGGTTTTCTTTTCGATTTCGGCCCGGTTTCAGTTGCTCACGTGCGAATCTTCTCTTAAACTTGGCTGCCTCTCCTTTCATCATCACGTCTTTTCGAGTTCGGCTGCTGAGGCTCGGCTCTTGTATCAACACAGGGCTTTGTTCTGCTCATTACCGGTACTTCATGCTCAAGTGGCTGCTCTTCTTCGAGTCTTCTCCATCCTCGGAACTTGAGCCTCCTGCTCCGGGAAGGGCTGAACCGGTGTGCCCGGGACCCGGTAGCGCATCTTACGCCGCCTTGGCCACGACTGCCGGAGTGATGGTCGGCCGGGGGATCGACGGGGGATCCGTCGGAGGGGTCCGGCCGGTGCCGCCCGGCGCTGCCTTGGGTCTTCCTCGCCCTAGAGCCATGGGTTGCCCGCACAACCACGATGGGCGCCAATGTTGGTGTAGCCACGAAGGGGCTACCCACAGTTGGACGAATCACTCAACTAGACTAAAGTGGGCACACGAAGGTGTATCTGGCCGGGACTCTTTCCTTATTGATCCTCCTTATGTTACAATGACCCTCGGGGGTCTATTTATAGTCCGTGGACTCTTACAATTCCTATTTTACCCTTCTACCAACTCGGGCCTCCGTGCTCCTCCTCGGCGCTCGGGGGGTAGAATGGTACTTCCTCGCCTCGCGTTCCTACCAACTCCCGTGGGCCCCTTCGGTCTTTGGACCTCGGATATCTGCAAAATACATCGGGTGACATTCGACAGGAAACTCCGCCAACTAAACAGGCGAAAGTGATTGCTTTCGACCGCTCCAACCGTCTCGGGACTCAAGCTAAGTTCCAGCCCCCAAAGGACGAGAGCAAAAGCACTCGACATATCGACCGAATGTCGGCGCTTTCATCTCTTGCCCGATCTTCTCGGCGGCCGCCTAGGGCGAAAGTTCCAACATTCGACCACCCATGCGAATGCCGCAGCTTTTGTCCGCGCGATCGACGCTTCCCACCTGGGCGAGGCTCGGCGAACGGGCGCATTCACGCCCATTATAACCGAATGTCTCGCCTGCATCGGGGATCCACGAAACTCCTAGCCCGCGGGCTCTACCCCCTGCGTCCCCCGGATGCTCAGTCCGAATCAAAGGCTTTTTTCGGTCCTTGGGGCCGAATCCTAGCCCCTTTAGGCCACCTCCTGCCCTGGCATCTTCGCTCATTCTTGGGCCGACCGTAGGGGGGTGGGCAGGTTCCGGCCTCCCCCCAACACATGACATCGGAGGTTCTTTTGCACTTAAACCTACAACTGAACAGAGGAGAATCCTTAATCACATCCTAGAAAAGCATGCTTCTCCCGTTGTAGAACCTTTTTCCCTCCATAATCAAGGGCATGTCAAGTTTTGAGGAGCCCTCATCAGTCGAACCATTCCATACCACCATTAGAACCGACTGTTGAGCCCTCACCCAAACCACGAACACCGAAGGAGGGGATGCTTTATCCTTCAGAGTTCCCGATCAAATTCGAGGATCATGGGAGAGCCTTGAACCTTCTTTGGCACGAATGGAGCAAATGGAGCACATTTCCTTCTAAGGGAACTTCCTCTAACATGGAACCTTCAAAAGAATGGTTAATGGAGGTGAAACGTTCTTTTGAAGCGATTGATTATTTCACCTTCCACAACTATATCTTGTTCATTACGAGGAAATTCCTTAGATGCCCTACACAACCCAACAGCCGAGGCAAATATCATGTCACAATATCTTGCAGAAACCCTTTTTGGGTAATATGCAGCTAGCCTCGTCCGATAGACTCTTCAAGGGTCAATTCAGACTCGTCTTTACATGTTGTGGGATTACTAGGGCCGTGCCAATAAAAATTCATGAAACCAAGGTTCACTTGGACTTCTACATCTATCCCATCCTCGACTTTGATCTTCTCATAGGCTACCCTCTCGAATAGATTTTTCACAAAAAGCTATAGAGGAGAGCCATAATGAGAAGTTGAAAAAAAAAATGCATGTGCCTCTCACCTAGAAATCCCAAAGGCGAAGCATCTTCCCAACCAAAACCTGTTCGAGGAGGCGAAGTTCATACATCCATTCGATTCACCTAAGTTGCTTTCGCATCTTAGTGAAATGAAGCACTCGTCGCCCCTCACTCGAACACAAGGCATGTCCCTTTGGCCAACACAAGGTTGTTCTTGACAATGGTCAAGATTCAACGTTCGATCCTTCATGACATACCTTTTGAGGATAAGAATTCTTGCGCCATGGACAAACCCGAGGCACCAACTCTAGAGACCCAGAAAGAAACCACTAATGAGCATGAAAAATCTTCCTTTGAGATCCCTCGTGTTTCATGCTCGCCTTTTTGGATCTCTAGAGTTGTCTTGCTTCTGACCACGTGCCCCTATAAGGACCCCAACCTTCTCTTAATCCTTGTTCACAAACTTTTCAAGAGGATGGTTGTGGTTATCTTCGTCTATCACAAGTTTTGCCGATCTCGTAGTGGCACGGTGGTACCTTGCGGCTTAAAGCGTAACGCTAACTTCTTAGTGGTGATGCCGGGAACTTCACCACCTTTCATAGCCGCAAAGAAGAATTCCCACGGTCAAGCTTGTGACCATAAATAAAGCAACTCGTCGGGAGATAACCCTGACCGTAAAAAAAAAAAAAGAGAATGAATAATTCTCTCTAGTTGTTTTCATAAAAAAAAGCACAAAAAGGTTTTTCTCTTTCTCTTATTAATAAAAAAGCAAGAACGTGTTATCAAGTTAGTATGCACCTTCGGGTATTCTTGTTTCTAACCATTTCGGGTGGAGACCGATTAAGAAGATCAAAAGAGGCATGCGATGCTTGAAAACATGGGGCCGACATCAGCACAAAAAAAACTTTGATGCTCATGGGTGATGGGACACACTCACAAGGAGACCCGGACCTTGCACACTCGACTTTTTATACAAAAGTCCAAATGTGGGGGAAGATGGTGCGACTCTCAAGTTCCATCCACCAAGGCGTCATACAAAAAAAAATGATGATGAATAAAAGAGGGTGTCACCCTGTCTTGCTGAAAAAAAAAAAGAGAAGAAAAAAAAAAAAGGGAGAGAAAAGAAGAGAAAGAAAAAAAAAAGTATTGTTGAAAAGAATATATATATATATATATATATATATATATATATAATAGAATAGAAAAAAAAAAAATCAATAAGAGAAGAGAGGAGCAGGTTGGCCCCGCATGGTCAAGATACATACCAAAGTGCTACTTGACTCCACCCATCATTGCTTCCACAAGCAAGAAGGGTTCGATCTCTCATCCTTTGCTGCTACCATCAAGACCCATGGCCCATACACATGTGTGTGTGGCCTAGCCTTGAGGTGCACCTGGGCAGGGCCATCACGCAAAACCGCAGCAACAACTTCGATGCTTCATCCACAAATATTGCCGATGCACGTATATCCAGTGCACGCAAAAGGAAATAAAAAGTTCACTAACACTCTTACTCATTATTATCTCCATACGGTCACACAAATTCCTACTCCCCTGGTTTTTGACATATGCTTTGAGTTTGGGTACATTTACACGTGCACGTGTAATGCATCTATAGGTCTTTTACATTAAGCATGGTGCTTAGGGTAAATTGATTTTCTTTAATCAAACTTTGACATGGTGTTAAGAGTTTGGTTAATGAACTTAGGGCGTTGTTGTCATGATCTATGAGAGTATCTTTATGTTGGAGATAAATCAAGACTATGCTTACACTACTTCTTTATGATTAGCCTTGCTTGAGTGATGCTGTTGTGAACAAATAAAATAAAAAAATATAAAAAAAAAAAAATAAAGTTCTCACAATAAGGCTCTACAATGTTCATGCCGATAGAGCCATGTGTTTTTTTTCTTCTTTTGTTTTGTTTTCTTGTTTCGAATAAAAACCAGGTACAAGGACCAAGTGTGGGGAGATCTCCCAAACACAATGAACAAACTTCTGAGATCTCCCCAACACAATGCACAAACGCCGAGCAATTCATGATGGAGAAGGACGAGACGAAACGACTACCATAAACTCCTTCATCTTCAAACGGTGGTTTGTGCAAAACTCTCGCTCTCACATCTCCCAAAATGTTTTGAAGTTTAATTTTGAACATATCAACAAGACAAAACCGTTTGGATGCACACTTGTCCCTTTTGTCTTTTCTATCTTTATAATTTATCAAAGGAACAAGTGTGGGGAGAAACCTACTCATACTCTACATAAAAAAATTCAAATCCTTTACATCCCCCTTGTGAACAAGATTTAAGTATACAATCATTAAAAAGCATTTAATCATCCTTGAACTCCACCTGTTTAAATCTCCTAATGTCTTTCGGTCAGCATATATTTTTCCTCACTAAAAGACAACTTTTGAGGCTCCATCTCCATGCTATCCTTTGACAAAATTTGCATACTCTTTATTCCTCGCTAATATTCCTATGCCTTGTGAATTATCTATCATAGGGACCCTATGTTATCTAAGTAATTGAAATATGTGATATAGCTGGATAATTTGAACCTTGCTCTTTTATATGAACTTGTGATTTGTTTTCAAAAATTCAAAATTCAATTAGCATGCTCCTCAATGATATGCAAATTCCTACTAGAGCCATATTGAGTTTATCAAATGCAAAAACCTACCATATATATATGCTACTTATCTTTGCATTGAGCTTGTGTCAAGCCTTGTGGACCCTTTGTTGAGATAGCTATCATGCCCCCAAGATCAAGATCACGTACACGCCACATATATCACTATTCCTACACTAGGAATACGCTAAAAACATGCTTTCGTCCACCATACCAAAAGCTCTACTCCTACAATGGGAGTAGACACAAAAAGATATCTTAGAAATAAATACTCCATGTTCTAAAAAGATAGTGATCTCTCTTTAATTTAATAATTCAAGGGACATGCCTATGAAAAAAAAAATAGGGACACATGAAGGTCCCAAGAAAACAAAAAAGGAGTTGGACACATGAAGGTCCAAGACTTAAAAAAATGAGCACATGAAGGCTCATGCACAAGATAGCCATGTTCTCAAGAATAAAGTGTTTATAAGAGAGATCACACAAACATCAAGGAGTATAGTATAAGTTCCACTTTATATCCACACACATGCACTTCTTGATCTAGGGGTATGCCATCCTTCTCCTTGGATCCAAGCTTTGGTCTAGCAATATATGCAGAGTAAGTATGCCCTCATATCTTTTCCCCTACCCAAAGATCCATATAAGCTTTTTAGAAGTAGAAAAGAAAGAAGGCAAAACTCTCATATGCCTCGGTGAGGAACCGGACATAAATATTTGAGTGATCTGAAAGTGAATCATTCGAGGAGCAAGGCTATATTTACATTTTCAAAATCATATGAAAACCCAAGTTCCCACTTATTCAAGCAAGAGGATTTGAATCCATGTTATTCCATAATTCAATTACCCAAGATTAATGTGGTAGAGACATCAAAATTTCACAAGTGTAGGTGAAGCTTGAAATAACTTGTATGCAGATTTTATTTCACTAGAGGTAACCCGCCTAGTCTTGCACTTTACTCGAGGACGAGTAAAGACTAAGTGTGGGGAGTTGTTGGCGGTCACTATCATGCAAATTATACCGCCAACTTAGTCATATAACATAAGAAATAATGTGCTTTTACCATACAAACCTTTGCTATTAATTTAGTTCCACTTGTATTCAAGAAATTATGTTTTGCGTGACACAAACGTGGAAACAGGTGAAAGTACGCCAAATAAAGGTGAAAAGCGCACATCAAGACTATACTTTGTTCAAGGGAAAGCTAACAGGCCAAACCATGTCAATCAAGCCCAAGAAGTGGAAACCCAACTTGAGTTCGGGTCCAGTTTGGACTGCAGGACCACCCCGGAGTAATTTGGGCATAACTTTCGCATACGAACTCCGTTTTCAGAGACCCACCCACCGTTGGAAAGCTAACGACGAGACCTACAAGCCCACAAAATTTGAGGCCCAGTGGACCAAGTTTGGCGCCGGCCGCCGCCATGGGGGCGACTGCCCCGACACGGCGCCCGATCCCGCCCGCGCTTTTGCCTTGACCCGCGTCAGAAGGAGGAGGCGGTGCATGAAGGTGTTTTTCGGGATGGCGCCAATAATTTCCCCGCCAAACGCCTGAAACCTCCCTAGAACAAGGATGGCCCTCCATTTCCTTTTGCTTTTCCCTATATAAAGAGGCCCTTGCCTCCCTTTGTAACACACCAATTCACACACCATTTCACATTCAATAAAGGATCACACATTCCATCACCATGTGATCCATCACTCTCCCCACATTCCTTCGGGAATTTCACTCCACGTCTCACACATAGGGTGGTTTAGAGAGTGCCAAGACACTCAGAGGGAGTGAGAGAGTGAAAGGTAGAGAGAGAGAGAGAGAGGAGTAGCGACCCCGTGGTCTTGTGCGGCGTAAGGATTTGCGACGCCCATCCGGCTATCGGAGTGCCGGACCTGTCGGCTCCCGCCTCCATACCTTGAACCTCTGCGGGTAATCTTTCGGCTTGGTGAAAGATATTCGTGTCTTACCTTCAGTTACCATTCTTAAGTTCCACGCTATCATTTATTATGTCGAGATTACGGGATCGTTGTTTACCTTCCGGTAAATGCTCTAGTAGAGGGTCCCTGATGAAGACGGGATACCCTGATCGACGCTAGAGTAGTGACAAGTAACGTAGACGTGGTGTCTAAGTTATGAATCACCCTCGTTTGCTTAGCAATCCACGGTAGTGAGGTAGGGGATAGGTGGTGACAGCCCTATTTGCCCACTGTATTCCTCCATGTCTGGTTGCGGAGTAGAGCCGTAGGCCGGCATCGCTTGGCGGACCAAGTGCACTCCGGTGCCCGAAGTAATTCTCACTTAATAGAAAGAGTAGCCTGACTTAGTCTAAGTGCTGAAGGAACACATCACTTCCACGATCACCTCCTATGCTTGACCCTTGATAGTTAGGAAGAACAGACTTAGCGCCCGTTCCCTGTGGAAATTCGATACCTGGAATACTTCTAGGTGAAGTGCTACAATGGTACTTTCCATGCGCTTGCGGACTTTGCTGCTTACGCTAAGAAATACCAACAGCGATCACCGTGTTGAGGGCACGATAGTCGATGCAGAACCTCCAGGACTTGTCCGTCTTGCGGACTAGCAAAGACCGGCGCGGAGAATGGGGGCCGTCTTGGGCGAATGATGCCTTGCTCTAACATGGCGGCGCACCGCCACTCGAGCTCGTCCTTCTGGAGATGTGGGTAGCGGTAGGGGCGGACAGCCACCGGCGCCATGCCTGGAAGGAGATGAATCGGTGGTCATAGGCCCGACATGGAGGCAGGCCTCGTGCTCGTCGAAGATGGCCCCGAATTGGTGGAGTAGGCTTGCTAGCGGGGGGGCTGGTCCGACACGGCAGAACGGCAAAGATGACGGCGTCTTGTGATCGGGTGAGAGGGCACACCGGCCCTTGCCACACGACACATCGAGCGTCGCGGTCGAACGACATGCTGCGGTTCTCAAGGTCCCAAAGAAATGGGCCGAGGGTCCGCGAAATGTCGAATGCGCCGAGCTGGAGGTCGAAGCTTGTGATGGCAAAGCACTCGCCATTGATGGACCGAGGGGCACATCACGTGCCACACCTTTCATGGCAGCTCATCCCCATTGGACACCTACAGGGGGACTGGGGGGTGGTGGGCAGCTTGAGGGCTACCGGCCGGCGACCACACACCATCACGGGCAGCGGCATAGCGTTGTCGGTCCGGATCCCAAAGAATGGCGTAGAGGGAGACCTGGGGCGGCTGTTCCACACCGGCCGCCGCGGTGGCTCCTCCTCCCGAAGCGGTGTCGGTGTTGGCAAAGGCGGCAAAGCAGCTATGACGTTCGGCGGCACTTCATCGTTGATGTAATCGTTGTTGAGGAGGTAGAAGAGCCGTTGGCGAGCGTGACCACGCACATAGGGCTCGTCGCAATTGAAGCAAAGACCCTGGCGGTGGCGCTCCTACTGCTTAGCCGGGCGATAAGTGGCGGAACCGAGACGACGCTGTGGGCGGCCGAGTGGACAACACCGCCCCCCTGACACCACTGTTATAGCATAATTTTATAAGTCAAATAACATGAAATAAGGGCTTAAGTTAGATGTCAACATAAGTCTAGGGGTCTAACTAATATATTTCCATGAGTTTTGGTATTCTGTGACTTTCTAGGGACTTGACAGATAAATGCCGAGAAGAATGGAGAAAGTTCCGGAATATACAAGACATATGATGACAAGACTTGACCGTGAAGTAACTCAACCCGAAAAGTGGACTAAAACATTCTAGAAGATACCAGAGGACACCAGAAGAAACAGGAAGCTGAGGTGGCATGCCACCCTGGCGGCCACCAGTGCCAAGTAGGCCGACCGCCAGGTGGGGCCATCCAGTCAGCCTCACCTTTTTATGTCGGTTTGCCACCGACCTTGAGGTTGTATTTACACCGTTATTGAAGGTCGATTTGATCCAAGGGTCCACATTCATCGCCAAGTGCTATATAAGAAGACCACGACCCCGGGTGAAACCCTAAGTCATTCTAATTCATATCAATTCATTCTCATCAAGTCCAACCAAGTCTAGACCTAAGCCCTAGTTCATACTAGAAGTAGTTAGCTATCTAGCTAGTTCTAGTTGAAGATCAAGTTCATCTTGAGTTCCCGATAGTCAAGAAGTAGCAAGGATCATCGTTCTTGAGACTTCTCTCTTGTATTCGATCTTTAAGTACTATTATATTCGAATACAATTGTTATGGCTTTGATCTATATAATTATTATATTCTTATTGATATGTGTTTATGCATGCTATGATTATATGTTTAGTTTAGTGAGTTTGTCTTATATCTTATGCATGGAATTGTATAGCATCCATATAGACGATCACTATGTGGGTGATAAGCAATGTGTAAACGTGGTGTTTATACAACGTTTATCTGCAATTGCACCCTACATTCCGGGACGTGTGGTAGATCGCGGGAGTGACAGTCCTGTTGAGTCCTTTGGAGTCCACCCTCCGAATGTTAGGACACGTTGAGCTTTAATTACGGTGATGATCAAGTTTCGTCCTTGGTTGTCATTGGTAATGCTTACCATGTGTAGATGTAATCCAACCTTGCCATGATAGCTAGATGTATTGCACTAATTGTAGTATTCATTAACATATGATTAGGAGTATCTTAGGAATATTCTTTCTATTCTTTCTATAACATGCTAATAGCTCGTATGATACTAGTGGCATATGATGATCTTAGACTTGGGTAGTTATCATTTATTCAATTATCTTTATCTTGTGACTTATCCTGTTGAGTAATGTTAGATGCATATGGCTACTCTGCATTATACTACTGTAAGTGGATCTCATAAATAAATCACTTCTTAAATCATTAGATATCATTTCTCTCTACTTTCCATAGACTTACCTTCCCCGTGGTAAAATATAAATACGATACCGGATTACTCCCCGTGAAGTGGTACGATGGTATTTCTATCTCGTAAACTTTGCGTATATCATGTTCATTCTTTTATCAAGACCTTTCAAGAATACCATACCCACATTTCTTTGAGCGTTATTGCTAGGGTGACGTACTAGTGTATAGGTAATGCCCGAAATGAGTGGTATACCTTGAGTACATATCCCGTGAGATTAACTCCACTATGGATAATGATGCTAAGTTTACATCCCACTACTAACACCGCCTAACTTCGCTTTGTTGGATCATGAGGTTAATCCCATATCCAAGCTAACATGATTAGATAGATATCCCATATATATTTCTTTCGCCTTCCTAATATGGATCGTGTTAGAAATATCAACACCCCCAACCGGTGGTGCCATGGGCGCCTTTAGGTACCTGCCAAGATAGGCGTGGCGCGGTCGAGCCCCGCGCCGTGGAGGCACGTGGAGGGCCTGGTATTCCGTGGGCACGACGCTCAAAGGCGCTGCGTGTGTAGTACATGGACGATTGAGATCGGGGAATGGCGCATCTCCACATCCACCCGAATGTGCTTCGAAGCCCCCGCGAATAGCCGCTGCCGCCGCTGGGGACCAAGGTCGCCGTGCGTATGGCACGGGATGGCGTTTTAGTGCTTGGAGTACTCCTGGACCGTAGACATGAATGGTAGGAAGGTGAGCTCCGCCACGCGCGTCCCGTGTGTTGGTGGACCAAACTGGTGTTGGCACAGTCGTAGAACCGCTCCCAAGGAGGCATGCCCTCGTTGCGCTCCAAGGCATAGTAACAAGTCTTTGCGGCGCTGCGAAGAAGGTACGATGCGAGCCATGTCTGATCCGTAGCCAAGGTGCACTGTCCCCTGAAAAATTGTTCACAATGATTCAACCGTTAAGGGGGATCAACCGGGCCGTCAAAGGTGGGGAACTCTAGCTTGTAGAATTTCGGCGCCGCTTGAGCGCCCCCCGGATAAGCCGTGTCGGCGGCGTTGTCATCCATCATGACACCAGACGGTGGCGCACGAGAGGAGGTGCGGTGCGTGCTGCTCGCCGGGGTGGAGCACCGCTATAGAGAAGGGTCCGTCTATGCCCCCATAAAAGGTGTCCGCGGGGTGGGGCTGGAGGAGGCGGTCGGCCCGGTGCGTTAGGCCGACGTGGTGGTGGAGTCCGTGGATGTCGCCCCAGGAATGGGCGCCATCGCCTAGGCCGGGAGGCCGGGATGGAGACCGCGACCAAGCGTGTCCGGGCCGAGGGGAGACCAGTAGCGGTGGCGAGCCGAAGGGACGGCACCGCCGAACCGACGTCATTAGAGGCGGTTCGCCGGGCGACCCATGTGTTCGGAGGGCGGCGACATTGCGGTTGGTCTCGACGATGCCACGGATTAGATTGGCGACGCTATGGTTGAGGGCTGCCACCACCATGGACGAGGAGTCCAAGGTGATGGGTGCAACGGGCTCTGAAGAAGATCGGAGAGCCGAGGTCCCGACCACGACTCCCACGCGAGATGGGTGGCACGGATGAGATGGCCGGCGGGACCAACGGGATAGGAGGGGGGCTGACATGGATACCAAGTTGTTAGGGTTCCTTCTTACCCTACCCTTGATGGTGTGGAGGTTGTATGAGTGGTTGGGCTGTGGACGAGGTTGTAGGGCGTAGGGAAGAGGGCATGGGGGCCGGCACCGTGCAGCTTTGCGCGAGAGGGCTGACATGGATACCAAGCTGTTAGGGTTCCTTCTTACCCTACCCTTAATGGTGCGGAGGTTGTACGAGTGGTTGGGCTGCGGACGGGGGGTTGTAGGGCATAGGGAAGACAGGCGCGGGGTGTTGATACCTATTATAGCATAAAATATATCGGCTTTTAAAACTGAAATAAGGGCTTAAAATGAATATCAACATAGTTTAGGGGCTTGACTAACATAATTCCATGAGTTTTGGTGATTTATATATTTTCAGGGATTAAACAGGAATATACCCAAGAGT
Organism: Hyparrhenia diplandra; assembly: GCA_015847255.1. Classification (NCBI taxonomy): domain Eukaryota; kingdom Viridiplantae; phylum Streptophyta; class Magnoliopsida; order Poales; family Poaceae; genus Hyparrhenia; species Hyparrhenia diplandra. The sequence continues at coordinate 206,966 of JADLZK010004440.1, read as the reverse complement.
TTGCAAGCCCTATGACATAAAGACGTATCCGTGAAGTAATCCAACTTGGAACCTACGCAAAGAATATTCTAGAAGACACCAGAAGACACCGACACACAAAAGTGGGGCCCACCTGGTAGAGCCAGGGCGCGACCGCCCTGGTGGGGCCCCCTGTCAGCCTCTGCTTCCTAGGTCGGTTGCAACCGCCTTTGAGGAGCAATCTTGTCCATCTATCAAGGTCGGTTTGATCCAAGGGCTGTGGTGCATCCTCCGGGCTATATAACAAGACCCCTTGACCCCTGGGTGAAACCCTAATTCATTCCATTCATATCCTTTGACCTATTGGTCATTGAGGTGTCCCAATGTGAGGACAACCTCTCCACTAGAGAATTAGGGCTAGACTCTCCAATGTAGTAGATTAGCAACTAGAGAGTTAGGGAGAGTGGAGCTGTGCTCCGGTTCTAGAGAAGTCTTCAGGGTTTGGTATGTCTTGTATCCTTCCTTTGTAAGACTTATGATTTATATATTTATCTTCTCTATTTACTTTCATGTCTTTCATATATTTGGTTAGAATAGTTGTTATAGGATTGCATGGGATCTCTCCTCGTATTGAGGGCTCTAGTTATTCTAGGTAATTAGAGTTGTAATCGATAGTATAGACAGGGTGTCCAGGCTATAGGTTGCCTGAGATTGCGCCCAGTCCTACGGATAGTTGTGGTAGCCCCAAAGGTGACAGCTCTGATGGGTCAATGTAGTCCACCACGTTTGGGTTGGTGTTTCGTAGAGCTTTTGGTAGCCTTCTCCCAACTACCTTCTTCCCAGTCTTTCTCGAGAGTTGGAAAGGACCTACTGCTCCAAAGTGCATTAGTGTGATTGCTATCATAGAACCTAAGTAATAGAGAAGTACATAGGAACCTTGATCTCTCCCATTGTCCTCTCAACTTGCTACTACACATTTATCATAGGAATTCTCTTGTGTGATTTATATTGTTCATAACTCCTATCATCTATCATTTACCCTCCTCACTTTAGTCTAGTGGTTTGCTAAGTTAGTAGATGCATGATTGTGAGTTACTAGATTCTTTAGCCAACGCTTCCCCGTGGATACGATACTCTAGAATACTCATCCTAGGGAAAAACTACAATGGTAGGTGTTCTTGCGTAAACTATGAATCCTTCATATTCTTTTAGCACTTAATAAATACCAACAAGCTTTTTGACGCCGCTGCCGGGAAGCATTTGGCGATAAGATTTAATAATGATCTTGATGTCCGCTAATTTAGTGTATCACCGACTTTAGTAGGATTACCCTTGTTCTGTTGAGTTGTGGAATAGACAGACAAAAAGAAGTCGTTGTGACCTTCCGACAAGATTCCACAAGAAAAAAAGAAAGATTGAAGAACCCGTGGTGCCCCATCATTCAAGATTCATCAACATTGGAACCCCTGCCATCTCAAAGGTATGTATTTAAATATATATTATTCTAACCATATGTAGATTAGAAAAGAAGTCGCCGTCACAATAATTCAATGGACATATCTCAAGTGACGTACATAGAAGTCTGCACAATGTGGTAATTATGATCAATAAAGGTGAGATAGTCTTGCTCATGGACTATAAATTGATTGAGTAGTTATCATTTAATTTCTTGCATCCATGCATTCACTCCACTTAGTTTATGTTTTCTCATAGTAGATCCATTGCATGTTTAGTTCCTTGCATGCATACATGAAGTTTGCATCTAAAACCAATAAAAATAAAAATAAAAAATTTCACCATGATCATCCTCTTTCATCTCTATTTGAATAAACCTCTATAGTGCTTTCATGTTACCTTTGTTTGCTATAGTATGCTTTAGTTTGGAAATATCATGAGTACTTCCAAAGGCTTTTAAATTAAAGCGTGGTGCTTAGGTTAAATAGCCTTCCTTAATTGAATTAGATATGGAGTCTAGTTTGATTATTGAACTAAGAATTGCTTGTGTAGACATTGGATATTTTGTTGGACTAACCCATGTAGAGAACTCTCAAATCCAATTGGGGTAAGTCAAGAGATGAACTCATATCGGAGATGAAGCAAGGCATATGATGAACACCAACCTTGTGCAAAAGGAGACTCGGCTCATTCATCATTGATGGAAGAACTGTAAGTATCAAATATCATTCACCTTGTCTTTTGCTACAAGTTACCTTTGCCTTGATCCATATACTAGAGTGCAGCCATAAACAAAAATTTTGTATAAGACATGATGAATACAATCTGTGCTAAGAATAATCAAAGAACCATCTTTTCATTAGCATAGATGAAATCATATAAACCACTGGACACAACCCCTACTTCAATCTTGTTGTATTCCTTCGAGTATGTGTCCACCAATATTGTGCAGAAGAAGAGTCTATGCTATGTCTATTCGATGAAGAAGAGTGTCATACAACACGATCACGAAAAGTAATCACTCAACAAGTAGATGGACAAAGCAATGGGCCACAAGAACATCAAAGGCAGGTAAGTGAATATAAATCTCATATTTGTATACAACTTTTGTCTTATGTTCTACTAAAAAAAATCTGAGCACATGAAGCCTCATGCTAAAGAAAACAACAACATGTTCCTAAGGACAAGTTCCCTTGGGTATTCTCGGTCACTAACCTTGCAGGGAACAAAGGATGAACAACATCTAAGGACATGGTGATTGCAACACACGATTAGGGATGGTTCAAAGCATTCACACTTGAAGTGTCGAGTGACAGGGAAGGCTCAAGCTTTTGGTATCCTTCTCCCAACTACCTTCTTCCTAGTCTTTCTCGAGAGTTGGAAGGGACCTCTTGCTTCAAAGTGCATTAGTGTGATTGCTATCATAGAACCTAAGTAATAGAGAAGTACATAGGAACCTTGATCTCTCCCGTTGTCCTCTCAACTTGCTACTACACATTTATCATAGGAATTCTCTTGTGTGATTTATATTGTTCATAACTCCTATCATCTATCATTTACCCTCCTCACTTTAGTCTAGTGGTTTGCTAAGTTAGTAGATGCATGATTGTGAGTTACTAGATTCTTTAGCCAACGCTTCCCTGTGGATACGATACTCTAGAATACTCATCGTAGGGAAAAGCTACAATGGTAGGTGTTCTGTGCGCTTGCGGAATCCTTCATATTCTTTTAGCACTTAATTAATACCAACACGGGGGCGCCGTCACTACTGCAGCTTGCGCGAGAACAGGAAGAGCGAGAGGCTAGGGTAGATCCCGGGAAGCCGGAAACAATTATGTTTCTGCTTAATAATTCCAAAGGGGTGTTTACATATTTATAGTCCGGAGACTCTAAAAATATAGGAATAGTAATTATCTAGAAAACCTTTCTAATTATGCTGAATAAATAGATAAGCTATATTTGGGCCTATAGCCCAACTCCTGGCCGGCACCCTAGCCACGGGCAGCTTCACGCCGTGCATAGGTATTGGCGGTCATAACAGATGTATGGTCTGTTCATTTGTAGAGTTTCCGTTCTTCCATGTTGTGTTACCTTTAACAGCGCCTGCTTGTGGGTGTTCAGATGTGATGCTACTACCTGCCAAGGATTCCTTGTTTTCCTACTATCTAGCCTTCCATATATACCACATAGTGAAAACAGTGTTACATAATAAGTCATCGGTAGATAAAGGTGTTATTAAGCGCGGAAGAGTTAATTGGAATCCATCATCCTCATCAGAAGGTAGTGCCTCAATTCTAAGAGGTGGGTTGGCTGTGAACCAGACGGGTCTAGGCAAGTTACATTGGAAAAAACAGGTGGAACTCGTTTTCCATTACACCACAGTAACCACAATGTTGGTTAATGTGAGCAGAATACACTACTACACAGCTGATTCTGCACAGCGTTTCGAAATCATTTTTCGTGACGGTTATTTAGAAAACCGCCACGGTTAATACCCCAATTAACCGTGGTGGTTTTTTTCCATTAACCGTGGTGGTTCTACAAACTGTCATGGTAAATAGATTAACCGTTGCGGTTTTATATTTAGCCTGCCACTGAAAATCAGGCCCAATTCCATCAACCCAAAAGCCCATTTCGAGAGGCCACAATTATATATACGACACTAGGGTTTCTCACTTCACTTAACTTGCCGAGGTCATTCTCTCTCCCTCACCCTTTCTCTCCAGCCACTGGTGCTTCCTCTCTCTCGTGGATCCAGATCCGGATCCTCTCTCCCTCAAACGGCCCCCTCCTCTCTCGCGTGGAGGTGCGCACGGCACGGCCACCAGCACCTCCCTCCCCCCAACGCTGGCACCTCTCTCGTCCCCCAACGTCGGCTTCTCTCTCGCGCTCGTGCGGGCGCGGGTGCTCTTGGCGGGTCACGCAGCAGTCAGGCGGTCATGATGCGGCGGCGTCCCTCCCGGCGGGCACGGGCCCTTGGGGCTCGGCGCGCCACGATGGCGCTGCTCGAGTGGGCAGCCTTGGCGCGCGAGGAGGCGCGCCTCCTCGGCCGGCGGCGGCTACGGCGGGCGGCGGCGAGCTCGGAGCGCGGCGGCCTCGGCGGATCTCGCGGCGCGGGCGCTGGGCGGGCCGTGGATGGCGGCGGCGGATCGAGCAGCGCCCAGGCGGATCGAGGCGGATCTCCTCCCTAGATGATAAGCGCCCGGGCGGGCCCCGACAACAATCTTGGCGGCGCCGCCGCCAGAATCATCCCGGCCCGTTTGGGCTGGATCTAGATTTTCATTTTGTTTGTTTTTTATTAATGGTGGAAAACCGCCACGACAAACCCTATGTTGGTGGCGGTTATGAAAACCACCACGGAAAATAAAATAAAAAAAACCGCCAAGGAAAATCGTTTAGGTAGTAGTGATACTTGGTTGCATATTCAGCTGTTGCAAGGACCCAGGTGAATGCCTTGACCAGTGGCACCAACTTTGGCAGGCAAAGAGATAGGTGGACTTTGGCAGGCAAAGGGATAGCTGGTGACAAGTAGAAGTAGATGATCATGAGTGGTATTCGAAATGGGGCTCCATGGGGCAGACCATATAGAGGTGTTTCAAGCATGAATTTGATAGGTGGAGTTGGTGCTTAAATCTGGTCTCACCTGCAAAACTAAAGACCAAAAGATGGATATATGTCCATGATTAGTAGCAGTCCAAGATGATGCATTGAGGAGGAAATATTTAGCCTTAAGAATACAAGTTAGGAATGGGTTCTTATTATAACTATTAATGAATCGATGATCAAACTTTTATTAACAGTTTGAAGATATCGAATGCCTAATCCACCATGCTCCGTTGGTTTACAAATGTAATCCCAGTAGCAAAAAGCTATGAGACTGGAACTGTCTTCTTGCTGCACACTGACCACCAAAACCTTCTAATAATATTGTATGGATTCACTCAACAAAAAGTTTTGGAGAAGAGGACAATAAAGAATAAACATATAGTAAATAGACAATAGAAGTAAGAACAGATTTGATATATGTGAATATGACTGCATGATTGAGTTTGTTAGCTTTAACCGCACTAAACTTTAGCATAGGCTTTATTCCTATCTTTTTGCTGAAATCATGGGGTGGTCAAGATGCAAAGTATTTGGTAGCAAATCAGGAACAGCGAAAATAGATTTAATTTGGGTTCCATTGAATCGTTCGGTTGTCCCCACCGAATAAGAAGCGGTCCTGTCCATGTTTACTGCATACCGGCCCTGTTTCTACTTTCTCTTTTTTTTTTTTTTTTTTTTTGTGATATGTTTCTACTTTCTCTCCCCCTCCTTTTTTTTTGCCTAAATCTCTCTCCTTTTCTTGTGCGTGTATACATGCGTATATGCGTGTGACTGTGTTACATAACGTGCTACTCCGGGCCGTGCCGACGCCCCAAACCGGCTTCAACTGGTGGTGGTGGCGCTGAGCCCTATACTACCGGCTTCAACTGGCGGCCGGCGCATGTACTCGAGTGCCACGGACCAATTTGGGTTAGTTTGACTATGGCAAACGCGCGTGCACGACTCTAGACGTCTTAACATGTTGTTTACCATACTACTTGCAATTGTGAGTGCATGTCACTTAAATGAATCCCTTAAGAAGATGGAGAGGGAGATCTATCTGGCCAACAAGATTAATGAAAAAGGGTCACTCGAACACGTACGGAGAGTATATATTAGTTGAAGGGTCAGCCAAACACACGGATAGATATATATACTTAACCCTCCATTCCAAAGAAAACGACGTTTTTGACTTACGTCGTGTTTGACTGTTCGTCTTGCAAATTAGAGAATAAATAAAATACTTATTATTAAGTATGTATAATAATAAAATAAAAAATATTTATACAAAAAGTTTGAATATGACAAACAAATGTCTGAAATTCTAAATGGCACTCTTTTGAACCGAGGGAGTCAACTAAACCACACTCAATTGACTATGTTTTGTCTGCTAGCAGTCCTACAGCTCAGTTGCTTATGCATGTGGGTGGATTTTATTGAAGAAATGACGGCGGGTAATCTTCAAAATTTAAGTGACGATCAGCGGTAGATTAGTCGAATCCCGGCCCTTTTAACATATATATACGTGAAGGTCAACTCACCTCTAGATCATTCTAGTCAAGAATGAAAGTAAAACCTAACCTAATCAATGTTCTAACATATTAGCTAGTTTGGTCAACCTTCTACTTCATTTTTTCCTTCAAATATATGATTAACTAGGAATCTAGCAGAATCATTCACTTCAGATCGTGTGTAGACTTTCAACGGGAAAAAAAAACCTTGATATGTAGTACCTCTCCGTCAAAAAAAATAATGTGATTCTAGATATATTTTATCAGTTAAAAGGTCTAAAGTTAATTAAACGTATAGATAACTAGGTAAATTCCTCGCAGCGTTGTTACCGGTATGCAAAAAATAATTTTAATCTAGTTAAGAGCAATGTAAAAAGTAATTTCAGTAATGAACTAAATAAAAAGAGTCATCATAATCTTAGATCTTCAACTTCATGAAAGAAAACATGAGTCACTGACTAGTGAAGGATAACATTTAGAACTTAATGTACAACACAAAATTCTCAGTTTCCGGCAAGAATAGATTTGGTATGAGAAAATACTAACCTGCTGGATTATTAATTGAAAGTAGTGTTAGTGGGGCGTTAGTGGGGCTGCTTTGGGTGGCATGCTTGCATGTTTGGAGATGTTAGTGCGACATTAGTGGGGCTGCTTAGGTGGCATGCTTGCATGTCTAGAAAACTCCTTAGCGGGGATTACGTATATAAGTGTAGTAGGTTAAGTCAATAAATAAAAGTAGACTAAGTAGACTATAAAATCATGACAGTTCCTATAAAACAATAAAATGAAACAATACGAGTTTTAGTTTTACCTAGATTTCATCGTTATATAATTCGCATGATAGTCAAAATAACATTATAAAATTTTACAGTACGAATAGCCTTATAGAAAAGATGCAAGAAATTTGTGGTTTATGCAAGTCAACGACGACTCATCCCATGCTGGTCATCAGTCAGAGATCGGCCGAGAAAAACCTGGAGTACTAGCTAGAGCTTTACACGTTGCGTGTACCGCACCAAATATATAACCACAGTAACATGCACACTTTGCCGGCTGCCGCGTACGACGACGACGACGACATACGTGCCATGATTTCCACCTTCAGCTCGCCGCGAGAGACGACGACCCCTCAATTCCGGCCGGCGAACCACGAATGCACGCCTGCACTATCACTTTGCCGCCCACTACGCCACTTCCCTCTCAAGCCACTTGACCTCCAATCCATCCAGCCCCTGGAAAGAGCCAGACGCCTCGATCATCGTATAAGACTCCCTTGATCTCCATGGTCAGAGAGCACACAACACAAATCCATATCATCTCCATCGATCTCCCACTCATCTATAGCTTGATTACACGCAGCAATGGCGGTCCGTGGTGCCGCTCTGCTGCTGCTTGTGTCGCTGGCGCTGTCGCTCGGCACGCCATCGTCGGCGTTGAACTTCGCCTTGAGGAGGCCCAGCAGGCAGGGCCCCAGGACGTCGACGCCGGGGACCCCAAAGAAAGCCCCCAAGGGCAAGTTCACCACCGTCGTCGCCAACAAGTACCACAAGCGCGACTACGAGATCACCTGCACCACCGACTGGGGCGCCTCCTGCTACGTCAAGTGCCCCGCTCGATGCCCCAACAAGTGCCTCGCCTACTGCGCCTACTGCCTCACCTTCTGCCGTCAGTATTCATTCTAGCTATTTTCCGTCGATCGTGTTCATCATTTCTGACAGATGTCATGATGATCGAACTAACAACTCTCATGCATCTTCTCCGGTGATCGATCGACATCCATGACGTACCAGTGTGTGATCTGATGCCGGGCACCTCGTGCGGCGACCCGCGGTTCACGGGCGCCGACGGCAACACCTTCTACTTCCACGGCAAGAAGGACGAGAGCTTCTGCCTCGTCTCCGACTCGCAGCTCCACATCAACGCGCGCTTCATGGGCAACCACAACGCCGACTCCGGCCGCGACTTCACCTGGGTGCAGGCGCTCGGCGTCACCTTCGGCGCCGGCGCCGGCCACAGGCTGTACATCGGCGCGCGCCGGGCGGCCGAGTGGGACGAGGACGAGGACCACGTGGTGGTGGCGCTGGACGGGGAGCCCGTGGACATCGAGGCGTCCAAGGGCGCGCGGTGGGCGTCGACGGCAGTCCCCGGGCTGACCGTCACCCGCACCGACGCCGCCGTCAACGCCGTCGTCGTGGAGCTCGACGGCGCCTTCGCCATCTCCGCCAACGCCGTGCCCATCACCGACGAGGACTCCCGCGTGCACGCCTACGGCAAGACGAGCGCCGACTCGCTCGTGCACCTCGACGTCTCCTACCAGTTCCACGGCGGCCTCACCAAGGACGTCGACGGCGTGCTCGGCCAGACCTACCGCCCCAACTACGTCAACAAGCTCGATATCAGCGCCAAGATGCCCGTCATGGGCGGCGCCGACAAGTACCGCTCGTCGGGCCTCTTCGCCACGGACTGCGCCGTCTCCCGGTTCCACCGCACCGGCGCCGGTGACGACGGCTTCACCTCCTTCGCCTCGTAAATGCATGGCACCCCACCCACACCACACGCGCGCGCTGATCCGGAATTCCGGTCCATGAAATAATTAAGCCAGTATATATATGTACTACGTCTTGCGTACACCGTACGTACGCTGGGTCATATAAACGTAACAGAAGTCAAGCTTGTGTATTGTTTTGTATTTGTGACGGAAATTTATAATATGCTAATGCGACTATTATTGATTGTTCGATTTGTAATCTTTCTAACGAATAAAATGGGGGCATGTGTAAAGTATTCTCCATCATGTACTGTTCTCTTGGTCAATCTTGAAATAATTGGAACTTATTTTGAAATTAAAAAATCAAACTTTTTTTTTAAAAGCGGGCTCTTGCCCGTATTTCATTTAAAAAAAATCAAAACTGATTTTACACCCCACAACTTCGGTAGAAAATTTATCTTCATCTGACTTGATTTGAAAAGGTTATAAATTCTACGGTGTTGTCTATTTTCAAGATACAGAGCAAATTACCAACCACCTGTAGAAATACCTCCATTCTTAGAGGTGACTAGAAAGTTGAGTCCCCTCTACAAAAGACATTTCTAGAGGGGGTTTAGCTTTTCATCCACCTATAGAAATATAGAGCATATTTCAGGTGGCAGAAAAATCTGATCCAGCTTTAAAAATCGATTTCTACTCATCCAGCCCATGAGTATCCAAAGCCCAGCGATGTAGCTTCAGCCCATGATGAGTAGTGGACAGAATGCAGCTGCTCAGATGGGCGCGGACAACAAAAAAAAAAAAAAAAAAATTCCTTCTTTCAGGTTGTTCATTTTCATTTATCAACGATGATGATGCGCATAAGCATAGATATACAGCTAACAATGACAAATTTGAGTTCTTTTACATCACTTGGCTATTTTATTTTAGTTTCTGTTTTCTGTCGAATTTGCCTCGTCCAAATTTGTGACGTGCCTTTCACAATTTTCTGTTAAATTCGAATGCTTTTGTTGCTTCAGGGACTGAAAGCATTATGAAAATTTGCTTTCTCTCAAAAAATTATGAAACTATGTTTGAGAATTTTTTTTTCCTAATAGAATCATGCTTCTTATATATGGTGTCAACTTGAAATTGTTTGAATTACTGGCAAGTAGAAATGCTTGTTATTCATTAAAATTAGTCGTACGTAGAAGCCGGTGTACACTTTGTCGCTTGTGCTAGTGTATCACAAGTATCACTATTTTTAGATACATTTGTTAAACTTACAACAAATTGACTGCTTGGGAAGTGACAATTCTATTTTTATTTTGGGACGAAGTGAGTAATTAACAATATGTTGTTGCCGACAAAAAAACACATACTTTTATCATATGAACACACATAACATGCACTAACCAGGTCTCGAATAAATCCAAATTCACTCCACTAAAAATATTAACAGAACCATTAAACTCTTGGAGGTCAGTTCATTGCTCGCCAGACAAGTATATATAGCTATTCTTGTTATCCTTGATGATGGCGATTACAACAATTGATTAAGGGCATCTAAGTTAGTACGTATAGTCAATAAAAATGCTTTGGTACATGTCATTTGCTCCCATTGACTTGGAATTTAGTGTCCTCTCTTGATGCATTGTACCTTAATGGATGCCAGGTCATTTATTGAGAAAACTAGTACAAGTCTAGAACAAGAACAAATTATTTATTATCGGAAGTTTCCGGCACTTATTACAAAAATACTTTTTCATTATCTCTTATTACAAAACTACTACTACTAATAATGTTTATTTGCGCGTTGACTTTTTCCATACATACTGACTAGTGGGCCAATGGCACTCATGTGCCCATCCCATCTTTAAAAGGCGGGCCGCCGCAACCTATCTTGAGATTCCGCAGCCCACGCCGCACCGCTAACACACGAATCCCTGCCGTCCGCCGGAGCACAAATACAGAAAGAAAAAAAAAAAATGGCGGCGGCCGCGTCCCCTCCGTCCCCGCCTGCGGCGACCTCCCGGCCGCCGTATCCGCCTTCGCCGACGCGTTCGTGGACTTCGCCGTGTCCGGCATCTTCTTCCCGACGACCTCCTCGTCCTCGTCCACGTCGGCCCCTCCTCCTCCCCGACGACGACCCCGACCACGTTCCTCCCGTCCCCATCCCGCCTCGTCGCCATCGGCGACCTCCACGGGGACCTCCCCAAGTCCCTCTCCGCGCTCCGTCTCGCCGGCCTCGTGCCCCCGTCCAGCACCCCCGACTCCTCCGCCGCCTCATGGGCCGCGGGGCCCACCCTCGCCGTGCAGCTCGGCGACATCCTGGACCGCGGCGGCGACGAGCTCCGCCTCCTCTACCTCCTCCGCCGCCTCTCGCTCTCCGCCGAGGCCCGCGGCGGCGCGTTCCTCCCCATCCTCGGCAACCACGAGGTGATGAACGTGTCCGGCGACTTCCGCTTCGCCACGCCGCAGGGCTTCCAGGAGTTCTCCGCCTGGGCCGGGTGGTACCGCGCGCGGGGCTCGCCATCAAGCGCCGCTGCGGCGAGCGACCCAGGAACCCGTTCCTCGGCGTGCCCAAGTCCTTCCCCGGCGTCAAGCCCGAGTTCTGGGACGGGATGCGGTCCCGCCTCGCCGCGCTCCGGCCCGACGGGCCCATCGCGCGCCGGTTCCTGGCCGACCTCCCGACCGTGCTCGTGGTGGGCGACTCGGTGTTTGTGCATGGCGGGCTCCTTGAGGCCAACGTCGAGTACGGCCTGGAGCGGATCAATGCGGAGGTCAGCGAGTGGATCCGCGGCGAGGGCGGTGACAATGGCAGGGCGCCTGAGTATGTGCGGGGCCGGGACGCCGTCGTCTGGCTCCGGAGGTTCTCGGACGGCTTCGATTGCGACTGCAACAGGCTGGAAAGGGTGCTTGGGATGATCCCTGGGGCCAGGCGAATGGTGATGGGGCACACAATTCAGACAGTGGGGATCAATGCAGTGTGTGGCGCGCAGGCGGTGAGGGTCGATGTGGGGCTGTCGAGGGGGTGCGGGGAACGGGCTGCCGGAGGTGCTTGAGATCAATGCTGGCGGCGCTGAAGTCAGGGTGATCACCACACCCCCCCAGAGGCCTGGATGTATAGGAAGCAAGAGGTGGAGAAGGCTGCCACAGCGGTCACGGAGAAGACCGGTGAGGTGAAGGATGGGCTTGCGTTGCTGGTAAGAGAAAGCCACGGGTTGAAAGAGGTAGGAGTTAAGGCTTAATTTAGTGGTAACTTCAGGATAGGATTGTTTGGGTAACCCACAATTGGGATTACTTCGGTGAATTTGGTAAAGAAGAAGACTAGTTATGAGAGGGATTGTTTGTAGGAATCATTACTTGTTAGTGGGATTGTATCGACAAAAGAAAGGAAGATCTGCCATGATGCTTTTGTTTTTCAAGATATGATAGCGGATTGCTGATATATACCTACAATTAATTAATGGTCCAATTCTGGAGTTTTTGAACTTTGTGTAGTATATTTCCCAATGTTGCTTTTCTGTTGATGATGAGAATCATGAACAGTTTTGGTTCCATTTGGTTTAGAGAATTACCGGGACTGTCTCTGGAATGCTTTTGTGGCTGATAACTGTTTGGCTTGGTTTTGGCACCAGACCTTCATTTAGTAGCCAAGTTCATAATGAAGCCTGTACTGTGGATCCTGTCTAATTAAGCTCATTGATCGGAAATTGTGAGCTGAAGCTATCATTTGATTCTTTGGAGCCCATGGATTTGACATCAATGTTCAGTTTTCATTTGTACAAACACAATAGTCAATGATTAATGATTGTACAAGAAAAATAACCAGTTGGAGTGCGGAAGTGACAGACCAGCTGGAAATGAGTATGACACAACAGAAGTTTGGTACATAGTTATGAGAAGCATCAAGGAAATAGTCCTCTCCTTGCAGTGACCATGGCAAACACTTACTGACAAGTTGATGAAGTGGATGAAATTTATTGCAGGATATAGAATTGTTAAGGTAGTTCTGAAATGGAGGTAATGGTCCTTATCTTCCTCTTCTATATTTATTGTTCAACATTACACTACCTATGCTGATTAATGTGTAGAAGTTGAGATGTGCACATTTCTGCAGCAGTTTTAGTGGAATAATACTGCGGAAGTCAGACATGATCATATATGAGATTCTGCTAATCCAACTTAGAATATGTTTCCTGAAACATGATTGCTGTTCAGTGCGTTTGCAACATGTGTGAGGTTGATAGGCTATGTGCATATCCTAACAATTAATGAGAAGTTTGGTCGTGGCCTGTGATTATTATCCATAAGGATGCGCTATGTTGTGCGTTGGAATTTGACAAGTGGATCGTATTGCCATGCGGAACAAGAAGTAGACAAGGAAAGGCATCTCAAGTGTGATTTGCATGTGCATCCTGTAACCATTTTTTTTTCCACAAAATTTCTCCCTGCTTAGCTGTTGAATTGGTCTTGTGTTCCCATCTCCTCTTGTCTTGTCTCCAAACTGTCTGGTGTGGATGTTTTCCATGATTGGTCCAGCAATTTTCTCATGTGCTCAATGCATGCTGATGCGCTGACGGCGATATGTTCAGACTTCTCAAGGCAGTTTGTAGTGATATGGACACCTAAATTTATCCACTGATTTGTTGTATTGTGCTCATGATGTGATGTGCAATCTTTCTATTGTTTTTTTGCGGCGGGATAGTGGAAATGTGATTGACAGTTTGATTACCTTTTGTTGGTGGTGCATAGTCCAATTTGTGCTGCCAGGTGCTCTATTGCTCCTAAACTTGAACCAAAAAAAAAAAAAATGGTGGCCACTGAAGTTTGCGTGCGCAATCAGTGCTTTTCTTCCCTCAAGTCCTGGCAGAATGATTGAAGAATTGCTTCTCTGTTGTTTTTTCCTCTAGTCCAGACTAAGAGTTTGACAGTTCTGCAAGATAGAATTTTTAGGGTTGCAGAACTTCCAAAGTGAAAATAGAAGGTTCTGTTTTTTCCCTCGCAATTATGATTCATCCACTTGGTACTATTTTTTTTTTACTATTTTTGAATTAAAAAGCAAGTTAAAATGAATTATTGCATAGTCCAATTCGTGCGGGCATGTGCTCTAAATTCTCCTAAACTGAACAAAAGAAACATGGTGGCCACTGAAGTTTTCGTGTGCAATCAGTGCTTTTCTTCTCTTGATTCTCCTAAATTCTCCTAAATTCTCCTAAACTCTTGCAGGAGGAATGAAGAATTGCTTTAATCTGTTGTTTGGTAGTATAGTCCAGACTCAAGAGCAAGTATTCTGATTGAAGTGCATGAAAATACGTGTTTCTGTTTCTTCAGGGTGAAATATTCTGATTCAAGTGCCTGAAAAATACAAGGTTCTGTTTTCTCCACACAATTTTGATTTGTCCGTCTCTTTTTTTGTTCTTATTTTTTTATTGAAAAAACAAGTAGAAAATGAGTTATTACATGTATGTTCGGACAGGAATACTTTCTTTTCATGAGAATTTTTAATTTCCTGTTGCCCAGACAAAACTAAGTATTGTATTTATTTTCTACTTACGGAGGGGTCAGGTTACATACGAGCATTTGACACATTCAATTGGACATTCGGCGAAGCCAACAAAATCAGTAAGACCTTTTCCCTCTTTTGAACGGGAAGGCGAACCTATCCTTAATTGACCGTGAAAGTAAAATCTGAAGACGATCAACTTATCAAATCCATTTCATTCCAGCATCACTGAAACTCTGAAACTGAATGCCGTTGATTACCTTCCCATTAGCACTGTGAGTTCCTTTAAAGTAGCATGGAAAATGAGATCACGGAGGTGCTGACTATACTGAAATTCAAATCTATAATGTCAAAAATGAGAGAAAGGCTGCTTGCTAGGGGAGGCCCAGGCCTAGGCAGCTTTGTAATGACTGACGTGTGATAATGCTGCTAATGGTAAAGCCAGGCCATGCTAGGCCAGGCGGCATCTCTGCTAATAGTAAGAGCAAGGCCAATAAACTTGGCTAATAGCCAAGCCATGTCATTTAGAGACTAGCTTAAAAGACTATCCATATAATAGTTAGTCTCTTCACAATCATATTATTTTAATCGTGTGGGGCCAACCACTAATGTCCATGCCTCATTAGCTCACTTTATACGGCCTGTGCATGGTTGGGCATTGGCTAGGTACGCTACAGGGCCCACAAAGGTGTGCGGATGCGCCTAGCTTGGCTGCAAGCGTATGCATGCTTGGCGCTTGGTGCCTCGGCCTGTGTGATGCGCTCGACGCTGCAGAAGTCGCCCAACTCACTCTCTCTCCTCTATTCTCTTTCCTCCACATAGAATTTTGCTGAGGTGGCTTGCTATAAAAAGGTGGCGTGGATTATTGTCACATCGCTCTAGGGGCAGCCACAACGGTGGCATATGACGATGGTAGTCCCAAAAAAAAGCTAAGCGAGGAGCAAAGATCTAAAGCAACTCAACACACAATGGAGGCGGCAGCTTCATTTTGGCTCACTGTCCCTACACTCTCTCTTCTCTTTTGCATGTCAGCTTTTATCTTCTTTACTCTTTCACAAAACTAATAGTTCCATGCTTTATGTCAGCCAAGCTATAACATCTCCCACAAGAGAATATGACACACCTGCAAGGTGAGTTGGCTACTTTTGTCAGGTGGGTAAGTTTGGGGCTGCACGCCGTGTAGGAGCATTGGGGGTGGCCTAAGGCTTCCCAACAAAAATGAGTGATGAGAGCATCTTTAGCGCAGGAAGCCCTTTTTTGGATGGTGTGTTTTTGTTCTCAACGCCTCTCAAACCCACAACAAATCCTTCATCTGTCCTCTTATGCTCTGCCTTCTACTGTATCAAGAATAACAACAGAAATTTTCATGTCGCTGTTAATTTTTCAGAGTTGCATAACTTCGAAACAAATTTGTCTGATTGAAGTGCATGAAAATACATGTTTATGTTTCTTCAGAGTGAAATATTCTGACTGAAGTGCCTGAGAAATACAAGGTTCTGTTTTCTCCACACAATTTTGATTCTTCAATCTGTTTTTTGTTCTTAATTTTTATTGAAAAAGCAAGTAGAAAATGAGTTCATGAGAATTTTTAATTTCCCGTTGCCCAGATAAAACAAAGTATTGTATTTGTTTTCTACTTACGGAGGGGTCTGGTTACATACGAGCATTTCACACAATCAATTGGACATTTGGTGAAGCCAACGAAATCAATAAAACCTTTTCCTCCTTTTTGAACGAGAAGGCAGTTGACCGTGAAAACAAAATCTGAAGACGATCAGCCTATCAAATCCATTTCATTCCAGAATAAACTCTGAAACTAAACGCGGATGATTACCTTCCCATTAGCACTGAGAGTACCTTTACAATAGCATGGAAAAGGAGATCACTGAGGTGCTGACTATACTGAACTTCAAATCTGTAATGTCGGAAAATGAGAGAAAGGCTGCTTGCTGTGGGAGGCTAGGCCCAGGCAGCGATGTAACGACTGACGTGCAGTAGTGCTGCAAATCTGGAAGCCCTTTTCAACGTTGTGTTTTTGTTCCCAACGCCTCTCAAACCCACAGCAAATCCTTCCTCTGTCCTCTTATGCTCTGCCTTCTACTGTATCAAGAATACTAATCAGACAACAGAAATTTTCATGTCGCTGTTATGTGTTATCTCACTTCCTATCCTGCTTGGCAGGTCTGAACAACAAAGGCGCTACCTTTTTATTTTTCTGTTCTCTGGGATGCATATTTATATAGTATTGAACTCAGTGAGTGCAGTTATACATACACCTAACAAGACTTGCAGTCAGACATATATTGGTTCTAAAGCACCGGATCAATTTTCTTTTATAAATCAAGAGGGTGCCGTCCTACTGTATATATTATTTATTTACACATTGCAGTTTAGGAGAGAAACCAAGAAAGAGACAAAGAAAAAAATGCACAAAAAATTATGGAAAAGAATCTATCCATCGGTCAACCAACAGGATGTCGATAAAACCAGTGATGTTTGCATGCTTCTGTCCAGCCAAGAGAGGCTCAACTTGAGAAAGAATGATCAGATTATTATGAGTTAACCAAATATACCATCACATGGCAATGACAATTATTTCCAAGAAAAAAAATAATTGCTGGTTGGACGAGGAAACTTTAAGAATGTGGAATCGATTTGCACATTTTGCAGTGATTAGTCCTATTGATGTCCGACAGTTGCGAGGAAACCGATAGTAAAGGAATAAATTATCCAAACTTTCAAGCATAAAACACATAGGAGTTGTCTTGAATAAAAGTTAGTCTTCAACCATAGGAGTTGTATTAAATGAGCCTTTAATAAAATCCATAAGAAGACATTGTGATTAAGTTGACGTCTTGATTTTCAAATAAAGATAAACTTCAGAGTGTCCTAAAGATTTTTTAGCATAGTATCCAAAAGATTGATAAATACAATATGGCAAGTCCAAGTTTGAAGTGTATGTTGCTCTTCTCGGCTTACGGCTCTTTTTGTTATTGCATATCTAATTAAAAATATGACACACAATTAACAGATTACTGAAATCTTCCAAAGCAGCTATTTCCAAACATACAGTTGTTGAATTCTTGTATGAATTTGAAAAAAACATAATACTACATCCTTCCTAAAGGGGATGCAATTCAGTTATGCATTTATTCTGAGCTATCTAAAGTTTGAACAAGCTTATAGAAAAGATTATCTATACTAATGACAACAAATTCATATGCTATGCAAATGTATTCATAACAAAACTTATGACACTTGTGTGGTATCATAACATTGCTACCTTTTGGTCAATCTCAAACTTATTTAACTTGAAGTGGTACTATGTCAGAATTGTATTTTTTTTTTTTTTTAAGGTGGTGGTAAGTAGGAAGGTTTATGTAGCAAAAAATGGTACTCTGTCTAGATAACTATAAAATTTGGTCATTGCATACACAACATTATTGGCATTTAGGAACTCCTCTCATAAACTTTTATAACAGGTTCTTAATAGGATGGCACAATTAAAGATAGTTATAGGATCTTCAAGCTAATAGTGTTGTTGGGTGACCAACCGGTTGTGATAGCGAACCAAGGCAACACTACCTGTTGGAACTCCAATAAATTGGTTAGTGGTGGCTGCCCAAGACATCATATTGGTCCAAATATTTGCTACCAATTTCTGTACCCAATTCATAGTGATGTAAAGGAGTGAAGCACACTTCTTTAGTAGTGAAAAAAGAAGATAATTGCGACCCTAGCACAACATAGTTATTTAGGTACCTTGTGATTGATCATATCTAATAAGTTTTCAGTCCTCGATCAAATACGGGTGTACATCCTTTCGTCCAATTAAATTTTTGTCGTATGTGATGTGTCCAGTTACAATTTTTCATATGTGATGTGCTCGTGTGGATAGCGAGGTGCTAGTGAGCATTAATTTTAAATAGTTTTTAACTGCTTACTGTGGTCTTATACTTAGGGTTGTTCTATCTTCTCTTGAGCAGAAACATAACGGTCTCTAATTGTGCAAACGACAACTTATAAAAGTTTTTAAAATGGCTATGAAAATCTTCATATTAGAAGAAGCATCAAGTTTTCTTCTGGACTCTTTTTGCATGATCAGCTAGACACCAGGGAGCTCCTCATAAAAACATGGAATTCCAATCTTACAACTGTGGCTTGTGCTCTGATGGTGTAGAAGAAAGTACTCTTTAATTTATAACTTCATATGATGCCCCTTTGCTAGATGTGTTTGCGAATGCTAGTTCCTCAGCTTGTCGACCTTTTCAGAAATTTGGAACATTTTAAAAAGAAAAGTGGCCGTATCTTTTTACATGGAAATCATCAACCTCAGGACTTGCTGTTTAGTAGCGATTCGAGAGGGTATGAAGGAGGTTGAGGCCTTTTTTGGTTAGTCGCCTCCCAATGAGGTTTCAAGGGGTTGATGCCTGGAATGAGAAACAGGGCAGTCTGCACGAAAATTACAGAATGAAGACAAATGGAGTGAAGCCAGCAAATTTGTAGATTCATGGAGGCTAACAACTGTAGAATAGTACTGAGTTCCCGACGCTCTCAAAACAGATGAGAAATTGTCATACCCCCAACCCCAAGTCCACCTAGCGGATGAGATACTCCCAAGTTCAAGTATAAGACTGGTTGCTGGTTGCTGGGGGAGACCCAGGGTCAGCAAGTATTGTTGTAGCTATATACTTCTCTGCTGATGTGTGCAGTGCTCCACATAGAGGTAAGGCGCCCAAAACTGAGTGATGAGAACCATATCTTGAGCTGCTCTGCTTTTAGCCAGGGCGCGTTCTTGTTCCCAACGCCTCCCAAACCCACAGCAAATCCTCTACTCTAGGATAATAACATGTGCACCCATGCTTTGTCTTGTCTTCTATGGAGAATATCGGGCCAATGGAAACTATCATATCTCTGTTATTTCACTTCCTAACCTGTCTGTGTGGACAAAAATGGCAGTCTCATATGTTCTATGCCACCTTTTTTTATTTTGCTGGTCGGTGGGATGCATTTACACAAATTCAACTAAATGAGTGCAGTTATCCTTTAACGGCCTACTTCCCGGGAGGTGCTTGTGGAGGCATCTCGGTTCCTGGAGCGGGTGGGCAAGGAATTTTTACCCGGGCACATGGGTGGCGGTCTAGTCTTAGGATTGACAGTCATTAGAGTGCGTGGTTGTTTGAACAATTATAGGCCCATGGGCAGAGGCGGGAATTTTCAAGACATTGTATCATCTCGATGTGATTGCTTGAAAGTAATAAAAGTTCCCTTTTCAAAAAAAAAACACCTTAACATGACCAATCAGTTCGATATATGGTTAAGCCCCTACTGTAGTTTTTTTTTTTTTGTATAAATCAAGAGGTCATATATAAAAATCAAGTGGTTCTCTCCCTACTGTTTTTTTTTTGTATATATAGGAGTTTGAAGTTACCAAGGAAACTCAACAAACCTAGAAAGAAACAGAAAAAAATCGGAGTTATATATATATGGTTCCAAAGTTCCGAATCTTTTATACATGAATCAAGAGGGTCTCCCCTACTGTACATTTTTTCTAATATCTAGGAGTTTCAGTTAACAAGGAAACTCAATAAAATCTAGAAAGAAACAGAAAAACCCGACACAAAATTGTGGAAAAGAAGCCATTGCTCAACCAACGGGATGTACAACATCTTTGCTCGATGGAAAAGCTGTGACATCTGAAGGTATGCTTTGCGTGCATCTGTCCAAAAGAGGCTGAACTTGAGTAAAAAAACAGATCAGTGCTGGTTAACCAAATGCACCAGGTCATTATTGCAGGGATTATTTCCAAGAACAAAAAGGAATAGCTTGTTGGACCTTGAAACTTTAAAGAATGTAGAAATGATCTTCATATTGTGAGGCGATTGTTTGTATTGATGCCCAACAATCGAGAGAAAATCGACAATAAAAAGGGATTCAAGCTTTGAAGCATAAAACGGTCTTAGGATTAAATGCTCCTTTTAGAAAATCGATAAGAAGACCTTCTGATTATGTTGACATTTTTTTGAGGTCTGATTATGTTAACATTATGATTAATCGTATTGGTCCAGCAATTTTCTCATGTGCTCAATGCACTCTGACGGCGATGTGTTCAGACTACTCAAGGCAGTTTGCAGTGATGTGGACATCAAAATTTATTCACTAGTTTATTGTCTTTTCCTCTATGATGTGCAATGTTTCTATTATTTTTGTGGCAGGCTAGTGGAAATGTGATTGAGAGGTTTATTACCTTTTGTTGTTCGCGCATAGTACAATTTGTGCTGTCAGGTGCTCTAAATGCTCCTAAACTGAACAAATAACATGTCCGACACTAAAGTTTGCGTGCGCAATTAGTGGTTTGCTTCTCTCTGAGTCCTGGCAGAAGGATTGAAGAATTGCTTTTTCTCTGTTGTTTGGCACTATAGTCCAGACTCCAGAGTTTTATTGTTCAGCATTGCAAAACTTCGGAACAAAGTACTCTGATTGAAGTGCCTGAAAAATGCAAGGTTCTGTTTTTTTCAGAGTGAAATATTCTGATTGAAGTGCCTGAAATATACAAGGTTCTGTTTTCTCCACATGATTATCTTCCCATTAGCAAGTGGAGTACCATTACAGTAGCAAGTTCAGCAGGGCGTGGCGCTTAAGGTGGCTTTGGCAAGAATGGGTGGACACCTCCAAACCATGGGCAGGCATGGAAATCCCCTGCAACGATCTGGATCGGGCATTGTTCAACACATCTACGAAAGTCATTATAGGTGACGGCCGTAGAGCGCGGTTCTGGCATGACAGTTGGTTGGATGGCGAAGCTCCAAAATTCCTAGCGCCCAGTCTGTTCGAGCAAACCAGGTTCAACAACAGGACGGTCCAGGTTGAGATCCACAACAATGCCTCGGTTACTGCCTTGAGGGGACGGATTACCACATCGACACAAGTCGAGGAATCTGTCTCGCTATGGATGAGGCTACAGCAGATCCACCTTACACCGGGCACACCAGACGCCATCATCTGGAGATGGACTGCACACGGGGTTTACTCCACCCGGTCGGCATATGGAGCCCAGTTCTGCGGCTCCTACATAGCCTTCAAGGGCGATCTCATTTGGAAAGTGCACACTAAAAACAAGTGCAAAGCATTCGCTTGGATTATGGCACGAGAAAAAATCCTCACGGCGGACAATCTTCAAAAGAGAGGCTGGCCTCACCGGGGAGCACCGTGCCCCGTGCAATGGACCATTGGAAACATGCACGCACCTGGCCCCTGTCATGCCCGTTCACCGAGCGGTTTTGGGATCATATTCTTCATTGGGAGCACCACTACTACAAAGGTTACTAAGAGAACGCCAGGCGTTTACATTAGGGGCGGTTCATTTTTCGAGCCGCCCTAATGTGAAAACGAACCGCCCTCTTTATGGACACCATACGAGCCGCCCCTATAGTGACTACATTAGGGCGGCCGGTGTTACGAGCCGCCCCTACTATTATTAGGGGCGGTTCAATCACCGGCCGCCCCTAATGTAGTCCGCCACAAGGGGCGGCTCTATATTGAGGCGCCCCTACGGTGAGATCCCGAATTTTGAAACGAGACACTAAAATTAAAAATTAAATAAACGACCTCGGATGAAAAAACTTCCTACATATGAAATGTAGATCTCGAAAAGTTATGAAACTTTGTAGTTGACCACTTTTTACTTTGAAATCATTTAGTCATGGAAAAGCCGTGTTCAAATGTCTCAAATTTGAAATTCGAATTTAAGTAAATGACCTCTTATGGAAAAACTTCCTACATATGAAATGTAGATCTCGAAAAGTTATGAAATTTTGTAGTTGATCACTTTTTACTTTGAAATCATCTAGGCATTCAAAAGTTGTGTTGAAATGTCTCAAATTTGAAATTCAAATTTAAATGTAAACGACCTCGGATGAAAAAACTTTCTACATATGAAATGTAGATCTCGAAAAGTTATGAAACTTTGTAGTTGACCACCTTTTAGTTTGAATCCATTTAGGGTCTCAAATAGCCAATTTACACTCAGATTTGTATAATATGTGGGGACGCGGAATGAGATATGGACACATATGAGTGTGTAGCGCCAGTGGTAGGGAGGAGGGTCGCGCAAGCACGAGGTCGCGGAGTTCGAATCCGCCGGCCGCGTAGCAGGCTTTGATTTTACTGTTTTTTTTGCGCGACTTGCGACTTCGACGGAGACAAAAATGTTTTGGTATTTTTTTTTTTTTTGAAAACGCGATTTCATACAGTTTTTTTCAGAGGCGGCTCATACTGATGAGGGCGGTTGCATCACCAACCGCCCCTACTGTAAAAACCACTGTAGGAACGGAGATTAGGGGCGGTTCTAAAAACCGCCCTAATGTAACTTTTGAGCGCCCCTATTGAAGCGTTATGTAGTAGTGCACTTCGATGCAAGTATTGTACTACCAGCCCAAGAACCAGCCTCACTTCATGTCGCGTGGTGGGAAGAGGTGCAAACGAGAATTAGCAAGGAGGAAAGAAGACGCTTCAATGGTATGGTCATCTACACCATCCGGAACGTTTGGAAAGAGAGAAACAGGAGAATCTTCTCCAACTCCATGGAGGCGCCGCTTCAGGTCGCGCTTAGAGCAAAGGAGGACATCTCACAAAGGGCGAGGGCTATTTCTTGGGGCGTGTAATACTATAAACTACTCTTTATTTTTTCTCGCTTTAGGCCCAGTGGCGTTGGCCACAAAAACCATCTGTACATAAACTCTCTTTCCATCTTAATTGAAAGGCAGAGCTCCTGCCATTGCGTTTCAAAAAAAAAAAAAAAAAAAAAAAAAATGGGATCACTGAGTTCCTGACTATTTACAGATCTATTGATATATGTCGAAAGTGAGAAAAAGGCTGCTTGCTGGGGAAGCCCATGCCCAGGAAATCAAACCGTTAATGTCGAAAATGAAGAAAATGATGCTTGCTCGGGGAAGCCCAGGCCAAGGCAGCATTATAACGACTGACGAGCATTGCCGAGCACACGTAGAAAGGCATTCCAAGAATGAGTGATCAAAGCATCTCTAGCGCATCTCTCCCTTTCCTAAGGCATGTATTTGTTCCCAACGCCTCTCAAACCCACAGCAAATCCTTCCTCTACTCTAGGATAATTATTGTGTTTTCCCATGCTTTGCCTTCTACTCTATCGAGAATACTTATCATGACGATGTTATGTGTTATTTCACTTCCTATCCTGCCTGTGTGAACAACAACAATGGCACCACCTTTTTATTTTTCTGTTCTATCAGATGCATCTATATAGTATTGAACTCAATGAGTGCAGTTATACATACACCTAACAAGACATGGTTCCATAATAAAGCACCAGATTACATTTCTTTTATAAATCAAGAGAGTGCCGTCGTACTGTATATATCATTTATATATTGGATTTTATGATTGAAACCAAGAAGACAAAGAAAAATGAGTACACAAAAATTATGGACAAGACTATCCATGGCTCAGCCAATGGGATGTCGATGGAAAACCAGTGATGTCTCTCAAGAGAAGCTGAAGTTGAGTAAGAATCAAATTATTACGAGTTACCAAGTGCACCGACACATCACAATGGTAATTGTTTACAAGGAAAAAAAGTAATTGCTAGTTTGACCACAAAACTATAAGGATGTGGAAAGGATCTTCATATTTTGGGTCAGTTAGTCCTATTGATGCCCAACAATGAGAGCAAACCGACAGTGAAGTGTTAAATCATCCAAACATTCAAGCATAAAACACAGTCATATGATTGTCTCGTATGAAAAGAAGTTTGTGTGTGCAATCAGTGTCTTTCTTCTCGATCTCTCGAGTCATGGCAGAAGTTTTGAAGAATTGCTTTTCTCTGTTGTTTGGTACTATAGTCCAGACTCTAGAGTTTGTGTTCAGCATGGCTGAATTTTTAGTGTTGCAAACCTAAATATGAAGTGCCTGAAAAAAAATACAAGATTCTAGTTTTTCCCCACATTTATGATTTGTCCATTTTCTTACTCTATTTTTGTTTTTTTACTGAAAGCTAGTAGAAAATAAGTTATAGATGTCTTGGATAGGAATACCTTCTTTTGCTTGCGAATTTTTCCTAGTTCCCAGACAAAAGTGTTGTTTTTATGTTATACACTTGTGCAAGGGGTCGGGAATGCAAACCTATTTTAATTGATCGTGAAATCAAAATCTGAAGACTATCTTAGCGGTCTCAAGGATAGACTGAATGCCGGCAATGTATCTTCTTAATAGGACTATACTGATCTATAATGTTGAAGATCTACAATCTTTTGAACGATGAGTATCTTTCCAGGAGCAAGGGAATTGAGATCGTTGAGGTGCTGACTATACAGATCTATCAAATCTATATTGTTGAAAAGAATGAATACGATGTATTAGGAATCGTTACCCGTGGGAGAAACGGGGAGTCTGTAAGAAAATTACATACAAAACTAAAACAAATCGAGTGAAGCTGCAAGATGGAATTGAGTTCCCGACCCTCTCAAGTCAAAAGGCACGAGTTACCCCCACGTCTACCTAGTGGATTATATACTCCTAATTCCTAAATTCAAGTAAAGGCAGCTTACTGGGAGAATTGCCAGCGTAGAGGTATGGCTTCCCAAAACTGAGTGGTGTGAGCCATCTCTTGCGCTTCTCTGCCATTGCCAAGGCATGTTTTTATTCCCAACGCATCTCAAACCCACAGCAAATCCCAACCTACCTCTAGGATAATACCGTGTCCACCCATGCTTTGTCTTCTGTATATCGAGAATATAAGGCAACGGAAATTATGATATCGATGTTATTTCACTTCCTATCCTTCCTGTGTGAAAACAATGGCAGTCTCACATGCTCTGCGCCACCTTTTTATTTTGCTGGTCAGTGGGACACATTATACGGTATTCAACTAACTGAAGGAGTGCAGTGATACACCTTAACATAGCTAGTACATCAGATATATGGTTCTAAAGTGCTGGTATTTATATATATACAAATCAAGAGGCTCTCTCCCTACTCCTATAATAACAAACCCCGCCAACTATTTCTCTGTGATTTCGTGAAGCCATGTCATCACAAGGGCCCCACCATCCTTTTTTTTTTTAAAGCGTGCTTTAGCACATATTGCATTAAGAAAAAGTAGAGTTCTTACAAACCCTCCGATGGCCGATTGCGAGATGCCAAAGGTCAAAGTGGGGGAAACACTACACAAGGCGCCGGCTCTAACGGCAGAGCAGAGACGTTGTACTAAGACTAAACCAATGCGCTACAAAACCGGGCGACGACCACCTAGCCGGGTCAGGTCCTTACCGACACGGCCCTCGAACGACGAGGACGCATCGTGGGGAACTTCGCCCGCAACATCTCCCTCTTGGCCAACGTGATCTCCCCACCGGCGATGTCGGAAACGCCGCTTCCGCCGGTCCGGGCGAGCTGGAAAGAGCGTCTGCCAGACGGCCTTCCAACCTATTCAGCAAGACCCGGCACGCCTGGCGTGCTGGATTGGGGTCACGCTGGGCGGACTTAGCAGCCAGCCTGGTGCTGCGTCGTAGCCCCCAGACGTCCATTGACCTTGAGGTCTGGAGCAACGGCGGGTTGAGTAGAGGCTCTTCAAGCCCCACCATCCACTCCTATAACCCTCTTGTCCCACCTAGGGACGAAGCCAGAAATATTTTTAGGATGGGCTAAACAATACATAATCAAGCTTAGCCCCTCCTAATATAGATAATTATAAAAAAATTAAGGTGGGGCTTAGGTGGGGCTCCATGTAGTTTAGAGCTGTAGGGGGGGGGGGTGGAGCCCGGGTTGCCCCCCCGCTAGCTCCGTCGCTGGTCCCACCATAATAAGCTGCCCACGCATCCAGATCCAGTAAAGGCAGCCGAGAGGTCACTCAGCATTCAAGAGAGAAGAGGACAATTGAACATCAACATATCACATAAGCGCGTGTCCGTACACTTCCATCCAGTAATGGTGCCCCTCCAACTCTCATCTCTTCGTCTCCAGCCATTTAGGTTCTCCATTATTTAATTGTTGCCTTCAACAGATTTCGGCAACCACCAAAACCACATAGCACCTACCAATGGACCATGGACAAAATGAACAACTAGTTTGTGCCCAGGAAGCCCTCGTAATCCATGTGTCAGCCATCCAACGCTAACACATATGAGATCAGCCCCGCCACATTGTTCCAGTAAGTAAACTTTTTAATCTTAGCCCAGGCAGCGTTGTAAGGACTTACTAACGAGCAGTAGTGCTCTTACACAAGACGAGGCCATGCCAGGCCAGGCGGCATCTCTGCTGATGTGCGCATCTAGCACATCTCTCCTTTTCCCATGGCATTTTGTTCCCAACGCCTCTCAAACCCATAGCAAATCCTTCCTCGATCTACTCTAGGATAATTAATCTGTCCTCCCATGCCTTGCCTTTTACTGTATCGAGAATACTCATCAGACAACGGAAATTATCATGTCGCTGTTATGTGTTATTTCACTCCCTGTCCTGCATGTGTGAACCACAATGGCACTCTCATATATATGCTCCGCACCACCTTTTTATTTTGCTGCTCTCTGGGGTATGCATTTATATAGTATCGCACTCAACGAATGCAGTTATGCATTCACCTAGCAAGACCAGTCAGATATATATGGTTCTAAAGCATCGGATCACTTTTCTTTTATAAATCACAAGAGGGTGCCGTCCTACTATATAATATTTATATATTGGTGATTAGGAGAGAAAGTAAGAAAGAGAGAAAAAAGAGCACAAAATATTATGGACAAGACTCTATCCATCACTTAACCAACAGGATGTCGATGGAAAACCAGTGAGATCTCTGATGAACTGAACAATGTGATGACCACTGAAGTTTGCATGCACAATCAGTGCTTTTCTTCTCTCAAGTCCTGGTGAAAGGATTGAAGAATTTGTTTCTCTGTTGTTTCGTACTATAGTTCGGACTCCAGTTTGAGTGTTCAGCATGGTGGAATTTTAGCGTTGCAGAACATGGAAACGAAATACTCTGATTGAAGGGCCTGAAAAATATAAAGTTTAATTTTAATTTGTCCATTTCTTAGTCTCGTTTTTAAAATTTAAAAAGGTGATCGAAAGTATATTATACATGCAACGGATAAAAATACCTTCTTTTTCTTGGGAATTTTTTCCGGTGCGCACGGACAAAACTACATATTGTATATTTCATATATACAATTGCGAAGGGGTCAGGTTACAATCGTGCACTTGACACATTCGATAGGATGTTTGGTGAAAACAACTTCTCTTGAACGGGAAGGAAAAAACTACTTTTAATTGATATGAAAGCAAAATCTGAAGACGACCAGCCTGGCACATCCATCCCAGCAGCGTCGAGGATAGTCTGAATGCTGACGATGTATCTTTTCAATAGGACTATACTGATCTATAATATTGAAAACTCTATAATCTTTTGAACGGGGGTATCTTTCCAGGAGCATGGGCAATGAGATCATTGAGGTGTTGACTGTTCCGATCCATCAAATCTATAATGTTGAAAAGGACCAATGCAGTGGATTATTAGGAGGAGTGGAAACCAACAGGTCTGCAGGAAAATTTACAGAAGTAAAACAAATGGAGTGAAGTCGGCAACTTCACAGATTCATATTCATGGAGGCTAACCTTAAACTTCAAAGTGGTATTGAGTTCCCGACAATCTGACTATGCACGAGAAATTGTCTACCCCAATCCGAAGTCAACCTAGCAGATGAGGTACTCCAAAGTTCAAGTAAGGCTGCTTGCTGGTAGAGGCCCAGGCATGAGGCTCCACATAGAGGTAAGTCTTCCTCGTCCCAAAATTGAGTGATCAGAGCCATATCTATTGTGCTGCCCTACCTTTGCCAAGCCATGTTTTTGTTCCCAACGCCTCACAAACCCACAACAAATACTCTAAGGTAATACTATGTCCGCCCATGCTTTGTATTGCCTTCTACGGAAAATGTCATCCAACAGAAACTATCATATCGCTGTTGTTTCGCTTCCTATCCTACGTGTGTGAGAATCAATGGCAGTCTCACATGCTCTGTGCCACCTTTTTATTTTGCTGGTCGGTGGGATGCATTTATACAGTTTTTATTTAGTGCGGCTATACACTATATCATGACATGCCAGTCAGATATATATGGTTCTAAAGCGCAGGATCTTTTATATATGAATCAATGGAAAAAATATATGGTGGAAACCACATGCTAGGTGGAAACATGGAAACTAATTCAAAAGTCACATCTAGAAAGTTTCAATAAATCTGAAATTTAGCACATCCATATTACATACCAATATATACTCACATGAAAAAGTTAAGATGCAAACTTACTTCTGAAATTTTTTTATGAAAATAACAAATTTCAGGTATGTGTGCACTAAAGGACAAAAATTAAAAGGTTTTGTCCTTTTGTGCACATGCATCTGAAATTTGTTATTTTCATATGAATTTTGCTAGTTTGAGTTGACGTCTCAACTTTTAAATGTCAGTACATATTGGTATGTAGTATGGGTGTGCAAAATTTCAGAATTTTTGAAACTTTCTAGATGTGACTTTTGAATTTCTTTCCATGTTTCCACCTAACATGTGGTTTCCATCGTATATTTTCCCTCAATCAAGAGGGTCTCCCCTACTGTATTTTTTTTTTTTTATATAAATAGGAGTTTGAAATTACCAAGGAAATCCAAGAAACCTAGAAATAGCCAGAGAAAACCCGATACAAAACTGTGGAAAAGACTCCATTGCTCAACCAATGCAGGATGGGTAACCAGTGAGTCTGAAGGTATGCTTGGGTGCATCTGCCCAAGAGAAGCTGAACTTGAGTTAATTAGAAATCAGGTCATTACGAGTTAACCAAATGCACCATCTCATTATTTCAATGATAGTTTGCAAGATAAAAAAAAAGGAATTGCCAGTTTGCACCATTAAACTTTATCAATTTGTTGTCTTGTGTTCAGACTTCTCAAGGCAGTTTGTACTGATTTGGACTCCTAGGTTTATCCAGAGATTTGTTGTCTTGTGCGGTGAGTGATGTGCAATCTTTCTTTGTTTTTGCAGCAGGCTAGTGGAATTGTGATTGACAGTTGTATTACCTTTTGTTGTTGGTACATAGTCCAATTTGTGCAACCGTGCTGGCCACTAAAGTTTGCGTGTGCAATCAGTTCTTTTCTTCCCTTGATTGCTGGCAAAAGGATAGAAGAATTGCTTCTTGGTTGTTTGGTACAATATAGTTCAGACTCCAGAGTTTGGGTTTTCAGCATGGTGGAATTTTCAGGGTTGCAGAACTTCGAAATTAAATTCTTTGATTGAAGTGCCTGAATCTGTATTTTCAGAGTGAAATATTCTAATTCAAGTGCCTGAAACATACAAAGGTTCTGTTTTCTCCACACAATTTTGATTCGTCCATCTCTCTTTTATTCTTATTTTGTCTCAAAAAGCATGTAGAAAATGAGCTATTACATGTATCGGCCGAAACTTAGTAGAGAAATTTAGTATTGTATTTATTTTCATACTTACAGATGGGTCAGGTTACATTCGAGCATTTGGCACATTCAATTGGACGTTTGGTGAAGCCAACGAAATCACCAGACTTTTGTTTTCCGCTTTTTTGAAAGGGAAGGCAAACCTGTTTTAGTTGACTGTGAATGCAAAATCTGAAGACAATCTGCCTGTCAAATCCATTCCGTTCCAGCGCAGCGTCGAGGATAGACTGAATGCCGATAATTACCTTCCCATTAGCATGGGGAGTACCTTTACAGTAGCAAGAAAAAAGAGATCGCTGAGCCGCTGAGGTGCATACGAGACACTGGACCAATGCTGCTGCTGCTGCTGCTACACGAGGCCTGGCCATGCCAGGCCAGGCGACATCTGTGCTAATGTGATGTGTGCTGCTCCACGTACAAGTAAGACTGAGGTCTCAAGCGATGAAACAGCGCTGGTATCCCTTTCCGACGGTGTGTTTTTGTTCCCAACGCCTCTCAAACGCACAACAGATCCTTCCTCTATTCCGTTCTCCCATGCTTTGCCTTCTACTGTATCGAGAATACTTATCAGACAACAAAAATTAGCATGCCGCTGTTATGTGTTATCTCACTTCCTATCCTGCCTCTGCTTGTGTGAACAACTAGGGCGCCACCTTTTTATTTTGCTATTCTCTGGAATGCATTTATATAGTATTGAACTCAATGAATGCAGTTATACATACACCTAACAAGACTAGTCAGATATGGTTCTAAAGCACCGGATCAGTTTTCTTCTATAAATCAAGATGGTGTTCTCCTACTGTATTTTTTTTTTGTATATTCAGTTTTGGAGTTATTACAATGTAACTCAAGACACCAAGAAAGAGAGAAACAAAAACAACACAAAATCATATAGGGAGAAGATTCTGTGCATTGCTTATCCAACGGGATGTTGATGGGAAACCAGTGATGTCTCTAAAGGCATGCTTGCATGCATGCTTCTGTCTAGGAGAGGCTGAACTTGAGTAAAAATCAGATTATTACGAGTTAACCAAATGCACCGACACACGACAATGATAATTATTTCCAAGAGAAAAAGGAATTACTGCCAGTTGGGCCATGAAACATTTTAAAAGAGGAAAGGTTGAGGCCCAACAATCACGAGGAAACTGAAAGTGAATGGATAGATTATCCACGATTTCAAGCATGAAACAGAAAGAATACTCTTCTACTCCCTCCGTATCACTATGAGAGGACATTTCGAAAAAAATTTGGGTCAAACATTGGGAACATAAATCATGATTAACTTATAAATTATTAAGTTTGGAAATGTGATAATCATATCAATAGATTTGTCTTGAAAATTACTTTCTTAGAAATATTACATATATACCTTTCCATCAAATATTTCTATAAAAAAAGAGAAATCAAAATTGTGCTTTGGAGACCGTGTTGCTATCCTAAACGTCTTCTAATAGTGGTACGGAGGGGGTATTAAAAGATTCAGTCTTCAACCATTGGAGCTGTCTTGTTTTAAATGCATCTTCTAAAAAAGTCTAAAAAAAAAAACTTGTGATTATTTTGACATTTCGATTTTGAAACAAAGATAAACTTATACCATCAGAGATGTATAAGCTATACATAAAGGCAATGTACTAGGTCGAGCTTTGAAGCGATTGTTGTTCGTCGGCTTTTGGCTCTTGTTCACGCATTTCTGCTTAAAAAATATACGCACAATTTACAAATCATTAAAGTCTTTAAGCATCTATATCTAACGTTCTTGATTGGCTCCTTTTAACCTATTTTTGAATTCTTATAAGTTCTTATAAGAATTTTAAGATGAACTTGAAGTACACAACCTTGTACCAACTACCAACGCTACTTCTTGTGGATTAGGTCAATGTAAATTAGGATATGCTTCATTTAATGATGGTGCGCTAGGTTGGTTATTTTACAGATAGTTCTAATATTGTCACATAGAAAAAGTAGTTGTAGAAGTAATAAGGACCGAACCGGGGAACATGTTGGAGCCAACATCACTCAACAATTGCGTGGACAATGACAAAGGACTCCACATCAACACTAGGGATGTTGTATAGCATTCCAAGGACCACGATACCAAATTAACATCGAGGATAACATACACTAGTAACCGAATGATTTTGCTTGATATTACAAAATATTAACCGTGGCGGCGCGGTGTGCGGTGGATGGCGGCGTGAGGCGCGATGGCGGCAGCGGCCGGCCTCCTCCGACGGATCGATGATAATAGCGACTTCCTCCCTCTCCCTCCGGCCTCGGCGGCTTGATCTGCGACGGCCCGGTGCGAGCTGGGGCGCAGCGCGTGTCGAAGCGCAGGGCTCGTGGGGTGCATGCCGGGCGCCCGATCTACGACCCCAGCGGCCCGATCCGGGACACCGAGGCCCGATCTATGACCCTGGCGGCCCATCTACGACCCCGACGTCCCGATTTGCGACACCGGCGGCAAAGGCAGCCGATCTGCGACCCCGGCGTCCCGATATGCGACACAGGCACCTGATCTATAACCCCGGTGGTGGAGGAGAACCCGGTGGCGGTGGCAGCGGCGCCAGTAGCCTGGTTGGGCTCTCTGGGCCTGTCCAGGATTTTTTTCTTTTTTTTCGTTTTTTGAAATCATTAACCGTGACGGGCGTTTGTAAGACGCCCGCCACGGTGTATCTATTTTGCATGACGGGCCAAAGGAGCCCGTCATGGATTATCAGTGATTAACCGTGACCTTTAGAGCGTGATAGGCGGTTTTGCCCGCCACGGTTAATGAAAACCGCCTGTCACGCAAAATCATTCCGTTACTAGTGATAGTGACCTAACATGTGGTGCTTAGACTCTCGAATAACCTTCCTAGTCTACATTAGAGGGTAGATCTAGTGATTGAACATAAGGCATGCTGATGTCAACACCGGAGATAAGGTTCCTTTTACATAGCACATGATAGCTTGGCATGAGCACTTACAAGTATCACATTAAATTAAAGTGACACTCATATCGACGTGGCAACATGTTGTGTCCATGGCATAGTGGATTGGAACATTGGGACATGGTATCAGAGGAGCATGTGATAGAGATAATGGCAAGGAATTCATGGTTGGTCGCTGAGGTCCATCATGGATATCTTAGATTGTAAATGCTTGGCGATACACCAGAGTAGAGTTAGTGAAGAGGCATTTAGGAGTAAAATGCACCCGCAGCCCCAAAACTTGGTAGTAGAGTTATTGATTTTATGTATTTAGTTATTGAAATGTTTATCCTATATGTTATTTTGATATATTTTAGATTATATATGAGGATGAGCATTTTAAAAGTTTAGGGAACTAGATGACACACTATGCCAAGTTATAGAGGCTGGTGTGGCATCGCTGGTTCCAGTGTGTGGACTGCCATGTTAGTAAACGGATCAGTCTAGACCTGTTTGGACCCGTGACATACCACATGCCAAGATTAAGGACCTTGATGTGCATTTTGAGAGTTTGGAATGTAGATGACACCGGCTACCAAGTTTAATTAGGAGCCACTGGTGCATTTTACTCAACATTTATATATTGCTATCAACATACAATAGCAAGTAAAAATATCCCCTTTTGTAAAGAAAGATGGATTTGTTGTAGTTGACAACCAAATGTTTCGTGAAGGAGGGTTTCAAGTTAGCTCTAGAACCATTCAAACAGAATGAAAGAGGCGGTTGATCCCTCCATAATATTACATTCGCTTTAACAAATAGGGTGTATATTTTCTAGTTTCCTGGTAAGATAGAGCGCAGACAAGCAAGCTTGACTTCATCTTTGTGGACCAAAGTATCCTAAAGTAAAGCGAGGAGGAAGGGCAAACCCAAATGATGGAACCCACAGATTGCTCAATCATAAAAGTAGTAGCTTCTTCGGTGACCGCAGATTTTTCCAGTGCGGTGGTGCTCTTTCTTTGGTGACCACTGGAATTAAGAACATGTTTATTAGACAGTGAAAAAGGAAAAGGCTTACCTGCTTGTGTTGTTGTTAGCTTGTTGCTAGCTTTGGAGTAACGAGCACGTCCGTAGAGTTCATCGATCATGTATCTGTTCGCTAGTAATATAGTCACTTTGTAATATTCCTCTTACTACTATTAATAAAAAAATGTTCAGGATGCATTGAGAACAGGCAGAAGATGCTTGTTTGCATTATTGGTGCTACCAAATTAATAAAAACTGTGTCATGCTAGGGTGATGGTAAGCTGAAGCCGCCTGGGTGGCATTCGTGCAAGCCTCTCTTGTCTTGGAAGGTATCTATTATTGATCTCCGGATGTACCATGTGAAACAAGCTCCACGTACGCCATCTTAGCATCATTTCACTTGATGATTAATATGCACACATGCTGCGTTCCTGGGTAGAGTACTTGTTTAGTTGTTTACCTCCAGCAAGCCAAACAGTGGTGACTACTGGCAGGCTGTTGAGCGATGGCATCCTGTGTGTTTTCTGAACATTTTTCCTTCTTTCACTGAATATGTTTTTGTTGTTGAACATTGTTCGCTGTCCTTTTGCCAGACAAAATGGTGTATTTGTTATGTGTCCGTTTTGCAATGGACATGCACAGCAAGAGCAAGATAATGGGCCTGTTTGGATCCTCTAACTTGGTTAGAGTTAGAGTTACTTTCTAACTCTAACTCTAACCCTCAAATAACTCTAACCCTTGAGCAGTTTGGATGACAGGGTTAGAAGCACTTTTCCAATCATTTGTCTTATTCACACCACCATTTCAATAGGATCTAGTGTGGCCACCTCTTGTGTGGTCTTTTCTCACTCACAAATAACAAAAAAAGTCATGAGTTCACAGTGCAATCCATAGGCATATAAGGTACAAGCAAATAAGTTCACAATCCACAATTGAGTGACCTGCATGCTATTGAAGTACTAATCGATCTGCATGCTACTGAAGTACTAATCGATCTGTATTCTCACTTCAGATTAGTTTCATTTGAGGACGACAGAGAAAAGGCGAAAGTGACCTGCATGGCTGCATGCTACTGGACTTGAGAGGATTTCATTTGCCTCTGCCATTGATGGCTCCTGCTGAGTACCGACGCCGCCGCCGCCCGCAGCCTGGCTCGCCCGCCGCTCGCGCTAGCCGCCGCCCGCTCGCTTCGCCCGCCGCCCGCAAGGCCAAGCAGCCTGGCTCGCCGCCCGCGCGCTCGCTGGAGACGCCCGCTTCGCCGCCGGCTGGCCCCCAAAATCCGCCGCGCTTCGTTTGGTACAGCAGCTTCTTGAGGCGGCGGCGCGGCCGAATCGCGCGTCTCCGCGCGGGCGGGATGAAGACCGAACGAGTTGTCGCGCCGCGGGAGGGGAGGTGGGATCGGGTGCGGCTGTGTGGCTGTTGGTCCACCAAAGTAACCCCAAATATCACCCCCTTGAGGGGTTTCTTTTTGTGGGTCGAGCCAAAAAATAACCCAATATAACCCACCTGTTTGGATATTTTTTGGTTATTTGGGTCAAAAGAACCCAATCTAACTCTAACCCCCAGCATCCAAACAGGGCCAATGGTTGGCGCAGGGAGATGGATTGTCCAGCTCATGTCCGAGATATTGATGGTCCAATTGGTGGAAGTGCAGGTGCAAAATTCGCAGGATTCACTCCTATTCTCAGACAGCCAGGGTCCCACCGGGCGTGCATTAGCAGACATGCATGACGATCATCAGCTAAACAGGGCCGGGCTTATGTCTTATCTTCCTGAAACTGAAGAAGGCACCTAGCAAGCATTCTGGGATTTGAGTGATAGATGGCACCCAGTGTTTGATGCCTTTATCTGATTGTTAGTTGTATGTATAGATTGTTACAGTCTACACAAATTGGAATGTGAAATAAAACATATACACTCAATAATGACATTTTGGATTAATTTGGATAATACAAAGGCATGTGACGTCAACTTCGCACTAAAAAAGTTGAAAAACCAAAGTCCACACCTAGCGGATGAGATGACGACACTCAAGGGAATACTGTTTGATGGGGAACGCCCAGCCCCAGGAATTCTGCGCTTATTCAACCGCTGTTCGTATCAAAAGGTGCACATCCAGCGAACATGGTGGGCAGTAGTGCTGCAGCTACCCCGAGCAGTTATGACCCCGAGGCCAGGGGTCATTTCCCCTAGTCTACGAGCTACACACAGATCCAACATTGAGTCACAGCAACCTTCTGTAGGGCCACTCATTTGCATCGCCCAAGCTGTGTCGTTTGTGTTCCCAGCACCTCTCATACCCATGGCGGCAAATCCTCTAGGATAATAGTGCCCTCCCATGCTTTGTCCTCTATTGACAATATCAGACCACGGAAATTTTCTCTTGTGGCTATTTCACTTGCTTCTTGTCCTGCATATGTGAGCTACAATGGCACTCCCATATGCTCTACGCTACCTTTTTATTTTGCTCTTCTCGAGCATGCATTTATATAGTAGTATTGAACTCAATGAGTGTAGTTATACATACACCTAACATGACCAGTCAGATGTAAATGGTTCTAAAACACCCGATTCGTGGGTTGTATGACTGACTAATTCATCATGACATTTTGAGGACCGTTTTGGTTATACCGTTGGGAGCTCCCCGATGGGGGCGACGCCCCACGCCCCTGCGTGCGCCACCCCGCGCCGGCCGCCACCCGACGCTCCTAGCTCCTCCTCCACCTCCAGCAATAAATCCGGGACCCCCACACCCAGCTCCGCACGTGGGGTGCGTCTCGCCTCGTGCACCCAAGGGATGACGGAGATCGAAGCTTCGCGTGCCCCAGCCGCCGCGACCGGAACCGTCGCCGACGCCGCGGTTCTCCCCCCCGCGGCCGCCGCTGCCGGTCTGGCGCCGCTCGAGCTAGGGAGACCTCGTCCCTATCCACTGGCGTGCAGCGTGGGCGCCTCGCTGGCGCTTCGCCGCTCGAGATCCGCCACCGCCTCGCGTCGGCTCCTCCAAGTCGCGGCCACCATCAACTTCTGCGGCCGGCCGCCGCGCCGCCATCGGGGGCCACAAAAAAGCGGCCGGGTCGAGCCCCCACTGCGTCCTCTCCTCTAGCTCCGTTGCGGGCGGCCCGGGCTCGTCGCACCACCCTCTTCGCTGGGCTAGGGCGGGAGACCTCGACGGCGTCTTCTTGGCCGACTCCTCCGCGCTTCACGTCTCGCCGTTGGCGTCGTGGGCGTGGCGTGGCCGACGCACGGCGGGTCTCAAAGACGACACTTCACGTCACCAAACCCGCCGCTCACCGCCACTTTCGGCCGTCGCCGCCCCCCGGCTTTAGAGCATGGGTGTTGCTCCGGCCAAGACACCGTTGGCACCTCGGCAACGGCCCCGCGCGAGGCGGCCGCTCCATGCATAGGCGGCGCCGTCCTCATCGTCGGACGAAGACGACAGACGCCCGTCGGCCCTCTGTGGTGCCTCCTCGCCCCATCCTCCGTTAGGTTGCCCGCACCCCGGGGCCGCTCGACGACAAACAACCGCCATGCGTTCCTATACACCAAACGGCTACGCCACAACCTTCGAGCCGTCGCCGGTGGCCACCGTCGTCGCCATCGCCGATTCGGTTCTAGGCTATCGCCGGGGCCGGGGCCCTCTGCCGCATTCGTCGCGAGCTGCCCTTGTCGGCGGCGGCGGCTTCACACTCATTCAGAGGCGCGCGGCGTGGCGCCGGCACGCCACGCCCAATCCTCGCCGCCGGCGGCTCATACGCCGTCCCTTCGCCGGGCTCGCTTCAATCGCCTTGTGGGCGATCACGTCGCCGCTCGTTGCTCCTCCCCGGTCCCGCTGCCTCTTCGCCTCAACACGAGACATCGGGCGAGGAGCTACAAGCATGCTCATCAACGCCCGCCACACGTACCCCTCCCTCGGGTTATGCACAGCCCCAACGCTACGCCGAGGAGCCTCATCACGGTGCCCGCACTGCCGCGATGTCGATGTCCGAGGCGGTGGCCTGGATGCTCAAAAAATTTGGCGGGCCACTTTCTTCGTCGGGCAAATCCTATGTTCGGCCCCATCGGCGTCGGTCTTGCCCTCGGCCGGAGAGGGTCCCCCATCCACACGCGCCATCGTTGGTGGTCAACATTGACGCGAGCAACGCCGGCTCACCCGCTGACCCGCTCGTGCTCGAGCCGTGCGTTGGTGCGGGGCCTCCTACCTGGGTGGATCCAATCGCCGATGAGCTCGTGGCCTCCCTCGTCACGCCGATCGGCTACCATGGTGGCCTCCCGGGTAGCACATTTGGAGCCACCATCGCCCATTGTGTATGGTCGAGCTCAACTTCGCGAGATGCTGCAAAGACTAGAGGCGGAGGCGGTTGCTGCGAGGCCCACGCCGCCGGGTCGAACCTCGTCACCTTCCTCGGCGCCCGCCCGACGGGGCCGACCCGACGCGAGTTCTCCCCGCCCGCGGCCCAAGGGGCCGGGGCAGCCACGCCCCCACGTCCCCCTCTACCGCTGCTCCCATGATGGACGCCGCCCCTATGCCGCCACCGCGCTCTCCGTCACCGCTCCACCTACGCCGCCCTCACGGCACCGGCGCCAGGACAGAGCCGACCAATTTATAAGAAATCAAATATAATTCGCAATTACCCTTTGCGAATCGCAGCCTACACTACACTTGAGTCCATATAAACCCTGTGATTCCGGAAATCTCGAAGGATTTCAAATTTTCAACGATAATCGGCAAGGACCGTAGAGATTCAGTTGATCACAATCCACAAGTTACATAAAGTTCGAACATAATTGAATATATCGGAGTTTAATAGATATCACCAACACCAGTTCAAAT
This sequence comes from Hyparrhenia diplandra, assembly GCA_015847255.1. Taxonomy (NCBI): domain Eukaryota; kingdom Viridiplantae; phylum Streptophyta; class Magnoliopsida; order Poales; family Poaceae; genus Hyparrhenia; species Hyparrhenia diplandra. The sequence goes on along the minus strand of JADLZK010004440.1, from coordinate 168,230 downwards.
TTAAATAGCGGAAGCAAATTAGTTTTGAAAACACCAACACCACGTTTAGTTCAAATACATGTGCCATTATATAGTCAACACCACAACAAAGATGAAGATAAGAAATATGGAACTGCCGTTTGCCTTCGGCTTACTTCTCATCCAACGGATAGAAGTACCAGAGACACCTTCTCACCTAATAACCTGCAACAATGGAAATAAAACCCTGAGTACACAAATACTCAGCTAGACTTACCCGACAGGAGGGAAAAATAAAAAGACTCTCAAGGATATGCAAGGCTTATTTGGTGGAGCTAGTTGGATAGCATAAATTTGCAGAAATAGCATTACTAACATGAGTCCTTACTTTCAATATTTTAGCATCACATTTTAAGTAAAGCTCAGCATCTTAGTTTGCACCTATTCTAGAGCAAACACTTGATTAAGATTCAGCGAACAGTGGTAACCATATTATATCATAACCATCATTTTGTTCCATAAGCATTACTATGATGAATGGAAGAACAGTCAAGTTTCTCACTGTCCAGGAGAGATGGCGATTCGAATCGATTCCTAACCAGCTGGCGATAAATCCATCACACTCACCCATACTTCCTCCATCGAGGGGCATTAGGTCACCGTTGGAACTGTTCGGGATACAAATCGCGGGCGTGGCGGCAACCCCATCACCTCGGGCCAACCGGGTGTTCGGCCGAAGAACGCCCGCTGCTCGATACGCCCGTGCCCGAGCATATCTCTACTTCTCCTCCCATGAGGTCCGTTAAGCGTCCACGTGCCGGCCGATCCCAGTTCTACGGCCAGCGGTCGGAACGACTTATCCGCCAGCTAAGTGAGAGGTCTGCGTTCAATCTCGACTGATGTCCAACAACGATCGGTCCTTAACCGACACAGGCGGGGAGATGTAACCCTCAAGACCTTCATGCCTTGATACTTCTCCACTACAGCAATTCCCGCCCGGTCTCAGCTTAGTTATACTTCAGCATATGGTTATGTTTCCACGATAGCAAATATAGCCAACCGTGACCAGGTAACAAGTAACCACCTATATCTCGCGGATGACAGAAAATCACCCGACTTTTACCGGTCTAATTTAGCAGGGCTAAGCAAGTATCGTACCAACACTAGTAAAGCTTCAAGTGTTCATATATAAAAGTGGACAAGGTGGGAATATATGCATCAACGGTTTCGATCAACGCCTATCACCTAATGCAGCAGAATATACTCAAAGTGTATTTTATAAAAAGAATGGGTGGAGGCTTAGAATGCTCCGGGGCTTGCCTTCACAAAGTTGTCGGTTAGCACTCCTAGCGCTCAGGAACTCAACGACCAGAACGACGTCTCCTAGGCCTCCTCCTTGCTGCACTTCCAGAAGGTTCTCCTCCACTTCCCGATCCTCGTTCTCCAGAAGCGTGATCCGTTGGGTTAATCCTGGTATGAATGCATATGCAAAGACAGGTGCATAAGTATGGTGAATGCACAAAGAATGATATGTACATGATGCATATGTGATTACAAGAACTACTCATGCTAAATGACTAAGTGCATATCTCTTCCATGGAAGCAATGACAAGTATGATGCAAAACAAATGCACAAAACATCATATAAGGGCAGCACAGGACAGCAGGATATGCCATCACTAAAACAGACCTAACCGAAGTTCTACAACTCAGAATGCAGCAAACAAATACTCGTTGGAAAGCTTATGAAAATATCTACAAATCATATAAGCACTCTCGATCAGATTCTGTCATCTACTACACGAAAAACAGCAAAAACAGTAGCTCTGTTTTCAGGCGACAATCGAACATGCAACACCTATAACTCCCAAACTACCTATGCAAACCTTATCAAACTTGAACAGCAGGTAAAGGAGACATAAATCTAACATATAAACATGCTGGTCAGTGGAAAACATAAAATAATTTGCATGAAATGATAAAGGCTATCTACACATCATCATATATGCATAATATGAATTGCAATGCAACTTAGAAAATAGCTCAATGTAGCAAATCATATAACCAGCAAGCTAACCTTACTAAATACTCCTAAAAACCATAAGAACAGAAAGCATGCCATCCAAAAACTATTACCCTAATATTGCCATGCATTTCCAAAGCATTTTGCATGCAACATAAAAAGAGATAAATATGCAAACACCTTACAAAAATCTACAAAAATTACTGGAGAATGTTACTGACATACTAACATTACCATAAAAATTTCATGGCAAAAACATGAATATAACAGCCTACACAAAAATGGCAAGCTAGCATAAAAACTAGGCATGAAAATACTTTGTACTACGAAAATTATGAAACCACAGATCTACCTTCACTAATTGCTATACCACATCAACATAAGCATCTCCAAAAAGTTTCATGACCAAACTCATATTAATCATTTTACTATGAATTTCCTAAGAATGCAACATAAAAGACACATAAATCACAAATGGTATTTCCACCACATAACATAGGGTCAAACCTATTTTTCATGAACATAGAATAACAAAATAAGACTAATGGCACAGGAATCACATTTTTAGCACACTCCTACAATTACTTATGCATTTATCTATTTTCATGGCAAATAAAGCAATAAATAAAACTATATATAAAAGTATCACAAAAATGCAATCTCATAATTTTATCATGTAGATCTACTGACAAGAAAAATAACAAACTTGGTTTCACAATTTTCTCACAACCACAGCTCAAGATATGCATTTTACAAGGAAAACAAGCATTTCTGGAAAAGAATAAAAGGAAAAGGAAAAGGCTGACGGGCTGGGCCCGCGTGTCAGCGTCTCAAAGCAGGGCAGCGGCGCTGGCATGGCGGATCTCGCCGGCGGCGGACTCTCCGGCGAAACCAAGGGCACCTCTAGACTCGTCTCGACGATATCTACGCATTGGCGGCCCTAGCGCACCGTTTGGCGGGCTCTAGCGCAAGTGGCCGCGACGGCGGCGAGTGGCGGCGGTGCATGGCGGCGGCGCTGCCATCTCCGGCGATGGCGTGGCTGGCTAGCGAGCGAATGAGCTGTGCATGGTCAGGGCGAGGCTATACCTAGGGTTACTTGTGCCGGCTACCGAAGCGGAGAGCTCCGGTGGCATGCATGGCGGCGGCAGCGCGCGTTCACGGCGGTGGCGACGGCGTTTCGGCGAACCGGAGGCCGGGGCGGTGCGATTGACCTGGGGCTCACCTAGAGTACCACGAGGGGCATGCGATGCGCGCGCTGTATGGGGTTGAGGTGGCCGGAGCGGGCGTGGCCACGGAGGCGCGAGCGCGGCAGCGCTCCGGTGAGCAGCGGCGGTGCTGCGGTGTTCCGACCAAACGAAGGCGCGGCGCTTCGAGTCATCCTGCACGTAGAGCAAGCACGATGAGGCGGTCACGGGACGCAGGTTGTTGCACGAAAAACGTGAAGGAAAGAGCGACGACGAGCTTGCCCTTGGCGGCGGCCATGGCGGCCAGACTTCCGGCGAATGGGAAATCCGCGAGCTGCGGTCACACTCCTCCTCCTCGGGCGTTTCTAGCAGGATGGTGAGGTTGTGCACGAGGTGGCGAGTCTGTTGACGGGCTCGGATGGGCGATGGAGCTGCGGTGGTGGCACTCGACGGCGACGACGCCGGCAATGGCGTGGGCGGCCACGGTTGCTTGCTGTTGCCGCTTTCCTTTGGCTTGGAAGCGAAGGGAAAGAGGGGCAGGGGCTAGCTTGGGCAAGGGGCGAGCGGTGGCGTGCTGCTTTTTGCAGGCCTGGGCACTGGCAGAGGTGCCAGGCGGCGGTGGGCACGCGGCGCGCGGCCGAGCGCGTGGGCACGCGCTGGACGGCAACAGAGGGCCGACAGGCTCCTAATTCCCTCCCCTGCTGCTGTTTTTGCTAAACAACTCGGAAACCGTGCAGATTCAGGAAAAAAAGTCATAGAAGATGAAATGAAGCTTATGAAATTCTAAACATTTCATATGTAGCAAGTTTTCCCTAATTCTGCCTAGATTTGAAACTACGGGCATCCAAAGCGTCGACAGTCAAAATGACTTAAACTATCCAAATCAGCATTCAACTCAAACTTGTGGCCAAATTTCAAGCATGATCCAGCCATTATCATGAGATAAAAATATAAGACCATTTGTTCTACATAAAATTAGCTACAAATTTTATAAAGGATGCACCAACATGCAAGCACTCTAAGTACTACTATTAAGCAAGTCAAAGCAAAGTGCTTTGCATGGTCAACACAAGTCAAACATCAATATAAATCATAATTTAATTAAATTGACCAACATGAACATTGATCCAATTTACAACCTAAATATGTCTAGGTGTGTTTAGTGACCAATCATGGCAAGCACTTGTATTAACATGACAAGATGAAGATGCAAGGCAAATTTGACCAACATTTGCACATGAAATGATATGCTCCAAGGTATGAATGCTTATGTGATAATGATGGTTATGCTAATGACCATGAAATGCATATGTTAATGATGTACTTAACACAGGGGTGTTACACCTGCCGTCGTCGTCGCCACCGTGGTGAGGTCAGGGCCACCGTCCGAGGCAGACGTTGCGGCTTTCATCGAGTCCCTCACGCTACCCCTCGAGCGGCCGCTGATCAAGACTCCTCCGCGCGCCCAAAGCGCGGCGCGCCGCGATCGGGTGAGGAATGGATCCCAAGGCGTAGTGACCGACTCGCAGCAAAGTCGGCCTTCCGCGACCCCCAACCCGAGAGGCAAGCGCGCCGTGTCCTTTTGGACAAGTGAGAGGGCCGCCAGCCGAGTGCGCCGTCGACCACCCCAGATCCCAAGATTGCGGAGAAGTTCCGTAGTCACTTCGTAGATGGTGTCCTCCCACCTCACAAGCGGGCGGTTATCCAGGAGGCCTTCCCCATGCGCAGCCAACGCTGGGCGAAGCCGGTTGAGCGCCTGTAAGCGTGTTGCCGCCGGGCTTCTGCTTCTCTGTAGCGCATCTGTCTCTTCTTAGTTTACATCTTTTCTGCACCACCGTTTCAGCCGGTTGCCCCCGTGTCGATGTTTTTACTTGCGTCATCTCCCGACAACTCGCTACGGGGAATTGACGCAAGTCGTGTATGAACTTTTCCACTTCTCTTAATGAAGTACGAGCCAAGCTCGCTTTCGAGAAAAAAACACCCGATTCACTTTTATTTTATGAATCGAAAGGTGTGCCCCCCTACTGTATATTTTTTTTATATATTGGAGTTTAGATTAGGAAACTCAAGAAACCAAGAAAGAGTAAGTAAAAACATCACAAAACTGGATGTCCATAAGAAACCAGTGATCTCTGCTGAATGTATGCTCGCAATGCCTCTGTGTCCAGCCAAGATCGAGAGGCTGAACTAATCGAGTAAAAATCATATTATTATGAATTAATGATGTTCTGACATAATTTGGATAATATTAAGGGCATGTACTCCAATGTCCCTCCGTAATGCAAATAGAAGTCTTTTTGGACATCATTGTGCATACCAACGAGTCATTAATTAGAGCTAATTTTTCCATGTTTGCCCCTAATAAATAAGAAGACGGGAGTATAACATGCACAAAGATCTTCTCAGCTTGTTGGCCAGCCCGACGAGTCCCGAGGCTGCTGCCTTGCAAGGTCACCGGTTCGATCCTTACCTGCTGCCAATTTGTTTTTCTGCTTTTTGCATGGGGCTGTTAGGCAGGCCGGTGGACCTCGACGGACGTCGACGCGCGCTGCCGCTGCTCCGTTTTTTCGCCGCCCGTCTTGCTCGCGCTGGCTGCATCGCCTGGGCGCGCTGGTTTGGCGCCCTTGTTCGTTTTTTTTTGTTCGTTCGTTGCATCGCGCGCTTGACCGGTCATTTTTTGGGCATTTTCGTTGCTCGCGCGCTTGCAGCCGCTATTTTTCGGTGTTTTCGTTCGTTGCTCGCGCGCTTGACCGGTCACGATGGACTCCGACTCCGGCGTGACGGTGTTCTGCTGCTCGACAAGAACATCCGACGCCACGGACTCCGGCACAAACGAGTCCATGGTGAGGACGAGCAGCGATGGCGAGGAGCCAGCTGCGATGGCGGACTTAAAGACCGACGGGAAGACTGGGTAGGCATGTGAACGGATGGGAGCGAGGATCGATGGCGAGCAGATTGGCTACGCATGCTGCATGCAAACGGGCGAGGAGATTGGATACGCATGCTGCATGCAAACGGACGGGAGCAAACTCGATGCGATTAGCGTGGAGTAATTAGGAAGGTGCCGCGTAATTAAGGAGGGGCAAGACCGTCCTAAACAGAGCCGATGCGCGCCTGGGGACTTCTTTTGCGCTCTAAGCGTTTGGACGGAAAAGGGCTTCTATTTGCATTACAGAGGGAGTACGTACATGTGAGGTCGTAAAAACAAGTGAGCGGGAGTACATGATTTTGGGAACTACTCCTACATAACATAGTAAAATGGAGGCCATCCTTTATCCTTCTTGAGAATATCAAATTTTGACTCAAGGTGCTTGATCAATTGAATATGCAATTTCTTTAGATGGGACCTATAGCAAATTAAATAGTTTGGAAACGCAATACAATAAAATTAGTTGAAAAGTAATCAGAATGGTATATAGAAATAGAAATCGGCAAATCACTGCAGCTACCTGAGTACAACTTCAGATATTCGTTCAACTGGATCCAGTGGTTAAACAGACCTAGCGTGCTGAGCAGATCAGTCAGGTGCGCACCTAAAGCTTCTCGTGTTGCGCTGGTACATCTTTTCAATCCTTGCTAGAAATACATCCTGCTGTTCATTACTGTATATGACGCTCTGGCCGTGCCTAGCTGAGCACCTGCACGAAAAATATCTGGAAGTCTGAAATCCACAGATGAGAATATCAAGGGGTCAAGTGGCATCTTCGCTAATGTGCCAACTGCTCCACGTAGAAGTAAGGCTACCAAAAAATTAGTGACCAGACATCTCATGTGCCGCTCTGCATTGCCCAAGCCATGTTTTTGTTCCCAGCGCCTCTCAAACCCATGGCAAATCCTCTAGGATAATATAGAATACCCTCCCATGCTTTGTCTTCCATTGACAATATCAGACCACGAAAATTGTCTTATGGCTAGCTATTTCACTTCTTTCTCCGCATGTGCGAACAACAATCACAATCTCATCTCATATATATGTGCTCTATTCCACCTTTTTATTATGCTGTCCTCTGAATGCATTTAGTTATATAGCATTGAACTCAATGGGTGCAGTTATACGTAAACCTAACAAGACCAATCAGATATATGGTTTTAAAGCACCCGATCACTTTTCTTTTATGAATCAAGAGGGGTGCCCTCCTACTTTATATTTTTCCTATATATTGGGGTTTAGATTTAGTTACAAGGAAACTCAAGAAACCAAGAAAGAGACAAAGAAAAAAACACAAAAGTATTTATGGAGAAGACTATATCCATCACTTAACCAATGGGATGTCGATGGAAAAATAGTGATGTCTCTGAAGGTATGCTTGCATGCTTCTGTCCAAGAGAGGCTGATCGAACTTGAGTAAAATCAGATTATTACGAGTTTAAATTATGCAATTCCAGTTGGACCATGAAACATAAAAGGAGGAAAGAATTGATGCCCAACAATCACTAGGAAACCAACAGTTATGGCGTAGATTATCCAAGGTTTCAAGCATAAAACACAGTCATATATGAGTTGTCTTGTATTATAAGATGCATATAGTCTTCAACCATAGGAGTTGTCCGTATACAAGGAGGAGAAGAAACCCTGCTTCATTTGTTCTTCCAGTGCTCTTTTGCTCAGGCATGCTGGTACTCCATGAATTTATTAATTCCTAATTCTAATGAAACTGAAGATGTTGTTGAAGCCCTCAAGATTCAAATTCATTGACCCTTCTTCATGGAGATTGTTGTTACAACTTGTTGGTCGATTTGGTCGTGCAGAAATAATTTGATTTTCAGAGGGACTCCAATCTCAGTGCGGCAGTTCAAGACTATTTCCAAAGAAGAATTTGCCTTAGTTATGCTAAGAGCAAAGCAACGTTATCATCCAGCTATTGATTCATGGCTAGAAGCCTTTGTGTAATTTTGCTCATTTTTTCTGTATTTCGTTCTTTGTGTCTTGAGGCACATGTACAGAATTTCTCTATTCATAATAAAAGCACAGTAGGGGGTCAAACCCCTCCTGTTTTCATTAAAAAAAAAAAAAACCATAGGAGTTGTCTTCTTTGTATCTTGAGATTCATTGTGAACTCCATGTTTATTGATAGTTTTAATAAATGTGACCAGGGACACCAACTCTTCTTGTTTCATAAAACACTAATAATGCAGATGCTACAGCTAGGTACTTTCAGTTTCGTCAGCCACGTTGTTTGAGTTTTAGAGGCATTTCTGTAGGCTGTACTGTTGTACATCAATTGGGAGCTCCATCATGTTCGTGCATTTGCGTTCCAGTCTACACCACTTGTTTGCCCTTTGGCTCCTTCAGCAAGCCAGGCAATGGACCGCTGATGACCACTTGCGCTCAGAAAATCTGAACGTGACGATGTCTACCTGGAAGCTGAAATTAAGTCTAATGAACTTGAAACAGAATGTTGGGAGGAAGTCCCTTTTTTGGGGGAAGATGGAACTCTGTTGGTGTTTATTCATAGAAAGTGGGTGGTTCTGTTAAAGCTGAAGGAACTCTGTTGGTGTTTATTCATAGGAAGTGGGTGGTTCTGTTAAAAGCTTGTCCTGAACTGTTACAGAAAGCTTGTATAGTGCGGCACAAAGGCCAAAGGGCAAACTAAAAGTCAGAGAGACGTTTTGGTAGCGCAGGCTCTCTGGAGTTATAATTCTGAGATACTGGAATTGATAACCCCTTTTAAACACTATAAATTATAATTTATAAATATTTGTAGTAGATACCAGATGATTATCTGATAAGAAAACAAAGAATCCGTTCTCTGCAGCGTTTGGGCTGCATGCCTCGCATGCTCGCGCCGCCGCCGGGCTCCAGCACCCGGCCCCTGCGTCGCGCCGCCGCTAGTGCCCGATCTGCCTGCACCAGCTAGCGCCTCGTTAGTGCTGACGCCCCAGCGCCGCGGCTCTTTCACTGCTGTCCGTGTGACTGGCTTTTTCACTTCTGTCAACCACATTTGTTGTGGGTTTAGACCCTCTCCTGGTAGCTCTATCACAAGTTTAGCCGGCATCGTACGCGCTAATGCTTCTCTAAACCGAGTGATGAGTGCCATCTCTAGTGCCAAAGGGTGATACCCAAGCCATGTTTTTGTTCCCACTTCCCAATACCTCTCAAACCCACAACAAATCCTCTATGTCCTCCCATGCTCTTGTATGGAGAATATCAGACCACGGAAATTATCATTTGGATATTGTTTCACTTCCTATCGTGCCTGTGAACAACAACAGCTCTCACATGCTCGGTCTATGCAACCTTTTTATTTTGTTGTTCGCTGGGATGCATTTATAGAGCATTGAACTGAATGTCTGAATCAGTGCAGTTACCTAACATGATCTCTCAGATATGGTTCTAAAGCTCCAGATCATTTTTCTTTTTATGAATGAAGACTCAAGTGGGTGTCCCCCTACTGTATATTTTTTTCATATATATTTAGGAGTTTAGAGAAGCTACCAAGTGAACTCAGGATACCTAGGAAGAGATAAAGAAAAATGAACACAAAATTATGGACAAGATTCTATACATTGCTCAACCAACACAACTTACACAAGATGTATGTACAACTCCATTGCTCGATATATGGAAAACTACTCGTGTAATGTTTGAAGGTATGCTTGTATGTCCAACACAGGCAATTATTGTTCTCCTTCAACATTTCTTCACGAACGTGCAGATTTGCCCGTATTTCATTAAAAAGGAAAGAAGTTTCGAGATTACAACTAGAGCATGTTCGCAAAAAATATTCATCTTTTATTCGGCAGAAAATCCATCCTATACTCTGTCAAAAATAATGTAAAATAAGTGGTTGCATACCATAACATCCCAGCTGACTACGTTAAATAACCTCACAATAATATGAAACAACTAATGAATCCTTTCATTATTTTGTAGATGTACTATGTCAAACATGCTCCACATCAGTCACTTGATCTATACTGATGCACATGCTGTCAGCGCAGGACTTCACTTACAAGAGCAATAGGTGCTTTTAATTCTACCAGCTTTCTTCGTGTTCCCGTCTACCTTGTTACCTCCAGCTATGAAGACAGAGGCAGAGGACAGCCGACACTTGTGCTCAGCTCTAGAACACCAGTAAGAGCAGTCAAAGATGTTGAATCCCACCGGGCGTCTAAGATAAGCTGGTATGAAAAGGGGATACATACAGGGCTGTCAACGGAGCAAACCAATCTACCACCCTCCAGAAACTGGAGTAACTCCACTGTCCACAGCTACAAGGTCATTCGGCATCTCATCCGCTGGTGTGCCAAGCTCAAAGTAAACATAGGATGTGCCAAAAAAGCATGGTGACAGCCCACTCCAGCGACACTTCCTACACCCCTGCACGCTTTGTTCCCAATACCTCTCAAACCCACATCAAATCCTCTAGGATACTGTTCTCCATGCTGGCTTCTGTGCATAATACCAGACGACTATGGAAATTACTATTGACCCTTTTGATTCCTAACCTGCATTTTGGAACAACTGCAGTGGAGGTCTCATATATATGCTCTATGCTGCATGCCACCCTTTAAATTTGCCGTTTGGTGGAATGCATTTATACACTAAATCGACGCAGTTATACCTAACATGCATGGTCTGTCACATATGGTTCTAAAAGTTGTGAATAACATTTTGGGGTCAGGGGTGTCATCCTATTATATATTATGAATCAAGAGGGGTCAGGGTTCTCCCCATGTACTACATATCTTTATGTATAGGAGTTTAGAAGTTATAAACTGAAGTAGGAAAAAAGACAGAAAATCAAACGCAAAACTATAGAGAAGACTCCATATCCAAGCTCAATCAATAGGAAGTACAACTTAGTTGATTCGATGGAAACCTGTGATATCTGCATGCATTCTTGTGCATCTGTCTAAAAGAGGCTGAAATTGATTAAAAATCAGAGTACTTTTGGCTGATTTGTAGATACAAACCGTTCCCCAGTGAAAAGTACATGATTTTTGGCATGAAAATACGCTCGTGTTCAGCCTCAGGCAGCGTGTGAACCAGAGTGAAACATTGTGCCACCCACATGACAGAGCAGTAGTTCCCAATACTGTTTTGACTCCTCGAAATACAAGATGAGCGTTTACTTTGGGATGGAGGGATCTGGAACGACATGTATGATGAGGTTAAGAGGCAGCTCAAGGACATGGTTTTGTTTACTTGTATTTCATCTGTTTACTTTGGGGTGAACCATGTTTACTTTGGGATGGAGGGATCTGGACCGACATGTATGATGAGGTGAAGAAATATTCATCTGGCAGAAAATCCTTCCTATATAAGCTCAGAATAATGTGAAACAACTAACTAATCCTTCCAATGTTTTCTAAATGTACATTGTGAAACATGCTCTCATCATCCTAGCATCCTACTTGATCCATACTAAGAGCACCCGCAGCGTGGCTCGTGCACCGGTTCGCCCGATGAAGGGCCCCACCAACGAAATGACGGGTTCTGCTACTGAGCTCACAATGGATCGAACCGGACTTGGCTCGATAGCAGGGCCCACCCACTCCAACCTCCGCACGGACTCTACCTCCGCACACCGTATCGCGCGAATCGCGGACGAACTCCGCCTCCGCACGAACTCCGCCTCCTTCCTCCGGCCTTCCTCGTGTGCCGTACGCCTCCTCCTCCGGCCTTAGCTTCCTCGTGCCTCCCCTCCGCTTCCTCCTCCTCCGGTCTTCCTCGTGCGCCGCACACCGCAGCCTCCCTCCACGCCGGGTAAGATCCGGTTAGGGTTTCAACGACCCATGTCGCCGAAGCACCGCGAGAGGTGGTGACCGCGGGGGCGCAACCGAGCACCGCCTCGAAGGCCCCGCTGGTGGGATTTAGCTCCAGGGGGAGCGATGGCCCCGTGGAGCACCGCCCGACGCCACCATCGGAGAGGAGAGGAGGAGCGCCATGGGAAGAACATGGGCTCGCACCGCCGCTGCCGCCGTCGAGAGGGAGGAGCGTTGCCCGACAGAGGCGAGAGGGAGCTGGGATTCCAGCTAGCGACGGAGCGCAACGGTAGGAGAGAGAGAGAAGACGAAGGAGCCGGTTCGATGCAGAGGACCCGTGCTCCATCGATTCAAGCGCACGCAGTGTATGGGAGCGGGTTCGAAGGGTGCATTAATTGTATCGAACCGACATCGAATCCAACACTGTGGACGCTCTAATGCACATGATGTCAGGACTTCGCTTGCAAGAGTATTAGGTGCTTTCAGTTCTGTCAGCCTTCTTTATGTTTTTGTCTACACTGTTACCACCTGCAAGGCAGATAGAGACAGTATGACGGAGATACATTCCACACGCACTACTCTACCACAGACCAAACTAGTTCAGGCGGCATCTCCTCTTATATGTGCTAAGTGCTCGAAGTAAACATAGGGTTTGCCAAAAAAAAAAAAAAAAGCATGGTGACAACCGACTACATCGACATTCAGCTACACCCAAGATATGGTTTTGTTCCCAATACCTCTCAAACCCACAACAATTAGAGTAATGTTTCTCCATGCTTTGGTCCTACCCATAATATCAAACTATGAAATTGCCGTCTATGCGCTTAAATACACTCTCCCCTTTTAAAATTATAAAATTAGATTGACTTTTTTTGATTCATCTATTTAGTTATATGTCTAGATACAATAATATGTAGCTATATAACTAAATGGATGAATAAAAAAAAAAAAAACCATTTATAATTTGAACGGAGATAGTATAATCTTGATAGTCATCGCAAAGCATAGAAATATTAAGCCGTAAATATATCTAGCTTCAATTTTCATGCTATCCATGTGTTTTGCTATAATTAAATATCAAGTTCGTCATTTTGTTTAAAGACATTTCAAATAAGTAATTTTAATATGTGATGAAAGTCAACAAGACCAAGAATACATAAGCACCAATGGAATAAAAAAGTCGTCGAAGAAATGGAAAGGAAATTGAACAATGTGAATTTGAAACGAGAGATACTATGAACTATACTCCTAACCATATTATATAGTAAAAAAAAAAAAAAAAAAAGATGCCAAACACAATTTCAAACGATTTATATATAGAAGCCAATTAGGTTCGAATGAAAAAAAAAAAAAGAACTGTGAACTACTCCTATAACCACGTTATTACAGAAAAATAGTCCAAAGGTTTATGGAACAATAAAATAAAATAAAGATATATAGAACACAAAAGAGAAAAAATAGAGATATTGTTTCCTATTTGGGTTAGAATCCATATTTTTCTTTCACAAGAGATTACTTATCACACTATAGAACATGAAAAGGAGCTTTTCAAAATAAAAAAAAATAAGACTAATAATCCCTTGCACGCATCAGCCACTTTAATTTTAATAATAATATCCCGGAACGGCAACGGTAGAGTCAAACAGAAACAGCCGGCTGACCAAGAACGGAGGGAGTCGCATACACGTCTGCCGCCGGCCGGCCGCGCGTCCGTCCGCCCACAAGGAAGGACGGAGCCAAGATTGCCAAGTCATTGTCATTGCCCCCCAAATTCCTTTCCCCTCCGGCCCTCCACCTGCAAACAAAGTCTCAACGAACGACCATGGCCGCCTCCCCTGACCGTGCCGCCCCAGACGCCGTCGCCTAGATCCATGAGACTTCCCGATCTTCCTGCGGCCCGAGGATGTCCCAGCGCGACGTCGACTACAGGTGACTTTCTTACCCACCCTCACTCACTCGATTCCACCGTCAATTGATCCATTTTTTCGGTTGGTCGTCTGGTGGGAGGCGAGGAGTCTGGGTCCAGTTCTTGCCTGTTGGTTACAGGTGAATCGGGGTGGGCCATGGATGGATGCTGTTGAGTGATTGAATTGTTATTATTATTCTTTGCTGATAGCTGATACCTTGCTTTTGGAGTGGGAATCTTGGTGTCCTGTTCTAGTTTCTTGAACCAAGAACTGGAAATACACAATCCATAGCCCCTTGTGCTTGGTTTGATTTGTGTGCGAGACATCTGTATACTGAATTCTACATGCCTGATCAGAAATTGGGTGCGGTCTTCACCTGGTGAAGTAACCCTTAGTCCAATTGAGCTGATTTACCAACTAGGATACAGGTTGTTTGGGTGATGACGCACCCACGATATTTGTTACTTAGAATGTCTAACTTGATGGCCATCTATTCGTTGCCGAAAAGAGAGTCATGCTGCTGGAATTTGGGGGACTACACTAATTTACAGAAGCTGTAGTGAGCTCAGCCATGCAACGGTTTCGTGCGATGTCCGGATTTGTCGGGATTCACCTCGCAATATCCTTTCTTGTCGACAGCCATGTGAGCACGCTACACGTGGGCTTCCTGCTGGAATGACCTTGTAGAATTTAGAGTTTGTGTTGTCATGGCGCTGCTCCTTGAAACTGAGCATGAAGCAAGGTACATTTGCACGGTAGATGCCATCCGTTGTTGGATTACAGTTAGCCAATCATTACTTGAATTGAAACGTAGTAAAAGAGCGCTACACAGGTTTTGCATTGGCGTCAGCTGTTTTGCTTTTGATGCTTATCAACGGCGTAGTTTGTTTGCATGCCTGATTGAAAATTTATGTATACATAGAGGTCTGGACCCTGGACAACTCCATCATGTATTTATGTACTGCCTCTGTCAAGTATCATTCTGGTTTTATACAAAGTCAAACAATTTATAAGTTAGACTAAACTTATATGAAAAAAAATACCAATATTTGTGATAGTATCATTAAATTTGTCTTGCAGTATATGTTCCTAGTAAATCTATTGGGTGGCATAAATGTTAATAATCTTCTATCAACTTGGTCAAACATAAGATAGTTTGACTGATGACAAAAACCAAAACGTCGCTCTTTGCTGGATGGAAGTAGTAACTTGTTAGATTCAACCATTGATAATATTTGGAGTCATAAATGTACTATGGTTATATAAAGATGATAGAAAGCATTCATTTCTCATTTCCTCATTAACAGCGAGGAAAAATCTTCAAGTGGAATGATACTTCTTTAGATAGATAAACTGTTTGTTAAATTTTTTTTTTTTCTCTGTCATGGCATTAATGATACCATTGTTTTTTGCCGTTGTTTCCCTCAACTGCCAAATGCAATTTTTATTTTATTTGATACAGTTATCGCTAATAGCAATTAGCAAGATGAGTTCAATGTAATACCAATGGCTTCTAAGTATCAGCTTGATTGGTCAAACACCTCTTTAATGCAATATCATCTTCTGGTACCATGTATTGTATCTTTGTCCACTACTCACTCTGTTCTGCAAGCTCTGACAACAATTACATTTGTATTGACAGTTGTGGATCTTGTGGATACCCTCTAAACCTTTCATCTTCTAACCGAAGCACATCTGAAGTAGGCTCCTCATATAAGAAGTCTGTGAAGAAAGGACTGATTTCATTCATATCTGTTGATCTCAGCCGATTTACTCAGGTGGACGAGGTATCTTGCTTTCCCATCACCTGGCGTAGTTACAGGCCAAAAACTAAGCTTCTCTGCCGAAAAATGTGGAGCATCTATTGGCTACGGATACGGTGAACCACCTGTTTTGTGTACTTTTGATCCAGCAAGTTCATCTTCCTCCAGTACATCCCAGAAGTACTTAATAAAGATCCAAGCACTCCAACCTTCAGACGGGACTCAGTAAGTCAAATATGGAAAGAGGGACAACAGATGTCAGCTTAGAGAACTCCATCAGTTACCTATCTGATGATTGCTTGCTTTCTATATTTAACAAGCTAGAAAGCGAGTCAGAGAGGAGTGCTTTTGGTTTAACTTGTAAGAATTGGTTCAAAGTTCAAACCTTGGTCGGAAATCACTAACGTTCCATTGTTCTTTTAACCCTACAATGGACAAGGAGCATGCCAAGTGCATCCCCAAGATATTGGCTCACTCTCCTTGTCTTAACCGGATATCCCTTGCTGGGATCACAGAGCTACCTGACTCGGCATTGAGCTCACTGAGAATGTCTGGATCATCTCTAAAATCCCTTTTCATTCTACTGCTGTTCTGGAATAACAGATGATAGTCTAGCACAGGTGGCGATTGGGTGCCCTAATTTGGTGGTTGTTGAACTTCAAAGCTGCTTTAATATTACAGATGTTGGCTTGGAAAGTCTTTCAAAAGGCTGCCGTGCTTTGAAGAGTGTAAATATTGGTTCTTGCATGGGCATTTCAGACCAAGGGATTTCTGCAGTCTTTAGCAATTGTTCAAACATTTGCACACTAATCATTACAGGATGCAGGCGTCTGTCTGGTGTTGGATTCAGAGGTTGTTCAAGTTCATTATGTTACCTTGAAGCTGAGTCTTGCATGCTTTCTCCAGATGGTTTGTTGGACGTAGTTAGTGGCAGCGGACTCAAGTACCTGAACTTGCACAGGTTAGGAAGCTCAGCTGGTCTGGATGGCCTGGGTAACCTTGCTTTTGCTAAAAGCCTCTGCATCCTGAACCTCAGAATGTGTCGCTACCTCACAGATGATTCTGTTACGGCAATAGCCAGTGGGTGCCCGTTGCTTGAGGAGTGGAACCTTGCCGTCTGCCATGGGGTCCGTTTACCTGGCTGGTCTGCAATCGGGTTGTACTGCAACAAGTTAAGAGTGCTGCATGTGAACCGCTGCCGACACATCTGTGACCAGAGTTTGCTAGCCCTAGGCAATGGCTGCCCGCGCCTTGAAGTTCTGCATATAACTGGCTGTGTCAAGATCACCAATAGCGGCCTGGCTTTATTTACCATTTCCAGGTCCAATGTGAACCTAAGGGCGGATGAAGTTTTGTCCATTGGCCCTTCCATCGAGAATTTGTTCCGGCTGTATTGAGGAGAAATTGTAGTTAGATTTTCTGAGCTTGGGGCTAAAAGTTTAATAGCCCATCCCATTACAGGGTGATTGGTCATTCAAGTCATTATATGGATTGTGTTTGCTCTGGTACATACTTATTATTGTAAGATGACAATAGTGAACTGTAAATATACAAGTGAGCTGAACTTATGTAAGGTGTACTTTTGTTACTAATTTGCTCTAGCTCTGGTTTACTGGTGCAGCAGATTGCTTCCGAATTTATATATTTCAATTGATTAGTACTGAGATCAGCTCCTTCCGCTGAGTCTGCCACGGATCTTTTTTTTTTTTTTTTGGGGGGCGGGTGGGGTGTGGGGGCTGGGGCTGCCACGAAGTACAGTTTTGTGGAGAACTGTCTGAAAATGGCAAAACCTAGGGATGATTAAGTTCCTGTAGCAGAACCTGCAATGGATAACCAATGTCCGTCCTTCATCTTGACAGCAAAAGTGCCATCATCTCCAAATAGGTTGAATTTTCGTTACGCTCCTATTTGGTTCAAGGCTATACTTGCCATTTGGTTCAAGGCTGTATTTTTCATTCCTTCGTTAAGCTCCTATTTGACAGAATTTGGCAAACATTTAATCTGCTTCCAAGATAACCTTTTTGTGCTCAGTCTGCTGCCGAGATACCCTTTCGTGCTCAGAACACCAGTTTTTTTTTCGATTGTAATGTTTTAGTTATTTTATTGGGCACCATCTTGACGAGACAGTACAGGCACTCGAAATTGTTCTGGCAGTTGCCCGAATCAACTGGTTGGCAAGTTTTTGGTTAATCAGGCCGTTGCACGCTCGAATAGACAGAAGTAGCGCACGAGCTGAAGGGCTCGCAATCTACTGGTTGATTAAGATCACCTCGAGTCAAGACCATTTATATGCAGAACTTCAAGGCGCACGAGTTGAACTACAAGGGATTACAAGCAGCTTTGAAACACCGTTAACAGTTGCGTAGAGCCAAGGAACTCAGAACTGTATTATCATGCACATCGACTCGAGACCGTATACACTTCAGTGTAAAACTGTAAATAAGTGCAGAGACAAGCAAGTTTCCCTCCCAGTCATATAAAGCAACAGTCAACAGGACTAAGAGAACATCCATCCAAATCCATGGTATCACTTTGATCTAGTCAGTGTGCCAATGCAATTATACAAGGGAGCAGTGAAGCACAGTAAAGCTACAAAGAGAATTCTCCATTACCGGGTTAAATTACAGAGGATATGATACATGTCATCCATCAAGGAAAAAGGCAAGGGACAACTTCATTCCGTACCACAAAGCACAATAGGAGTTGATAGATGGTAGCATGACAAGTGATGGGCAGGCACCTTGGACCGTTTTGCTGCAAGTCTGGCTCTCCATTCCATATTATGTCAATGATGACCATATAAACAGAGGAAACACTAAATCTAAGCTAAGACGGAATTCCAACACATAGGCCTATTATACCATGCTACAGCTATTTAAACCTTTTTTTCACAGCATTAAAGGGGCTACTTAACCCTTTTTCACGCCATTAAAGTGTCTACTTGACCCCTTTTCACAGCATTTTATGGGGTAAAGAGTGGACAAACATTGTGACACATGGTGGAATTGCAACTCCCAGTAAAATCGACAAATGTTATAAAACTCAGGGAGTAACACTGACAGAAGGAGATAGCTAAACTGATAGTTACAGACTTACATGTACCAGCCGGGATGCTTTGCTATCGCTTATGGTACCCTTTCATGCATGACAGCATTAATGCAAAAGCCCAAACGCTATTGGGCCAGGGGGGAGATTATGGCACCATAAATGTGGATGCTCCACATGCATTGCCACCAAAGGGCAGATGCATCATCACACTCAACTCTATGGTTCGCTCTATTGTGAGGGTTTCCAGTCATACTGAATGTTATTGAAGCTGTTTGATCTAAATCCACCCAACAGCTGGTTTCCTATGTCATGCTGCTGCTGATGCTGCTGATGTTGCTGTTGTTGTAACTGACCCAATTGTGATAGGTCATGTGCACTGTGATTCATTCCCATCCTTGCACCCATTGCCATTGGATTGTTTGCCATTGCTGTCCTCATCCCATGACCGAACCCACTCATGGCACCAAATCCCATTCCTCCTATTCCTGAGTTATTTGTGACGGCATTGCCAACTAAGCAATTAACCCCATTAACACTATGGTGTAGTCCATTTGGTGTCTTCATATCATTCCCCGAGTGGCCAACACCATTCATCTGTGATGACATCAGATCTTGCAAGATCTTCTGAACCGAGCTTTGCGAGTCACTTGGTTCAGCCTCCTGAGGTCGAGTAGTAGGTGGCTGCATTGGAGGTATGCTTGATGATGTCGTTGGGGAGCTTAGTTGATTTGGATTTTGAGGAGCAGGCATCATGCTGTTATTGGATGTTGTTGGTGCTGGGGAAGGGAAAGAGGTAGATGGATTTGATTGTAGTGAGCTTGTAGAGTTCACCTTCGGAATAGCCACATTGCCTCCATTATATTGGCTACCATTAGTGCTGCTCATTGGATGATCTTGTCTAGAATTCATTGAATTTTGCAAGAGTCCAACGACTGACGGTGAAGGCGCAGATGTAGAAGGTGCACAACTGAGAGAATTATTTGATGTCACATCACCATTGGCAGAGGCAGAAGGCTGCACACCAGCCATAGGAGCAGAATTTTGACCACTCTGGTTTGAACTCTGGGGAATGGCCTGCTGCTGCTCCTCAGTTTGCTGCTGTGGGGGTTGAAGGGTGCTGACCCCTGAAGGAGTCCTCCTCGAAAGTTATGCAGGCTATCTGAATAAACAGAAATAGTAAATGTTAAGAAAAGCAGGAAGTATACCATACAGTTAGTAAGTACTCCTTCCATCCTAAACGATAGGTCATTTTGACATTTTTAGACACAGCTTTTGCTAGATATATGCTATCTATATACACAGTAAAGAGCAAAGGTGAAATACACCATAATGTGGCCAGTTACTGGTTCAGAATGGGGTCAGGAAGTTTCAAATCACTGACCTTAAATCCCAACTATCCCGTCAGACTAATAAAATGCACTTTGATTTTGGTAATTGGCAAATTATGGTGATTAAACACATAATACAGAGGTTGCTGTTGCTAATACAGCCAAATTGTTGCTAACACACAGGTTGCTGTTGCTAATAGATTATCCGATTATATGCTAAAATATGGATCGACTAGGAGAACCTTGCAACAACTTTTAGATGCAGGGATGTTATTAATCCAAGGTTCAAAAAAGGGATGTTAATCCAGGTTGTTGCAAAGGGAATCTTGCAAGGAATGCAACTACAAACCAAACTGGCAACTAACATGGCCAAACCCTACTAATTTGAATTGTAGCAAATCATTACTATCCAGAGCAGCACGAAGGACAATACAAAAACACAGCACCAAGAAATTTAACAGAAGTGCTGTGAAAGTACAGGATGAGATTGTCCTCACAAAAATATATACATATATATCATACCAATGGGTCCAGATCCAGTCTGCCTGCTGTGATCAATCAAATCCTTCATACAGTTTACGACCTCAGCAATCTGGAAGAACCAGCATTAAGATGACAAGAATAAAAGTCAGCATCCTAAAATGACACCAATAGGATCAAATAAGTTAACAGGCATCAAAATAGAAGAAAATAGAAATCATTATATGCAACAATAGTTTATCAGAATCATCATATGGACCAAATTCAAAATTTTGCATACAAGGCTAACATCAATTGGATAATCTAAGAACAAGCGCAAATAAAAACAGTTAGATAAGATTACCTGAAGGCAGCGAACATATCGTTTTGTGTATCCTAAATCATTTACTAAAGGAACCTCCAGTGCTTTGGCCAATTGTCGGGCACATACAACAAACCTAAAACACAAGATTAGATTAAGAGAATTTGTACTAACTCGAAAAGTTCAAAAATGGTGATGAATTGGTGCAAGCAAAAAGTCAGCAAGAGATGTATGCAGTTCATGACACTAAGAAGCAAAGATTCCTCTAACCAGATAAGACACAAGTTATGATTGTTGAAACAAAATATAATGTGCCCAAATCAAATCATAATAATCAATTCAAAGAGGGATATCCATAGTGCATATAAGTCAAATATTGTAACAAATGATTATTAGCATACAGTAACTTCATTTCCATTGCATGTAACTGTTAGTACCTCCATCCCAAATAAAAACTTGAATTCTAGGTTTGTCCTAAGTCAAACTATCGTAAGTTTGACCGATTATAGAGAAGATAGTCAGCATTTGTGACACCAAATAGTCATTCTATTCCAACAGACCAGTAAGGGCTATGGTAATCACTAATCACTTTCTAGTGGGCATCAATATGGTACCAACTCAATCATGGAAGTCAACAATCATAAGACTTATCGCTGACACTATATCGCGATCCCTTTGATCTTGAGTTGGATTGAGAGTGCCTCATCCTTTCTGAAGCACATGGTATATTACCCTAATGAAAAGTGAGACTATTTTTGGGGATGTTCGTACAGCATAAAGTGGTGTGATGCCCAATTGTAAGCCAATGCCCCATTAATGTTTGGAAGGGTTGCACAATTTCAGCACGCGTGCATTTACATAACTGGGCATTGGGTGGGTCACTGACAGCCACCTAGGTATGATTTCTACATTATGCACAGCTACACTTTGTATTGCAGTATCTCAGCCAATTGACATTTCAAATGCTTTGCTAGAACCATAATAGTCTAGAACCACTAAAAATATTTCGCTTCTAACTCCAGAAACAAAGATATTATAGTATGATAGTACCTGGGAATTGGGTTATCAAAGTTTCACGACAATTTTAACACTATTTTGTTCCAGAAGCTGGTTTAATGTTTAGACATGTGTAAATTTAATCCTACAGACCAAAATATATTATATTATAATACTCCAAAGATGAACTTATAGTTTATGGGTGCTGGAATAACAATCAATAACATCTGCCACAATGAAAAATTGCCCCACTAGCCCATTTGCTTCATGTCCTTGTGTTCCAAAGAGAAGGTGGAAGTTGAGGGTTTGAACACTCACAACCTATATCACTTATCTATCCTACAATCAAGCTGAATACAATCTGAATCAATTGTTGTGTAAGCTAATGCATCTAGAACTACACACAAATGAAGACTAGAAGTATATCCGCCCTAAAAATCGACTTCTTTACCAGGTCAGATACTAAGCTTCAGAACCAAGATATGGATGTTTGAAATGGTGGGAAACAATTTGATGGTAGCAAAGAAGCGAGGATGGAATGAAGTATGTAGCACGGAAAGGGCCATCTACTTACGAGTTGCAATTATTCTGCATGTCCTGAGCAGACAAACTTGTTGAGTTTTGTGCAGCAGCCTGGTACTTTTGTACAACCGCGCCAAGATTACTAACCTACATATAAAGATCAGGATGCCAAGTCTGTGAAAACCAATGCTACCAAAATCAAAATTGTGAATAAGAACTATGACCTGAGCTGTCTATATTCATGAAATACCTCTTACCTGCGGTATTATAGATCTCCGTGGAATAAGTTCTTCATGACGCCTAGCACAAAACTCCCAAGATGCAATCTTTAATAAAAGTAGGAAAGAAATGTGTTTTAGCTTAAAAGGTACAAATAATTGAAACAGTATAAGAAAACAAAAAATGCTGAACCATAATACCTTAAGGTCTGGATTAAAAACTATCCTTAGATGCCCCTCTCGCATACAACACGCAATTGCTCAAAAACACTTTCTTGGATTGCTTTCGTGGTAGTCCAAAATAATCTGGCCTGACGATTCGTGCGGGACTCACGTGGCATGTCGATGTACAAAAGTTCTTCCAGTGTACCACTGGCGTATTTAATTTGGCATAATCGCGGTAGTACCTCAACCGTTGTTTCTGTCAAAAGCAATGCAGGATCAAAATAAAGCATGAGAGAACTAAGAGAGCTTTGCCAAAAATCATGAAGCTTACCAAAACCACGGCCAGGTTTCCGATTACAAATCTCACAGTGCCATACATCCTGAAAGATAAGAACTATATGAAAAATCTAATATAACTTCAAAGGCAAAAGCTTTGAGCTGCTAGACCATTCCCACGTTCAATAATGAAGATTCAATTTTTTTTTTTCCTAAAAAAAAAAGAATCCATGGTAATACTAGACCTGAGGGAAAACTCCAGTAGTTTGACGACCACTTCCATAAAGCGAGACACACCACCTCTTTTAGCATTTGGAGCAAAAATACTCATTAACAAAGTTTCTCCAGTACTCAATGTTGTTATCCTGCATCAGAACAACAGGCAAAGACATACTATGTTGTTAGTACCTGACCTTTGCTTTGAGCACTAAATTACTCCTTCAAACAAGCCGCAATAAAAACTTACTTGCGGTCTGTTTTGTTGATGATACATGTAATGAGTCAATCTCTTTGCACAGGTTCCTGGCTCATAAGGAGGTGACTTTCCTGGAGTTCTCATGTTTAGACTCTGTTGACGAAGTAACTGCTGTTGTTGCTGCTGTTGTTGATGCTGCTGTTGCTGCTGCTGCAACTGGTTCCTCTGCAAAGGCAAGTTCTTTAGAATCTGTTGTTGTTGCTGCTGCTGATGCTGCTGTTGCATATGCAGGATCCGTTGCTGCTGCAAGAGGGTCAGTTGAGCAGCTGCAGCAGCTTGAGGGTTTGCAATTGTGTTTGGTCCACCCATTGATATCTGCTTTGTCAGCTGCATCAAATGATGTTGCTGCTGCTGTTGCTGCTGCTGCAAGAATGCTGATGAATCCGAAGTCTGTTGCTCCATCTTGACTGAACTTAAACTCCTCATCATCTGGGCTTGCAGCTGTTGTGGCTCAAGTTTCACGCTGGCACTTCGCATCATCTGGGCAGGACCATTCTGGTCAGGTTGCCCCATCTGCTGCTCTGACTTGATGCTAACCATGCTTCCTCCATTCTCCAACTTCACAGTTGCCTGTGGCTGCTGGAGCTGCTGCGATTGCTGTGGTGGCAACTGTTGCTGGTTATAAGACATTGGTACCTGCTGCTGCTGCTGCATATCCTGCACTGCATCCATCTGCTGCTGCTGCTGCTGCTGCGGTCGCCTGCAGATTATCTGACCCCATCTGATTGCCCAAATTGACCTGTGAGGAAGACGGAACGACAGAGGATCCGGCGGCCCCGGGCTAATGAAATCCCGGCACCATCAAGCCCAGCTCTCTGCTGGAGCGCATACTCATCTGCATCCCACCACCCTGCATCAACCCTGGACCTTGCATAGGGCCACCACCGCCATTCCCAAACGGCGGCCGGTTCATCAGCGAGGAGACATTCGAGGCGCCCAAGCAGACCATTGCCGCCAAACTGCGTGCGGGGAGACAAGCGAGGAGAAGGGCGACTGCGAAGAAAGCATGCCACCACCACCTCCTCCTCCTCCTCCCATCATCCCTGGCTGGTGGCCACCACCGCCGCTGAGCAGGGAAGAGTTGGTCCGGAGCAGCGACGCCGCCGCACCACCGCCAACCGGCTGCCCGGGCCCCATCGGGTTCGGCGGGCCCGACGGCATCATCTTGGTCGTCGTCGTCCACCACTCGTACCACCAACCACTAGGAGGAGATGGTAGTACTCACCTGGCCATCGTTTCACCCCCCACCACCCCAGCACGCCCGCGAGATCCGCGGGAATCTAGCGGGGACGGGGGAGCATCATCCCCTGCGAAACAAAGTAGAGATTGCAAGTTAGCGACGCAACCCGAGTGTGGGATCTACGCCATTACACCCCCACCCCGCAAATCTGTAAAGGAGAACACAGCTCGTCGTCCCTCCCGCAACGCTCCCCTCCTCCCCGGAATAACCGAGAAGAAACGGCGGCGCGAAGCAGCAGCGAGCGAGACGAGAGCGGAGTCGCCCTCCCTCCATCCCCAAATCCACCACCCCCCGCAATCAGCAAGCAAGTAAAGCCCGATACGGCGCCCTCCTCCCCCCGGTTGAGCACCAGCCCAGAGAGCAACCAAATTGCAGGCACCGCGAGCGCCGCAGCAGCATCCCCGAGACGGCAAACTAGCACACGCGGACAAGCGGAATTAAGCATCAGCGCCCCGCCTCCCTCCGACACCGCTCGTCCCCGACAGAACGCCCGCCGCTGCCGCCGCCGCAGCAGCAGCTCCACCCACTGCCAACAAACACACACACTCACCTCCTTGGCGCCGTCCGCAGCACGGGCCCGTCGCACCGGAGCTCGAATCCGGCGAATCGAGCGGCGCGCCGCACACCTGGCCGAGACAGACAGACAGACGAGGGGAGAGCTGCAGGGCGCCCGCCCGCCTTCCTTAGCGGCTCCGGCTCCCACTCCAACGGCTAGGGGTTTAGGCCGCGCGCGGGACCTCGGCGGCGGCGACACAGCAAACCAACAGCACCACCGGCCACCACTATCACCACCACACCACCAGAGCCAAAAAGAATCCGTTGGCGATGGGATTTGGTTTGGTACTCTATGGGGGTGGGGAGAGAGGAAGAGGGAGGTAGAGAGAGAGAGAGCCGCAGCGCTAGCAGCAGGCAGCGAGAGGAGAGAGAGAGGCTAGAGAGAGAAAGAAAGGGGAGAGAAAACGCAGCGACTTTGTCCATCCCTGCGGACGTCAGAATTCCATTGGATTTGATTAAGAGCCCGCGGCGGCCGACCAGGGCGGCGCCCGCCTCAGGAGCCACTGACGCGTGGGGCAGGGGGTATCGTGGGGCCCGCGGGCAGGCGAGGTGCGGGTGCGTGGTCGCGTGGGAGAGGGTGAGATTAGGAGGCTGGAGTTCTTTTTGGGTTTGCTTTGTAGTATTATTTTATTGGGTTTTTTATTATTCCTGTGTGCCGGGGTCGCAAAGGGCAGTCAGAAAGGAAGCAGTGCAGCCTGCGGGGGGCCCTCAACGCTGGACGCTGCTATGGCAAGGCAATTGGCAAAGGTGTTTCGATGGATTGGTGTCCAGCAGGAGTGCCCCTCTGCTCGCTCTCCGGGTCTACGTGTACCTGTACTTCTTGTTCCATGTAGTGTACATTTTACAGGGATCTCAGGTAGAGTAGCTGTGGTGGACTTTTGTTGTGGTGTACTTTCCTCCGTCCCGTAATAAACGTAGTTAAAACTCCTAAAAAAATTACCGCAATTATTTCTTAAAATAGGATTAATATTTATATTACATAATTAGTATCATTGGAAAGATATTTTGATCTAGTTTTTTTAACAAATTTATTTGGAGATTTAAATCTTATACGTATTTTTTATTAAATCGAACTCAAACTTGTAAGACGAACACCCAAAACTCAAGGCGTTTAATTTGGGACGGAGGGAGTACCACATGTTTGTTTGTTGGATGGACCAGGTGACAAGACTTGTTACGAGGGTGTTCTTTTTTTTTTTTTTATACACAAGATAAAAAGAAAGAAGGCAACTTACTCATAAGTCCGGTTATATCTCTACTAAAAATCTAAACGATACGGCAAGTAAGATAAAAGGATAGGTGATGTCAATAGTCAATAGATGGTCGGGCGTGGAGGCAAGATCGTGTAGTGTGGCCAAAGTCAAACGTGACAAGTTAGCGAATGGATCGGTATGCGTGCGTGTCGTGGGTGTCTACGAACCGCTAGAGGTTGATGAGATAGGTTAGCGTAGAGGATGGTATAGATACAAGTGGACATGCAAAGTAGATCTCAACGAGCCTTGCATTGCGAAAACTAGGAACACGATATAGAAAAAGTCGACAAAATATCTATTATCAATCAAGAGGTGTTTAATAAATTTGACATATGGCAATATGTATCTCCTTTTTTTGTTTTATATTTTTATGGCGACAACATGAGTGAAGCGGGATCATTCTCCGGTGTGTTTAAGCTTTTCTTTGATGCAGGGAGTACATAGTGATGAAATTGGATCGAATATAGACGGATGTGGGTGATGATCCCGCATTCGTATCCATATCTTGTATTATATCTCATATTTATTTTCTCATGTCTCGAGCTGGATACGAATCATGTCGGATATTGGCATCTATACTAATATATATATAAGGAATCCAATTTTGAGTATATATATAGAATGAATGCAAGCAGGTTTATTCACGAGTCTAGTTATATCTCTACAAAAAGTAAACTATATGGAAGGTATGCGATAGAAGGATAGGTTGGCTCAATAGATGATCGAACGCAAAAAAGCAAGACCGTGTCGTGTGGCTAAGGTCAAACGTGACGCGACAAATAAGTAGATAGATAGACATGGCAACAAGATACTAGAGGTTGACGAAAGCGAGAGGGGTTAGCTTTGAGGACCGGGCACGCAAGTAGATCTCGATGAGCTAGCACCACATCACGTAATCTAGGAAGTATAGTGACACGTTGTTATGAAATACTAACAAAACAACTCGTGACTCAAGCAATATTAACTGGTAGGTTCTTTAGATATGAGCTCGCAAAACTAGCGGCGACATATGGCTCCTCTTTTTATTTGGATTTACATTTCTATATGCGAGTAATATTGTCATATATCTCACGGAAATGTAAACGATATGGAGAGTATTAGAAGGATAGGTTATCTCAACAGATGGGTTGAATGCAAAAGCAAGACCGTGCAAAGGTGTGGCTAAGGTCAAACGTGGACGTGACAAATATGCGGATAGATAGGCATGGAAACAAGGTACTAGAGGTCAACGAGCGAGAGGGGTAGCTAAGAGGACAAGGCACGCAAGTAGATCTATGAGCTAGCACCACGCCAAGAAAAATCTAGGAAGTATGTTTGACATGTTGTTATGGAATATACTAACAAAACAGCTACGAGTCAAGCAATATTAATTGATACGTTCATTAGATATGAGCTCGCAAAACCAAATGGTGACATATGGCTCCTCTTTTTTTTGGTTTTACATTTCTATAAGCGAGTAATATTGTTATATATCTCTACGGAAATGTAAACGATATGGAGAGTATTAAAAGGATAGGTTGTCTCAATAGATAGGTTGAACACAAAAGCAAGACCGTGTAGTGTGACAAATAAGCGGATAGATAGGCATGGCAACAAGATACTAGAGGTTGACAAGCGAGAGGGGTTAGCTAAGAGGACGGGGCACGCAAGTAGATCTCGATGAGCTAACACCGCGTGGCGTAATCTAGGGAGTATGGTGACATGATATGAAATACTAACAAAACAGTTTGCGAAGTTAAGCAATATTAATTGATAGGTTCATTAGATATGAGCTCGCAAAACCAACGGCGACATATGACTCCTCTTTTTGTGGTTTTACATTTCTATATGTGAGTAATATTGTTATATCTCTACGTAAATGTAAACGATATGGAAAAATATAAGATAGAAGGATAAGTTGTCTCAATAGATGGTCGAATGCAAAAAAAAAAAGACCCTGCAAGCGGTGTGGCTAAGGTCGACTTTGGCGTGACAAATAAGCGGATAGATAGGCATGGCAACAAGATACTAGAGGTTGACGAACGAGAGGGGTTAGCTAAGAGGACAAGGCACGCAAGTAGATCTATGAGCTAGCACCACGACGCAAAAAATCTAGAAAGTATGTTTGACATGTTGTTATGGAATACTAACAAAATAAATGCGAGTCAAGCAATATCAATTAATAGGTTCATCATATACAATTTACGCAAAACCGGTGGGCGACATATGGCTCCTCTTGTTTGTTTGTTTTTGGTGGTTTTACATTTTTATATGGCAATAATATTGCTCGCTTTGTATACATTGAAATCCTTGATCACCATGAAAGAACGTATGCGACTAATTACGTAGCCAAGTCCTCCTTTGAGGAGGAGAGGAAAAATGGTTTGGGAGTAGATTTTGAGCCAGTAGTGGATCGACATATATACGTTGGCCCTGTTTGGATACTCTAGCTGGGGCTAGAGCTAGAGTTAGTTTCTAGCTCTAGCTCTAGCCCCAAACTGGCTCTAGCCTTAGATATGTTTGGATCCATAGGCTAGTTGGACAATAAATACACATTTTCAATTATTTGGCACATTTACAATTTTATAGCGGGATGATTTGGTGTGGCTATTCTTGTGTGGCCTCCTTCCAAAGGTGTTTGGATCCACGATTGTTGGTGCGGGGCTGATGGTGAACGGACTTGGGGCCGCGGCGCCGCAAACGAGAGTGGGAACTTGGAACCGGCGATGGCGCGGAGGTGGTCGGTGGCGAGGAAGGTGACGAAGCGTAATCCGGACTCGGCCTTGACGGCGCTCCCTCTGGCGGTGCCGACGTGCCTTGACGGCCGGCCGGGCGGATAGAAGGCGAGTGGGGGGCGGCGGCGTAAGGCTGCGGCGTGCCTTGACGGCGGGCCGATAGGGGCGAGTGGGGGGCGGCCGCGGCACGCGGGTGCTGGTGGCGTTGAAGACGACGAGCAAAGCCGGACGCCCGGCCTTGACACACTCCCCTGGCGGCAAGACGTGCCTTCACGGGCGGGTCGGCGGATGGGGCCGATGGCGATTTGTGGATGAGGTCGATGGGGGTCGGCGGCGGCCGGCGGGTGTGGGGCCGGTCGGCCCGGCGGGAAGGAGCCCTAGCGTATGGTCTCCGGACCCGCGTGCGTGTGCCGCGCAATGGAAGAACGGCGGATCCAATGCGGGTGGGATGGGAGAGAAAGTTGCTTTCAAACCGCTGTGCCCCAATATGCACCTTTTGGATGGGCTAGTCATTTCCTTTGGAGTTAGTTGAGCCAAAACCCGGCCTAAACTAGCTCTAGCCGGGGATCTAAACGAGGGCCGTTGAGCCGCAACGTGAACTTTAGCGTGTGTTTAGTTGGGTGAAATATTTTGAGTTGGATGTCACATTGGATCTTTTGACCGGATGTCGGAAGGGGTTTTTCGGACACTAATCAAAAACTAATTTCACAACTCACTTGAAAAAATGTGAGATGAATCTTTTTGAGCCCTTTTGACAAATACATTAGCACATGTTGGTAATCGTAGCACTTATAACTAATTATGGATTAATCATGGACTAATTATGTTTACAAAATTCATCTAGACGTGTACATACAAACTGTGCAATTAGTTTTTCATTTTACTTACGTTTAATACTCCATGCAAGCGAGGAAACACAACCCAAAATATTTTGGGTTGCAACTAAACTCAGCCTCCCTCACCTCATGATCATCATTTCCAGCTCCGTGTGGCGTGGCACGTGGCAGCTTTTAATTAATAATTAATTAAGGTAGAAACATGGTCGGGGCTGCGTTTTTCTCCCCGTACGGGTAAACCGCTGATTCTACAGTTAAAAACTGGTCCGGTCCCGGTTCTGGGACCGCCGGTATAAAAGAAGCCAAATTCAAAATGTAAAATTTGAAAAAAAATCGTTGAAAAAAATTTCGTAAAATAGTTAAATTGATTTATAGAAGCCAATGGTATAAAAATTTGTCAAATTGGAGTTGGTTTGGTATAAAAATTTCAAATCTAAGTTTGAAAAAAAAAAAGAAAAAAAAAATACACAAATAGGCCCATTAAGGCCCATTAAATCATGAAGGTCGAAAAACATACTAAACACACTCAAATTTAAGTAATTTTGACATCATTGGATTCTACAAATCATGAAGTATTTTTAGGAATTTTTTAGCATTTTATAAAAAAAATTACATTTTGAATTTTGAAAAACCGTTCAAATCTGCTCAAACCGCCTCGGTAAACCGCTCAAACCGGGCGGTATAAATTCCAAACCGCTTCGGTTTCTCGAATTTTTACCGTTCGCTTTTTAAGTTTGAATTGAGTTGAATTCAAATTTCAAACCGCCCGTGAATCGGCCGGTTTACCGTAACCGGACCGTTTACGAAACCGAGGCCGGCGGTTTCATATGACCGGTCGGTAAAAAAAACACAGGGTCGGGGCATGCAGTGCACAGCTACAGTAGGCGCAGGAAGAGTGAGCACACACACAATGCAAGCTGACACAAGGAGCGAGGCGGGGCGGTTCAGGTGTGCTGAGCCACTGGCGCTGGGCCACCCCAGTCTCCCGCGTGGTCGCCTGCGGCCGTGTCGAGTTTGAGCTGACACGCACGGCGCGGCGCGGGGCAGAGGAGGAATTGAATTCGTCAGCCAGACACAGCCACTGCCCAATCACATCGTGGCGCCACTCTGCTCAGTAGGACTACTCCTAGGCTGGAGGGCGGGCTACCGGCTACGTGGAGACAGGCGATCGATCGACGCGGGCCCAAATGTACGAGTACGAGTAAATAGCCTCCAAATCCGATGCTTATCTATAATAATATTCTCCCGAGCTGCTGCTAACAGTACAGTACAGTGCTGGTGCTTCCCTGGTTCACAAAGCTTTGCACGATGACGATCCATTACACACGTAGCACGTTTCTAATAATAATCAGCAAACATCTATGAGTGAAGCAATATTAATTGGTAGGATCATTAGATATGAGCTCTGCAAAGCCAGCAACGACATATAGCTCCTCTTTTTTTTGGATTTAAATTTCTATATGTGAGTAATATTGTTATATATCTCTACGGAAATGTAAACGATATGGAGAGTATTAGAAGGATAGGTTATCTCAATAGATGGGTTGAACGCAAAAAGCAAGACCGTACAGTGTGGCTAAGGTCAAACGTGACGTAACAAATAAATAAAGCGGATAGATAGGCATGGCAACAAGATACTAGAGGTTGACAAATGAGAGGGGTTAGCTAAGAGGACAAGGCACGCAAGTAGATCTATGAGCCAGCACCGCGACGCAATATCTATGAAGTATGTTTGACATGTTGTTATGGAGTACTAACAAAATAGTTGCGAGTCAAGCAATATCAATGAATAGGTTCATCATATACGATTTCTGCAAAACCAGTGGCGACATTTGGCTCCTTTTTTTTTTTTTTTGGTTTTACATTTTTATATGGCATTAATATTGCTCTGTTTGTATATACATTGAAATTTGAAATCCTTGGTCACTCTGAAAGAACGTAGTATGTGACTAATTACGTAGCCAAGTCCTCCTTTGAGGAGGAGAGTTAAAAATGGTTTTGGAGTAGATTTTGAGCCAGTAGTCGATCGGCATATACGTACGTTGAGCTGCAACGTGAACTTTACCCTCACCTCATGTCTCAAGATCATCACTTTCGGCCGGCTCCGTGACCGTGTGACGTGGCACGTGGCAGCTTTATAATTAATTAAGGTAGAAACATGGTCGGGGCATGCAGTGCACAGCTACAGTAGGCGCAGGAAGAGTGGAGCACACACAAATGCAAGCTGACACAAGGAGCGAGGCGGGGCCACCTCCTCCACTCTCCCGCGTGGTCGCCTGCGGCGCCGTACGGTGTTGGCTTGTGTCGAGTTTGAGCTGACACGCACGGCGCGGCGCGGCAGAGGAGGAATTCAATTCGTCAGGCAGCCACAGCCACTGCCCAATCACATCGTGGCGCCACTCTGCTACTAGGCTGGAGCTAGGCGATCGACGCGGCCCCAAATGTAGTAGTACGTACGAGTAAATAGCCTCCAAATCCGATGCTTATCTAGGAATACTCCATTCTCCCGAGCTGCTGCTTACAGTACAGTGCTGGTACTTCCATGGTTCACAAAGCTTTGCACGATCCGGTTACACAAAATAGCACGTTTTTCTAATAATATAATATAATCAGCAAAACAGGCAGAGGAAGGGACCAAGAATGATGAACGAACGGTGACAAACTGATGCATACGACTAGTAGGAGTACGACATTGCAGATGCAGTGCAACGGAGGAAGCGATGGAGCCAAGATGGATGCATGCACAGGATGACGACGTGACGTGCAGTAGGCCAGCCGCGCGTCATTTCATTTCATTTCACTTCCAAATCATAATCACACACATATCATGGCGTGCCGGGGAGTCCGGCCGGTGCGGGTGCCGCGCAGCGTGGCGACACCCGGAATGGCCCGCGGCTCATCCAGAGATGATGAATCCTGATGCGATGTGGTGCACAGCCGCCTGTGCCACTCCAGTCGGAGAGGGAGTCGGGTCGATCGATGGGTGTGAAGTGAATGCGGACTCCAGGCTTTGCCTTTTCCTTTTTCCGGGTTGGAAGTTGGCCGCTCCTTTTAACTGACGAAAACTGAAACCTGATCAGTGATCTCTTGCTTGATCTTCTTACTGCATAAACACGACAAGGTTAATTGCTTGGCGTCCCTGGTCACGTTGTGCCTGCCCAGAAAAGTCGATTAGCTAGAGATCAAATGAACATGTAGCTAGCTTAATTCTTTTTCATATATATCAAGTCGGATGAACAAATTTTATATCGAAACTGTAATTACCTCGATGTAAGCCAGGGGGTCAATCACTCAATCAGACGTTATACATTATCCCATGAATATAGTATGATTCATTATCTCTTAACCAGCCCATGTACCTGCATTATCTCCGGATGCATGGATGGGTATGTGTGGATGAGTTATGCCCACATGGAACAGCCAAGAAGAGATTATGATACTCCAAAAATGCGGTGTGCCACGTGGTCCAGTACCAATAATCTAAATGTTTATTTCATTTCATAGTTAACGCTACACGTACGCTAATGCCTTACTGTGTGTACTAGGAGCACTACTAATCACAGATCACACTGGATTGCTTACGTGGAGCCCAGCCTCTACTTAAATCCCTCCCCCAACCAACCTCGCTCTTTTCTTTAAATTTGAGGATCCCCAATTGGAAGCCCCAAAATAGTACAAGGTTCCATTTGATGTACCCGTCGGATGAGACTAGTGCCAAGGTCTTTGGATGCTTCACAACTCAACATTAGAATGTGTTAAAAAAGCAAACTTGTCAAAAGCAAAGGTCGTTACAAAGAGTTGTTTAGCACTGTGGTTGGTGGAGTTGTATAAAACACTGGAACACTAGACATTGGTACTTCTCTGGGCTAGCTGCACATGCTATCTCTTGTCCCTTTCTAGCCAAGTTTGTTTTTGAAGCAACCCTTTCTAACTAAGTAAAGTTGGCTACTAGAAAACTTACATTTTTTTTTTTTTGAGAATTACAAGAAGACTTCCAAATTGACTAGCTATGTGAATCATTTGTTAATTTGTATATTAGATTCCATATGTAGTTGTTTGCGTCCTAAGAATGCCTATTCAATAGGTTGTTTCTACCAATACCTAATGGACCATGATACTCCTTTCTCATAGATTTATTGGGAGGTTGAAAATTCCTCTAATTTTTTTTTTTTGGTATGTTGAGTGAGGAAAAATTCTAACTAAGGGCTACATGCAGGCCGATGAGGGTCATGGCCCCTCCTTACTGATTGAAAACTCCATTAAATAGCTATTAAGTTGGTGACTAAAATTATTAAATATACATATTAATAAGTAAAAGAATAGTGTTGATGGCCCCCTTGTTTTTTTCCCATCAAGCTCTGCCACTAACTAAGGGTAGCCTAGTCCAAAGAAATTGGCATGACAATGAAAAATGTTGTATCTTGTTACAAGAAAACAACTAAGCACAATTTCTCTTTTGCTATCAACATGTACTTGGAGAATTGATCACATAGCTATTATTCTGATAATAAAACCCATAAGATACATGTGTCTTGGAGCATCTCCAAGAGATGGTCTAAAATGGTTTTGCAAAGCAAATTTAGCTATTATTAGGGTAAAAAGGCTCTCCAACAGACTATGTATGTGGCTCTCCAAATTGGATAGCTCGCCATACACGGACTTCCGCTATCCAAACATAGATAGCCTTTGTTGCTCGCCAATTAGCCTCCTCACGTGCTAGCGAAACTTCCCACTCGCGAGGCGGCTACTTCTCGCGCCTCCACGTGGCAAGTTTAAATATAGAGAGTCTCAATTTAGATAATCTGTTGGAGTAATCTATTTTTTTGTAAGAAGGGATTCATTTTACAAAATAACACAATCACTAAATTTAGATATTCCTTTTTTTTGGCTAATCTGTTGGAGATGCTCTTAGCTATGCAAGCCAGCACAACAGTAATACATTAGAGTTCGAGCCCAACGTGTGGCCAGAGTCAGACGATTGTCATCCTTTTGTCTTCGGCCACACCATTACATCTCTACTCTATTGGTAGTCTCACTATGGGTGTCAGGGACAAGGCGCCGCAACGTATCGTGGCGCCGGCGTCGGCGACGATGGTTGATTCGGTCCTGACGGACTCGACTCGCCATGCATCCGCCTTTGTTGCCTGCGGGCTGCTACAAACCGGCCACGCCTCGCACCCGCCATGGCTGTTTCACGCTGGTCCCTAACTGTGTAGACGTCCACACGATTCCCGGAGTCCCAGCCTCACCGCTCACTAGACAATATATCAGTGATGAACCACATGTGCCTCCAATCTTATAATCAATTTAAACATTATTATAAAATTTTCACACCACAACCCTTCATCGTTATAAAATAGATATTTCAATATCTTGTGATTGATCAACAATTGATTGAGTTAGAAAATCGATTAGTTCTCAAGCAACAAAGCTTTCTAGCATGATTTTTCTTAGCAACTCTTGTAGTATAAATTGTGACCACCACCAATGATGCATTTTCAGTAATATGCTTGTCAAGGCACACATTCCATGAATTTTGTCGACGCTCTTGGTTATATAGGCCACCGGTAGGCAGACCACCCCTATATCTAAATTCTGGCTTCGCCCCTACTTATTAGGATAGAAAAAATAAGAGATCTTTTGTAGGTGTGACCGCTCATTGTTAGGTCATTTAGTGTTGTCGCAATATCAATGACATTGTGTTTGAGAAAAAAAGATATGATGTTTCTACGTAGGCCGTCTTTAGGGAATTTATTTGACTATATGGTTTGGACGTTTCTACCAAGTGAGGAATAAGGGATATCATCCATTCAACATCGTTATAGTTGGAGATCGTAACCAAGGAGCGATCTTAGCCCCAAAGGAAAACAAAGCAACTACATAAACTTCGATAAAAAAAATAAAAATGAAAGCCCAGCCTCTACTTAAATCCCTCCCCAACCAAACTCTTTCTTTAGATGGTACGTACCTTTAAATTTGGCCTTTGGATGTTTGAGAATTGACAATTCAACATTTAGAATGTACCTGCCGGAGACCGTACCAATGTCTTTGGATGTTTCGCAATTCAACATTTAGAATGTAAAAAAGGTCAATATATCAAAAACAAAGGTTATTGTTACTTGGAGTTGTTTGGCACCTGTGGTTGGTGGAGTTGTATATATAAAACCCTGGAACATTAGACATTGGTACTTCTGTGTGCTAGCTATATGCAGTGCTGCACATGCCATATCTTTGTCCCTTTCTAACCAAGTAAAGTTGGCTGCTAGAAGCCTTCCAACCTGACTAGCTGTGAGAAAGCATTTGTTACTTTATATATTACTAGTTGGATGGCGCGTCTTTGCGCGCCCAACGTAGGAAAACAATGTAGGTTTATAGGATAAGACTAAATAACACCTTTTTTTTGTCTGCAATCTTGTCGATATGACAAACCTATTGGAACCAAAGTCTTCGAATAGGTAATCTTAATAGAGTGTTCAAACTATTTCAAACTATCATGATCAAAGTCTCTAATGCATTAGCATATTTCACAAAAATTTACAGAAACACTGGATGCAGATTTGTGAGTTTTCTGAGCAGTAAAGGTAAGGATGACATCACTGTACCTATTGTCTCAATAGAACACTACAACAGAACACAAGATAGAGAGCAACCTAAATCTGAGAGACCTAACCACTGCCAGTACAGACACAGAACTCGGAAGAGAAGAAACATGGAGATTACTAAGTGTTTGGACGGCGGATATCTTGTGAGGTTCAAATTTGAACTAAATTCCATAACTTACGACAAAAATATCCGTCATCCAAACAGTTGAATCAAGGAATGGTGTAGGTGGTGACTACAGATCATGGAAACTGAAACCACTGTGTATACTCACCACCGAATCGAGATATCCCGTGAGCCATTGCTCACGGGATAGGCCCTTACACCCACGGAACGGGCTATCCCGTGAGTTGCTCACGGGATATCCCGCACGGGATAGAAATCATCGGGATAGCGGGATATCCCGTGAGCTGCGCCTATACTCACGGGATATCCTATCCCGCGGAGCGCATAACGCCACGGGCAAGACTTAACGGGGGCCTCCGTGACGTCAACGGGGGAGGGCAAACCCGTTCTTTACCCCTCTATCCCGTGAGCCCCTAACGGGGTAGCTCACGGGATAGGCGTGCCCCGTTACGGCCGGTGTCCCCTCGCCACGCCACGGGGCGGGGGGTCCCACCACCGATATCCCGTGAGCCATACGCTAAGCTCACGGGATAGCTTTGGTTAATATCCCGTGAGTCGTGCATATGGCTCACGGGATATCGTGGTCGATATCCCGTGAGTCGCGGATATATGCTCACGGGATATCCTTTTGACGATATCCCGTGAGTCGCTCACGGGATAGATCCATTTATTTTTTTTTTTTTTCTTTTGTTACGCTAGTCAATTGACACACATATATATCCATATATAACACGATTATTGCAGCGCACAATTGACACATATATATGGCACAAAACGACACATATATTACATAACATCCAACGAGTCACAAGTTTGTCGTCCTCACTAGTTCACAAGTTCAATTCCAACAATTTCAAGTTCACAACCTCACTAGTTTGTCGCCTAAACCATCACAACCTCACTACCAACGGGGGCCCTCCTCTTGTTGCGCCGCACCTCGCTCCCAATTGTTCCGATTCGAAGTTGGGTTCGAGGCATGTGATTGATTCTCGCACGTAGGCAAAGATATTGCATTTGTGAGACAAAATGAAAGGTAGATCTATTGACTTGAAAAAAAAGAAAAACAAGATAATTCGTTAGAAATTTCGGTAGCACCTCCCCCACACACGTAGGGGTTTCCAAAACTCGCAACAAAACAACGGCTCGATGGCCGACAACCACATGTCCAAGTGCACATCTCATGGTGCATTCCAAACACCATACCATTTCATTTTGGAGTTTAGTTTGAGAAACTCACGGGGAGGCATCATGCGGTGGAGGGAAGATCGACGGTTGGCCGTCGAGCGGTGGACCGTACAT
The DNA here is from genome assembly GCA_015847255.1 of Hyparrhenia diplandra. Taxonomy (NCBI): domain Eukaryota; kingdom Viridiplantae; phylum Streptophyta; class Magnoliopsida; order Poales; family Poaceae; genus Hyparrhenia; species Hyparrhenia diplandra. Next base: position 130,254 of record JADLZK010004440.1, on the reverse strand, counting down.
CGGTGGTGGTGGTGGAGGGTACACCGGCGATGGTGGTGGAGCGAAGAAGATCTCCGGCGGCGGCTCACCAATCTTGCCTCCAACACGCGGCGAGATACCGTTGGAGAGCTTCCATGCTCTTCTCGGTGCTGCTTTCGACCCTCCGTGCCTCCGCCTCCGGTAGAACCGCTCCCTCTCCCTCTCCCTTTCCTTTCCTCGACTCTCCGGATCGCTTTGTTCGCTTCCTCTATCTCGGGCCTATTTGAACACAAAGTTAGAACAGAGAAAGACATATGTAAAGATAAATGAACCTTGAATAAAAAACAGACACACGAGTCCGGAGACCGTAGCTGAGGTAAGTGGTTGGCCGCTCGCGTATCACCGCCCCCCGCGGCTTTTGAGTTCGTAGGGTCTTTGTGGTGCGCGGGTTGATGACGCTATCACCCACATAGTACCGCCCGTGCTTCTTCCCTCCTCCGGCGATCATGGAAACGTCCCCCACAATGTCGTGGGCGTGGGGATCGGCTGTCTCCATAATACTCCCACGCCACGCCGGTGTACTTGGTGACCTATTTCAACACAAAGTTAGAACACAGAGGAACAAGATGTAAAGATAAATGTACCTTGAATAAAAACAGATTACCTTATCGTAGGGCGCTCTCGCCGCAAAAGAGGGCTTCACGCTGAGCCTCGGGGTTGTAGATGAGGTTGGGATCCGAGGACTTGCCTTGGTGGGAGAGAGTGAAGGCCTCGGCGTGCCCAGTGACACGCCATGTGTTTTCTCCTCGTGGGAAAAAAGGTAGGATGGTTAGGAAGTATTCGTGAGTTGCGCATCGGTAAATAAGAATTGGGTAATACTCACATATCTTTTTTGTAGGTCTTGATTATGGTTGCCTTGATGGTGTGAAACACCGCATCATGGCGCGCCGGTCTGGTAGTCTTTGCGGATCTTCGCCCAATCTTTACCGACCCACCTGTCCACCATCGGCTCCCGGGACCGCTCATTCTTGAAAAGCCACTCCGGACATACCTACAGGACACCAAGTTGAAAATATTAGAATATCAACCGAAGCATAATTAAACTTAGTATGAACTTTCAAGTATTTACCATCATGTATTGTTCTTTGGTCAAATCGTAGATTTATCTTTGCTCCTTCGTGAGGGTTGTGTTCTTGTATAGAGCATAGTATGACCTGGCCGCCGGCCGCGTGCCTCGTACCACATGTCCGACACAAGTTTGAAGCGGTAGCGAGCAGCCACTTCATTCCCCTGCTCCCGAGTGTATCCGTCGGCCAGCTTGAAGTAATCCTCGCACATAGAAGCAATGTATTCATCATTATTTCAAACAATGTGAAATTGAAGCGATGTATTTGTACACTATAGTGCGACATAGACTTACCCACTCTCACGGATCACACGCCCTTGTTTTCGTACTTTACGCCTTGCTCATCGTAGTTATCTTCAAAGTCCAAGTATCGGCCAAAGTGCGTGGCGGGGAACATCTTCTCCGTCCTCGGTCCCTAATGTGGCGGGTAGTGCTTCCCGACCAAACAACCAAGAATGCCATTGGGAAGGCGGCACTTAGCGCCATCCTCACCAACAAAAGACACCCCAAATGATCAAGAATAATTATTAGTTCATATTATGCTTTTCATACTAACAATTAAGAAAGTAGTGCTCGGATGTAAAGTAAATTACCTTGGAGGATCCGGAATAATGATGGGACGTTGGTGCGGAAGAGGTTTTTGGTCCGGAAGTCCGGAGGGGCCTCGCAAGTAGGGTTTCCTCTTAGCGCCGGCAGGAGGAAGAGGAACCCCCTCCCCGCATCGCCGCTCTTGTCGGCCTCGCCCTCCTCCCCTCGGTCCCCCTCGCCCTCCTCCTCCTCCACACCGCCCCGCCGGCAAGTGACACGCGACCCCGAGAGGTCAAGGTCTGCGACGCCGATAGGTCGGGTCTCGCGCGCCTCCGCCCTCCTCCCCTCCTCCTCCTCGTCCCACCGGTGGTGGCGGTGGTGCTTGACCCGCCCCGCCGCCCGCCCCCCTGCCCCCGCCCCGCCGCCCGCCTGTGTGTGTTCGCGTGGTGGCGAGTGCTTGAGGGCCCTCCTAGCCGGTCCAAGTTCTTGAATTTACGCCCCAAAACCTGTCAATTTCTTGAGGATCTTCGATGGAGGCATCTTTCGTAATCACCGCAATTAGATATAAATAATTAGTGAATATGCAAAATTAAATGGAAAACAATAAAACGTAACATAATTATTAAGAGATGCATAGTATTACATGTATTAGAAATAATCCTCATCATTGTCACGATATCAAGCACTATCGGATCATAATCCTCATGATCACTATCATCCATGTCTACTTCTTCCAACATATGAAGATTGGTAGGATCCATGGGAGGAGGAGCGACGTCAACACTAAGGTCCTTAAGTAATTTATCTAGTAACCGCAAGTCCTTCGCATCTCGAACCTCCTCGCCCTCCTCATCATCAACACCACTTTAGTTGTCTACTTCCATTTCGTTGGGCCCTAGTTATGTCTATCACAAATTTACCTTGTAGCCCATCTTCCTGAAGAACTCTCCCTCATATGTGTTTGCATTAAAATGGTAATCGTCATTGTTTGGGACGTGTAGTCTACCGTGTGGGCAATACCTTCGCACAACATCCCAACCCTTTAGCCGCCGTCGGATTGGCAACACCATGGGAGATAATAAACTTGTGTGGCATGTTGAGCCACAATGTAGACATCATCTCCGGCATATGAAGAATCTTGTCGAATCTGAACAATCCCAAGTTTATCATCATCTTTTCGTTATTTCGGGATCAAACCAATGGCACTTAAACACGACGGGGATGAACCCGTTTAGTACCGAGAACTGAGTTCGTATATTTCTTCAATCCTTCCATAATAACCTTTGATGTTACTTCCATCATCACCTTTAGTGAAAACTCCGTGATTTGTGGTTTTTTCGGTTTGGCCGACTACGCTCATGGCTCATTGTGTGGAAGCGATATCCATTCACGTCATAACCGGGTACATGACCTAACCCTAGCGGAAAAGCCATTGGCAACCTTGTATGAGCTCGGGGGTGCATATGCCGACGGTTTTGTGCCCGCAAGCTCAAGCATGATATATGAAATGAGCCGTCGCGTTAGCATATGAAACGAGACGATCATTAGCAAATATTGGGCGTACACTGTCGTTGAACCAACAAATGAAATCGGGTTGTCCATTACCAAAGACCCACGCCTCTAGCGGTGTCCAATTCATGCGGTTCGGGGTCACTTCGTGAATGCCGAATTGCCGTGTAAATTTCCCCGTACCAACGAGAGACAATTGGGTTGGATGTAGAATATTAACTACCGGAAGACAAGTGTGCTTAGAGTTGTGACTTCATCATGCGTAAAGGCGAAGACTTCGTCAAGGTTGGTAAGTAGATAATTCATGATACTCCGCCACTCTTTACCCGTCAAGGTCTTCCATTTCGAACCACTTGCACGTCCTAGTTGTCCTTGAAAAAGGCCGAGGGTTGATTCATTTTCTTCAAAGATTGTAACGAGGGCGTGGATAATGCGAGCTAGGAAGTTTGGGACCATAGTATTTTGTTGTGAAGTCGACACCTCTGCTTAGCGAAGCTTAGCTTCGCGATGGAACCCTCAATCTTACACTTATTTTTTACAAATCGACCCGAACATGCTTGAGAACTCTCTCAATAGCATAGCACCAAATAAACGTGCGGGGGCCACCCATCCGTGCCTCATATGGAAGGTGCAAAATCAAATGCACCATCGAACGAAAGAAGAAGCCCGGCGGAAATATCTTCTCCAACTTACGGACCAACACAGGTGCCATTTTTCTCCATTTCTTCAAGTGTGGTCCGAGACAACTCTTTAGCACAAAGTCGCCGAAAAGAAATTGCTCAGCTCTGCCATCACATGCCGGACATGCTCGGGGACATAGCCTCGAAGCATCACCGAAGAAGCCGCCCATCCATATGTGGTAGTCATGACTCTTGAGCCCATTGATTCGCATAGTAGATAAGTTCACTCCCCTCCTCAGATTTGCTGCATACCCGTCAGGGAACATTAACTTTTGAAACCATAGCAGTACTTCCTTCCTTTGGGGCCTGCTCAACACGTAATCGGCCTTAGGTTTTTCCATCTCTTGCCATTACTAGAGGCTTCATTTGTTGCTTGGGCCCTGTCACACAACTCGCCGGATCAATTCTAGCCTTAACGTTGTCCTTTGACTTGCTAGTTTCCATGTATGTTCCAAAAAAAATACTCGGGCGATATTCTTTTCAAGTATGCATTAAGTCTAGGTTATGTGGAAGAAGAAGGTCATCGTGATAGGGGAGCCTCTCTAAGCGACTTGTGAGTCCATGCATGATCCTCGCCATAACCCACAAAGACACCATTTTCATCAGCCACAAGAGCATCCACTTGAGCATGTACCTCGGCAAATGCCATCATCACCGTGGAGGGTCCGTAACTTGGAGACCTTTCGTAAAGTTCTTCTTGTCTAGCCTGAATGGATGGTCAAGAGGGAGGAACTGTCGATGCTTGTCAAACGCTTGAGAATACTTGCCACCCTTCTTCAACCGGATGAACCTCGAGCCGTCTTGCATATCGGGCAAGGGAACTTGCCATGAACACACCACCCGCGAGTATCATATCCCATACGCCAAGAAATCATGCGAGAGTAGTGGTACCAAACGTACATCCCGAAATTTTTCCTCAAAGCTCTGTCGTAGGTCCAAAACCCTTCGTTCCAAGCTTTGATCAATTCATCAATGACGAGGCTCTATGAACACACCCATTTTATTTCCGGGTGCCCGGGAATTATCAAAGACAAAAGGATGTTCTTCGGTTGAAAGCAAACGCCCGGGGAGATTGAGCGGGACAACAAATACAAAGCCAACAAGTGTATGGGGCAGCCATCATTCCATAAGGATTGAACCCATCGTTGCCGTACAACACCTAACATTACGAGCTTCCATAGCTTTCTCGGGATGAATCCGGCCGAAATGGGTCCATGCTTCGGCATCGGAAGGGTGTACCATCTTATCTCGGATTGTATCGACGCCCGCCTTTGTGCCATGTCATCTCATTTTCAAGGACTCCTCGGTCATGTACATCCGTTGTAACCTCGATGCGAAGGGAAGGTACCGTAGGATTTTCACGGGGATGTCAAGCGGCCTCTTTTGACCATCACCGAGTCTACCTCTATGAACCTAGAGGATTTACACTTTGGACAATGTGTGTCCTCTTTGTAGTCTTTCCTAAATAAGACGCACCCGTTCTTACAAGCATGTATCCGCCGTATGGCATCTTAAGTACCGCGAGGACTTTCTCGCGACTTCGTACATGTTCTTTGGCGGTCGTGACCTCGAGGAAGCAAGGTCTCCAAGACCCGACAACATGTCGTCAAACCCGCCTCGACTCATCTTGCACCGGGCCTTCAAGTCCATAAAAGGCGTGAAATGGCATCTAGTCGAGACATCCACATAGCCGTGAAGGGGGGTTTTTACGTGCCGCCTCAACATGTCATAATAGGCCTTCGCGGTTCCTTCTCGCTCCTCCACCACCTCATCTTCAAGTCCTTCACCAAAGTTTCCGGCATGAAAGTCATCTATCATGTCTCCTACCCCGGCGTCAGAAGCAAGATCATTTATGCGTTGTCTCACCACCTCGTCTCTCATACGCTCGGTTTCACCATGGAAGATCCACCGCTTATAGCCCTCCGTCCATCCATATCCGGGAAGATGTTTAGACATCTCTTCCTTACTTTGCCTTTTTGATTCGCACATTTCTTGCATGGACACCAAACCCTACTCGCACCTCCAAAGATTCTCGAAAAGCTTTGTCCACGAAAGCACTACTCTTCCTCATCCACTCGGGGTCAATATCTCCAAAACTCCTCCAAACCATTGTATATCCACGCACGGGTCATCCATTCTCTATCATATGCGCGAATATAAGAATGCAAAGGTGCATCTACACAAGGATCCTACCATCTAATAGGTCAAGATAGGTCCTAATCCCACAGGGATCGCGTAGATGAGGTCGGTTCCATGCTCCACTCCTATTCGAGACAGAATTTCGGCAAGACCTCTCCCGCTGTTCTCCGAATACACGTCCCCGACGGGGAGATTGTGTATTCGAAGAACAACAGAGAGATGCAACCGAAACTCTGAATCGGACAGGAATGGAGCATGAAACCGACCTCATCTACGCATCCTCGGGCTGTCCAAAAACGTGGACAATTCGAAACAGATACGGTTATTGGTATGCGGGGGATGCGCATACTTCCAACCGTATCTCCTTCGAACGGGAGACGCCTAACTAAGCTCTGCGCGATCTAACTACGACCATGATACGGAAAGAGGGTTATACCTTCGCGGTGGAGTCGGGCTAGCCGACGAGGAAGAACAAGACCGCCACGGCACTCCGGCTCAAGAAGGCACTCGGCTCCGCTCCAAAGGGCTCCTCTCTGCATAAAAATAAACATACGGGCTCAGTTGAAAATTTCGACAGAACCTCCCCTGCACGGGGAGGTTACCAATACCGCAAAACTAAACAAACGGCACGATGGCCGACAATCACATTCACATCACGGCACAATGGCCGACAACCACATTCACATCATGGCACGATGGCCGACAATCACATTACAATACCTGCGAAAAATGAAGACGACGGCGAGCTCGGACGAACGACGGTGGGCGGGTCCTCCTCCCTCTAATCACCGCCGGCGCGGGGCGGCGGCGGCGGTGCGAGGTCAAGGCGTCTTGGCGCAGCGGCGGCGAGGACGCCCGGCGTGCCCACTCCTCCCTTCTCCTTCCTCTTCCGGCCACCACCTCCTCCTCCCTCTCCCTCCCTTCTCCTTCCCTCCTCCCTCCCTTCTCCTTCTCCTTCTCCCTTCTCTTTCCTCCTCCGGCCACCAACTCCTCCTCCCTTCTCCTTCCTCCTCCTCCCTTCTCCTTCTCCTCCCTCCTCCTCCCTTCTCCTTCCCCCACCTCCCTTCTCCTTCCTCGGGGGGGGGCGAGGGGAGGGGCGGCCGGGCGGCCGTGAGGGGCCGGCGGGCGGCTTGGCGGGGGGGCGGGACGGGCGGGCGGCGGCCGAGGGGGGGGCCGGGGCGGGGCGGGCCGGCGGCGCGGCCGCCGGCGGTGCTTCGAGGGGCGGCGGCGGGCGCGGCGTGGCGGCGCGCGGCGGGCCGGTCTTGGCAGCGGCCGGGCCGGCCCGGCGAAGCGGGTCTCTTGGCGGCGGCGGGCGCGTGTGTGTGTCTCTGTGTGTGTGTGTGTGCAGTGCGTGCGTGTGTGGGTGGTGTGTGGATAAGGTAGGCAAATGTCGATTTAAAAAAAAAAGGATTTACCTATCCCGTGAGCGGCTCACGGGATAAGGAGCCCTATCCCGTGAGCGAATAATATGCTCACGGGATAGGGCCGTCGAAAAATTCCCCCAAACGGGCGGAAAATTGCCGCGCCCTCGGGCGAGGTGGGTCCCACGCCTATCCCGTGAGCGAGTAATATGCTCACGGGATATCGACCAGATATCCCGTGAGCCGCTCACGGGATAGGCATTTTCTGAAAATATTTTCCTCTCCCTCCCTTTCTCTTTTCCGGCAAATATTTGTAAACTTTGATCGACTTTACTTCAAAAATACCTTGTCATATTCACTCATCCATACATAAGTGATGCTTTAGTGTAAATTTGACCATTATTTCATGTGGTTTTATCTCTAGTTCTATTTACCTAATTGTAGCATAAAATTATAATAATTATCAAAGTAATCTTGAAAATTCTCAAACTTTCACATGACACAATCTCGATGTCTGTTGCATGTAGAAAAAAAAGTTTCATAGCCAAACCACAACTTGACCGCCACAACCACATGAAAACACACTTGATCATTCCGAACAAACATGAAACTTCTACGTAGATATTGGAGCTTGTGAACATCGTATGTGCCAACTTGTGCGAAAACGTTTCCAAACTTTTATCATAGCCTTGGCATAAGATATCATGACATAATATCAAATTTCATGATTTTTTTTCACATCGGTTGCTTTTCTATAATTTTTAAACCACCCGAGCACAAAATAAGCGTTCCTAATTTCGTATTAAGATATTCCAGATTTATCTTTTTTTTTTATATACAAGGCCTTACTATGTGCTGAGTAAGAGAACTATAAATTTTTTTACTATTTTTTTTTTCAAAAATTTCAAGCACTTGCAGTTCAAATTTGACCTCATTTCAAAATTACCGAGAAAGAGAATAATTCTCTAAATATACCAAATAAAGTCAATAATTCACCAAACTTTAACATAGAGTTTCATATTATGTGTAGGGAATGTAGAAAAAGTTTGGGTCCCAAAAACACAAAAATAAAAAAGGGTTTCCTCATCCCGTGAGCCACAATGTCACTCACGGGATAGAGGCCCTTCCCGAGGCCCTCCTTTTTGCCTCACGGGATAGGGCCTCTCACGGGATAGGGCTGACGGTGCGGCCCCACCCCCCACCAGCCTCCGCGGCGCCGGACGGGCATCCTGGCCCCACCTCCACCTATCCCGTGGAGCCAGACGCAAGGCTCACGGGATAGGGGCTGACCGCGCGGCCCCACCCCCAGGCAGCTTCCCGCAGCGCCCACGGGCACCCCCCCCCCACCTCCCCTATCCCGTGAGCCGGCGCAGGGCTCACGGGATAGGATAACGGAGCGGGGGCGGAGGGGGAGGGGTGATGGTCGTTACCTATCCCGTGAGCTGGGGCCTCACGGGATAGGTCGAGTATCTACCCCGTGAGTTGTTGCTCACGGGATAGAGCCTATCCCGTGAGTGGTTGGTATCCCGTGAGCGGTCTTGTATGCTCACGGGTAACCCTCTATCCCGTGGCGTTTTTTTCGCTCACGGGAAACGATTTCCTCACGGGATATCTCTCGTTTCCGGTAGTGACGGTATATCATGCTCTCGGCCCAGGTCTCGGGCGACTGACCGAGCAGCCAAAGTTCACTCCTTGCCATCAGCGGCGCGGAGGGAGCCGAGCTGAACCGGGGCCTGTGTCTGCACGACCTTGGATGATCCATACACCGACAGATCCATGCCCTCAGCCTTCTCCTTCTCAAGCTGCTCCTTGATCCAGAAGTAGGTGATCCTCAGCCCGTCCTGCAGGCCAAATTGAGTTCAGTGAAATGAATGATCAGATTATGTAGGTAAGTTCAGGGATCTGAAGTCATGGTATGTGTGAGATTTTGTAGAGTACCTTCAGCCTCATAGTCGGAGCCCAGCCAAGCTTCTCCTTAATGAGTGTGTTGTCTGAGTTGCGCCCGCGCACACCCTCCGGCCCAGGAATGTGGTGGATGGGCAGCTGCTTGTTCTCAAAGCTCAGGACTACTTCTGCCATCTCGTTCATGCTGACCATTTCGTCACTTCCAATGTTTACAGGCTCACGGAAATCAGACTTTGTTAACCTGATGCATTTGACAAATAACAGCTTAGTTCACCAATAAAGGATTTCCCTTGGAACTTCTGCATCATTAGGTATTTCCTTATTCTGAAACACCTTTTTCAGTTTCATTTTAACCAAAACGAGAATTACTCACAGCCTTTTTGTAGAACATGTGCGAAGTAATGTCAAGGGAACAAGATTTACTTACGTGTTACTATAAAATAAGGAGCTACTCTTTAATGAATAATACCTACAAGCTTACTGTTACATGTGCTGTTTTCCAACTCTGATCTCTGATGTACAAGCAGAGACAAAGGTGATGACAGCAACAGATTTTATGAGCTGTGGAAGGTCCTTGCCACAGATGTATATGGCTTCCAGAATAGTTACTCAAACCTCAAAAGTAGAAGGCCACATTCACATTGTTTTAAATTTTTAATATATATTGTGCTGTTTTTCAACTTCAATCTCTGATATTCAAGCAAAGACAAAGGTGATGACAGCACAGACTTTCTGAGCTTTGGAAGATCCTTGCTGCAGATGTATATGGCTTCAAGAATACTGATTAAGAGCTCAGAAGCAAAGAAACGTAAATTCACCCTTTTTTGTTTTCTACCCAATGTTGTGTCGTTTTTCAGCCCCGATCTCTGATGTTCAAGCATAGACAAGGTGATGACAACACGGTTTTCTACCAAATGTTGTGTTGTTTTTCAACTCCGATCTCTGATGTTCAAGCAGAGACAGAGGTGATGACAACACAGACTTTGTGAGCTTTGGAAGATCCTTGCCGCAGATGTCAAAGCTTCAAGGATATTTATTCAAAGCTCAGAAACGGATGGCAAATTTCATAGTTTTTTTGCTTTCTCCAATGCTTCATTACTACAGTTGCGAAAAACGTTTGGCAAATCAGATTGAACTGTTAGGTTGCAGTTTAAGGTTGAACTTATGCATATATGGCTATAGCAGCATTCAAGCTAAATAGTGAATAAACAACAGAAATTACAGGACATTTTGCCTGTTTCAGAAGAAGCATGTCTGTTTTAGAAGTGAACTACCCTGTCATTGCACCTTGTAGAATTTTCCGTATGAATTTCTAAAGAGCCAAAAACAAATTAGTAGTGTAGGGACTACATTAATGTTTCAAGAAAGGCCTTACACACAAAAAAAAATAAGGCTCATATAAAACGTGTTTACCAAAGCATATCTATTTGTCCAACCACACCCCTAGAAAACTGCATGTCAGAGACAACTAAACCTTTCTCTTGGGACATAGTAGCAAGACGAGGTTGATGTTAATTAGTATGATCTTAACCTAGGAAAGTATTATAATGTAGCAGGCAAAGGCAAAGTGAAATTTTGCTTACCTAAGGACACCTTCAACACATTCATCAATAAATGTGAAGGATCTGGTTTGCAGGCCATCGCCCCACATCTCAAAGCGCCCAGCAGAGCTTAACGCCTTTCTGCAGAAAGCAGTAGGCGCCTTCTCCCTTCCACCTATATTGCCAAGTAATAAACATAGGACAAGACCATTTAGAAAAATTGAGAGCACCACAAGACTTGCCTCATTACATGACATATCCAATAAAAAAACAATTAGTAAGAACATCACTTCACTAACTAAAACCCACCAGTGATGCAATAGCAAAATGATATTCTGAGAAAATACAATACTGACCAAGATTTTAGCATAAATCTAAATGAACCGAACGTACAATAGGAGGAAAGAAGGAGCACATCAGATTCATGCTAAAATCGAGCTTGCATCCATGCATACATTACATCCATGCATCCATGCATACGGAAGGAAAAAATGCCTGCCAATTTCTAGCTTGCAGAAGCACGTGAACAAAATGATGAGAATCCAAGTGTGATAAAAATTCTGCAAGCTAGAAATTAATTATACGTAAATAGGAAAAAGAAATTGGCAGGCATTAGGTGAAAATTGACATTACAGACTCGGAGGTTTTTATAGCAAGAGAAGAACTAAAAATATGTTAAATTGCTATTGTACCAGCTAATTCCTGAACCGATTGGATTATAGGTTACTTTTCCTTTTTTTTTTTTTTTTTTTTGCTGTTACTGAACCTCTAAAAGAGCACAAAGTGGGGATCCTACCATGACGTGCAGTAAAAAAGAAACAAATTAAAGGCACCGACATAGCTATCCTGACTGATATGATTTCATATCAAAAGAGAAGAAAGATAAATAGAATAAGGAAGCATCATCTTTTCTTGTGACCTGAGGGCGGTGTAAAAAATTCCACATAATCCAAATTACCTTGCTGCATATGTTTTATTGAAACAGATTATATGGTACAAATGTTGCAATGGTAAAAATTCTACGGAATCCAAATATTGCAATGGGAAAGGAACAGATTACATGGTAAAATATTTTTTTTTTTTTTTTTTTTGAAAGGGAACTCTTGCACGTATGTTTGAAAGTGCTATAGCACCCCCTTCCAAAATTAAAAAAAAAAAAAAAAAAGGAGGCCATTGGCTGTATTACAATGGAAGGAACATGTTTTTTGAAGGTACAATAATCTAGATGCTATTCCATGTGTATATTACTTTGTACTCTAAAGTTAATGCTGCTATGCCCTATAGGCTTTCTAAATGGTAGTGGTTTGGGATAAGGGATTCGCTTATATGTGTCTAACATGGAGAAAACAAAGTGGGATAGAGCACTATTATTATACTGTTTTGATTAGGTGCAGCCATTTTGGAGATTATGGTCGTACCTAACGGGATTGCTAAAAAGGAAGTCTGCATGCAGCAGATTTCTTAGAATCACCACATAAAGCTAAACAATAGAGAACCTAAGCTCCAGGGCACACCCCAGATTTCATTGCCCTAAAAGCTAAAACAGAAATACTTTTGGATGTGTAAATATAAACTAAAGCACCCAGCTTTTTATATAAACCTGAAATCATTTTACGTGAAGAAAAACTTTCGTGGTCGTTTGAGAGTCTCTGCAAATCACAGTTAGCAGAGGCGATGTAGTTTGGTCTCGAATGCATCCAGAGCAGAGGCAACCACCAAGGCACAACATGAGATTCTGCCGGTAATCAACATTCTTGTAAAAATCGACAGACCCAATCATCTCAGGTACACAAAAAAGAAGCCTAAATCATATTTTTAAACCTAGGTGGTGGTCAACTCAAAAGAATTGAAAGGACAGTACATCTAAACAATACTTTGGCAGCATGTTGCAAAGTCAGCATATTGTTTGTCTTTAGTTTGATAGGTGACATGGAAGTCTATAAATAACCCCTACCGGTCACATAGCTACACTTCACATGCTATTACACCAAAGCCTTTTTTTTTTCCTGGCTTCGATGTAGATCCCCAAAGGTCTAAACCCAAAGGAAAAAAAAAAAAGGCCAGGCTGTAATTTCAGGATGGAAAAATATATTCACTAATCTGATGCCTAAGTATCTGTTTTTTTTTTTTTCACTTGTTTTACCTGACGCATTTCTTCAAGAGATAGGCATGCAAATGAGGGAACCTGACGCCTAAGGCAAGATGTAGGATTTGTACTTCAATCATCAATCTATTCAATGTCAGGACCAATTCAAAACACGGCAAGCCACCATAAGCGCAGAAAGGTTCAAGTACAGACCTTTGCTAGCCGGCACGGGGCCTGCTAAAAGTGTAACATCGAGTCCGAGCATTTTTAAATAGAGCTATATATCTTCTTGCATATAAAACATGTACTTGCTTTTCAGTCTAATAAACTTAATCATGGCAATTCATTTAACTGAGCCATATATACTAACACCAAAAAAAAAAAAAAAGGCAGGCACCAAATTGAACAAAGCACGAAACAAAATAGATGGCAAGCAGATCATCTTGAAGAGTATCCTTTATCAAATTTCAACTGGATACAAAAACCTTATTACTCTAATTTTATCCAAGTCTTTAAAAACAATATTCCTTGTTTCAACAGAGAATAAACAAGAAAACATTGAACAAATGTATAACAAATCAAGATAGCGCAGTCATCATCAGACATTTCAAAACTTCAGGTTTCAGTTTCTAGCTCACAAAATCGAAACAAAAGCAAATAGGTGACATTAGAAGTTACCTAATCTCTAGAATCAGAGGGAGGCTAACTCTTAATTCAAGCTGGTTGTAATCCTCATCACCTATCTTTTTGTTGTGCTGCTCGCCTTCCATGTGTACAAAAACTTCTTTTGAAACACACCTACATTGGCAAACCAGGAAGGCAATTTTAGAAAAACTGTAAAAGCAGGAAAATTAACGGAAAATCATGACCCCGCACACAAAATCGAGATAATCAAAAACTAAAAGGTTTCTCTGTAGCAAAGGTAGGTAGGGTTAGGGATGGGGAGGAGCCCTAGGGTTTCCTGTAGCAGAACACGTAACGTGGGAGGGAGGGAGGAGGAGGCAGCGCCGGCTACCATCTACGGCGGCGGCATGGAGGGGGGAGGGGGGCTGGCGCAGCCGCGCCACCCTCGCCACGCACGGTGGCCGCCATGGCCGTCGGTGGCGGCAGGAGAGGGAGCGAGGTGAGAGCACGAGGGAGAGGAGAGGAGGGCCGCTGGGGGAGGGAGAGCAGGAGGAGGAGGAGGGCGGCACACAGGGAGGGGAGGGGCGCCGCCGCCGCCGCTGGGCGGGGCGCCGCCATCGCCGCGCCGCCGCCTGGGTCGGGAGCATGAGAGGGAGAGATCGATGGGGAGAAGAGGAAGAGGAGGGCATGTCCGGGGAGAGGGGGAAGAGGAGGGCGGTGCTAGGGAGGGAGGGGCGCCGCCGCCACGCCCGCTGCGGGGAGAGAGCGCGAGAGGAGAGAGCGACGGGGAGAAAGAGATGAGGCGTTTTTTTTTTTTTTTTTTTTTTTTTTTAGCTTTGGAAGGGAGCGGTATATATTTGGCGGGGAGAACCGAGGGTTTTTTGTAAAAGTGGTAGGCGGGCGGGTAAACGTAAAAACGCCACAAAATCGAAATTTTCCCTTCTTCGGATGTAGGAGGCCTCCAATATCTACGGGGTAAATGGTAAAAAGTCAAAACTAAGTTACTGTTTCTTGGAGTTTTTGAGGACTCGGACGCCGATTTGTTCAAAAGATAAGGGCCTTTTTGCAAAAAAACACAAGCCAATCAGAAAAAATTGGGGTGACGCTGGATGGCCTCTCCTAGGCGGATGTTTTATGGGTTAAAGGTCGGGGAATTAGGTTCCACATGTACTCCTCCGTCCCCGGTCAAAACGTCCTTCTCGGTGTTCGTGCCACAAGTTTGACTCAGTTTGTAGAAAATACACATAAGATTTGTATCTTCAAATAAATTTGTTAAAAACTAGACTTAAAGATCTTTCCGATGATATTAATTATTTAACATAAAATATTTATATATTTTAATATATAATTGCCGTCGTTATTTCTCGGGAGCGAAAGGACGTTTTGACTGGGACGGAGGGAGTAGCTGTTTTGCGTCCAAAGAATGCCTATGCAAAAAGGGTGTTTCTACCAATACCTAATGCACAAGGTGCCCCTTTTCTCATAGATTTATTTGGAACTTGGAAATTCCTCTAAATTTTTTTTTTTATATCGAATGAGGAAAAAAATCTAACTAAGGTTTCTAGTCCAAAGATATTGCCATGGCAATCAAAAGTGTTGTTTCTTGTTACAACAAAACAATAATTAAGCACATTTTCTTTTGTTGTCAACGTGTAATTGGAGAATTGTTCACATAGCTATATTATTCTGATAAACCCCTAAGATCCATGTTTTCGTAGCTCATTATATAGTAGCTGCTAACGTGGCAAAAAACTCACCAAAAAACTAGCTCAAAGAATGAAAAAAAATGCATGGAATTGATAGTTCAAGGAGGCCTGTTGTCTAGTATTGAAGTTGAAGAACCAAACCCCAAAAAAATAAGAGAATAACAATGGACTTTGCCCATAAACAAACAATTTAGTCGATGCATGTGGAGATAGGTCAATTGATTTAATTTGGTAACTTATGGTGAAACCTATCTAAACACGGATTGAAATTCTAGAATTAGTAGTTGGCATGATGTACGTGTGCTCCTATTTTTGTACGTATATATATATGTATATATTCTAAAAAATAATGAAGGTATTCATCATTTAGAGCATGCGCAATGTGCATGCAAGTATTGACCTTAAGCGTGGGACTTAATTTTTTGGGCAATAACTACAACAAAGCCCACAATGGTGCAAAAAGCATGGGCCCATGCATTAGCGGACCCAGAATCAGTACACAGGGTAGGCACACAGTGTAGGAATAGTGCTCTACAAGATGCTAAAGTTCTCGCTACAGTGTTCGCTATTACCTTGATCGCCGGAAATTTGGGTAGTCCGGGGCCTACCCGGCTACCAATTTGGGTCATGGTGGGCCCATGTGTAGCAAAAAGCACTTTCACATGTCTGGTGGTCGGTGAGAAAGAAAGGAGAGAAGATGTGAGAGAAATTCACCCGTAGAGATCCACTTGAAGAAAAGACGGCGCCTCCAAATGGAAAGTGGCGCCCTCGAGCGCCACCGCCGTCATAAATAGTGGCGGCCATTTCCATGTCCCCGGGGCCATGCCGTTACGCCAAACGCCGGCGGCGTTGGGTGGGTGGGCGGCGATGGCGTCTTTGGATGGCATTTTCGTTGGAGACGTCGTTTGTGGAAGATCCCTTGGGGTGTCGGTGGCGCCAAAGATCAAGGTGGCGGTTCATCGCACACGCTTATGGGGCCTATGCGTTGCCCGATTCACGGGATCCGGAGACTCCAATGGTGGACGGGTTATCGTTGTTTTCTTTTTTAAGGTGCACCAGTGTTTTTCGGGTGACTTTTTGTTTTACCTCGAACACTGTCTTTTCAGTTGTAATTTTGTTGGCCGATGCATCCTCGGATGACTGAAGCTGGAAATATAATTTCCTTTATCTAAGAAAAAAGATGTGAGAGAAATTATTGTTTATTTGTTTGTGGTGCACCTTAAGCTTAGTGTTTTTCAGATGGACAATAACTATGGTGCATCCCCACAATAGCTAATACCACTTCCTATACCAACAATAAATGCCTAATGCTTCCTTTATATGCACATTGTGGTTGCCCTTAATTAGTAGCTAGTAGATGGCATATCCAAACTGGCCAAAACAATAGATACAGATAATGGAGAGAATGGAGTTACTGAAATAACAAAAGCAGATCGAGTAGTGCTAGCTTGGGATGCTGTCAATGCAAAAGGTCTTTTCATAATTTATTCAGACTTTGTCAAGGTTTATATTGCGAACGTGTACCACGCAAGAACAGCGACCCGGCAACTGAAACGCAGGTGCTTTTGCTGCTTTCTTATTCCAAACCACCAAACCGCTTACTCCTCAGACCAACAACGGCCAACGGCTGCTCCCAAAAGCAGTTTAAGCATCATGTATTATTAGAACATGTCCATGTTCAAAGAACCTTTTTTATCTACTACACCTATATGGAAAACCCCAGGGAAATTCTCTCGACGTACAGGTATGACACCCCTAAGCATCCACCTGTGCGCCTACCGCGGTGGCCTCTTCCCCTACCTCTGGCCGCCCGAGGAAAAAAATTTATTACCGCGGCTCTTCCCTCCCCGCGCGGCGGCCTCGTCCTCTCCCCGCGCGGCAGCCTCTTCCTCTCCCTGTTGCCGGCTATAAAAGCAGCCGGCAGCACAACACGGTACACGCGCTGCATGGACGCCAGTTAGCCATACGCTCCGATCGCCGGCGGCCTGATACAGCCACACGCCCTCGCTACTGGCCCATATTCCCATTCACGCGACAGCTACGGTGCGGCTAGCGGAATCCACACACCCGTGGCTACCCCGAGCGGATCGGATGAGGACGACGAGGGAGCGCTCGGTCGAGGCACGGAAGGCATGAAGGGACGCCGACGCCAACCGGGACGGGGACACGGGGCGGCGTGGCGGCTGCAGTGTCGCCACCTCGCGATGAATGCCAAACAGCTGGGTGGGTAGGTCGCCGAGGCCTACTAGCGCCTAGTGCGGAAACCCACGAGGCCCCTCGTGCAGACAGACGTGCAGGTGACCTCAAGGACGGTGGTGCGGCCACCATCGATCCCTCTCCACCGCGTCGGGGACGGGGATGGGCCTAGATGCGGCGTCGAGAACTCGAGATCCACGCCGGGAAGAGGGCCACCTCTTCTCCGCCTCCCCGCCGCCGCCGCCATCGCTCCCCGTTCGACCACGCCGTCGCCGCGCCCGGGCCCTGCTCCGACCTCGCCTCGCGCCGGCTGTACGCCGCCCATCGCCGTCGATTGGGGAGAGACGGGGATTCCGGCGCGCCCCTGACTCTGCATGGAGCGTGCGGCAGGACGCGGCGGTGGAGCGTGCGGCGTGGAGCGTGCAGCATCACTCTGGTGGAGACCGAACCTGAGCACCCAAACACACGAACAGGAAGCAGCGTGCGAAGAACAGAAAGCCTACGGGGCTCCAGCAGAAAAAGCAACCTCAAAAAATCGACGAAATCGAACTGAAATATCCATGATTCGTTCCCAAATTTTGCACGAAGGACCACAACGGAGTTGGTGATAGTACTCTAAGAGATCATCCCCCAATTTTAAACCAAACTTCTGGAAAATCAAATTACGGCAAAGAACACGAAAAACTCCCAAAAACAAAATCATCTGATTTCTCTGTACTCGAGGCGATTAAATCAAATTCACTTAAGGGAAAGCATCAACTCATGACATAGCGCGAACCAGAGCAAAAAGAATGAACCAATTTGGCCTAGAATCGCGGCAGCGCGGTTGGCCGGAAGCAGAGGAGACGCCCGCACGGCGGCGTTAACGCGTTGGGCGAGCACCGCGTGGACACGAGGCGCGCGAGGCGGAGCGGCTAGGCACCTGCGCCGGCAACCCGCCCGCCCCGCGCGGCCTCCTGTGCCGGTCGCGCCCGCGCCGCCTGTCCGTGCGTCCCTACGTGGCCATGTCAGCTCGCCGCAAGCTCGCGCAGCCACCGCACCTGCCCGTCGGCTCCTCGCGGCCACCGCACCCGCCCGCCCACCGCACCAGGCCGCCGGCTCCTCGCAGCCCCGCGCCTGCGCGGCCCCTCGCGGCTCCTCCGCCCGCGCCTGTCCGCCTTCGGCCAACTGCGCCGAGTCCGCCTCTGGCCTACTGCGCCGAGTCCGCCAGCGCGTGGCCAACTGGCCACCCGCCTCGTCTGCATGGGCACAGTGGACAGAGGAGAGAAGAGAGAGGGGTGGCTGACATGTGGGCCATGGCCACGTCGTCGTCCACATCAGCAGTCACGGTGGCAAAAACACCCTCAAAACAGCTTTGGGGGGTTATTTAACTGGTTTGGCAAAGTTGAGGGAGTAAAATAGCCGGTTTTATAGTTAAGGAGTGGAGTAGATCATGCTTCATAGGTTTGGGGTTATCTAGACTTTTTTTCCTTTTATAAAAGCAAAGATTCATTCTTTTCAAAGATGCCCTGTGGTTGTGTCTTTTATTTTCATCAAGCATATACAAATAAAATTATATAGAAATCTCATTTATATTCCGCAACAAGCAACGCTGGGGAATTCTACTAGTTTAGACAGAAGAACCAGTCCATTTTCCAACTACTAACATTCAGAGGTCAAAGCCTAGATTGACCCTGGACTATATATATATTCGGTGGACTATATGGTTCGTTTGGCTCTATTTGGTTTGGTCCTCCTATACTTTAGTCACCTAAATTTAGTCACTTTTCAGCCAAATACTATGATTAAATGGGACTAAACAGCCTTTAGTTCTATAACTAAATAAATCTATAACTAAGTTATACATGATCCAATGTGTATGAAATTTTTAATACAGTTCAAGCATATAATAATTAGTCCACCATAAAAATTTTATCACAATTGGACCATAGAAACTGCAGCTATGAATTATTCCAATTAATTACAGAAAAACATAGATTTAAAGATACAACAAAAATTTTATACTAAAGCATATCATATTATATATTCACTGTATAGATCTACTAATGTCGAGTCCAACAAAATGAGATTTTCCATTTTATGATTTTTTTCTATAATTTACCATGATTTTTCAAAGATTCAGCCAAAATAAATAAAAAAAAACAAAACCACCTTCAAAACCGCTTATAACAGGGCCAGCGAGGTAAGATGAACGGTTTGAAAAATTGAGGGGAGGTATTTTGTCCGGTTTTGGAGTTAAGAGAGGAAAAAACAGACTTTCGCGAAAGTTGAGAGATGTAATGTGGACTTTTTCCAACTAATAAAACCATATATGGGCTTTGATCTGTGGCAACTGGCAAGTGAAGTCTGGCTGACTAGCGCATTGTTTCTCATTTTCTCTGGCCTGGCCCAAAGTGCATTTCTTAGACTGGCGATGGGCTAAGTTGGACCAAACAAAATTAGACCGGTTCAACTTGCCTAATTGTTTTGGGTTGGGTTTTTCGTCTTTTGACTCACTCCTCTAGCTTTTCTTTACTACTACTATGAGGTTTTGTTAGGATGTTCATGTATCTACCTCAATCCATATGTGTGGTTTTGGTATCAAATTTAAATTTCTTCTGCCACACGGTTTTGCCTCCGGTCCGTCAAAAATAGAAATACCTCAAGCGACCCTGCATTGGTCCCCTCGGTCCTCGCCCTTGGCCTTGCAGTAGCAGGCCCAATGCTCATCATCTCGCCAGCTATCTGCAGCTTGATATTCGTGCAGTTCATCGTCTTTAGAGAGCCCAGCGTCAACACATACGCCGACCGGCTACTACTGTTGCTTTTACATTGTCGAAGTTCAGAATCTGCAGCCGCACAAACCACCACCAGCAGCAGGCCAGCCATCCAGAATCTGAACCTTTATCGTTTGACTAATGCCAATTTTCTGCTGCTGAAACATGCATGAGCCCTAAGATGACACCTAAAAACCTGAAATTTGGTGGAACCAGAAGACATTCATCTTCTTGCATGACACCTGATGTGTAGTGCACAAGCAATTTGATCCCCTTGACATAACTCCCTTTTCTGTCGCCAGCAATTCATAGTTTCAGAGTACCAATAATTTGTGGTAATTAATCTCATCGTGTTAGAGATTTTACGCCGCTTATTACCTTTCTTTTCTTGCACCCCCTGATTTCCTACCATTATACAACGATAAAGGTACGAACAAAGATAAAGTGAAGGATGAAATAAGCTATCTTCACTGGCTAGCACCTTGCTGTCCGGTGCTTCTCAGTAACTTTGCACCGGACGTACCCGGTGCTGCAATTGCAGCCATCCATGAACAATGCGCATGCTCCGCTGAGACTGGCCATGTCGTAGTGGAAGACAACACACCAGTCGCCTTCATAGATTCCGGGAGCAGCTAATCGCAACGTTAACGTCTGTCTTGGGAATTAATACAGCACGAAACTTTGTTCTGGGTGTCGTCGCACAGGATTCTACACATCATGGAGGAGAGTCTAGTCGCACATCAGATCACTGGGAACCTCATCAAGAAACAGGATTCTAGGTGCTTGTACAACTGGCACTGGACACTACCAGAAAATGGAATTGCCTTGGCGGCCAGCAATTTTCTTGAGTGCCAAAATCAAACCGCCAAGGAAAGGGTAGTTTTCTTGGCTATGCTAGGGTGCACTCAAGAAAATATATATGCCGCATTTTGGTTGTCAAAGGAAACAACTTCTCAATTTAAAAGGAAACATTACTCAAAAAAAAAAAACAAACAAACAAGGGAATGGAAAATTATTGATATTTTTTTTTTCTGGTTGTTTCCTATGTTGCCTTTTATTGTTTCAAGGATTATGTGACTTCATTTCTTGGTCTTGTAGGATTTTTTATTTAAGCCTTACTGATTTTTTTTTTTTTTTCTGAAGGGATACTGATTCCAATCATGCTTCGCTCTGGATTTTTGTTTTAGGATGACAGTGATGATAATGAAGTTGATATCAACAACAATTGATACAATGGATGGGGGAGTTGTACTAAGTAGAGTTCAGAGCTATGTAGGTGCTAGGACTTACATTAGTTCGCTATGACTTTATTATTGCTTTTCATTGTAATGGTTGAACTTGTTTTAGTCCGTATGGAGTGCAATTGTTGGGCACTTTAATTTCTAGTATGTTTTGACAAGAATTGTATTTGTATTGGATTGACATGTCATTATGTGTCAATTGAGTTTATTGTCCGTAATCATAGAATTTATTGATTATTTCAAGCATATATATATATTTTTTTTGGTGTTACGTTTGTATTTCATTGGAGGCATAATTACCTTGGCGGTCAATAGCGCACAAGAAAAATTGCAATTTCCTTGGAGGTCCGGGGCGAGCCAAGGAAACAACTATTACCTTGGTGGTCCGGATAATTTCCTTGAAGGTTACCGGCTCTCAAGGAAACTATTTTCCTTGGCGGTTGCAACATTTCCTTGACCCTTTGGCAAATTAAGTCAAGTCCTAGTTTCCTTTGGCGGCCGGCCTCCAAAAATAATCATGAGTGCCAAAACCGTCAAGGAAACTAATTTCCCTTACCCTCTATTTTTTAGTGTGTTTGCTTGACGGTTTGTAGACAAGGATCATTTCCTTGGCGGTTTTACTCCTATCCTTGACGGTTTTTTGGCACTCAAGGTAATTCAGGATTCGGTAGTGGGAGGAAACCATAACGTGCTCGATGTCCAAACGAGGGCCCTCTTTAGCAGGTCTCTAGGAGTTTTTTTTTTTAAAAATTCTGGAAGGCCCCACCGGACAGCCACACGCCTTCACCCAACTTTCAGTTGTGTCAATATTATCTTGAACCGAATTTGAAATGAGTATTTGAGAGTCTAAACGAATTTAAATGAAAAAAGTTGTCAACTATAAAGTGTTAATAACTTTTCGAGATCTACAACTTTGATTTTGGTCATTTCTCCATCCAAGGTCGTTTAAAATTTTTGAATTTCAAATGTGCCAACTTTAGGCGTAATTATCCTTAGCTAGATGATTTGAAATGAAAAAGTTTTCAACTACAAAGTTGTTTAACTTTTGAGACCTACAACTTTTCGTTTTTGTTGCCTCTCCATCCGAGGTAGTTTGAAAATTTCAAATTTTAAATTTAAAATTCCAAAAGTAGTTATCCTTAGCTAGATGATTTCAAATAAAAAGTTGCCAACTACAAAGTTGTATAACGTTTTGAGATCTACAACTTTTGTTTTGGTTGTTTCTCCATTCGTGGTCATTTGAAAAATTCAAATTTAAAATTTTAGGAATTCGAACGTAGTTTTCCTTGATTGATTTTAAATTAAAAAGTTGTCAAGTATAAAGTCGTGTAACTTTTCGAGATCTACAACTTTTATTTTAGTCATTTCTCCATCCGAGGTCATTTGAAAAATTCATATTTCAATACCGAATTTTTACTATTCGGCGCCCATTTGTAGGGGCAGCTCTACATCCGGCCGCCCCTACAAATACGGTAATTTCTAGGGGCGGCTGAAAATACCGGCCGCTCCTACAAATGGATTTATAGAAGCGGCTTGTTTTGGCAACCATGTAGGGATGGTTTTAGATCTAGCCGTCCCAAAAAAAGGAGGCATTGCTACATATCCTTTTTGTAGGAGTGGATCTCTTACATCCATTTTTAAAAATATAGGAGAAGCCATTTTGCCAAACACTTTCGAGCGGCCGCTCAGCTCCACCGAGAAGCTGCTTCATCGGAAGAGCCATATCCGGAGCCGTTTCAGCCACAGCCACAGCCACAGCCTTGCCTAACGAGCCCTGAATGGAGGCATCGTTTCTTTTCTTTTTCTTTTTTTTTTAAGAAGAATAGAGGCATCGTTGGATGCATATTGACGGTGACATGCCAAAAAATTAAAGAATGGCGCGGCGGGCACAAGGAGCTCAAACCGGAGTACTATAAGTAGGGCACCAAAGTTCAAGCTAGCTCTCCTCAAGCCCAGCTAATATAGAGTAAGCTCTTGCTCTACCAAGAATAGGTATTTCGTGCTGCATATGGCTCCCCTTCGATTCCTAAGCACTGCAGTCCTGCTGTTTACTTCCACTCTCATGGCCGTCGGTGGCTCAGCGGAAGCACCGTCGTCGTCCATCTACCACTTGGAGCTCATCCACGTCGACGCCAATGGCGGCTTCACCAGGACGAGCTCATTCGCCGCGCCGAGCGCAGGAGCCGCATCAGAGCGGCAGCACTATCTGACAACGACTGGACTGCCGCTGCTTCCACCACCGACGACGACGACACGTACATGTTCAAGGCCAGCTATAGCGGGGAGTACCTCATGGAGCTTGCGATCGGCACGCCGGAGAAGCCCTTCATGGCCGTCGTGGACACCGGGAGCGACGTCATCTGGACCAAGGAGGTGGCGCGGTGCAGTCACGGCGCCTCATCCAGCTTCGCCAACAACAAGTGCCCCGATCTCTACTGCAACCGGTGCGACGGTGAGGTGTGCGTGTTCAACAAGACGTACGGAAGCACAAAGATGGGAGCGAAAGGGTTCATGGCCAAAGACAGCATGACCCTGTCGTGCGTGGCCGGACCTAATAAGAAAGTCGACATCATCTTCGGCTGCGCCGAGGAATGCCGCGACGACAAGGGCGACAGCGACTGCCACAGGTTGATCCCCAACTCCTCCGACGGGATCGTCGGGCTCAGCAAGAGCCCCAAATCACTCCTGTTCCAGCTGAATATCTCCAGGTTCTCATACTGCCTCAGCAACCAGCTTGAGCCCAAACTGAGGAGCCCAATCTGGTTCGGCGGCGATAAGCTTAGTCTGGACGGCGGTGCCGCCGTGCAGACCACGCCGCTGGTCAGTAGCGGGGCAAAGCCTCCGTCCGTGTGGGCCTACAAGTACTACGTCGAGCTGGAGGGCATATCCATTGGTGGCGACGAGCCCATGGTCAGAATCCCCAATGAGGCCTTCAACCACAGAAGCAACGTTGGTGGTAAGGGGATCATGTTCGTGGATTCGGGCTGCTCCTACTCTAAGCTGGAGACCGCGGCTTACAACGTGCTCAAGAATCTGCTGGCCAAGGAGCTGAAATCTGAGCCGTTCCCCAACAATGACAGCCGCACATGCTTCAAACACGCTAGCGGGCAGCCTGAGCCAGATGCTGTACTGCACTTAACGGGCGCCAAGATGCGCCTGCGCTGGAGCAGCTACATGCACAAGCCGGACAAGGAGCCGGAGCACAGCTGCTTAATGATCAAGGACAGGGGCCAATCGATGTCGATCCTGGGAAATTTCCAGCAGCAGAATATGCACATGCTCTATGACCTGGACGGGGAAGAGCTGTCATTTGTGCCGGTCGACGACTGCAGTAAGCAGGGATGAATTTGAAGAAGGCGATCGCGCGCGCGCGTGTGTGTGTAAATTAAGTAAAACAACAGCGCGCATCCATGTGTGAGAAAGAACTGAGAGTTCTAGCTAGCGCGCTGGCTATACGAATTAGTAGTGTCATCTACGATAATTGGACGGAAAAAGACTGGCTCGATCATGTATGTGAGTGTAGTGAGACTGATGTGCATCTCCGTCATGATGCACCTGTACCTCACAGATAAAAATAACTAGTGGGCGGCCGGCCCGCGTGGCTTGTAGTATCAATTACTATCTAGTATTGTATCATTATATTCTGGCTTCACCCTCCGTACTGTTGTGAAATAAAAAATTAAGAAAACCACAATCAATATAATTTAGTAATAACGACTTCTGGATATTACAGCTTGGACAAGAAGCCCCTCCACAAGAGGCCCCGCTTACCTGTAATCATCGTTGGCTCCTTCTTCAGCTGCACCTATTATGGGCCTTAAGGGCCTGTTTAAGGATAAGTATCCACACAAGGCACACAAGCCTATTATACTACACTCGCCCTTGAATATATACTTCTTTCTAATAAAACTAGGTCTATGCCCGTGCGTTGCCACGGGTGTCGAAATTTTTTCACACAATACACAAAAGCATGAAACAAACATGATATTCATCTAAGCAACGTGCTTCAGTCGATCTAGCATTGGTACAAAGTGCCAAATATAATAGGATTCTCTTCACCAACATACAATTTAATCTATGTATCATCATGCTTTGTCATAAATTGATCAGCCGCCTAATACAACTCATCAAGCAAAATAGACAATTAATCATATATATCAAAGGCAGAAGGCACCCTAATCTCTAAAGAGCTAAAATACCATGCCACTTCAACAAGAGAATTCATAATATGTTGCACAATAGGCAACCTAGCAAAAATCTAAATTTAATTCTTGACAAAAAAGAACAGTATCATCTCCGGGATCAATATATATACAACTAAACTTTTCTCTTTTCTATGTGGCATAAATCAAGCAACATCCCCAAAGCTAAGAGCAAATAACAATGTCATTTAGGAAATTTTTGCAGCATTTTTGAAGTAAGACACCCATACATTCCATAGACAACAAAAATAACAAAACATCATGAGTGACCAAGTCTGGTTCATCTCTCTAATAATGTGAAATTCAGCACGAGTTACCATGGAACTGCATGACAGGATTCATCTATGTCACTAATATGAAAAGTTATGTTCAAGCTAGTGCAGTTGAGATAGGATAAAATCTCTTATCGGGATCAGAGATATACTGGGGTTCTGCATTGCGATAGATTCTGGGTGCAGATTGTTCTTTCTCCACTCTTTCTGTCTTCTTTTACATGTTCTCCTTGACTCATTTCTCCTGGGTATGGTGCTATGCAACCTCTGGCGTTTGCGCTTAGTTTCCCTCCCTTCGGGTGTCATATTTTTATATCGCTCACTAAAGTAGATGCCCCTTGACTCTCTTTGTTCAGAAGCTTCATAAGCATAGGTCTCTCCTATAGAATGTAACACATACCTCACTTAGATAACTTCTTATACCACATACTTCTCTTAGCATTCAGTAAAACATTATTTGTTTCAACTTCTTACAAGCAACTATTGAATTTAAGGTAGATACATGGAATATTATTTATGTTGCCCTTTTTATTTATGTCTATTAGTTGTATTTCCATTGCGTGCATAGTACCATGTGTGCGTGCGCGCGTGAAGTATGTACTATTAAACAACACAATATGCCAGGACCCAATAACTGAATGGACATGTACCTAATAAGTGAATGAATATGTTTTCCTAATCACCGCTCTGAGGCAGGTATGAATTGTTACTATGGAGCCAATCTTTATTTCTAGCATGACCTATGTTTTGATTGTTTATTGCAGCATCATGTCTATCAGTCTATGGATTGTTTGGACAAACGGAAAAAAAAAAAATGGTTAATTGCAGGTATCGGGGAGCGTGTCGGGGAACATACACTAGTAGAGAACAGACTTTCGATACAGGGCTCTAGTCCCGGCCATTTTCGAGACCAGGACTAGAGAAAGGACTTAGTCCCGGTTGGAACCACCAACCGGGGCTAACGCCCCTTGCCCAATGGCTAGAGCAGCAGCTTTCGTAGGGAGGGGGAACCTTTTCTCCCGGTTAGTGGCTCCCAACCGCGACTAAAACTCCCTGCCAGACGGATCTTTTGCAGCAGGGATCTTTAGTCTCGGTCCGTGGATACAACCGACTAAAGGTTGACCTTTAATTCGGTTGTAGCCACAACCCGGGATTAAGGTTTCCACTATATATAGCCACATAAGTCACTGTGTCTCCCTGCAGGAAACACAGTGGTCTTTGTTTGTGGGGTGCAAGTTCTTCGTCTCTGCCCACGTCGGCTTCTTCTTCAATCTTTTAAAGGTTAGTAACTTCATCTTCTAATCTTTCAATGGTAAATGTTGTAGATCAGTCCATGCTCAGTATGTTGACACACTTTTATATATGTTTATCTAATATATGATTTTATATATGATTTTTACATGTAGATTTGTATATGATTTATATATGATTTTTGCAATGGTAAATAATGTAGATCATTACATGTTTTAGTAATAAACATAGAAATGTGTGGTTGTTTAGATTAAGAATAAGAATGGTGTATATCAGTCCATGCTTTAGTATTTTGACACATTATATATATGTTTCTCTACTATATTTTTGTAATTGATGTATCTTGACACATTTTAGGTACGATGAATGGCAGTGGATTTCCCGCTCCACAGGTTCTAGGTTTTCACCCTGGCGATCTGCCATTTTAGCGCCGTTGCGGATATGGCCGTTCCACGTGGGCTCGATCTGTCTATAGTATGGAATATTTTAATTTTTGCATCTATTTTAATTTTTGCATCTATATATTAATTATTAATACGATTGTTGTATATGTCACAGAGTATATCCCCTATCGAGTGGCTAGAATCAGCACTATGGGTGGTTGGGGTGACGTCCATCTTTGAGGATACGACCAGTCAGGTCGTAAATGATCAAGATGATAAGTTGTGGACGTGTAACCTCAGCTTTAATATTCCTCTTAGGTACAGTCCAGAAGTGGAGCGCGAAATCGCGCAGAGGGGACGTCCATATCCGACTCTGAGAGGCGCCCAGTTCAATACCGTATTCCATTGCTTACAGGCTATTGAACTCATTGGCTACTTTATGCCTGATTTTTCGCATATGAAGATACAAACTTTGCGTGAGGGTCACCTGGATACTCCGCGAGTAAGCGAAAGGATGGCGAGATTTAACCAAATGGATGTGGTAAGTGGTGTATGACATCATAGTCATGTTTATTTATTGTTACGATTATTTCAATTAGTCCAACAAAATAATTATAGAAGCTGCAGCTATGAATTATTTCAATTAATTACAGAAAAGCATAGATCTAAAGCTACAACAAAAATTTTGTACTAAAGCATATTATATTATATGTTCACTATGTAGATCTACTCATGTGGAGTCCAAAAAATTAGATTTTCTGTTTTATGATTTTTCTGTGATTTACTATGATTTTTCAAAGACTCAGCCAAATAAATAAAAAATAAAAAGGCAAAACCTTTATAGCAAAAACTTTGTACTAAAGCATACCATATTATATGTTCACTTGTATAGATCTACTCATGTGGAGTCCAACAAAATTGGATTTTTTATTTAATGATTTTTCTGTGATTTACTATGATTTTTCAAAGATTCAAATTTAAATGAATAGGAAAAAACTAAACGACAAAATGTGTTACTTTGTAGCATTACCGCCGTTTGAAACCGCTTCAGGGGGTAGATCGAACGGTTTTGCATAGTTCGGGGGTAGATCGACGGTTTCATAGTTGGGGGGTGAGGTAAACTTTTTCCTATAATTAAGGTATATATGCATGATGTGTGTCAACATTTATAAAGATATAGAGGAGGTGGTGAGAATATAGATTTCTATGTTAAAATTATAGCTCAAAGTTAGGGTCCATTAAACAAATTAAAGCGCATACCGGCGGCGAAGCAAAGTGAAAATTTAAAGATTATAAATATGGATGAAAGTGTTATAGAGTAATTAATAACTAAAATCTCTATCACAATCGGATGAAGATAATAAGTATATATCTATATAAATATTGTGTTTGAATATTTAACAAATGAGAGGTAGCTCAAGGTAATAGTTTTGTAGCAATGTGGTCTTATTTTTTTTCATTGGAGACTCCGCATTAGTTCTCATAAGACACCGCTAGAAGCAAAAAAAGACAAATCCTAGAAATTCTCACAAAAGTCGAAAACATCAAACATCAATCCTGTAAACTTTAATAATCATAGTCATTGATCTATTATATTTTTTTAAAAAGTTACTCACTACTGTCATTATGAAAATATTCTAAAATAAACGCTAAACCTATATCTAAATTACCGAGCTCTGCCATTATAAAAAAATAATCTAAAGTAACCTATAATCTTCATCCAATTTACTCATGCATATTATTATAAAGCATAACTTAAAAATGCCATTCTAAATTTGTATCTAAGTTACACATGTATGTCATTATTAAAAATCTAAAGTGAACACTTAAATCTTAATCTAATTATCTTCATGTCCATCATATAGAAATTTGTAAAAGTAAACTAATATATGATTCTAAATTACCTATGTATGTCATTGTTAATATAGAAATACTAAGTTAAGGCATATACGCATGATAAGCCATGTAGACCATTTATACATTTATGTCAGGAAGTGATGAAAATATTCATTCTAAACATAATGTATGGAGGTGCGATACAAAATGAAAAAGTGTGAATATGTATGAAATAGTGTATAGAGTAATTACTAATTTAAAATCAATCACAATTGTACAAAGACAAGTACACATCTATGTGAGTACTGTGTTGGAGTATTGAAAAATAAGAGAGTAGTAGGTAAATAATTTTGATTACTACCTTGGAGTTTAATTTCTAAATAATTTTTAAATACAATAGCTTTTAAAAACATTAGCGGGAGTACGGGTTGATGGACTAGTGAAACAAACGACGCACCGCTAAGCATCAAATGGCACACATTGTAAACTTGGAGGACGAAGATCGCAAGGGGCATGACGACATGCGAAAAAGGCACTAATCTTTGGGTGGACAACCCCATTAGCGTTTTTTAGCTGTAGAGATCATGCTCGTATACCCAAGAAACTCCTCTTTTAAACCCAATGGAAAAAGGGGTAAGGAGAAAAAAAAGTAAATAACTCATGCATATTTGTCAATGCACATGTTTCCTCCCATTGAAAAACTTGCATGGAGAAAACTCAATGTGAAAAAAGATTCAACCAAGGGGGTAAAAGAGTACAACATATAATCTTTTTGAACCTGATTTTGATCCCGAAAATTAATGATCCCGATACGTACCTTCATCTCGTGGGCATGATGGTCGAGTGACATACTATTATATAAACTTTTTTGCCAATGTTTTAAAAAGTTATCACTCCACTTGATCATGAGAATAATAGGGTTATTAAGTTCTGAACTTGTCACATCTTACAAGTTTTCAGATGTGAATTCATTTGTGAGGTTTTTGCTTCACTTGAAAACAACAAATATTGAAGTCTTCTTTATGGTCATCCTTTTGAATAGATGCAAGCAATGATCTTGTGACCTTCTCGCAAGATATTTTCTGCTTTGACATCTCATTGTCCCCTAATTTGGGAATTGTGAATATGCGAAATTATGAGTTATACTCGATTTTCATTTACCCCATTACTACAATTGTTGCATTACAACTTTCTCTAGATGATTATCTAGATAATTCATCTATGCACTTTCTCCATGAACATACCATTAGACTTCATGATTTTGGCATGTGTGGGAATTTGCATTATTTTTCCTACATTATCTTTATACAAATGTTTAATTTCTTCATAAAAAATGCAAGATATAAACACAACAAAGAAGAAGCAGCAACAACAACAACCACAACCACAACAACAACAACAACAACAACAACAACAACAACAACAACAAGTAATGGTAGTAGTAGCAAAGCGAAGAACAACAAAAAAAATTAGTAGAAGAAGCAAAGCCCGTAGTAGGGTATCTTTGATGCACAATATGTCATGCTTTTCATGAACATTTAATTAATAATCTTGTTGTCAAGTCGAGGCAAGGTTGAGATTGGAAGGCGATCAAGATCTAGGAGAATCCATGCATATATATCTAGAAGATTTCGATGACAAAGCCCACATTTAATTGACCAGGGGAATCAACTTATTAGCATCGAAGCAAGAGGATGAGCAATAAAGGAGAGTGAGTAAATTGGCCCACCCCCCTCTATCTGCCCATGCCTTTCCTTTATCAGATTAACCCGCCTTATGTGCGACGACATCCTCAAGGTATATAAATAACCCTCTCCTCGACCAGCACCCAATAAATCTGACAACCGGTAGATGAGGAGGAAGACAATGAAGAGGGTGGTAAAATGATGGATGAAGGTGCTTTGAAAAGGATGGTTGGGTGTACTTTGATTCGTTAAGGGTTTGGAGGTGAACTAGTGACTTACTCCCTGGTTTGGCACAAAAGCACTAGTGAAAATTGAGCTTCACTTCGGTTCTAAAAAAAAAAAAAAAAAAAAAAGAGAGTAAAAACCTAGATTTAGTGCTTTACTCCCGGTTTGTCTCAAAAAATGGGTTGAAAACGCTTCGCTCCCTGGTTTGTAACAAGACTAGGAGTACATGCCTTTTAGAATCCAAACTTACATAAGTTAATGATTTGCATTTTGAATTTATTGACATAATTATCACGTGCATGATAGTCTCATTCACACAATACATTCGAGCTATGCCAACCACTTGTGAAATGGCGTTTGTAAAGGCAATTTCTGTAGTAGTGCCATGTCACACAACAAGAAACTACTTTTTTATGATTGCAAAGCAAGAATGGCACTCACATTCGCAATAACCACGTATGCTATCACATGCCTATATAGCAATTAGGCTAATTCCAATGAGTAGTACCATGCCCATTAATTAGGTGCTAGGGGAATTTTGCCGATTTGGTAGTAAATTAACAAGGAGGGAGAGGGAGGGAGGGAGAGAGAGAGAGAGAGAGAGCGAGGTGAAACTTGCATTGTCTTGGAGATACCGCTTGGGCACAAAATCGAACCATTTGAAAGCGCACCTAGCATTGGGGTAGAGTTGTTCATGGCTCCACTCCCATAGGCACAACATCATACAACAATTAATTGTTTGGGACTCTAAGAAACAACCCTATGATACTACGGATTGAGATACTTGTATCATAGGGTTTATATCTAAGAAACCTCTATATCAGTCTTGGAAATGCAAGAGACGGGATCTAAAACTAAGTAGCAATACATATAGTCGATTATATACATAAGAAACTCCTTTGGATGGTTGGGTCAAACAAAATGTTGATGGGGCTTTCACGATGCAAACAGGCAAGGAAAGCATTGGTTGTATTGTCAGGGATCATAGAGGACATGTAATCCTATCTTTCTGGCAAGTCCTTTCAGATTGCACTTTGGCGTAACAGTGGAAGCTATAGCTTGCCTTCCGGGTTTGTAAATTATTGCTGAATGGGTAAGACATAGTATTACAAAAAGATTTGAAGGTGTGCCTCGATTTTTTTTTAGGGGGACGGCCTAAAAGTCACCCACTCCTACAAAAGGAGCCCGATTCCACTTTGGTGGTCATTCACGACTTTCTTGTCGAGCGAACGCTCGACCATGCCTCTCCTTTCCTTTTTTGTCCCGTTCCCTTTCCTTTTTCGTCCAGCCCACGTGACGGCGAGCGGGACGCCGCATGAAATTTCATTCCGAAATATTCCCCGCTCCTCCTCCCCTTCCACGTGCCTACCCAATGAAGTAGGGCAATTTTGAATAGTGTTGTTCGTCTCCTTCCTCATCGCGGTCCCGCTCTACGCGGTCGCCCGCGGCCTCACCAACCTCGCTCCGACCCCGGCTCCCGCGCCGCATGGTGGCGGCCTTTGACCACCACCGGCCTCTTCTCCCCGCTGACCACCACCGGCCTCTTTGGTGACCTCGTCGGGATTTGATTCGAGGTGTCGCCGGTTGGTGGTCTCCGGGATCCCTCGCAAGGTATTGCTGAGATCTCTTTTCTCTCTCGTTTCTCCATGATTTTGCATTGTTGGGGATTCGATTCGAGGTCGTATCGATTAGCTTTCTAGGTTTTCACTTTTTTGAATCCATATGGTGTTTGTCCTCCGTCTTTGCTGCGGGGCGCGGGAGGTGGGGCCCCAGCTTCCTTCTTCACCGTGTTGCGCGGGCGCCGCCGTTTCACCGTCCTTGGCTCGACCTGGCTCAAGCATTGCCTCCATGTGACGTCTCGGCCTTGGTGACACCACCGCCCTCTTCGCGCTCTTGTGCTATCTCGCTTGGGTCATCGTGGGTCGGCCCCATTTGTCGGGCCGCATCATTCTTTCGCATTTTAGATCCCTTCATCACTGGCGGCTAGGGAAGATTAATCTGTGCTGGCATCAACTTGTTGCTATGGATTGGGGATTATTACTCTGCATTGCCAATCCTTGGTGAGGAGAAATAGCATGATAGATCAGATAGATGTTGCCCGAGTGCATTGACGAAAAATGCTGTAGTTGCGGGGGATTGGTCATTGACTTGCTACAATCTATGCATTGGTTGATTTTTTTGGATTGTATATGTTGTTCGGGTCATTAAGTGATTGTGAATTTTTTTAATAAAATACATTTGGTTATAGATGGCTAATGAGGGAGAAAGTTCTGCTGAAGTCAAAAAGCCCGAATCAAGTCATGAGTTGCGCTTCGAGAATGATGTAAGAAGTGTGTTTGTCACTTTTCTTTCTTTAGTTTTGTTTAGTTGAAGTAGTAGTCGATAAGCAAATTTGCTAACTATGTTCTTTTATTTAGGAATCTAATTCTTACGTAATGCGGTAATGGTAAAACCACCGATGAGGATGAGAGTGACAAAGTGGCGATAGCACCAAATTTGATTGCTCGGGTGAGTGATGTTTTGGTATTTTTATATACTCAACTTGTATGGTTAAGTTTTTGTTTGCATGTTAGTATGTGTCGTCTTGCATGTTTAAGTTTACGCTCATAAGTTGTATGTTTAACTTTCACTTTATCACTTGTATGGTTAAGTTTTGTTTGCGGGTTTGACTAGCTTGTTTAAGTTTACGCTCATAACTTGTATGTTCAAATTTCACTTTATAACTTGTACGGTTTTAGTTTTGTTTTGCAAGTTAGTATGTATGACTTGCTTGTTAAGTTTTGACTCATAGCTTATGTGTTCAACTTGTATGTTCAACCTGTAAGGGGGGTGTTGACGGTTGTTAACAACCATTTTAAACCGTCAACGAAACATGAAAAGGGTATACATCAATCACCAACATAGACTTAGAGGTTAAACTAACAGAGTTCCACAAGTTTTGGTGAATCTGTGTTTTTACAGGGATTAATCAGAAAAAGAGCCAAGAAAGGTGATGAGGACATCCTCCACTATTAACCGCTGCAAAGACGCAACAAAAAAAGGAGCCAAGTGGCCCAGTTGTAGTCGGGCGGCGACCGTGTGAGCCTCTGAATAATCCCACCTTGCTTAGCTTGGGAGGAGGAAGCCACCTTAAAAGGAAGAGCCACCCTTCCCCTATTGGACTAGTCGTTTAGGGAGATTGGGCCTTTCCCCGAGTGGGTGTGCCTAAAGAACTGTTGGGGTCCGGGCAACCTTAATTTATTGGGCCTCAGCCAACCCCACCTGGGCCAGATTCATCAAAAGGACCCACACGTCGGGTTAAAGAGCATATTCCGCATGAACACCAACTCCAAAAGGTTCTAGTGGACACTAGAGAGCCACCCCCAAAGAAGACCCCGAGGGGATGACATGTGGGGCCGACCGACCCCACCTATATGCCGGCCGGCCTTGGGCCCACTCGTCTGCCTCCCAGCTTCACGTGGCGGCGCTCCACCACCTTAAAGATTAGATCTCCATCGTTGTTCAAGGCCCGTTTGATCTGAGGGCTCTGGTTCATCGCTCTGACCTATATAAACAACCCCAGACCCCTAGGGGCCATGCATCCTTGAAACCCTAATTCATATCATCCCAGCCAGGATCAATTTAGAGGTGTCCTAGGATCTACTCTCAAGAGCCAGCATACAAGAGAAGATTAGTCTTCATTAGGATTAGAAATAGAGAGGTAGAGAGAGAAAAGAGTTTGGAGGAGATGCCGATCTGTCGGTGCTACCTCTATGGCTTGTACCTTGGCGGAAGTCAACCTATGTCTGGGATCTCTCTGGTAATCAACTTCTTATTTCAGTAAGCAACATTTTTTATATTGTTCTTCTAGTTTGTGAGTCTCTTTTGAGTGCTTTAATCTATTGGCCCTAGGTTAAAGTAATATTCATAGTGTAAGCGTGGTGCTTAGACTCGGTATCTCATAGATACAGCCTGCATTCCGGATCGGTGGTAGCTCACGAGGGTGATCTCTCGCCTCGTTGAATCCTCTGTAGTCCACCTCCCGTTTGTAGGCCAAGTAGGACTTGGTTGCTAAGGAAAGCGCCCTTTGCTGGTGTCTTTTCTTATGAATAATGTCCCCAGATAGAACAATGTAGAAGACATAGCTTACTGAGATTAGAACTAGAAGACCTTGGCGATCTCCTCTACACTCCCAACCTTCTTAAGTCT
The DNA here is from genome assembly GCA_015847255.1 of Hyparrhenia diplandra. Taxonomy (NCBI): domain Eukaryota; kingdom Viridiplantae; phylum Streptophyta; class Magnoliopsida; order Poales; family Poaceae; genus Hyparrhenia; species Hyparrhenia diplandra. Next base: position 94,856 of record JADLZK010004440.1, on the reverse strand, counting down.
TGTTTGCCACTCTGGGTTAAGTTGGACCGTAGTCAACCTCACATGTTTCCCTGTGGATACAATACTTGGAATACCTCCGGGTGAAAGCTACAACAGTATCCATGCGCTTACGGTATCTGTGTGCGTCTTAAATATACCGACAAGCTTTCTGGCGCCATTACTGGGGAAACAGTTGCTGAGTTGACTTCGAATCTAGCTTATCCTTGTATCATACTCTTTTATCCTTTTATCCCTTTACTCTTTTCTTTTCTTTTCCATTATGAATTCCACTCCTATCTATCAACATGCTCAACCCACAAGCGCAAGCTTTAGGCCACCAGAATCTTCAGAGCCTATTCTAACACCTGGCTATGAGCTGCGCCCGGATTTTATAAACATGATTTGGGAACAATCCTTCTCGGGAGAAGGCAATGCAAACCCATACCCACACCTACAAGAGTTTTGCCATATCTGTGGATGCTTGCACATTGCTGGCATGTCAGATGAATCTTTACAATGGAAGCTCTTTTCATTCTCTTTAACGTGAAAAGCTAAACATTGGTACAATTAGACTGTAGGAAGTATGCAAGGAGATTGGGAAACACTATGCTCTAAATTTTGCTTAAAATTCTTTCCCATCTCTAGAGTGGTTAGCCTTCGAAAAGAGGTTCTAACTTTTAGACAACTAGAAGAAGAATCTCTTAGCACATCATGGGATCGTTTTAATGACCTCATTATTACTGGCCCAGACCTTGCTCTTCTAGACCCGGTGCTTCTTCAACATTTTTATATGGGTCTTGGAGAGGACTCGTGGAATCCCTTAATGCTGCCTTAGGAGTTTTCCTCTTTGTCTCGCTAGCAAAGCATGGGTTGTCCTTGAAAAATTCAGTGGACACGCCCCTTGGACAAGCATTCATGATGAACTCTCTGAGGAAGAGAAGGAATGTAACACCCAAAAATTTGCATGATTTTAAAATAGCTTAATTTATTTAATTATGCGATTTTGCGATGCATTGAACATAGGAAAAATAAATATTTATACAATTAAAATGAACTATAAGGATAGAGACATGCTTGTGCATTCATGCTGGTGCATAATTTCTGTTGTGATGTCTGGGTTCTACTGCAGTTGAAAAGGAATTCATATTTGTTTTGAAAAGCTATTTGAAATCTGTTTCAATTAAAAAGAAAAGGAATTTCTTTTATCCTCCCCTCGCTCTTTCTTTTCTGGCCCGAGTGGCATGTCCAGTCCGGCCCAGCGCTTGCTCTGGCCGCCGGTTTCCCTCCTTGGGCTGCTCTCGCCAGTTCACCGGCCCAGCAACCTGCAGCGCAGCGTGACCTCTTCCTCCTCGCGACGTGCTCGAGCCGGACTCGACTGCACGCACCGCCGCTGCGTGATCCGCACATCCCGATTCCCTTCCCTTGCTATCGCGTGTCGAGCGCGTATATAAGTCAGGCCATAGCCTCGTTCTGCGTTTTGCACAACCCTAACGCGAGCGCCGCTTTTCCATCGAGCAGCAGCCGCGAGCCCTAAATCCGCCGTCGCCGAGAAGCACCTGCAGCCGCCGTCTGCTGCCTTGTTGCTGTATGCAAACCGCCGACGAGCTCTGCGCCCTGTTCTTCCAGGCCATCTACACGTACACCACCATCCAAGCCCTAGCTTGTGTTGCTTGCTGCTCAGTTGAATCTTGCCGAGGAGTCGAGCCCGTCCGCCGAAGCCGCCGAGGCGACCTGTGCTGCACGTTACCCCGTTGCCGAGCCTGGGACCAAGGTGACAAAGCCGTAAGCACCATCTTCTCCAAATCGAACACCTAGCGATCCAGCATGCAAGTTTATTTGCACACCGTGAAGCAGTAGATGCAAGTCGTGTTCACCCAGTTCGTCCACCCCGCCGAGCCCTGCCTCTTACCCGTGCCATCTCCGTGGACGTAAAACCATAGGTGAGTTCATATATGGCCTATCTCTGTCCTCGTGTACTTACCTCAGAAAACCGATGCTGCATGTACTCTGTTTTCTTGGAACTCCAGCGAGAGAAGCTCCGCCGGCCATTGGCACAATGACAGCGCTGTGCATATGCTCTATGTGCTCTAGCTGATCCGATTAGCTTGATGACATCGATCCTAGCTTTTGATGACATCACCTCATGTTTTGTGGCCGTTTTCCTTTACAAAAATAGATCCAGAAATACAATGCAAATACACATGTACATCCAACCATCTTGAGCCAATCCATCGTTGAGACCAGATTAGAAGATACCCTTTCACCAGCCTTTTTACTAAAGAGACCCTGACCTCCTCCAGTATCTAGTTCGTAGTCCATGTTGTAATCAAAATCAGGTTTCAGTTATTTACAAAACTGCCACTACCTTGTTTTGCTTATAAAATCTTTGTTTTAACTCCGATTTGATCCGTTCAAGTTGCGTTAGGTTCGTAATTTCATAACCTACATGTTTATACCTCTGTTAGTCATATTTTAAACTTTTGAAAATTGGAGTTTATATTTAATTTATTATTTTATTAAAGCAAATCTTGTTTAAATCATATCTTCTCCGTTTTAGCTCCGTTTCGTGATCTTTGCGTCCCGTGTGATCGTAGTGACGTGTAAAATAGTTTCATAAGATTTTCAAATTTATTTTCCATTGTTGATGTACTGTTCTAATTATAGCTTTGTTTGTTATACATGATTGCCCCTATATGTTTGTGTGTTGCCGATTGGAATCAAGTAGACGGTGAGCTTTATGTTGAAGGTCTTGAAGAAGTTGACGATCAAGAAGGAGTTCATTGAAGCTTTGGACTTGAAGAAAGGATATGTATTTAAGGCAAGTATAGCTTGGGACCATCCTTGTTGTCCTATTCACCTTAATTAATAATTCATGATGCATGTGTCCTCCTTGATTGCCCTTAAGGATTTCCTAGCCCTTTGAATACTTGTTCCTTGACACCTATGGGTTATGCATTTGGGTAGTAATATGCTAGCACTCAACAAACACCCTTTTATTGATATTGCTTTATGGATTAAATCATGATATGTGAAGTTGTTGTTAACATGGTACATAGGGCGAAGGAGCTTATGTTTTTATTTATGATGCTCTTAGCTCTCCATAAGGACTTATTAATTTGTGATCAACCGGGATATACAGTACAACTATGGGGGTCACATGGCTCTGACTTTAGTCGTTCAAGGACTTTGTCTATCTTTTGTTGGTAGTTTGCCAGAATTGGGAGAAACGGGGTTGGAGCTCTGTTGGCTACTAATATTTTTAGACAAACCTTTGAAAGGCTTTATATGAGTTTCCAATGTTGTGGGAGTCGAGAACCCATGCAATGGAAAATCATAACTCGTAGTGAAAGTGTACACATCTCTCGCAAAGTAGTAAAAAATCAAGTTATAATGTACCGTGTTCGCGTCATGAACGGCCTTGGAGACATCTATGAATAGAAGTGCATGGTTTATTATGATGTTTATGTTCTACTTGTTGTTTATAACTGTCTAATCATGTGAATGTGGGATAATGGGAATCCTTGATGCTTAAGCTTAAAATTGTGACTTATACTAAAAGCAACCGCGCCAAACCAAGAAATCGCCTTCTTGAGCCTCATGAAACCCCTCGGCTATGCTTGCGGAGTTCGACATGGACTCACCCTTGCTATTTCCCCACACCTCAGGAGAAGTTAGGCTTGTGATCAACCAGTCAATCGGTCCCTGTGGAGTGGAGTCTACACCCGAAGATTCAAGTTGTTTTTCCGTTGTCTGCTAGCTGAGGTTATATTTTTTTTAATACTATGTATGTTATATAAAGCATTGTTTTAATGATACTACACTTCATTTGTAGCTATATGTGAGATTTGACTTTCAAGGCTCACATATGGTGTATACTTGGTTTTGTTCTTAAAACTGGTGTTACAAGGAATCTTCCTCCGATCAAGAAGAGGAAGTTTTGATAGCTGATTCGTGACCATTCCAATCCCAAGATTTAGCTATCCATCCTGAACCACCAATACCCCAAAATCCTCCAAGGGAAGAAGAAATTCCACCTTTGGAAAACCCTTTTGAATTTGCGGGTAACCTGATTGATTTTGGGAGAGCAATGAATTCTCGTCCACATAAGAGGCCTCCAGGTGAACATATTTCAAATCCTCTTAAGGAAGTGTCTCTTAGAGAACATACTTATTCTTACAAAGGTCATTGGGAATAACCCAAGGATGGCATATCAATTGATGCCATAGAAGGAGAGCAAAGCCATCTAGAAGACAATCTTATCTTCTCCCCTTCTATGCTTAGACTAGATGCCTTATCCGAACCTATTTTTAAACCCATCCTTGACCCCGATGAATCCTCTTATGTTCTTTCTCTTGAGACTCCTGATGATCCTAGAAATCCCAAACATAGAAATCATGAAGTATCCAAGGAAGACCAAGAAGAGCAATGTCAATGGTCGGAGGATATTAAAAACCAATGTGCTTTGTTGCCATTAAATGGTTGGACGAGGTCTTAGACAAGATCAACTCGAGAGACACCAATCCAAGGAGAATTTTGGACATTCATGAAGAATCAACCTTGGAGATTGAAAAGGAAGATGACATCAACAAGCATGAAAGTTACTTCATGAACACTTCATCAAGTCCTTGCTCATATGAGAAATATCCTAAATCAATTGGTCTCTCCAATATTGCCACACATGAAATCTTCAACCCCCCATACTCCCTGCTCCTAAAGATTTTGAAAGGGTGGTTGTAGGTGTGTTTGTTTATCACAAATATTCCAGATCTTGTTGCCATGAATCTTGAGATAGGTACATAAAGATTGGTGTTGGAGGGGAAACCACTTCACCATCTTGAATCATAATTTGAAGGTTTCCCAAGGACGAGTTTTTTGTCCTCAAACAAGCATTTTTGAGAAATAACATGAGCGTTCACCTTTTTGCTGTAATGCCCTTGTGACATGATCATAGAGATATAATGGTGAAAATATTTCTTCAGGTATTTTTGTCACTAACCATTCCAGGTTTGGAGCAAAAAAGAACGAAGGATGACAATGAAAGGTATGTCCCAGAATCATCATGCAACATTGAATCACATGCATAGAAACATCTCTTGCCACGTTGCTACATTATCTTGGTTGTCTCTACCTTTATGACATGCTTAATTTGTTAAACAATGATCATACTTTTGCATCTCTATTTGAGTAAATCTCTATAATGCTTTCATGTTACGTTTGTCTGCCATAGTAAGTTTTGATTTGGAAGTACTCGACATGCTTCCATTGGCTTTTAAATTAAGTGGGGCACTTAGGTTAAATAGGCTTCCTTAATCTGATTAGACATGGAGTCTAGTTTGGTTATTGAACTAAAAATTGCTTGTGTAGACACTGGTATATTTTGTTGGACTAACCCCTGTAGAAAAACTCTCAAATTCAATTTAGGAAAGTTCTGAGATGAACTCACACCGAGATGAATCAAGGTACATGAACTCCAACAACTTTGCACAAGGAAGACACAACTCATTCATCATGGATAGGAGAACTCTATGGAACAAAGAGAAAAAAGATGAGTGGCATAAAGCAAGATCTACAATCAAAGCACTCACTCCTAGGAAGTGGACGAACAAATCTCTGCCATGCCACTAGAAGACAAAGAGCATCATGGAGGAACTTGAGTTTGCAGCTCCAATGACAACCTCTTGTCAACCAAGAATCAACGAAAATCAAGAAAGGTCAGCAAGAGCAGGACATTCAATTGTCTGCATCTTCACCTCCTAGATTGGATGGATGACGCATGGAGAAGGACGGCCAAATCCACTAAAGATGATCCAACCATGCTCTTTCTCCTCTCATGCTCCCATCACTCTGGCACACTGGAATGAGAGGAGCAAAAGGTCCAAACACAATTCAAAAAGAACAAAATGATGGCATGACAAAAAGGATAAGAAAGAAAAAGGACAATACAACAAAGGAGACAAGCTATTCGGGAACAAGATACACAAGAAGCCGAACAAGGAAAAACTTCAAGAGGAAGGAAATGACCACCACAAGGTGTTACGGTGCCATCATGCTCCAATAATAAAGGTAACATCTTAAGGTAAGTTGTCATTATAAAGCTTTTCCTTGATTCTAGTATGCACATAAATAAAGAGCTAAACATGTTTGAGTTGCAACCTTACTTGATTCAACCTGATTAAGTCAACATGTTTAGTTCTTTAATTGTTCCTAGTACCACTTTCTTAATCTCATAGTCTAAACCAAATGAGCTAAAATGTTGCACATTCTATCTTTGGAAGATGATAGTCATAATCATGAAATCATTGATACATTATGCATAGATAGACAATCCTTCCATGGGCTAAGCAATTTGATCCTTTCTGCCAAATGTTTTAAATGCTACATTCATGCTCATCTTCTAATCCTATCACCCATGTTATGATTAAGCAAAGCACATAAACATCAACTTTATCTTGTTCAATGTGCCTAAGGTTAGAGAAGAATGAACAAAGTTTTGGTTCTAGTTGGTGTTTTTCCACCAACAGAGCCCATGCACTTGATCTCTACCTTGTCTTTGCAAGCATGACACACTTGAGCAAAATGCGGAGGAGTTTGTCAATTCCCCAAATTCTGCAAGTGAATGTCCTGAACCTACGAACATGCACACTGAGCAAGATGCTACCAGCTTCCACTATCAATGCTTCACTTCAAACTGTTGGACGAGCAAAGAACATAGGTGATACCATCCTCAGAATCACCATCTCAAGAGGCGTAGTTATCAAGGTATCCACCTTTGGGATCAGATGATGCACCTAAGGAGTGAAAATGGTAAGAAGTCCTGTTCAGAGGACTTAATACACTGAACCCCCACCGGGAGGTAAAATCGGTAGTTATCCATATTTACTCTTTCACATTGCATAGATTAATTTTCCTTCAAAGATATTTACTTTTCTGCATTAGCACTGCATTAGAAAAGAAAACAAAAATATTTGTTTGCTGCACTGCATCATAAATCCTAAGCCCCATGTGAATAATTTTGTGGCGTGAAACAACCTGCAAGAATATTCACCGTGGTGGCATAAAAATAAAAATAAATATGCATTCATCTTGTTACATTTTCTTTGCATCATAGAAAATACAAATATATATATATATATATATAGGGCCGCACTTTCTATACACCCGCGAAAGTATCTACCCCCATCGAAATAAATATGAAGAGGTACAGCAGCCGGTTAGCGCTAACCGGTTGATGCAGCCAGACCGGCTGAGGTACATATCAGTTCCGTCAAACGCGTGATTTAAATTTGCCTCCCGTACGGTACGGTGCATGCATTCGGTTGGATTTATTAGAGAGTATGTCCATATACTATTGTATGTCCATATACTATTGTTTTTATTGGGAAGTATATGCACATACCTAAATGTAGGAAGTATGTCCACATACTTTAATAAAGTATGGACGCATACCTTAAGAAAAATGAGTATATTTGTATACTTGTACTTAGGAGTATATTCAAATACTCAAGGGATTATTTAGTGTTTTTCTTATACAAGTATGTACTTTCACCTGCATTTTTTTGGGACAAAAAAATATACGCTTGTATATACTTTTTGGCAAAGTATTATTTGTATATACTTTTTGGCAAAGTATTAGTACATACACCGTACAGTATGTACATGTTTACGATTATGAAACCATACATGATTAGAGTATGAGTACATACATGATTATTGTAAGACATACATACGTGTTGGCAGTGTGCCGGATTGAGAACAACGTGATTATTCCAGGTAGGCAGGAAGCATGAAGTGATACTCAATCTAAAAAATGGAAGTATCCGAGGATACTCAAATTTAAAAGGGACTCTGATCTACTCTGAGTAAATACAATGATAAAGTGATAACGATATGCCTGGTCCTGATCTTCTCCGGGTAGTTGCACAGCCTCAAATCGTCGTATCCATGGGCCTCTGACCTAATCTGAAACAAGAAAAAAATCAAGATCACAAACTAGTAACATGCAGATTTCTACATGTGCGAGAAACAAATGACGCCACCAACAGAAAGGAGAGAAACGCCTCAATGCAAAATAAGGTGAATTGATTCAAGAAGCAGTGCGATAGCAACCAGATCAATGGAATCTACCGGCTTTGGGATTTGATTGCAATAAACGAATCGATCACAACAGGAAAGATTAGTACTGTCAAGTCTTAACCAAACCTGGATTCGATGGGTGTCCCAGACTCCCAGCGGGCACTCTGAGCTACGATGCCACCAGCCCGACGGAGATGACGTACACGGCCTCGTGCACACGATCTACGACGTGACCTGCCGAGGGGAAGACGGCGCACGCTGCCAGCGCGAGCAGTTCGTCAGAGGCAGGCGGGCAGGAGATCTCGGCTCTCTCTGTGGTGTTGGGGCAGAACGGGTGGCCGCGCGCCGCCGCCGTCGACGTCGCCAGGATGGGGCTCGCCGCCGCCGCCAAAGGGAGCGGGGAGAGCTCGCTCCAGCTGCGCGCTAGGAGAGATCCACAGGCGGATCTTGGAGGGACGTACGGGAGAAATACCAGCCAGCCCTGGTGTACGTACGTGACTGAATGAATTAAATTAATAAATATAAGCCGGCGGCCTGATAATGACCGTGAAGATCGGCGGGTTCAAGTGGACGACCGGCTAACTGACTGCGCTATCCTGTGCATTTAGATGAGGGTGTAACTACTCCTAGGGTGTAGGAAAAATTTACTTATATATATATATATATATATATATATATATCCAAAAATATTGAGAAAGAGATCCTGTTGAAACTCTGCTTAGAAGAAAAATCAGAAACAATCTCAAAGGCTCTGGACAACTAAGGCTTAAGTGGCCTACCACTAACGCTTAATCTCTTCCACAAATTTTGTTGTCTATTTGAGTATCACAGGATTTGAAGGATCATGAAGAGCTGTCAAGCAAGTGGATGCTCTATCCATTGTCGGAGCACGGTCTCAATTGTCATCAACATCAATCAATGCTCCGATAGAGGAAGTACATCTCCGCTGCCAGTCTGCTACACCGCAAGATCAAACGACTACGTCAACATCCAGCTTGGGGAAGGGCACCCCCGTGTATCCAGCTAAGTATTTTCTTTCCCTTAGTTTTACTTTATTCCTTATGAATTTTCTATAGTAATAATAATAGTCTAAGATAATAAAAACAAAATAAAAAGGTGTGTCTAGTTTGCTTGATTTTGTTTTTAAGAAATTGTTAGTAAATAAAGAGGACTCTCTGGATAATCTCTTACATGGAAATGATGAATAGTTGCTCTGCCGTAATTCCTTTCAAGTACCTAGTTTTCAACCTTGAATTCTCCCAAGTTTTGGATAAAACTGTTTTGACCTAAAATTTACTCCGAGCTTGAAACCTGTGAGTAGCTTAATGCTTGATCTAAGTCTAGGTAATTGAGGGAGTTGTAATTTAGTTGAGTTATTTTCATTTGGTGATAATATTAATTAGCAAGCCATGATTAAAATACTAACTAGTCTTTCTTTCATTTTTCTGTCATTCCAAAGTCAATTTAGCATGCTTAAGTTGACGGAACTGATAGGTGGTCTTACCGAAATTCAGAAAGAACTAGTTGAAAACTGTGGCTTTGGTTCGATACTTAATCTCAAATGCAAAAAACTTGCCTTACAAGCAGCTGATTGTTTGGTTGGCATCTTGTTATGATAAGAAGACACAGTCTATCAAAAATTCCAGGGACTCGTCCATTTAAGATTGATGCTCAGAAAGCCCATTGGATCCTTGGAATTCCTCATGGTGGAGATAGGATAAGTCGAAAAGCATCAGCGTGGGTCAAGTCTCTTATTGCTGATGATACAACTCTAGGACCATTAGCTCCAAAGATTGAATATCTGCTTGACATGATTAAACCTAATCTTGTGACAAAGATTTGTTAGGATCTTCATGTTAGCAGTCCTCTCTATATTTCTGTGCCCGTCCAGTTCGGTCAGAGCCAGCTGTCTTTACTATAATGGCATCCGTTCAGTGAAAAAGATCAAGTCTTATGACTGGTGTGATGCAGTGGCAAGTTGTTTGAATTCTGGGCTTTTAAAATTCAAACAGTCTTTGGGTAAACAGAACAGAAATCCAACCTTGTCTGGTTGCATTTTTCTGCTATATGTAAGTATTTCTTTTATAGTGATCACCTGTAGCTTTTAGTTTTTCCTAGTTAAATCATGCTCTGTTTGCTAGTAAATTGTTTCTAGAGAATTTTACTCGTATTGTTACTTTCTATGTCTCTGTGTCTAACTGTGTTATTATTTTTGCATGTAGATTGCCTACTTTGATTACTTGGGTTCAGACATTGATATTGTTCCACAAACAATACCTTGTATTGATGCTTGGACCGATGATTTTGTTAATAGGTATATGGTACAGTTCTCAACATTTAGAAAGGTGGAGGTAATATTTATAATGCAAATGTTTACTTTCTAGTTTCCTTTTCCTTTCTTTTGTGATTCATTTTCTTCATTGTAGGTTAATTATGTGTTGTTCATCTTGTAGATTAAACCACTTGACTCTACTGTTTTTGGAAAGACTTGTTTGAATTGAAAAAAAGTAAAAGAGCTTCCTATCTTGATGCTTCAAATGGGGCAGCTCCTTGTGCAGTAAATGTTGCTGGACCTTCATCATAGCATAATCCATCTAAGAAAGTGAAAAAGGTTGATTGACCATCTTTTTAACTTTTTCATAAATTGGTCATCAAAACATATAATGAATTACTTAATTTCAATTTTCCTTTTGTTTTTGCAGAGTACAAAGGATTGTTCCTCTACACTTCTCCCTCAAAATGTTGAAATCACTAGGATTCTGTGCAGAGTGTATTTCCAGGCCGTACCCATTCTGATTTGCGTATTTTCTCTAGAGAGCAATTGCACCCTGAAATTGAGAAGCAAATAAGTTCTCTTGCTGGCCCTGAATGTAGCAATGAGGTAGTTTTATTTATTTTATTCATTTTAATATTTTATATATGTTCATGGCTCAGTTGGTAGTCTGTACCATTTTCCGTATGGTTTCCTCATAGGCTCAATTGCTTCAAATTGACTTGCTCATATACCAGAACTGAAATTATTATGGATGATCTCATATGCCTGATTACTAAGCATTTCTTTCTTGAGCTACCAATCTGTATGATCAAGTGTGCTTTGTTGACTTTGTGTGGGTCTTACTTCTTGTACATCTGGTGCTGCCATGATACTTAGGTTCTAGGTATGTTTTATCTTTTTGGATGTTTATAAGGTGTTTGTGGTGTACCATGGAACAAATATACTAAGTAGTTCATCCAACACTTCTAATTTTTCCTTTAAGTGCTTCTGCTGCTATCTTGTTTTTGTGTTATATGCTAATATTAGTTAGGTCATCACTCACTTGTGCTTTCTTCAAGGATGTGTGTTAGGGTGTTAGTGAGGTCATCAATCACTTGTGCAGGGTCACTTATATGCTAATATTACTAGCTTTACATTGTAGGAAGCATATATATATATTAATGGATATGCTAATATTTCATATTTTGCATCCCTATGGGTTTGTGTTTTGATGGAATCCTTAGCTCCTTCTTAAACTTGTCAGGGTATCAAGCTTTCAAATTATGCATCAACAAGGTGTAACAGGTATGATTTTCTTCTAAACTTATTACAATCATTGCTATTTAAAAATTTCTTCTGCTTTTATTATGAGATTCTTCAATCAATTGTGCTTTCTTAATATTACTCTCTACATTTGTTCTATGTAGTTTTTGTTTGTGGTGCTATGCTAAATAACAGAGTTATTTATCTGTTTTTTTTCTCCTTCATGAGTATGTTATTTAACTTAGTTGATTAACTTATGCTACAGAGTTATGTAGCTAAGTTGTTTTTTTTTAGGTGTATGCTACCTAACTTATCTGATTAAGTTACTCTAGATAGTTATGTATCTAACTTGTGTTTTCGTGTTTATGTTATACAGTCATCTTACTTTCCCTGCTAAATTATATTTTTCCTTGTGAACTTATATTAAATATTTTGCAGATCTTCTAATTGAAGACACAAATATGGTCAATGTCATAGTTAAAGAGATGCTCAAACTATCATAGTTACACAAGTAGTTATGAAAGTTATTATTTATCTGCTGTTTGAAAGTTTGCATCATACATACGGTGTAAAAAGTTATGTAGTATACAGTGTCATAGTTATGAAATTTGTTGTGTATTATACGATGTAAAAGTTACTTTTATTTTGCTCCCCCACCCCTTTTTTAACCCTATTCCCATGTTCCCGAATGATTTAGTTTTCTGAAAAGAAAAAAAATGCTGATAAAATCTAAAGAAAATGTAAGTTTTGCGCAAAAAGAAAAAAGTAATGTTGTATAACTTAGAACTGTTAAGTTTTGTCCTTGAAGTTATGCTGTGTAAATCAGTTAGTGTAAGTTATGCGCACGCTTTTTTTTTTAAAAAAAAGAAAATGTTGGCGCGCGTGAGGTCGCTAAAGGAGAAAGCGCGCGAAAGAGAAAGAGATTAGCATGCGCCGTCCGCCCGAAAAGAGACAGGGAGTCGCGCGGCTCTCAGCCGTTCAAATATGGTATAGCAGGTGGGAATGAATGGTTTCCTAAATGGGAAAGTTTCATTGGTCGGAGAATAGTTCGCTGGGAACGGTTCGAATGAACGTTGGCCAACTAGTGGCGGCCCAAAAGGAGCGGGGTTACTGTAACATCTGGCCCGCCCCTGGAATTGTGAACCATTTCTAGGAGCGGGTGAGTTAGCTCATTTATAGCTTGCTTGCTGTACAGCATGTTATTCTGGAATCAGATTGTGCATCATTTATAGCTTCCTTTACATCTTAACAAATGGATAGATCACATATAATGCACATAATTAAAGAGATAAAAGCTTGTGTTCCTTTGATCACGGAGGTGAAGTTTAAAAAGATTAAAAGAGAGTGCAATACAGTAGCTCATTAGTTAGCTCAGTTGGCAAAGAGAACTTCTCTTAGTGCTGTTTGGAGAGGTAATGCTCCAGCATGTGTAAGCGAGCTCCTCGCATCTGATTGTAATCATTGATTAATGTAAGCACTCTTTTTCGAAAAAAGAAAAAAGAAAAAAGAGATACTTGTATCATACATACATGTATTATATGATATAGCAATTAACCTTTGGATATATATATATTGTGATATGAGACAATGCATCGTGTGGTGTATGTAAGAAGTGCACAATTCACACATAGCAGCGCAAGACATAGACAAACAAAATATTGAAAACACAAGAATTCGAAATTGTAACCGGCCGACACGACTGGGGCTGATTTGCTTAGTTGTGTGGCTTGTAGTAGGCGTAGACAGAGTAGTAGGTCTGCAGCACGGTCAAGGCGAGCCCGATCGCCCCGGCCACGACAGCTGTCGTCACCCAAGGGTTGCTGAAGTAGTCGCGCACCAGCGCGGCACGCCACTGAGGCCACCTTCCCCTCTGGTACTTGACGACCTCCTCCATCAGGCCGGCGAGGTAGTTGCGGTCGGCGGAGGTGTGCGCCTCCGCGCAGAGTCCGCTGAAGAACCCCAAGGCGGTGTCGTCCCTCTCGCCGTTCATGTGGTTCTCCAGCACCCCACTCCGGTGGAGGATCCGCACGTCCTCCGACGTCTTGACGATGCAGTCCATGAATATGGCGTAGGCCGACACGCGGCCTGGCGTGGCCGGGTAGGTCTGCTCGAAGGCGATCAGGTTCCGGAACAGCGGCACGCTGTAGTCGAACAGCCGTAGTGGCGGGATCTCCAGCACGCCGCCGCAGAAGCTCACGTCGAGGAAGCTCCTTGCAGCACCGCACTTCCGCGGCCTGAACCTCACGCCGGCCTGCTCCAGCTCTTTGGCGCAGGGCACCCACCGCGTGAACTCTGACGGCGGCTGCGCGGCGTGACGCCGGCCGGGTTTGGACATGGAATCGTCGTCATCATCCGGAGACGGCGGCGGGAGGTCGATGGAGAGGTAGAGCAGGTGGAGGAGGTGGTGCACGTCCTGGCAGACGATGGGCGCCGAGTGCAGCGGGCGAGGATGGAGCGAGCTGAAGAGCTGGAGGCCGCCGTGGATGAGGACGTCCTCGCCCTCGCCGACAAGAAGCTTGAAGAGCTTCCGGACGACGAAGAAGGGGACCTGGTTGCCGAGCAGCAGCAGGTCGCGCTTCACTGTTCCCCAGACCCAGCAACGGCCAAACAGCAGGGTCCAGTCGTCGTGGTCGTCGTCGCCGCCACCATTTCCTCTCCGTGCGTACTTGAGCAGACGGTGAAGGACGAAGCAACCGTCGAGCAGCATGTTGAGCGCCAGCCGCTTGTCGCCACCGGCATCGGAAATGCTGCAGTAGGAAGCACGAACTCGCGGCACCAGGCGCATCATCTTGTCGAAGCACTTGCGGAGCAGCGGCGCGTGTGCCTCCGGCGACCAGTCCACTGGTTCCAAGGAGGTTCCGGCCCGGCGGCGCCCCACGATGAGCTTTTGGACGCAGCGCCACTTGTAGCGCTCCAGCCTGAGCATGCTGGCCGTACCGCGCTTGCTGTCGAACAGCGGGCCGATGCAGACGACTTTGGGGATGTATGCGCCCTTGTTGCCCTCGGCGAGATCCTCCGGGACCTCGCAAATGGTTGGTGGCTGTGCTGATTGCTCAGGTAACGATGCCGTCCTCACGTTCTCCTCCATCATCTTGCTGAACCCCTTGAGTTCTTGCTGCTGCGGCTGCTGCTGCTGCTGCTGCTGCTGGTGTTTCTTCTCTTCCTCAGCTGAACGCGATCCTTGAAGATAGCCAGCCATTGTTTAAATGTTGGCAAATGCAACACATAAGTACGGGAAATATAAACATTCAGGAAACAAAAATAGGAAAAATGAAAATGAGATTAATTACTACCCTGGTTCTTGGGAGGTGTCTGTTCCTTTTCAATTTCCTCGTACCCTGAAAAACATAATGAAGTAGTATCAGCCTAGCTACTTACTAATTCCAAAGCATACATCACTGGTGAACATACTTTTGGCACTATTCATTTGATTTCTTCTTAACAAATATGCTCTCATGATAATGCGGAAAATAAAAAAACTATTTTGTTGATATCCCATTCTTTTGTTGGATACGATGACAGGTGCTAAGTTCGGATATCTTTTTGGTCGACTATTAGTAGCAGAGAGGAGAGGATAATTATACTAAAAGAATTTTAATCAGACTTCAGTCTTTATTGAATCTTAAGACCATCAAGTTACCCAGCTTCATTTCCCTTTACTGATGCTTACTCAGTTTTCGATCAAGAATCGCTGTCCTAACGTTCTCCTCCATGATCTTTGTGAAAATCCTTAGGTTCCTGTCGCTGCTGGTGGGTCCATTAGAGCCGGAATGAATACTCTCAGGATTATTCATGCCGGTTCAAAATTGAGCCGGCGAGGATAATCCATTATTTGCACTGTTTCGAAATTGAGCCGACAAGGATAATCCATTATTCACGCCGGATCGAAATTGTGCCTGCACGAATAGGATTCCCACCTAGGCAATTCGGATTCAGCTTGTATATTTGGAAATTTGTAACTTTTGCATGTGGACTCGGATAGAGATAAATTTTAAATGAAAATTGTGCGGCGTGACAAGATCTACAACTTTGTAGTTGATTTTTTTTTTTTTTTACTTGAAGTCATCTATGTACCCAAATAATGGATTAAAATGTTGGACAATAAAGGTCAAAAGGAATAGAAGTTACCTTTGTGTGCAGGTATGTAGTGTAGGTGGGATTGTAAGGAGGTATCACGCGAGGAGGGGTTCAAGAGTTCAAAGGCTGAACTCCACACGTGCGCACATTTTGCGCAAAATATGTGACTTGTGACTTATTTTTGCGACCGTGAGGGGTAGCTCGGGGGTGGCCTCCAGGCCTAGAAAAAAATTATTTCATTTATAAATTCTTATTTGTGCCGGTGCAATTTTCCACCAGTAGGTATAATCCGCTATTCGTGCCAGGTTCGACGCTGGCATGAATAGCCGTCCGCATTCATATCGGCTTCATGGTGCCGCTTCGTCCAAACGCACAAATGAGGTTTTCAAGCTGGCACGGATGAGGTGCTCTGAAGTAGTGGTAGCACAGGGTCCTTTATTTATCCTTTGACCACATTATAAAGGGAATAACAATTTTAGCTCGGCCTACGTGAGTCTTTTTTTTTCCTTTTTTTTTTTTTGCGAAGTACGTGAGTCTAGACTTTTGCTTGATCTGAATGCACACGTGAAGTTCTAGCACAAGGTAGCTCATGAGAAACCCATGGAATAGGTGAAGAGAAGCCGAAACTAAAAGAAGTTTGCATTGCTGGATAAGTTAAAATAACACAGCACATGTCAGATAATCTAACATATACTGGAGTTTAAACTCACAGGTGTAATTTTATTTCCAGGTGTTGTCTTTGTGAAGGTATACGCAGCTGGATGGTCCATGTTTGAGGAACTGTACTCGCCAGATTATCATCTAGTGCACTTTTGTTTTCGGGACATTCGGCGTTTCTAGATACACAAGTTCAGATGGTCTGGCGTTTGATGGGCTGTACACGTCAATACTTTCTCCTAGTGATTTTGGGAATTTCAGTATGTTGTACAAACTAGATGATCCAAGACTTTCTTCTAGTAATTTACACTGCAACGGCTAGTTGAAAGGAAAGTTGTTTGGACACAGAACTCGTTGGATGGTCCAACTAGGGGTTTCTGCTTCGTATCATTCAGACTTCACAATTTTTTGAGTGGAGATGTAACGGCTAGATTTAAACATCTGGCCTATATATAACCCCTCACTTTATCTAGTATGTAGATGACTATTGCCTCCTAGAAGAGCTGAGTGATAAGTGTTATGATCAAAGGCAGAGGGCATAAAAGAGTAATTTACAAAGTTTTTAATTAAAGATTAAGGATATCATTAGTACAAGGAGTGTAGTAATGGTGCATCGGCTGTAGTAGTTTAGGCTTGATCTTGGTCAAATGAAGCTATTGGCAACTCCCCGCCAATCTTGGTGATTGCTGGTGTACGTTCTTGGTGGGCTCTTGGAGTTCTTGAGGGTCCCCAAAGAAGGTCCTGTGCTCGGTTTTCAGGAGTCCGGCATTATGGAGATGGATAAGTGGGTACCACTAGTGAGTACTGAGTCTTGGTAACTCAACAGGGAGATATCCTTGGTCGGTGCTCCAGCAAGAATTTGGGGGTGGGGTTTCTTTTCCCTTTCTTTGCTTTCCACACTTAATTTCATCATTTACATGTTGCAAGAGTTTAAATTCTGCAGTTTAGTTTGAGTTCCTAGCTTGCTTGTCATGATGATCAGTTAGCATTCCAATTAGATTGGTAGCTCTTGTTTAAAGTTCATGTTCTAGGCTCTTCTAGGATAATTTTGCTATTTCTTTTGTTGATGTTAGTGTACTAATGTAGTTTTTTGGAAGCCTAATTCAACCCTCTCTTCATGGGCCTACTGACTTATTTTTTTCTATTTAGGGAAGGGTCTAGCATTTTTATATTTACATCAATCTTCATATGAATTTAAATAATATAAGTAGATTTCGAATGAAAATATTATTTCCACCATTTATTTGATTTCTTAACAAATATGTTTGATGATAAGACGCAAGAAAACAAATATCTTAATGATATCCAAACCTCATTTTTTGATGATGGTACCTGCTAACTTGGGACATCTTTCGGTTGATTATATGAGTAGTAGACTAGTAGTAACGTTTATTATTTGAACTAAGGAAAAATGTTAATTAGAAAAGCTTCGGTCACTATTGAATCTAAATACCTTCAAATTACCTAGCTTTGTTTCACTTTACTAACACGCTTATTACTCAGTTTTCTGAAGACCAATAATTACTTTAAATATACATTATAGATAGTATCTCATAATCACTTCCAGATTTACAATTTTTGCTGACAGCGATCAGCAATTTGAGATGTTTTTTCTTTCAGGTTTTTACCCAGCAAATTATTGAATGCCTCTAGCGTAGATCTTTCTGCAGTACATTAGATGCATTAAACTTGTCTTGATATTTATTTACGCATCTATATAGTTTTTGCCCTATGTGCGCCAAAATATACATTCTAGAAATTAAAAAAGATAAACTAATAATCCAAAGAGGAATTAGGATAGAATTATTACAATGCTTCTTGGGCTTTGTGGCTGAAGTAGGCTCCTTACGTGATTCTGTAGGAGGTGGAGGCATTGGTTCATCGTCGTCATATAACTCAAACCCTGAGAAATAATACAAAGTCAGCATATATAAAAGCATACACCATTAAACTTAATTTAGTTGGGATCTGTAACAGTTTTATTCTTACAGGAAAATTTTCATGTGGAAATGATATATACAGATTTGTAATTAAAAATATTTCTCTGACCTTCTTTTTCATGAATCTATGATATGATTTACACATTAATCCACATTAAAAAAATGATTCGATGGTGCTGCAACCTGCTTTTTATTAGATCAGACAATATTATCTTTGAGTAGAATACGGGAGGTCTAGGATATGATGTACCAAAAATTAGTTGGAATAAGTTCGATCTGTTGTAAATCTTGACATCTTCATGTTACCATCATTTCACTTTACCGACACTCATTGACCTTTCTTGACGATCAATAGTTCACCTTAACCACACAATAGCAATGCCAGATTCTACCGAATGGCTGAGAGTTCTCATTCAGTGGCCGACGGCCATCTACTATTCATATCCTCTTGCGTCATCTTTTGTTGGTTGGTGAATGCTGGTGTGGAACCATAATCACTCTTGGGTTTTTTTTTTTTTTTTTTTTTTTTTTTTTTTGAGCAACTCTTGGGAATTTGTTGTGTAACACCTAATCACCGTCGGGCGTTGGAGCTGACAAACAATAAGGAAAGTGATCCCTCTCGACCACTCGTTGAGAACTCTCGGCAGAAGTTCTAAATCTTGTTCTGTAGTATCACAGTCGCTTCAAATTTACAATTTTTCCCGGCAGCGATAACCTTTTGAAATATTTTCTAAGTGTCCAGCCAGCATCTTCCCGGCAGCTATTGCATTGCAACAAAAACCTAGATCTCTGCTTTCAATATGGATATGAGACTTGCTTCCGTAGGATACTTTTAAGATTCAAGTAATAAAGGGGTGCAGAAAAATCTCATTTCTTTCATTGAGAAAGATTATAGTCATATATAATTTTGGTTCCATACTTTCAAAGTATGCATCTGTGCTATATGCAATGTCTTTATGGGTGGTATGATACTTTATGACATGTTTTTTTTTTTACAAAAAATCTTGTGAAATATGTGTGTAGCTGCATGTCATCTAGAGATACTAAAAAAATATTCTAAAAGCAACACTCTTCGAGGAATCTCAATCTTCAATTCATGACTTCATGGACTATAATCGTCATTAGAGAAGTTCTGTGAACCAAACAAATGCTCCTTATATCTTGGATACTTTATCTACAAGATATATAACGCTAATTTCAAACTGTGAAACAAGACATCTCTTCTTCATTTGTGTGTGTGTTTTTTTTTGAAAAATATATGCCTCAGAAATGCTTGTATATGTTATTTTACACATTTTGTCCAAAATGCATCAAATATTGTCTCTACATCTTAGGAAAAATCAAAAATTTTGACGGTTGTATGCATATAAAAAACAAGCCTGGTAGTATGCATATAGAAACATGAGTTCAAGAATTGCTTTCACTATGGTTGTTTGATGTAATAATGGTGTGCAAGCAAATCAATTTTTATGTTTATTAGAGGTGTTGAAGTTTACAAGCAATGCAACTACATTATATTTTCCGTCATAAGCAGTCCGATGTTAATATCAAGTACAATAGTTTCAACATATAGACATATACAACGTAGTAACAAGCCGTGTAATTGCACCTGAAATCCGTGTATTTAGAGTAATTGGTGGAGACCATGTACTTCAAAAAATAACCCCATACTTTTTCATTATTTGTACTACACCAACCCACCCAGTCACCCACGCAGAGAGACACACAAGAAGAATGGGAAGGGCTTTCGATAATCCTTTTGAAGGAAAAAAAAAATTAAAAAGAGAGAGTAGAGTTATAATTACCTTTGTCCATAGGTTAACCTTGGTGACGAGAACGACTGGTATAGCATATGTCTATACAGTATGAGCAAAAAGGAATGTGATAAGGCGAGAGCAGTCCATTAATTTATATAGACGACTAGCTCGTGTGGAATAAATTCTTTCCGTGCTGATACTAAAGTTCGTACCTGTAAAGGGCAACGGAATAGATTATTGCCCTTGCTTGATTATAAAGTGCACACGGCATGCGAAAGGACGTATAGAATATATTATTAGCTGTGCTGACACGAAAAGTCTTTGCTTGAAGAGGCTTTTCCATACATCTACCATTATAAAAAGTTCGCGATTCCACACAAACATTTGAAAAGTTGGAATGGACACACATGCCATCGCTCGAACTTTTTGCCGTCCATGCCCTTTGCCGTCAGATTTGGCCCTAACGATTGTCCAAAAGCTGCGGTGTGAAAAGTCAAAAATACCCTTATGTATAAATATGCCATTAAATTTTTTTTGAGCATCTTAGCGACTTTAAAAAAAACTCAAAACTAGAAAGTTGTAGATCTCGTTGAGATCTATAGTTTTCATATAAAAACTATCTTCATTTAATTTACGCAAAAAAAAGATATAATTTTTCCTATGATTAATATGTATAGAAAAATTATAGAAAAAATTATATCTTTTTTGCGAAATTAAATGAAGATATTTTTATATGAAAACTGTAGATCTCGGCGAGATCTACAACTTTCTAGTTTTGAGTTTTTCAGTTAAAGTCAAAAGATGCTCAAAAAAAAATTTAATGGCATATTTATACATAAGGGTATTTTTTGACTTTTCACACTTTTTGACAATCGTTAGGGCCAAACTCACTCAAGCGGCGGCATGGATAAAAAAGTTCGAGCGATGGCCGGTGTCCATTCCAACTTTTCGGTAACTTGTGTGGAAACCCGCAAACTTTTATAATGGCATGTATGGAAAAGGCTCTTGCTTGAAGCACCGGTCGGTAAGCGGGCTACTGATCCCGGTTGGAAACCCCATGGCTGCGAACCGGGGCTAAAGACTCGCCCTTTGGTCACGGTCCGGCAACCGGAGTGTAGGTGGACCTTTAGTCGATTGGTGTTCTCAACCGGTACTAAATGGGCCTCGAGCCCGAGCCGCGGCACCTTTAGTCCCAGTTGGTATCACCAACCGGCACTAAAGGTCCCATTTACTTTTTCTTTTCTTTTATGTTTTCTTTTCCATTCAATTTGTTTTTAATTATAAATAGCTTTTTGTATACGTATTATATGCTACTATATATAGTGCGTTCATGAACTATACATCTGTTTCAAAAAAGAATGAAATAATTAAAAAGAGCTTGTATATTACGATGAGATCATTCTCATTCATCAAGTTCATACAAGCAATAATAATTTAAACCAAGTCAATATAAACGAAATGTCCATACAAACATAAGTTCATCAAAAAGTTTCACTATGTCGTACTATAAACTCGGCAAAGTGTAGGTCACCGATGTAGTATCCGCAAATATTATCGATGTAGAGCAACGCGCATTAAGTAGTACACTCTCCCTTGCTTCACAAAATGCGAGCACAAGGTTTACTAATGACGATTAGATGTGGTGGAGTGGTTGGGTCAGATCCTCTTTCAGTCACAAGCAACTTTTCTTGAAATCCTTGTGTAGTGAGTGTTGGTCTTTTCAAATGGCATATTCCCAATCATAACCCAATGTATACATTATCTAGTTTAGAATGGCTTTAAAGCTACAGCCTACATAGGTTAAGTCATATTTACGAACCGGTAAGAGCAACTCCAACAGTTTTGCAATTGTGTTTGGCATTCTTGTTTTTCGGCAAAAAGCTCAAAATTGAGGCTCCAACAGTTTGGCATTTGTCTTTGGCATTTTGAGGGAGTTGGCAAATCCAGCCTCCTTCCACGCATAATGCGCTTGCGCCCGGGTTGGCATCGCGTCATTCCCAGCGCATCGTTGTCTCCGCGCGCGGACTCTTCCGCTTGCGATCGGCTTGTCCAGCGCCGCCGCCCCCCGTCCAGCCGGGATGGTGTACCTTGCATGATCTTTGGGCCGGCGGGAGGCGAGATGGCGGTGAAAGCGGTATCCGGCGACCGGAGATGGAGCGCGAGTTCAGCGCGGGGTGGAGGCGGCGTCGGCGGCGTCGACACGGAACCTAGTGCGGCTGCGGGGGCTCTTGCCCGCCGGCAGGGCGATTTGCTCATCTCTGGGAAACGGCGGCCTAGACCATCGGCTCCGGCCCGGCGGTGGGACAACGGCTCCAACGGCGTCACGATCGATCTTCTTTGTATGAGAAGAGGAAGAAGGGAAAAAATTCAATTTCGTTTCTCTCTCGGGGTTCTGATACAAGTTTGCTAGAGAGGATAGTTTCTAAATCTGGGCTCGGTTGATTAGTGAAAAGTGTAGGGTCCTTAGTGTAAAATTATTTTTCCTTTTTTTCTTCTGAAGGGAAAATAAAAGTTGCATAGAAAAAAACACAGAAAAAAGTAAAAGGCCTTGTGCGCCGTGTCAGCGAAGCGACGGCGTCGTAGCGGTCCTCCCCAACTACCGGTCCAAATGGGCCATCTTTTGGATTTGCCAAGCCAAAAATGCTAAACACTTGGAGATGGTCTTTTTTTTGACTTGCCATATTGATTTAGGAGTTGGCAAACAATAAGAATTGCCAAACCAAAAATCTGTGTTGGAGTTCTCTAAGTGTTGACAAAAAAAAAATAGATATCTCTTCTACAACTAAAACACACGAAAAACAATCGTCCACACCCCACTCCCCTCGCTCCGTCGAATCCTTCGCTCCGCCCCGCTCCCGTACCCTCCCCCACATCCACATCCACATCCACGTCATCGATCCATGGCACCCCACCGTGCCCAATCAGCGCGCGGCCTGCCGTCCCTTCTTCCCAATCGGCCTTAGACTGTCCGCACTAGTTCCTTTGTTTCATCCGGTACAGCTCCACCTCGGATCCACATAGGATCGTATACCGTGAAAAAGCTGCACCGCAGTCCGGTAAATGAGCTGGAATGGTCGTGCCCCCGGTATCCCTGGCGTGGTGCAGGAGGCCCGGTACCCTGCGCTGGGCCCCGCTGGGAAAGTGACTTGAGAGAACCGTGAGAGAAAGCAGAGGAGGGAAAGACAGAGGAGAGAGAAGGTAGAGGGAGGGCCCACTATTTTAAGTAAAAAAAAATGTCATAACTTACAAATCAAAAGTCTAAATTAAATTCCGATCACACCATTAAATTCATTTTAGTTAATCCTTCAAAACTAGATGTCACATGGATATATTCAGATAAAATTACAAGTAGACCCTACTGATGGTAGTTAGTATAGAGTAGAGATATAAAGGAGGGATGAGTGTGGAAGAGATTACTGTAAAGGAGAGAATCTTAATGACTAGGATGCATAGAGGAAGGAAATAAAGAAATATGAGTGCGGACTCAGCCTTATACGGGTGCCCCGACCGCACGACGCCGCCGCTGAAGCACCCCTCCACTGCGCGCCTCCCCGTCCCACTCTGCTACAACGACGCGCTTGCTGCCGCCACCGAGCGCCGCCGTCGCAGCCGCCAGCCCCATACTCCCAAAGCCTCTGCCTCGAGTTCCTGCCGGAGGTGCGCGGCCGGGCCTTGCCCGGAGGTGCGCAGTGCCCACGCAGCAGGAAGGGAGGCAGCCACTTCGCCCAGGTGGTGCAGCGCCTGCGCCTTGCTGGAGGTGCGGCGTGCCCGGCCGGCCACTGAGCTTGTGCGGCGTCCCGGGCAGCAAGGAGGGAGGCAGCCACTGCACCCAGGAGCACCCGAGCTGTGCGACTCCAGTGGATCCTCAGCGGCGGTGGCGCCGGGTATCTGCTCTACGACTCCAGGGACTGCCGTTCCTCGACGTCGGTGGCGTACGACTCGTGCACCTGGCCGCCGCCCGTCATCGCGGTGTGCGGCCCGGGAAACAGCGGCAAGTCTGCCTTCTCCCGTCTTCTGCTCAACACTCTCATCGATAGGTAAGCAAGCCAAGCACACGCCCCATTTTGACAGCTAGAGCTCGTTAATTTTGTTGTTCGCAATCGGCAATCGGATGGATGTTGCCTCCGCCTCGTTGAACTATGACTCTGCTACGAGCTGTGAGCTATTTCTGATGCCCAAAGGGTGTCTGATGAAATGCCACATCGGAATGCAGTGTCCTGGGCTGCTATGGTGTTAGGGTATGGCAAAGGGAAGTGTTCTGAGGGTGTGCGGCTTTTTGCATACAGTGAGAATGTTTCAACCGATGAATCAACTGAGATTCAGCGTGAGTAAATTGTTTCAATAAGGATGAATCAACCAATGCCCACAGAATGTTTCAATATGGGTGTGCGGCTTCTTGCATACAGTGAGAATAAAAGGTTGACAAGTGCTAATGTGATGGTTTCAAAGCATTACATGGACCTGAGATTCAGCGTGAGTAAATTGTTTTTATTATAAGTATACTCTTGTGCAATTTCTTAAGTAGTATATCCATAGTAAGAAGTCTTTCTCATGTTTCTAAACATTTTTGTTTTCTGTAGACAACGTATGAAACTGCACAAAAGCCACAGTCAGAGAAGCTTAATGTTCAAGAGTTGGCTAAATCATTAGAAACTTGGCCATTTATGAAATATGATGCCTCACGTTGCAGATTTGTAAGGATATTTCTCTATGATGATTATTGTGAGCCTTTTTTTAAAATTCTAATTCCAATCATTGTGCAGCTTCTTATGCCATGGAAAAGAGGAGGCCTTAACCTTTTTGTGTTCGGCCGTGAGGAAAAAAACTCTCACTGTGCTTGAGCCTACTCCTAATCCTGATTGGTGTAAAGATATGCCATACAAGCGTTATGTGCATAGAATTATCAACGTTTCCAACAGTTATAGACTTGCAATGGTGATAACTATAAAATTTAACTAATAGTATCCTAATTACATTGTAAACCGAAAAAAAATCATATATTATGAAACCATTTTGTGTAAGATACGAAGAAATGCTTAGCGTCTGTATATATAGAAATTCTTTATATTGATATAGCCATAACTGCTAAGGAAAAATGTTACTTTAGAACAAGCTATACATATTTTTTGGTACTAAGAGAATTTGACATGAGCTTAGAACACGGGGACTTGTCATCATAATAAATAAAAAAGAACTAGCCAGCTCCTGGTCGGACCGAAATTTCTCTACGTGTAAATTTATTTGTTATTATTACTCTAAATATACAACAAAGAAACAAACAAAAATCCTTTTTAAGCTAGGGTTAAAATGGTCGTTTTTACCTCTGAGTTAACACCATCCATCAGAAGGCAATATAGGCAACCAAAAGTCATTCCAGAGTCATATAGGAAAGTTCAAGGAAAAAATGGCTATACATCTAACACCCATTTTTTTCCATGACCATACACCTAATACTCCCATTAAACTTATGTAGAAATATAAATATTGAAATTATTTTATATACATTTAGTTAAAAATGATTAATGAGGATCAACTTATTTTACTTGGGACATGTAATTTATATTTAATGAAGACACAAGAAATAGAAACAGAATTCAGTTGGGGACTGGGCCTAATTTTGAAGTTTTTATTAAACCCTTTCTCACAGGGATTTTTTTATGAAATTTAATCTTTTTTTAAAAAAATAAATTTGTCTCTCGTTTGAAAATATTTGTACGTCATATCCCTTTTGATCGCGCCCGGCTTGATTGGCGATATTTACTACTTGTGTCGCGCCACCGCATGTGGCGCGACGCGCCCCTCCACGCTGCTTCCGGGGTTGACCGGTGCTGGCGTGGCTAAACATGAGGCCCGCCACGTCACGCCACTGCATGCGGCGTGACAGGCCCGTCGCGCCCGGTGCAGTGGCGCGACGTGGCCGTTAGGTGCATGCCCGTCCAGAGAATCCAGACACACTACTCTCTTCGACGGTCGCAAAGCAAAGCTGCCACTCTTGGCCGCAGCTGCACGGACGGTCGCCGGAGATGTTGTCCCGTAGAAAATGTCGTTCTAGCTTGTTGGTCCACCTACTACTCCTGTCCACTAGCCCTCTGCTGCTCTGCATTTACCGGTGGCCCATGCAGCTCTTGGGTTTGCACTATGCACGCATGGGGCTTGGCATGCTCCCCACTGACAGCTCGTTCCCACCTGCCTATGTCCCTACGCGACAGGAGACTGACTTATCGAGGGTGGTTGGATTCACGGGTGCGCATAGCACCGGGGCTGCTGCCACAAGCTGCAGCACTATAAATAGACAAAACATGCATACGTGCAGTGCTAGCCTCTTGGTCTCCGTGTATAAGGGCATGTTTAGTTGGCTAAAAATTAGCAAAAACACACTTGTTCCAACTCCCATGTAGTATCTTGTAGCGACGTTTCGTTTGTTTGTGGTAAATATTATCCAATCATGGACTACATAGGCTCAAAAGATTCGTCTCGCGATGTACAACGAAACTGTGTGATTAGTTATTTTTTTACCTACATTTACTATTCTCGAATATATGTCTTTTGGTGTATTTAATGTGATGTGATGGAGAGAGAGTCGAAAAACTTGCAACTTTTGGCAAAAAATTTGCCATCTAAACCAGGCCTAACTCCAAAACGACTCTCTTAAAGGGACGGAGGGAGTACCGCACTACTACGGGGATTGATTTTGCGTGGTGTTCGGATTTTTATTTTTCGTGACGGGCATTTGAGAAACCGCCACGGTTAATGGTCAATTAACCGTGGCCGGTTTTTCTATTAACCATGGCGGTTTTAAAACCATCATGGTAAATAGATTAACCGTGTGGCGGTTTTTATATTTAGCCCGCCACGAAAAATCAGGCCCAATTCCATGAGCCCAAAAGCCCATTTCGGTAGCCACAATATATATACGACACTTGACTGCTACCGACCCCCAACCTCTACCTCACCCTCTCCCACCGGCGCATCCCGATCGGATCCAGGCTAACTTCTCTCTCCCTCACCCCCTCCTCTCCCCAACGACGCCTCCTCCCTCTCCACTTTGGCCGGCATCCCTCTCCCTCCCTCCCCTTCCCAGGCATGGAGGCGCATGGGGATCTGCGGCGACTAGCGGCGACCGGCGGCGGCGGGGGACCAAGAGCGGCGGCGGGCGGCGTCCAGCAGCGGCCCGACGACGGCGCAAGTTTAGCAAATGGCCCGGCGGTGGCGCGGGGCGTGCTCCTCTGGCGGCGCGTCCTCCTCCCGTCGTGGATCCAGATCGGGCGTCCTCCCGGCGGTGGCTTGAAACCCTAACCCTAACGGGCCCGGATGGGGCGGATAGGGTTAGGGTTTTGGATTTTCTTTTTTTTTTTATTTTTTTCTGGATTTATGGTGGCGATTTTTGGGTACCGGGGAAAACCGCCACGGAAAATAAGCTCCATGGCGGTTTTAAAAACCGCCACGGAAAATAAAAAAAAGTCCGCCATGGAAAATGAAATGCGTAGTAGTGCTTGGTCAAACTTTCTCAACTTTGAATAAGTTTGTAGAAAATACGTAAAACATTTAAATTTTCAAATAAATTTGTTAAAAACTAGGCTTAAAGATCTTTCCGATGATACTAATTACTTAACATAAATATTTATTTATATATTTTAATATATAATTGTCGGCATTTTAAAAGCGTTGACTTCCGGGAAAGCGAGAAGGTCTTTTATCTTGAGCGAGTAGTACACACCGAGTGAGTACTACAGTATGCAAAGAACCGGCTCATCGGAACGTCTCATGGGTGTACAGGAATCTTGCACGCCACGCTATCACCCCTTCGCAGCTACAACATGCATCCATGCGTAAAAAGTTAAACAACTAGTCTTTCACAGCCCAACGTCTTCAATCAGAGCCGTGAAATCACATCAAACCGGAGCGATATCATTGCGTGCGCATGCACTACCACTCACGGGCATGTTGCGCCGCATGCATTGGGCGCGACGTGGGCGGGCCCGTTCGTTCGCCACGCCAAAGACCGGTCAACCCCGGGAGCCAACGTGGAGGGACGCGTCGGTGTAAATATCGCGCCACCCATTGTGGCGCGACCAAAAGGATATGGCGTACAAATATTTTCAAACCAGGGGGGTCAGATTTGAATTTTTTTAAAAAAAGGTTAAATTTCATAAAAAAACCTTTCTCACAGCCGGTGCCCGGGGTTTTTCAAGAAACTTGCAGCCCCTCGTTCGCTAGTCGCGTCCCGTTGTCTCCTCATCTCCTGTTTCCAACGGTGGCAGCGCCGGCGGCTGGCGGCCGGCGTCCGGCGAGAGGGTCTTCTATCTAGCGAGGTGAGGCGATGCGTCTACAGTTTGTCTTTCCCTATCCTATCCATCTGCATGGCATGTCATGCTCTTCCGCTTCGGCAGAATCGCCGCACGCCTCCTGTTCGACGGAATGGCTCCAAGAAGCAAGAACAAGAAACACAAGCTGACGGCCGCGGAGAGCGATGAGGACCGCATCAGCGCCCTCTCTGACAGGCTAATTCACCGTGTGCTCTCCTTCCTGCCGCCGCAGGAGGCCGTGCAGACGTGCTTCCTCTCCCGCCGGTGGCGCGAGATCTGGAAGTCCATGCCCGTCCTGCGCGTCACCGATCCTTGGTCCTGGGGGGGCACGGCGGCGGCAGAGTTCAACAAGTTCGTCAACCACTTGCTCTTCTTCCGCGACCAAACGCCCCTGGAAGAGTTCGAGTTCACCACCTATCCGTATTCTCCTCAAATGGCATCTGATGCCTTCTCCGACAGTGTTGAGTCAGTTCGGTACCTCGATATGTGGATCCGATGCGCCCTGATGCGCAAAGTTCGGGTGCTCAGGGTTCGTGTCATGTCTTTGACAGAACCCCCGCGGTTACACAACGTGCCGCTCGTCTGCCAGCATTTGGTGACCCTAGAGCTTTTTTGTGTCGTTCTGGATGGCTGCTCTATGGATTTTTCTCACTGCCATTTGTTAGATGATCTTAAGATTAGCAAATCCCGAATTTCCGCCCAGAAGATGTCATCCCAATCCATAAGGCGTTTGTGCATCACTGGCTGTGAATTTTCTGATAGTGCTACGAGACTACAGATCTTTGTCCCAAATCTTTCTGCACTTCGACTGGATGGGAATGATGGCCTGACTCCTTTTCTTGGAAGCATGCCATTGCTAGTAACAGCATTTGTCAGACTTTGCTATCGGTCTGACTCCTTTAGGGATCGTTGCAGGCACACCAACCTTGGGGATTATTGTGTCCTCGATCCATGCATTGATTGTTATGGCAGCGAAAAGTGTGTAGTACTTGGAGGTCTATCCGATGCTACAAGTTTACAGTTTGAAACAGGGTGGTCTTGGGAGGTATGTATGCACTGCTTCCTTGTCTGCAAGCTTAGTTTCGCCATTCACGCTTTAATGCAGAATGTTTGTGTACCATTATGTTCATAAACTGTAGACTGTAGCATGCCCTTTTATCTTTATTATCACCTACTGTATGCTAAATTATTGTGTTTAATTGGACATCTAAAGCTGTTTGGTTGTCTCAAAATATCTAGAGACTCATGTCAATCAATGTCTCTAAGTAACAATGTTTCAGTGTCAGTAAAGTGAATCTTATAAAGAGAGAACTTCACTATATAACTTCTCTTTATCTGTTGACTTTGCTTTAAAGTCTAACAGGATGTTTTTTTTATTGACCCCAGAATATCTTGAAGCGAGATTTGAATTGGTGCTCTCCATTTACCAAGTTAAAGACTTTAATACTCAATGGTTGGGCTGTCGCCCTTGCTGGCTATGCTGTTCGTGGACTAATTTGCTTTCTCCAACGCACGCCAATTCTAGAGAAGCTGGTTCTTCAAATTTATAATGTATCAGAACTCACTCTAGCTTTGTGAAATATATCCATTTTATGATGCTTCACAACTTGCTAAATTTACCATGCCTGAAGGATTAAGAAAAGTTACTTTTATAATATATTTGATGCAGGAGCTTACATATAAAAGGAAAGTGGATGAAAGTTGCAGTCTGGTGGAACAATTAATTCCTACAGAGCATCTTAAAACAGTTGAATCAGCTGCTACAAGGAAGTTCAAAATGTTGACAAACTTGTGGATATCTTGATTGCCTGTGGCATGCCTCCTAATATAATCAGTATCAAGAGGAGTGATAGTTGATGACACGTAAGTTACATTTTACCATTCAGCATGCAGAGAAGTTCTCACACTAATTTGAAATTTATTTATGTTAAATGCCATTGTTACTTGAAAAGTAATGCTACAACAGTACATCTTACTCTAGAGAAATGAGGAAGTTACATTGAGTGCATCTTGTGACAGTCCATCTTCCTTCATTTTAGATATTTTCCTATCTAAATATCAATGATGTTGTTCTTGCATCTGTTTATTGAAAAGAACATATATCTTGCTTCAAATATATGCAGGGCAGATGTTTTGGATTTATCTGATTTGCTCTTGTTTAAATTCTATTATATTCTATGCCATATGTTGACTGTGCTTGTGTGACAGCTTACTTTTTGGATTGAATATATTGCAGTTGTCTGTAGTATTAATGACTCACTCAAAACTTGATGTTATAAATTGTCAGTTTTGAAATTGTTGGCAGTTGGCACACTCTCCCTATTGAAGATAAGCAGACAAGTGTGACATGTGGATGCACAAAGGATTTTGACCTTTTATGTTTTCCCTAGTGCTATTTCCTTTTTCTTTACTGCATGATAGAAATTACTCTATTTTGTGAATCTCCAAAGAAAAATTGAATGTGACCTTGAAATTTAGTAGGACAGACTGGTGCAGATTCATTGAAAACAATCACTAAATTTTCATGTCTATATGATGCTTGTGTTGAAATTGTACACAGTGATTGAATCTGGAGCTTATAGGGATCAGTAGCTATTACGAACTTATTTAAGATGCAAAATAGTCTGGTGGTATATGTTCATTTTTGTTTTAGTTATACACAGTTGATATCTTCTTTTCTGAATTACTTACTCATTTGTACAGATAGCTGGTGTCTTTATCCTATTCATCAATTTAGCTTGCACGTTTTCACCACTTGCTGTTTGTTGTGTTGTAGATTTGTTGGTGCTTTGAGTCATTACTACATTGTTCTAGACTTCAGTGCTAGTTTTGGGTTTTATTTGGTGTCTTGGTGCAACTTGTAGTAAAAGGTTGTCATGGATTTAATTTATTTATTTTTAGATAAATTGTCCATAATGCTTCTTTTTAATCTAGTATATATTTTGGTGCCCCTTTCTGTATTATTGCTTTGCTCGCTGTGATGATGTTTCTTTTTTGAGTGACGCTGTGATGTTGTTGTCTTTGCTCAACCGAGGCATGTTAGGCTCCACTTGGAGCAATAAGCTTAAGATCCTCATTTCGTTGCTGTGAATTAAAGGGAAACCGACAAATTGTATTGCACCCCTCACAAGGCTAATTAAAATATAAAAACTTTGTTGTAGTTGTTAATAATTAAGGCAGCTACTTCAACCTATTTAACTCAGGGCTTGATTTCCAGTTTTGTGAAAAGGAAAAAAAATATATATTTGTTGGCTTGAAAACACTGATACAGTGATACTGGTATTTTACTGGATGGTTTAATCGGTTCAACAAGTTGAATATACTATTTTTTTGGTTAGTTCTTTCGGAGAAACCATGTGTTAAATGTGTTTCCTTTCCAAAACAAGTAAAATACTATATAATCCTTTGTATCAAATATTACCTTTCAAAATTCACTCTTTTCTTTTTGCGTCTTTCAGGCTTCAGGGTCGGAGAAGTGAAAAGATGATGGTGCTATTCATGGATGAACCAGTTCTTGACCACCTATGGTTTTAGGGTTTACGTACTGGGAACGAGACTTGTGTGCTGAAGCTAATGAAGTTGAGCTTAAATGGATCTTTGTCGTATGCACAATTGGGGCGTAGTAAGACCCAGTTTATCGGTATGCTGACTTGTAGTTTTGCTATTAGCTAGTATAGGTTTTGCAAGATGAGCCATGTCGGTGTGCAGGGAGGGATCCGTCCTCTCCTACTCTCATGGCCCCTTCCTTTTTCAGTAACGACCCCGCACACACACCTGCACTACACTGCTGCAAGTGTTCCTTTTTAATACTCCTCTTGTCGCCATACTTATAAGAGCACCGTGGTGCTCTGATAAGGAAAATGTGCATTGGCGTGCGGTCCTTAAGCCATGACTTTGTTGTAGGAGTTTTCATCATGTTTCTGTATGAAACGTTTGAGCGCTGTCATGGCCGAGGCAGTTTCTATATGAAATGATTGACATTATTTGCACTGTAGATTTCATGTATTGTCGGAGAACGCGACGTTTGGAATGGAAACAGTATATTGTTCGGATATGGATCTGTACGAATTCCTCAGCAAATGAACCAACCACCACCACCAAGTATCTTTTTCTCTGGAGGAGTGGAGGTGTTCTGAGTCCTATGCTTGGTCATCAGCTCTGGGTGGCTCGTCCAGACGCCGTGCGTTGAAAAGCTGAAGAGGAGTGGAGGTGTATGCTAGTAGCTCCTGTTGCTCATGCACGAACGCAGAAAAATGCGCTGGATGTTTGTGACCACCAATTGGTCGGCACTGTCGACATGGATAATCATCAGGTCGGTTCGATTGGCCGTAACAGATGCCAATTGCGTTTGGCTAGACAATCTGTGCCTCTCATCTTGTCTCCAAGTACTAGAGACAATTGTTGTGACCACCAATTTGATTAGAACCATTTTGCCCCTGTTTATTTCGGCGTGTGTCATGTGTGTCGAGAAATAGCTAGGCAGTGCTTAGGCTGTCTCCAACAAAGCAGCCATACGGTGAAAATGCATAGCTAACGGTGTTTTGCATAGCACACTACTACCTAAACGATTTTTCGGTGGCGGACAAATTTGATTTTTCGGTGGCGGGCTTCATGACCGCCACCGCCATAGGGTCACGGAAAATCAGTTATTTTTAGGTGGCGGTCAAAATGCCCGCCATGGATAATCAAAATAAAAAAAAAAAAAAAAGAAAAATTCCGAAAACAAATAAAAAAATCCAAACCCTAACCCTAATGGGCCCAGATCCGGCGGCGGCCCGGATCCGGCCCATTAGGGTTAGGAGGTCCGCCGCCGGCGTGCGCTGCGTCGGCGAGCTTCGGCCGGAGGGGCGGGCGGCGACGAGCTCGAGGGAAGGCCCCCGGATCCACGCGACGACGAGCTTCGAGGGAGGACCCCGCCGGATCCGCGCGCGGCGGCGAGCTCGAGGGGAGGGCTCCGCCGACGAGCCTGGAGGGAGGGCTCTGCGGATCTCGCGCGACGACGAGGTCGGGGCGCTGCGTCCGCCCGGGAGCGCTAGAAGGGCGAGGTGGAGGTCGCCGCCGCCGCTGGACCTCAACGTCCGGCTCCGGGATGGGGCGCGCGAGATCGCCGCCATGGACCCGGATTGACCGCGGGAGAGGTTGGTGCGCCTCGATCCGCCGCCGTGGACGCGGATCGGCGCGCCGAAAGCTTCGCAGCCGCGGCCTACCTGCGCCGCCATCCTGCACTCACGCCCCGCCTCCACGTCGACGGAGGGAAGGGGAGGGAGGGGAGAGGGATGGCACCGGAGGTGAGAGGAGGAGGAGGTGAGGGAGAGAGGATCGGATGCGGGCCGGAGAAGAGAGAGAGTGAGGGAGATGCGCCGCGAGAGGAGAGGAGAAGGGAGAGAGAACGGCGCGGCGGGGAATAAGTGTAGTGAAACCCCGGTGGAATATATATTTGTGCCATTTAAATGGGCTTTTGGGCCGGGTTGGGCCGATTTTCCGTGGCGGGCTAAATATTAAAACCACCACGGTTAATCTATTTTCCGTGGCGGGTAATGCAAAAATAACCACCACGGAAAATAAGATCATTAACCGTGGCGGTTTCTCAAATGCCCGCCACGGAAAATGAAATTTAAACACCACGCAAAAAATCAATTCTGTAGTAGTGGCAAAACCCGGTCAACGGATGATGCAAACAAGGTGCGCATTTTGGGTACAAGACGAGCGGTTGGCAAACATGCATCGCCTCTCACCCGGGAGGCAAACCTCTAGTGCGCCCGATGGTGGGCCCATCGAGGCGTTGGCGCTGCGGACCGGACGGGCGCCCGCCCTCGCCGGCACGACCGCGCCTCGTCGGCGGCGGCGTTCCCTCACGGCGCGGCGCGGACGAAGTCGCGGATCTGCCGCTAAGGAGCACGCCCGTAGCCGGCGGCCGAATCCGCCGCTGTGGGCGCTTCGATCCGAGGCCGTGCACGCACTCAAGGCCGGCGTGGACGGCGAGGCAAGATCTGCGGCGCGCCGGGGGCGCGCGGCAAAGCCGCGGCGAGCGAGCCCGCGAACAATGGCAGCGGGGGGAGGTCATCGGCGGCCAAGGCCGCCCCGCCGCGCGTCGTTCTCTATCCGATCCAAGAAGAAGAAGGATGCCTACGTAATTTTGTTTCACTCTCGGGGTTTATGATATAAAAAAGCACCCGAGAGGCAAGGTGTTTCTAGATATGGGCTTAGTTGATTTCGAAAAAGATCGGGGTACTATATGAAAAAGTGCTCGTCGAATGCATCTTAGTCTGGAGGGCAGCTGTTGGAGAGGGCTAAACTATGGGCATGACATCTCTTTACTGTACACGATCAAACATGGATGGGTAGTTGTATGCTGTTGTAGATAGCCTTAGCTGTACTATGAGTTTTCAATAAATAAATGAGCTATGAAATGTGGTTATCTTTGTGCCTGCAATATACTCTCTCCGTCTCAAAAAAAAAAAAAAATCGTTAGTGTTGATCAATTTGACTAAAGTTTTCTCCTAAAAAAATTGACTAAAGTTTGACCAAATTTATAGTAATTAATTAATAATAATATCTATGTGTGAAACAAATTTATTACAAAAATATATTTCACTAGTAATCTAGTGATACTTATTTTGTATTATAAGTGTCGATAATCTTTTTTTTCTCAAACACATAAAAGATTTGCGTGTCTTTTGTATTAAGACGAATAAAAAGTTAACGATTACAACGGCGGGGATATAATTATACAAATAGCTCTGCCGTTTCTAGCGAAGAAATCAAACGTGATTACTCGATAGATGGACAACCCTAACGGTCGATGCCGATCGGCCGTGGTGGCTCGTAGCGCCGCCTGCGTGCGCCTCGATCCTACACCGGCGAGTCCGGGAAGATCCTACGCACGCCTCTTTTGAGGGAGTGTGGTTGTCGCTAGGTCTCATGTTCGGCTGTGGAGGGCACCGTCTGTCTATTGATGAACTCCGTCCGCTGCATCACCAACCCTAGACAGTGTGAGCAACCACCACCAAGCTGCGTGGCCTCCACCTCTGTGAGAGCGATTGGCTGATCAACCCTATTGCTCTGAGTGTCAGTAATCTTTTATATAAGTTTGGTAAGTTGCATGCCTTTTTTATGATGGAGCGGTAGTTATATCGCACTCTAAAAAAAATTAGATACGGACCATCGGCATGCTGCACCGTACGGATGTAGAGACAACTCTGACTAATGCATCTGTTGGCAGCGTGTTTGCATGGCATGTTGCTCCTAAATCTCTCTCAATGTGACTGGACATCCGTATGCTGCACCATACGGATGGCCCGTACCCAATTTTTTTTTCGCTACAGTGTGCCTGCAATGTGTCGTGTTCGTCTCCCGATTTCTGCATGCCGTTTCCTACTCGGTGTGAGAGTCCTGTCTCGAGACCGAGACGACTACTAGTCCAGTTCCACATCTTCTATTTAAGCTTCTCGTGTACCATCGATGATGCAACCAAGGCGTTTCATGCCAACAGAGACATAGAATTCGCCATGGGGAAACGAAGAAGCGAGCACTCGCCGCCGGCGCCGCTACAGCCATGCGCCGGCGACGATGGCGGCGTCGCCAAGCCGAAGAGCGTGTGCTACTACTACGACCCACGCATCTCCTACGCTGACTACGGCGAGACACACGCCATGGTACCCCACCGCGTCACCATGACACACGCCCTCATCAAGGCCTACGGCCTGCTCGACCACATGGACCGTCTCCGCGTCGCACCGGCCACCGAGGAAGATCTCAAGCTGCACGAAGCCCACGATGGAAAGTACATCAAATTCCTCCGCGACCTCACGCCAGCTGGGTACAATCACGACGCTGAGATACAGAGGGATGCCGCTGGTTACAAGCTCGGCGAGGTCTGGGACAAGGACAAGTTCGGTCGCTGTTTCGTCACCAAAGACAACCCCGTCATCGAGAACCTCTGGGACTACTGCCAGCGCTACGCCGGCGGGTCGCTGGCGGCGGCGCGCGCCCTCGCCAGCGGCAGGTACAAGATCGCCATCAACTGGTCCGGCGGCATGCACCACGCGTGCGAGGGTAAGGCCCGCGGATTCTGCTACGTGAACGACATCGTCGTCGCCATCAAGGCCCTGCTTGGCGACGAGCAGTTCAAGCGGGTGCTGTACCTGGACATCGACGCGCACCACGGCGACGGCGTCGAGTCCGCGTTCGTAGAAGACGAGCGGGTGCTCACGGTATCGTTCCACCAGTTCGACGGCGAGTTCTTCCCGGGCACTGGAGACGTCGTCGACGTCGGCGAGTTGCCCGCTGGCAACGATGGCGATGGCGTGTGCCCGACTCTGATCAACGTGCCGCTGTCCACGGGCACGGGCGACGGGCGGTACCACCAGCTGTTCGCGCCGATCGTGGACAGGGTGATGGCCGTGTTCGAGCCGGACGCCGTCGTCATGCAGTGCGGCGCCGACTCGCTCGCCGAAGATCGGCTCGCAGGCCTACGTCTGTCTGTGCGTGGCCATGCCAAGTGCGTCAGCATCGTCAACGGCTACGGCTTGCCGCTGCTCCTCCTCGGCGGCGGTGGCTACAGCATCAACCATGTCGCCTCCTGCTGGTGCTACGAGGTAGGTACTAGTATTTGTTAACATAGATAGTAGTTCAAATTTGACACTACCGAGTAGTGAGTACTGACGCTCCATAAACTTGGATGCAGACGGCGGTCGCCATTGGCAAGGAGATCCCGGACGACATACCGCACCACGGGTACGACAACTACTACAAGAGCCAGGGGTACAAGCTCCATTACCACAAGGAAGATAGCAGCAGCAGGAACAGGGAGATGAGGTCCAACGACAAAAGAACAATGGACAAAGTCATGAAGCACCTGGATCGCCTGTCGTTGAAGCTCACGCCGAAGCCGAGGCCGATGCTGAGCGAGCAGCCGCCCAGCTCTCCACCGCCACACGCTGACGGTGAGGACGACCCACTCGTGGATCGTTCGCCATGGGTTGAAGACGCCGTGGAGAGGCTGCATCGGCGCTGCGGCGAGAAGATGCTCGACGAGTTTTTCACCGGACTAGAGAGGAAACAAGTGAAGAGATCTTGAGCTGAAATTAATACTGACAGTGCCCCGTTTTGCTTCGTTTGTTACTCCAGTAGCGCATTCATCGCCTGTTCACTGTTTACTGCGTATCCCATCACTGTTTACAACGATCTTTACCAGGCTCATCATGAGCATGTAAGAAAGGATGGGATTGAGCTCGATGGAGAAAAAACAGGACAGGATTGGATAAGGTATCGCCTGAGAACTTATAGGTATCTGACCATTTAGAAAAAGTGCAAATGTTATTCCTTGCGCAAAAGTAAAAGATATTCTTGTGTCAAAAAAAGTAAAAGATATTATTGGATATATAGACCATCCAATTAAGGGATTTTTTTCAATTTTAACCCTTTTTAATCAAATACTTTAACACACTTTAATAATAATTGTCCGAAAAAAGATTTGGCGCACCATAGCTCGTCGCGCCACACTACTTAAAAAAGAACTTTTGCAAGCCACTTCTATTTTATTAACGGTGATGGTTTTTTTAAAAAACCACCATGGTTAATATCTCAATTAACCGTGGCGGTTTTTTAGGATTTACCGTGACGGTTAAAATAACCACCACGGCAAATCGATTAACCGTGGCGGTTTTTATAAGAAGCTCATCATAGTAAATAAGGCCCAGGGCGACCTGTATAGACTCAAACCAGCCCACTAGCACCTTATAAGCATATAAAAGAAACACATCACTCCCACAACCTTAACCCTAACACTCTCACTCCCTTCCTCTCTCCTTCAGTCAGCCGCACTTCTTCCTCTCCCAAGCCCGGCGGCCCCCTCCCTTCCTCTCCCAAGCCATTGCGACTCGGCACCGTCCCTTCCACCCGACCTCTGCCCGAGCGAGGAGCGGGACGGCAGCACGCGTTGGCGCCGAAACCAGACGGCGCAACAGTGGCTCACGCGCGTGATCCAGCGGCACGCGAGCGAGGAGTGGGGCCGGGCGGTGGCTCGCCAGCCTCTCCTCGAAGCTCGCCCGGCGATCCGGCCACCTCTCCATCGAGCGCGTGCGAGACAGATTCGGCCACCTCTCCCTCGAGCTCGCCGGCCCTCTCCCTTCAACAAAAATGATCCGGCGGCCCCCACAACTACGGGCTCTGGCGGCGCCACGGCGTGGTGGCGGATCGCGGCGTGGAGGCGGATCCGCCTCTACGCCACCGGATCAGCTCATGGCGGCGCGCGCCCCAGGCTTTTTTATTTTTTTATTTCATTATTAACCATGGTGGTTATTTAGGGTTCCAAAAACCGCCACCCTTAATCCAATGATTTACGGTGACCTTCCCTTCGTGGCTATTTTAATAACCTGCACGGAAAATAAAAAAACACCACGTAAATAAAATAAAATATGTACTAGTGCCAGGTGCGCTGACGTGACCAAAGCACTTTGTCGCGTCACTTGAGTACTTGACAACTATGGTTTTACACGAGCGGACGTATAGATCTCTTTCTTTTCTTGGGGCAGTATGGTCTTTCCCGGTGCTATGGACAATAAGAAGGATTTATTGAAACATAAGAAATCATAAGAAAAGAGAGAAATCCCTCGTATTGAAAGAATTCAGTGACTAGAGTTATTATTTTGAAAGACATGTAAATTGGGTGTTAAATCTGGAGAAGCACACGAGACACGAGACACGAGACATGTAAATGGCCAAATATTAAAATTTCACTTAAGCAACGACCTTATCCAAAGCATTTTTCATTGCTCCCTCAATTCCGTCGAACTAAGGGTTATATTTTGAACAGTGTTATATTAAGTGATTTATATTTGAATAAATTTTAGTAAATAGTATTCACATTTATTTCTTTAAATGAATTTATTATAAAATATATTCTATAATTAATAGAATACTATTTATTTATCACTATAAATATCTCTTGTACCTTTTATCTATAATTGGTTAAATCTATAAGTTATTAAAACATGAAACTGTATTTAAATAAATTGTAGGTGGGTTTAGCACCCTGGATGGATGGGACATGAATGTCACATCGTATCATTAAAGCACGTTTCGTTTGTTAGTGGTAAATATTATCCTACCATAACGTAACTAGGCTCAAAAGAATCATCTCGCAATGTACATCTAAATTGTGTAATTATTTTATTTTTTACCTACGTTTATGTTTAGTACTCGATACATGTGCCGGCATTTTGATGTGATGGGGAATCTCCATTTTGCATAGTGAAATTTGGGAAGAAATTTTAGGCTCTAAACACACCAACGGAATTATGACAGGATGGAGCATATACCGTATGTTGTCAATTTGTCATAGTGCCATCTGCCAACTACCAACTGCCAAAAAGTAAAGATAGCTCATCAATCAAAGCAGCATTGAAGTGTAAGACAGGGGGAAGCATCGAAGTCTCTCATCTACTGTGTTCGCCACACCCGTGTAAGTTAAATTTGCTCTTAGGAGCATGTGCTCCCACACTGTGGACCACAGGATACGCATTGTGATCGGCTAGCACACACTCGAGAGCAGCGTGTGCATTGAGAAGTGTGCTAGCATGGATCACAATGCGTATCCTGTGGTCCACGTGTGGAGCACATGCTCCTAAGAGGAAAAAAAACGCTTACCGCCACACCCACCCACACCCTGTCTCACCCCTGCCTCTGCTTTCTCGGGAACAGCAGGTTGCGACCGATGACGCATTTGGCCGGAGCCCGGAGGGATGACTGTTGAAGCCAAGACGCCGTGAAGGTGAGTTCCTCTGTGTAAAACTAGGTTAACGAGGATGACCTTCCCGGTTCCTCGGTTGCGTGTTTATATGGTCATGAACAACCCATGACATGGCTTGTACAAGGGGTCAGATTACAAGATATGATTACATCAATCTACTTGATCTACAATCCATAATCTACTTGGTTTACAAGGAAAGGATATCACAATATCCTGGGCGCATGGCCCAACTAACTATACACGCTAACACCCCTACTCAATCTCAACCTGCCACAAGGTTTAGATTGCGCCGAAACCGATCAATCTTTGCTGCCACAATTGGTTTAATAAACCCATCTGCTAATTGATCATCCGTATGAATATATCGAATGTCTAACAACTTCTGAGCAACTCTTTCTCTGACAAAATGGAAATCAATTTCGATGTGCTTGGTGCGAGCATGGAACACAGGGTTGGCTGAGAGATAAGAGGCTCCAATATTGTCACACCACAACCGAGCTGCTGGTGGGTGTCGCACGCCAAGTTCAGCAAGCAACTTCTGAATCCACATGACTTCTGCCGTAGCATTCGCTAGAGACTTATACTCAGCCTCGGTGCTCGAACGTGACACCGTTGCCTGTTTCTTTGCACACCATGATATCAGGTTTGAACCGAGGAACACTGCAAACCCGCCAGTGGACCTTCTATCATCAGGACAACCGGCCCAATCCGCATCTGAAAATGCGCTCACCAGCCTAGACTGCGATCTACCAAACAAAAGTCCAAGCTTCTTTGTTCCTTGAATATAACGTAGTATTCTCTTGACTGCACTGAAGTGGACAGTTGTTGGTTCATGAAGAAACTGACAGACCTTGTTTACCGAGAAGGAAATATCAGGCCTTGTCAGGGTCAGATATTGCAATGCCCCTACTAAGCTCCTGTATCGTGAAGCATCATCAGGTCCAAGCTTCTCTCCAACAGTAGCACTCAGCTTTTCTGCAACTGGTAGAGGAGTAGCAACTGCCTTGCAGGTCTTCATGCCTGCCCGTTGTATGATATCAGTAGCATACCTCTCTTGAGATAGATGCAGCCCTCCATGTATCTTCTTTACTTCAATGCCCAAGAAGTAGTGGAGATCACCAAGATCCTTGAGTGCAAAATCTTTCTCAAGTGCCTTGAGTAGAGACCCGGTAGCCTTTGCACATGAGCTTGCTACTATAATGTCATCTACATACACTAGAACAAAAATAATCGGTCCTCCTTTATTGAAATAAAACAGTGAGGTATCACCTTTTGAAGGCTTGAATCCCAACGCCATAAGCTTGCCACAGAGACGATCATACCAGGCCCGGGGTGCCTGTTTAAGACCATAAATTGCCTTCTCAAGTTTACACACCATATTTTCCATACCCTTTCTCACATATCCTGGAGGTTGCTTCATATATACTTCTTCTTCTAATATGCCATGGAGGAATGCATTTTGTACATCAAGTTGTCTAAGCGACCATCCATTTGAGACAGCAATGGACAATATGAGTCGAATGGTAGCTGCTTTGACAACGGGACTAAAAGTATCTTCATAATCAATACCATAGCATTGTTTAAACCCTTTAGCTACCAACCGTGCTTTATACCTGTCAATGGTACCATCTGCTCTTCTTTTGATTTTATACACCCACTTTGAATCAATTATGTTCTTGCCTCTTGGTAATGGTACCAACTGCTAGGTCTTGTTATTCATCAACGCCTTGTACTCGCTATCCATCGCGGACACCCAATTTGAGTCACGCAAAAGCATCGGAACCACGATTCTGCGGGTTCTTCACCTGTCATCGCCTGCATACACCACCTTACTGTTCCATCAGTATACTGTTTGGGTTTGGTTATACCTTGTTGAAGTCGCGTCACGGGACGTTGCGGAGGAGCAGTCGACACAGGCGAGGCACTCGGAGACAAATGACGCAGAGGATCCGGAGGCAACAATGTCCAATGTCGCGCCCGACAAGGACTGGTGCCCCCTCAGATCCGGAGCCGGCGACGCAAGCCGCGGGAGATCCGGCGAGTTCATCGGTGATCATCGGCCCGCGAAGATCCAAGGCCGAGACATTTGGCGCTGTAGGTGTCGGAGAAGCAAAGACGGGATCGGCACCGATTCGCCCCCACCGAATCGGCACCGGATCGGCACCGACGCCGCATTGTCTCCACCGGCGAGACACATATGATAACGAGGAACACCGCCACCATTTGAAGTCGAAGTTTTCACTTTCGATTTTTGATGTGCACCGTGACCATTTTCTGCAGAAGACAATGAACACTCCACACTACATGTGGGATTAGAAGGAGCAGAGAAAGAATCAAGTTGATCAACTATATTTGCATCCCCAAAATCGGCATTAGGGTTTAATAAAATGTCGGGGAGGAGAGCTAGTTCAGCCCTGAGGCGAGCTCCAGCGTTTGCATGCATCTGAGAAAATGAAACACTTGCTCATCAAAGACAACATCGCGAGACACATAGACTCGCCCTTCTTTAGGATCTAGGCACTTGAAACCTTTATGGAGTGGACTATAACCCAAGAACACACATTGGCGAGACCAAATTGCAGCTTGCGCTGATTAAATGGTCTAAGATTAGGCTAGCATGCACAGACCAAAAGTACGAAGAAAGGAGTAGTCCGGGGTTTTGCCAAGAAGTCGTTCATATGGTGTTTGGTGTGAGATTACTTTGGATGGCAAGCGGTTTATCAAGAATACAGCTGTAATGAACGCTTCATCCCAAAATTTGAGAGGCATGCATGCATGAGCTAAAATAGAAAGACCCACTTCAACAATGTGGCGGTGCTTGCGTTCAGCAGATCCGTTTTGCTGGTGTGCATGTGGGCAGGAAACATGATGCTCTATGCCTACGCGCTGAAAGAAAGTGTTGAGTGATTGATACTCACCACCCCAATCAGTTTGAATGCAGCGTATTTTTCGATCAAATTGGCGTTCAACAAGGTTTTGGAAATCACGGAAGCGCTGAAAAAAACTTCAGATTTATGTCTAAGCAAATAAATCCAAGTGTACTTGCTGTAATCATTGATAAAACTAACATAATAATTGTTTCTTCCAATAGAAGTGGGTGCAGGACCC
The DNA here is from genome assembly GCA_015847255.1 of Hyparrhenia diplandra. NCBI lineage: Eukaryota > Viridiplantae > Streptophyta > Magnoliopsida > Poales > Poaceae > Hyparrhenia > Hyparrhenia diplandra. Next base: position 51,690 of record JADLZK010004440.1, on the reverse strand, counting down.
CATACATCCGAGAATATGAGATCCATTGGACTCGATGACACACTTGTTGACCTAGCATAAGGCAACCGATGACTCTTGCCTTGTTGGCATGCATTACAGACCGCATGCTTATTCAAATCTTGGGAAAAAGGTAAACCGTGACGAGCTAAGACTTGTTGGACTACCGAGCGAAGCATGACCTAGCCGCGAGTGCCACAGGGACGCCGAGGGCTTGATGACTCAAGCACCTGTTTATTGGGTAACTGAAGAGGATAGAGCCCCCTTCACATCTGCCTCTGAGTAGGGTCCTCTTGGTCCCCTGCTCCTTAATGAAAAAAGAATTGGATGAAACTCAATGAAAGCATTGTTATCTTTGGCTAGGCGATGGACTGAAGCAAGATTTCTTCTAGCTTGCGGTACATGTAAGATATGTTTAAGATGAATCTGGCTATTTGGGGAATGCAAAACAGTATGACCGACATGATTAATTCTCATACCTGCCCCATTGGCGCCGTGGACTTGATCACCGCCGGTGTACTTGTCGCGGACGGTCAGCTTCTCAAGGTCGCCTGTGACATGATCCGTGGCGCCGGAGTCGATGTACCAGTTCAGTATCAACCCCATAGGAGTTGGTGGAGCTTGCTTTGGGCCACGGTCTTACGTGGAGGACCCTTCCGGAAGGATCGAAGCGCTTGAAGCGGCGCGGCGGGGTGGCCCTCCTTGCCACACAACTGGCAGATGACGCCCACCTGGAAGCCGCCACCATTGAGGCCTCATAAGCAAATTGTTGCATTTGTTTGTGCACTAACATATATGACTTGCTCTTGCACATGTATTTAAATTCCATATATACATGTTTGTGTGATGTATGCTAGTTGTACTTTGATTGATGATTGATCAACTAGCATGCTTAAGGTGGTATCTAGATATTTTGATTTCCGCTCTAAATTCAAGTACCTATGCTTATAATATGATCTCACAAGGTACTTTGAGTTTTTGATGAAATATCTAGTTATCCATGATGCTTGTATGGTGAGAAAGGCGCCTTCGATTGGTATCACGCTTCAAAGGTCCATTCTTTCACCTTAAGCATCATTTTGGTAACATGGCTCACTCCCTAATTTCAATATTCATACATGTATGCAAAGCCTATACCAAACTCTAGGCATACATGTAGGGGGAGCTCATGCTACCAAAACCGAGCTTATTATGTTTGTCAATCCTATGATTGTAAGCAAAATGCTTGGACAACCATGATAGGTTCAAAAATCCTTAATCATAAAATCTTTATGCGGGTTGTCACCAATTACCAAAAAGGGGGAGATTGAAGATCTCTAGATTGGTTTTGGCTAATTAGTGACATCCTTATGACTAATCTCTCTATGCTAAGTGCTTGTTTTAGTTGGAGATTGGTCAAGCCAAGGTTGGTGCATGATGGTCATGGTGGATGGATCGAGATGATTCAAATGATGATCAAGTGCATGACTTGGAGTGGTTCGAGGATCAAAATGGGCTCAAGGCAAAGGTATACCATAGGGCCATTTTGATTTTACACTCAAAACACCATAGAGGTTGTGAGTGATTATAGGATCGATAAGCCGCACTATAAAGAGGAGAAAAAACTATCGTACATATCGGTCCTCATGTGCCTCTAGGTTCAAAATCATTTGCATGCATTCTAACCTAGAGAGCTAACTCCGTTCTTAATGGAAAATGTTTTTCAAAATGCTAACACATGGGTCGGAGTGTTCTTCGACGTGTCGGCAACAAGAATCAAGTGACGGAAGTCGGTTTCGAGCAAAGGCGAAGGAACGGCGACAAAACGACGGTTTCGCAGCTCGATCCAAGGACCGGACTCACCGACCGGGAAGCCGGAAGAACCGACCGGACGCACCGGTGTGCGGGTCCAGCCAAAGTTCCGCAAGAAGCATGTTTTCTCGGGTCGGTGGTCGACGGGTGACCGGACGCATCGACCGGATGCATCCGGTGCTGACCGAAGCACGATCGGACGCTACGACCGACGCGTTCAGCGAGGGGTCGAGTGGTCCTGTTTGGGGTTTGTCGGTTGTAGATCGGATCCACCGACCGGACTCACCGGTGAGTCCGGCCAAAGGCCCTGGCCAGGCTGATTTGTGCGTGGATTGCACCCCAACGGCCACATTTCGTGGTGTGGGGTATTTATACCCCTTTGGCCGGCTCTTGGAGGTGGCTTGGTGATTTGAAATCAATCCTAACACCTCTAGAGCTGAGCACACATCCTCCTCCTCACTCCCTTTGCTTGAGAGCATCATTCTTGTGAGTTGAGGTGATTCAAGTGCACTTTGCTTTGATCTTTGCATCTAGTGGCACTTGAGGATCGTTGTGAGCCGGTGGTTTTCTTGTTGCTCTTGGAGAGCACCACTCCTAACCGGCTTGGTGATTGGTGGAGGCGTTGGCAAGAGAAGGTGAATGTTCTTGGCCACCTCCGGTGATTTGTGAGAGGATCACACACTCCTCGTCGGGAAGACAAAGTGTGAGTAATTCATTGCTCGTGTCTTGGGTACCTCTCATTTGCATTGGGTGCAAGAAGCCTAAAGGCAATTGGCTTGGAGTGAGCTCCACCTTGGCCCACACGTGAGAAGGTCGGCACAACGGAGATTAGCTTGAGGGTGCTCAAGTGAACTTCGGGTTAAATCTCGTGTCTCCATTTGTCTCTCGGTGATTGGCTTCAATTTGGTTATCTCATTGATTCATCTTTGGTGATTGGATTGACTAGCCCCGACATTGTGGTATTTCACCTCTACACTCTTGCATTACGTTCATATATATTGTGCTAGTGTAGTTTGAGTAGAATTACTTAGTTGCTTAGTCTTGCTTAGAGTAATCTAGCTTGTTCATCTAGTTGGTAAAGTAGTGACTTAGCCATTGTGTGTGATTTAGAGACTATAGCAACTAGAATTGTCAATAGGAGGCTTGACGACAAGTAGAGCTAGAGCAAAACGCATTTACGCTTTGTTATTTACTAACAAGTTGCTCTAGTGATTTTGTAGAAATTTTATTAGGCTGTTCACCCCCCCCTCTAGCCATTTAGGACCTTTCACCCACGCCCCGACGCCGTCTCCGCCTTCGAGATCACTTGCACTAGGATCTCACGGGACAAATGACGTGAGGATGTAACTGAGGACCTGCTGGTCCTTTGCCGCCCACTCGGCATACTCCGGATTTGCAATCTCCGGTGGTTCACCTTCTCCCTCCTTCTTCTCCGCCTTGATCTTCTTGGGGGGAGGCTCGTTGGTTGGATCTAGGTAGTCCCCGAGACGGGAACCCTTGATGGCCGAGAGAACTTGGGCTTTCCATAGCGGGAAATTGCTGCGTGTCAGCTTCTCGCTGACGGGACAGAGTGCGGGGAAGAATGCAGCAGATAGCGCGGAAGAGGAAGAAGCCATGATGAGAGTCCGTGAGGAAGAAGGCTCTCGATACCATGTAAAACTAGGTTAACGAGGATGACCTTCCCGGTTCCTCGGTTGCGTGTTTATATGGTCATGAACAGCCCATGACATGGCTTGTACAAGGGGTCAGATTACAAGATATGATTACATCAATCTACTTGATCTACAATCCATAATCTACTTGGTTTACAAGGAAAGGATATCACAATATCCCGGGCGCATGGCCCAACTAACTATACACGCTAACACTCGGGGCGGTGATTCGAGCATCTCTATCTCCTTCCCGCTTGCCATTGTCGCTCATGTTCTTGGTATGTATGTGTCCTACAGCCTCCGGCACCCACGACCTGTCGACGGAATGGCTCGCAAGAAGAGAGCCAAGAAAGCGCCGGGGTCCGGCGGCGAGGACCGGATCAGCGCTGCCGCCGACGCCATCCTCCAAAGACGTGCTTGGCTTCCTGCCGGCCGGAGAGGCGGTGCGACGTGCGTGCTCGCCTCGCTACCGGCGCCGGATCTGGAGTTCTTTGGGCCGCCTACGCAGCCTCTCCTCCGTGCCCGGGGGGTGGGAAAGCGTCGAGCATTTTAATCAGTTCGTGAACTGCCTCCTTCTGCGCCAAGAACCCAGCCTGGCCTTAGATGAGGTTGAGTTTTCAGTCCACCGGTTCTTGTGCCACGATTACACGGATAGAAACACTCGGCTTAGAGCCGAACACACGGCGAAGGCCGTGTTTCCGGTAGTGAGCGCTCGATATAGACCCTGTGTGCGGTAGTGTCTGAAACCTTATCCCATGAACTCCCCACATGGTAGCTTGCATGAATTTCCTTTCCCCTGCAAGTATTTACCGTTATTGCATACCATTCTTACGTTTCTGCATTGTTTGGTGAATAGTCCATCGCAATTTTTTTTATAATGATCACAATCCGGTTTGAAAATTCCTAAGCGGTCTTGTTCGGGTTTCTAACGTGTGGGGCCAAGTTCTGGGTCTTCTGATGCCGATAGTTTGAAATTTGGTTGCTGGCTCTTTGTCAAGTCACTTTCTTCACTCAGGCAGTCTCCAAGAGTTGTTGGCATGTCTTTTTCGTTCTAATAAAAATCTGGACTTTGTGTTAAGCTAGTACAGATGACGGGAGACCAATGAACCAGAGCCACAAAAGCACTTTGTGGATCTCTTGATATCTTCCATCCAGCGAAGCTGCACCCCCGCTTCTCCTACCTTCTGCAACTCTACGTACGTCATACTTGTGTTGGTGCTTTGCTGCCTTCGGAACAGGTAATTTGGTATTCTAATTAATTTTTCATTTCTTTAATCATCTCACCATAGATCTGTATCCTTTCTTATGCATGTTATTTGAGCATAGTAGTCATGCGGCATGGAACTTGTTTAATCTAGAGTCCTCAGCGGAGAAAGGATCCTTGGTTTGCTTATATATTTTTTATAAGATAGCCGAACTAAGCTCCAGCCTTTATCATCTGAGGATGATACACAGAGATGAGAGCTCAAACAATTCTGAGCCCTGAGGCTCAACTCTTACATCCAGGAGAGGAAATAAAAGCAATGATGGAAAAAAAACAAGTTTAGATTAACAAGGACCATATAAGTTCGCAGATGGTTCCTCAGGCATTGGACCAGATTATTTTTCCATTGAGTTTCAAAAATTGAATTCTAGATAGCTCATGTTAAATGGTAAATTTCAGATATTATACCATCTAGATCATATGAGTCCAGAGCTGAAAATTGTTGTTGCTATATTAGCATGCCCGCCGTATTACACATAATTGTTCGTTTTGCAATTTCATTTACAGACAATTGACAAGGGAGCCTTTGAAAGATGACTGGAGTGGAGGCTGCTTTAGCATCTGGGCTGCTGAACGTTGCAGGAAAAAAAGCTAGTTTCACTGATATCCAGTGAGTTTGCTGCCATAGCGGGCGTGAGAAAAGATCTCTCCGACCTCCAAGATATAAATGCAGAGATTACGAGCTGGTTATCTGTTGTTTCTGACAGAGCAATAGAGACAGGCCCGTCACTTGGATGGGTGATGAAGTTGAGAAATCTTGCAAATGACATTTATGATTTAATTGATGAAGTCGACCTTGAAGATGAGAAGCACAAGATACATAATGACCGTGACAAGCATGCTATGGCTGACTTGTTTGCAAAAACGAAGAACCTTCTGTTCCGGCGCAAGGTGGCCCAAGAGATCAAAGCAATCAAGGTAACATTTGATGCAATCGTGAAACAAAGAAGCAATGCCAATACTATACTACCAAGGTTTCAAGGGGGAGAACCAACCAGTTCAGAGTAGAAAAGACAAGGCCATCGCGGAGCAGTCTCTGTTGACTAATGCTCAAGAGTCGAAAATACCATCAAGGGATCAGTTGAAGACTGAAATCATTTCCATGCTTCTAGAATCTAACAATGGACAAGATGGTCACATAGTTTCTATTGTTGGACTTGGTGGTTCTGGCAAAACTACTTTGGCCCGACAGATCTGCCATGAAGACAAGATAAAGGGGCAATTCAAAGATTCAATATTTTGGGTCCATGTATCTCAAGAGTTCTCTTGGGAAAAACTTATTGGTAAGCTGTTCGAAGCCATTATTGGGAAAAAGTCAAATCTGCATGCCCAACAAAACATGCTCGGAGCAATTTCAAACAAATTGAGTGGTAAGAAGTTTCTACTGGTCTTGGATGATGCTTGGCATGAGGATAGGCATGACTGGGAAAATTTCATGGTGCACATAAACAGTGGTGCATCGGGAAGCAAGATTCTTTTAACTACACGGAATCAAAATGTTGCAAAAGCAGTTGAATCTAAGCTTGTATTCAACTTGCCATTCTTATTAGAGGACGAGAGTTGGAGCTTCTTTCTAAAGAGTTCTAGTTGGGTACAGGAGGATTTGGACTCCCAATTTATTGAAATTGGAAAAGATATCGTAAATAAATGTGGCGGGGTGCCTCTAGCAATAAGAACTCTTGGATCTGTTCTCCACGAAAAGAGAAGAATAAATACTTGGAGAGCCATTAAAGAGAGTAATTTATGGAATGAACAGAATATAGAAGATCGTGTATTTGCATCTTTGAAACTTAGCTTTATTCACTTGAAAGATCATTTGAAGCAGTGCTTTACATATTGCTCTATATTCCCAAAAGGCTATAGAATTGAGAAAGACTACTTGATTGAACAATGGATAGCCCACGGATTCATCAAGTTGACGAAGGAGGAGCAGCCAGAGGATATTGGAAGTGACTACTTCAATTCTCTTGTGAAAGGTGGCTTTCTTCAGGCACATCAAATAGATGACAATGAGATAAGAATAGTATGCTTTGGATGCATGACCCGATTAATGATCTTTCTCAATATATTTTACAGAATGAAGTGGTAACGTCTCTACCAAAGAACATAACCGTCGATTGTGCACGCCAATGCAGATATTTATCTTTGACATCATTGAATGAGGATGTTGAAAGGGGATTTGAGAAGCTACGTGCTCTATATGTGGCTGAAGGTAACCGATCGTTTCCTAACCTTGTTAAGAAGAGTGGGCTGATCCGCAGTGTGGTCCTAGATTATAAATTTGATACTACTTTTCCATCATTCATATTAAGGATTCAATATCTTGGATATCTTGAAATCCACAATGCTAGTTTCACCAAATTTCCGTGAGGCTATCTCGGATTGTTGGAATTTGCAAATACTTCATTTAATTAAATGTAATGGCTTTGTGACACTTTGCCGGAATCTGTTGGGAAGCTTCGAAGCTAAGAACTCGAACTGAGGTGGTCTACCGATCTTGAGAGTTTACCTCAGTCCATTGGTGATTGTAGACATCTTCAGTCTTTGAAACTAGTTTATCTGTGAAAAGCTCGAGAGATACCAGTCACCCTAAGCAAAATTGAAAACATAAGGGCCCTGCATATAGTTGGATGCGGTCTCTTGAACAGGATAAGTTGCAATTCTTTGGGGAGTTCAACAACCTACAAACTATCAACTTATCCTCATGTAGCAAATTCCAGGACTTGCCAAGTAAATCTTTCTGTCTATATGTTACGTACTCTTGACCTATCCTTTACCAACATTATCATGCTACCTCAATGGGTTACTATGACCAGCACTCTTGAATATATAGACCTTAAAGAATGCAGGGAGCTAGTGGAGTTGCCAAAAGGTATAGGAAACTTAAGAAGACTCAGAGTTCTTAATATAGAGGGTTGTGCCAAACTTCGTTCCCTGCCATCGGGGTTGGGACAACCGACTTGTTTAAGAAAGCTGGATTTGTTTGTTGTTGGGTGTGGTGCAGATGATGCAAGTATCTCCGTTCTTGGAAATCTTGATAAGCTAAGTGGCCACCTAGTAATTACAAATCTCAAGTATTTGAATGATCAAGGAGACTCAGGGAAATCCTATTTGAAACAGATGAATAACATACAGAGTCTAGTGTTGGACTGGTCTTTAAGTGAAACGGAAGAAGAATTAGTATTTGATACGGAAAAAGAGCAGGGTATCCTTAGGGCTTTGGAACCACCGTCACAAATTAAGGATATTAAAATCACTGGTTACCGAGGTCACCATTTGCCACATTGGATGATGAAACAAAATGATTCTTCTTTTGTGAGGCCATAGTGTTGAAGCAAAAGGACCATGTCAGTTTCTTTCCTTAACTAAACTGACACTAGAAAACTTTCCGAACTTGAAGATGATGTGCAGACTTTGTCTGTTTACTTCGTTGAAGTCCCTCTTCCTGCGTGAAATGGCTAATTTAGAAGAGTTGTGCACCTTCACAAGTGATCTTGAAAATTCCGAGGGTGAAATACTACGTGGGCAATGCTGCTTCCCCCTGCCCTGACCTATATATACATATCAGACTGCCCAAGACTGATTATAAAGCCATACTTGCCACCATCACTGGAGAAGATGTATTTACATGGAAGTAGCAACTTGGAGCTGATATCACCCTCCAAAATTCTTCCTCCACCAGTTGATGAATCCTCAGCAGTTTCTCATCTCAAGGAACTGGAACCAACAGAGAATATGATTGGATCATCTTTTGGCTGGGAACTCGAGCAGTACCATAGCAGGCATGTCTCAACAATTTTATGGGTCCGATCACAAAAGAAGAAGAGAAATGCTATTGTATAACCGGTTGTTTTCCCTGCTGTCGTCAACCGATTTTCAATCCATTGGATCAGTCATCTAACAGGCGGGGCTGAGCGGTGAGTGGAGGCGAGCGGTGACCGAGTTGGTCATGCAGCGAGGGAGCGGACGAGGCTGAGTGGGACGCGAGGTATGCGGGCGTGCGGTCAGGGAGTAGCTCGGGTGGATCGAGGCCATGGTGGTGGGAGGGAGTAGGAACCCTTTGGAACAGACCTGGTTAGGCGCTTGTTAACATAATTTGTTTTTTTAATTTGTGATTTGTGAATAGTTTGATATATATTTTTCTGGTATTTGTAATCCATAGAAAATAATTTGTAAATTTTCTTTTTGAAAATTTGGAATATATTTGTGTTAGATCACTAATTATCTCCAAATACATCACTCTGTCTAATAAATTACACTAAAAACCATTGTAAGTATAGTAGAAGGCAGTAAAAATATAGATATAAGATAGTGTAACTACATGGTCAAAAATCTGGTTGTTAGGAGGATCTAAAACAACCGGTTGTTATTTAGACTGGTCGCTAGGCAAGGAAGCAGCATGGGCCTATTAATCTAATTTTTAAGTCTTGTATTTGGCACGGTTTTTGGCTCATTATATCCACTTGAAGTCTGGTGGACTGCCCGCCTCGCGCTGGCGCCGGATCTGAGTTCTGTAGGCCGCCTGCGCATCCTCTCCTCCGTGCCCAGGGAGTGGGAAAGCGTCAAGCGTTTTAATGAGTGCGTCGAGCATTTTAATGAGTTCGTGAACTGCCTCCTTCTGCGCCGAGAACCCAGCCTGGCCTTAGATGAGGTTGAGTTTTCAGTCCACCGGTTCTTGTGCCACGATTACACGCACATCAATAGTTGGATCCGCCATGCTCTGCTGTGCCGAGCTTCTGTGCTCTCTGCTAGTGTAGCTAGTGCTCACATTTATCCAGTACGCAGATTGGATGGTACTGTTGCCATGCTTGACGTTAATATTGAGAGACCTATTATTCTAGGTGGCCCTGCTCTACACTCTCAGCATTTGGCAAAATTGGAGCTGGCTAATATGGTTTTGGATAACAACTTTCTTGATTTTTCTGCCTGCACTGCTTTGGAGGATCTAACCATAACAAATTCTTATATCATCACTCATAAGATCATTTCTCAGTCTGTGAAGCGCGTGACCATCAGTGGATGCAATATGGATGGTAGTGCTCGGATCTGTGTTTCTGTTCCTAATGTGGTTTGGTTGCACCTGGACTGTGAGGGTAATCATGCTCCTATACTTGAAAGCATGCCTTCACTAAATACTGCCTTTGTCAAGCTTCGCTACTTCAGCAGATGATTGTACTTCCGGATATTGGGGAGGATGTTGTGGTGTCTGCAATTCTTGTATTGGTAATGTTGATGATGATGACTACAGCGGTCGATCTCTATTTCTTCGAAGTTTATCGAGTGCTAAGAATTTGGAGTTGATTGCTCAACATGGAGTGGTATTATACATTTTCCCATCCTCACTCCTTACCCCATTTATGTTCTTTTGTCACTCGCCATCTACAACCTTCTTTGTATGTTAATAATTAGAAACATACTCTCTCTGTTCCAAATTGTAGTTCACTTTGGCTTTTCTAGATACATTGATTTTGCTATCCACCTAGTTATACACTATGTCTAAATACATAGTAAAAGAAATGGATTTAGAAAAGCCAATGTGAACTACAATTTGGAAACGGAGGGAGTACATATCAAAATGTAGTGCAATAAGATTTTCTTATTTTTATGCTCTTTGTTCAATCTAGATGGTATTCGCAGTCCTGTTCTTGATTCGTATTGTATATTCATTTTCCGTTCTCTTCATTCAGTATATATGCACACATCTTTCTGTATTAATGACTTGGCATTTGGGACTGCACATGCAATTCAATCATATTTGCTTTTGCACAATTATCTTCGACAGGCACAAACTAGAAAATTTACTTAGCTGTATTTTTTTTTTTTAAAAACTGTATCTGTTAAATAGGTTATGTTTCTAACATAATTCTGATAAAGGATGTAATGTGTTATTGTTACAACAATTGTTTTTAGCTTACCCATTTTATGAATCATGTAGTAATTTAGTTTTGCATCATCAATATATGGACATTAATACTTGTGACTTCTAAACTGGATCATCGATTTTCTTACTATTTTTGCTATTTGCTTAGCCTATTTTCTACAGAGACTTGTGGTGCCAGAGCCCTCTATTTAGTAAGTTAAAGACATTACTACTGAATGAGTGGTGTGTTGCTAATGGTCTATTTGTTGCACTTGCTTGCATTCTTGAGCGTTCACCTGTTCTTGAGAAGCTGACTCTTCAACCAGCTAAGGTATAACACCCCCCACCTCTTGTGTATTAAGACATGGCACATGATTAGTTGATCACTGTGGTTACCTCTGTATGCACAATAATCTCATGTTTAGTACATATTTTGTTTCATACAGGGACCACCTGGCACATTAATGGAATTAGAAGAAATCTATGTGCCAACAGGGCAACTACCTGCAATATCTGAACACCTTTATGTAGTTGAAATCAAGTGTGAAGAGGTTGATGGGAGGGTTTGCATGATTCTAATGTTCTTGAGTAGACTTGGTAGACAAATTAAGATCACACCGACAGCAGACCTTCAACATGTAAGTTTACAGTGTCAATCTTTGCCTTTTCCATAAGTTTAAATATAAATTCAGATAGTTGTGTTCTTTACTATGAGCTGGGGGAATGGGTCTGATGTCGTTTCATAGCATGAGAATCTGACTACCAAATTTTTTTGAACAGACTTTTTGCTCGGTTTCATGTTTCTAGAACATATACACAGATTTGGAGAAATTGAATTAGACCGTGCTGGCTTATTTTGACATGTTATATAGATGATTTCTATCTCACCTCTCTGCTTTGTTCAATTTGTGCAGCTTTAAGTTTCGAGTAGGGGCAAGAGACTCTGGGATGTTTGGTTGACCTACTGCGAGTAATTGGCAATTGGGGCTGAAATTTGCCACCTTTTTGTGAAAAAATCTTATTAACTATGTTGGCTGTAGCAGTATCAACAGCATATAATTGTTTAAGCTATCTAGCTGGACCTAGTTTGTAGCATTATTAATCGTGGTACACTTTCATCTGTTACTGTTATGTTCTTAGCTTCCTGGACTCCAGTCTACTTTGCTGTAATGAGTGGAATTGGTGCATATGATGTTGCCCGCGTGGTATATTAGTTGGACCTGGTCTGTACCATTATTAGTTGGACCTGGTCTGTACCATTATTAATTCTATCATGTGACCATGATGAAAATATTTTTAATGTCACTCAAATCATCACATCGATACCCTGTCTGAACTGCCTGAGATGTAATGCACATGTTCCACATGACCATACGGGGTCAAATATGGCTTTAGTTTCAGCTTGAGACGTCCAAATTAAAATAAAGAAGAGAGCTGATAGTAATTTCCCTGATATGGTATTCTCCCAAGAAAGCTTATTAGCCATACCAAGGTGTCACTGTTGTGTGAATTAGGACATGTGGAGAATGGAGCCAAGAACACGATGCGTGCTCAGCTCACTCTTTGGTGCCTGATATATTGCAACTTAAAATCCAGAGGCCTCTTCTTTTCTGTGCTAGTTGAAGCGAGGATGCATTGGTACAATTGGTTGAAATTGTGTACTACTCAGCTTTATGGATTTTGTGCCAAGAATCTGTTTACAGCTGGGAGGAGGATACCATTGCAAGTTTGAAACTGCTTAATGGCTATGATATTTTTGGGTCACGCAATGTGGGACTATCACCTGAATTGATGATGTTCAATTCCAAGTGATCAGTTCATCTTTTTCTGTGGCGTTACAACAGAAGCTGCAGCTGCCAAGGAGTGTCATCTGAATTTTGGAATCGCCCACAGCTACTGTGACATGATTTTGTTGGCAGCTTCGTGTCTCACCAATGTAAGTGTCTGGGGATCACCAATGTAAGTGTCTGGAGATCACTTTATGTCAGAGGAGAATCGATTACCAACAATTTTAGAGCGACTAAAGGGTCTCGCACAACCTTGGGATATCTAGGCTGCGGGTTTCAGATTGTTTAGTTTCAGTGTGCATATGTGATGATCCATTGAGAGGTCTAGTGTTGGCCTGGGAGTGATGACGACTATTCTATACACTTCGTAAAAAAGAGATGGAGACCATATGCAATCGTACCTATGATGACGCTAATACATTATACGATTGATTGCTACCCAATAAAGAGGAAGGCATCAAAGGACCAAACGCCAATACATTATATTATATGATTTATTAGCTGTGGCTAGAGTTCCTACCCTTTTCCTTCTCTTTCTTTGATTTATGTATCTAGAACCTTCTAGTATATTCTAGAAACAAGGCATCTGAGTGGAAAGGTTGAACACAATTGCTCTGTTCTATCTGTGTTCCTTCCACCTCTGACTGTTCATGGGTATCCAGCGAGAAAAAAAAATCCCTCGGTAAGGGTGTGTGTTGAAATTGGTGCAAAAATAGGAGGTCCATACGGGTGTGTTTGGTAGGGTGTGCAGATGTGGTCTGGCTCCAAATTCTAGCCTGGGCAGTTTTGGCCTAGCCCGATGCAGCCACAGGCCTGTTGTGACATAACCTCCTAATTACTAGGCCCACCTGCACCTGTCATTGTTCCAAAGATCTCTGACAACAGTGCAGATACACCCAATAACTCAAGAAGCCTGTCGGGTGTCATTGGAAACCCCAATTACACCTCATACCATGATCAACAAATGAGTAGCTACGACATTACAACATTTGTTACAAAAATATATATCAGACTGTGGAAGAATAATAACATTAATTTTACAAAATGTGAGTAGGTTACATTTGAGTAAACTTAACTTAATGCGGAAGTAAAGTAGAACTACAAGGGACAACCAGATCATGTCGAGCCCACCGACACGACCCTGGTTAGCAGCACGAGTCAGCACCTGCAACAAGGGTCAAAGAACCCCGAGTACGGAGTACTCAACAAGACTTAATCGAAAAGAAAAGTGGAAAAGACTCAGGAATGCAGACTTTGGGAATCAAGGTAAGGTCTTAGCAAGAATCAAGGACACTTTTGCGAGAAAAGCTTACTAACAGTGAATCCTTACTTTCAATATTTTAGCCCAATTTAGTAGCTCACATACTCTAGGTGATCCTACACTAGAGCAAACACTTCTTAGTCCTTTAAATTTTCCTTTCATAAACTCCTTCATTCCGCGTCTTAACTACGATGTCGGGGCAAGGGATCGAATCTCCTTCTCCGAGAAGCAACGGCGACTCACGAATCGATTAAAGCCCAGTTGTGGATCCCTAACCACACGACATATGTAGCACTTAAGCTTGCATATATCAACCCTCACTCAGATCGTCCAAAACGGGAACGAGGCCTACGCCACCCGAGAATACAAGACACCTCCAATCCGGGACTTTAACCCACGAGGATAACATGTACTCCCGCCATCTCTCCACTCCCGCGGTTGCCATTCTCGATTTGGCACACCCCCAAGATCAGGCTTACCGGGGGCATGTGGCTAGTTAGTTTCGACCGACACGGGGTGGCGCTTAGCGGCCGTGCCATTGACCAAAAGGCCGCGGCGCAACTTATGCTCAACAGTCCGACACACTCGGGCCTAACCACGAACGGTGCTTAATCGACCTGACAAAAACACTACATTGGAACTCCATTCCCAATGCAAGTTACCCACCCGGTCTTAGATTAACATATACCTCATTAACCACCATCGGGGTGTTTTCTTTTTCCAAAGCGTAACCGAGAAGAGCAAAGATAAAACCTATATCTCGCGAATGGTGAAACCACCCTTCGACTTCTACCGAAATCTAAGCATTGCTAAGCATTAAAGATATCGACCTATTCACACTAGTGGGGTATCATTTGGAAATAACTAGAAATCAAGGTAGTCATGCAACAAAAAAGGTAATCACTCACCTCCTAATCACTTAATGCAACATATTATCATCATAAGTGATATAAAGCTTTTGAAAACATCAAGGAAGGGTTTAAATGCATCCGGGGCTTGCCTCGTGTTGCGGGAAAATTAGATTCGTAACCGGATCACCGTTATACTTGGCATCCACACCTCCTCGCGGATACACCTTGTCCAAAGCTTGACCATCGTTATCCACAACACTCTCGTTTACTACACGTAAATTAATAATGTATGCTCAACATGATGCCATATGAAACATGATATGTGACGATGCATGAAATGATAAACAATCGAGTACAACTTTCCTTCACGATAAAGTTGCAAGCCAACAAACCAATTGTTGAACTACTTCTATCTCTAAAGGAGTTCTCAAGGACCATGTAATTGTGGTATGATCCAAGATTCACAAAACAATCCCACGATCACACAAAATCTAAGTCAATATCCACTAAACACTACCTTTTCTAATAAATAAATAAATAAAACATAAAATAGAAAATAAATTAAACATCTCAAAATGACTCCAAACTTTTTTTATACAAGTAGGTCACATCATAAATAGCACAAAATAATTTTTCATTATTTTTGAATAAATATTTTATTTTCTAAAAAACATGAAAGATGCATTTTTCAATTAAAGAATGTAATTTTAAAACATGCAAGAACTATTCAAAATAAAAGTTTCAAATTTTTCATGGATAGACATACTCATAGGAAGGTCACACAAAAAGTTTCAGAATTTGTTAATCTATTTTTGAATTTCTATATAAATTTTTGAAAGAAACAGACACTATTCATACATAAAGAAAAATCGCAAAACAATTTTTAAAGGAAAACCGGCCATTGGGCCGATTCGGCCCGCTTGGCCCATTAACGTAGCGAGGCCGGCCCATCATGGGCGGCCGCGCGACGGCGGGCGGGGGTGTCGGATGTGCCGACCCGATCCACGCCGGGCGTTGACGGCAATTTCTCGCGGCGACGAGGTCTCCGGCGGCGCGGGCCGGCACCTACGGACTCCCCTCGATCTCCCGCATCTCCTAACACCATTTTCCCCTTCCACCGAGCTCAAGAAAGACTCGCCGGGCGCCATGGCGGCGGCGCGCTTCGCCCGGAGCTTTCCCGCGGCGACGGCGGGTACCTCAATCTCTCCGGCACCCCTAGCGACCACAAACCCCCACTCACTTTCGAGTTTCGGACAACTCCCTACGGCACAAAGAACGCGGGCGTCGGCGAGCAAGCGAGGCTCGGCGGGCGCACGCGTTCCGGGCTACGGGCGAGAAACGACGAACGGATGGCACGAGCGGCATCTGGGAGCTCGCCGTGACTTGAATGGCAAGTTGGTTGAGTCGAGATGAACCGGAGGTGGTTCGACGGGCGGCGTCGGCCGCTATGGCGGTGCGGACCAGCGGCAACGGCGCGATGTTAGCCTCCCGCGTGTCCGAGTCACAACTTCAAAGACGGGCAAGCGCATGAGAAATACGATTCCAAGGCGACGCTAAAACACAAAGAAGTTGTGGTTGGGACTCATCACGGCAAGCTAGCGGCGAGAGTCGCTCGCGGCGGTAAGTGTTGCCCGGCGGCGTTTTTTAGGCCATGAGGGACTACGATTAGAGGCTCAAATGATGCGTAACTATGGGGCGGAGCTGGTGTCAAGGTGGATAGGACGGGCGGTGGAACGAGCTTGGAGAATTTCGCCCGGCGGCGGCGGCGGACGGCGGTGATGCGAAACCGGAAAGGATGAGGATGACGTTGGCGCGGAGGATAAGAAGGACGACTTGGTGACGTGCGGCGGACACGCGGGGACTCTCCGTCGACACGTAGAAGCGAGGAGGTGGCGGCCGCGGCGCTCGAAGCCGGGCCGAAGGCCATCGGCGGCAAGCAAATGCGTGGCGTGCCTTTGCTCTCTGTTCTCCTCCCCCAATTCATCATGTTGCACTCAAACCCTAACTCGAATTTGTCAAATTACTCTCAAATTTTGAACACAAGTTGAAAATCTCCAAGAACAAAAATTGCCCAAAAAAAAAGATCTACGTTTCATGTATAGAAACATTTTTGAAAAACAACCTCCAAAATAGACTTTTTGAAATAGGGTCAAAATAAAGTTTAAATGGAATTCAAAATTACTTTAAATTTTATATAAAAACTTGAAAAACTTCAAAAACAAAAATGTACACCAAGAAAAGACAAACACTTGTGCTTTTGTAACTTTGGTCAAATTTTGCATAGATTTTGAAATATCGAAAAAGGGGGTAAATCGAGGGGTTTTGGAAATGAGGGTTTTTGAGTTTCAAAACAAAGTAGAATTTGATAGAATTTCAAACCATCCATTAATATATATAAAAACAATCATCCAACCACATACTTAGGATTAAAAACATGTAATCAACATAAACTCACTAGCACAAACAATTTCTAATTAAATAAAGTTATTTTTATTTAATGCGTAGATGGTTATCCAAAAGCATGCTTTGCAATGCAATTATGACATGATCAAAATTTTAATTGTATATTAACATCCGGGATGTTACCGTAAGTGCAATCAAGCTCTAAGTGGGTTTTGGCGTTGATAACCACCCGAATTAGGGGACTAATGAGTTTTACGAAGATGACATGCGGGGATTAAAATATGGAGTTGATGAACAGGTCCAAAAGTACCAAATAAGCTAGATGGTGGTGTTTTAGGCTCAAGGCGTTTAAATTATTTTATATTTCGAATCTTGAGTTTAGGAAATGCCGTACTATTAAGAGGATCCTAGGATTCTCGGGTACCGTGGACCAAGTGCTCTAAACATCAAATCCGGACACAACACTCGGCTCAAACCCCCGGCCCGGCATTTCCACTTGCTTCTCACCTTTTTCTTTGTCGGGTTGGCGCGGCGGTGCTTGCGCAATGGTGCGGCGATGCAGCGCCCTACGCCGCGATGCCGCGTGTCGATGTGGCGATGCCACACTTAAATCCTACCGTTGGGTCCGTGGGGTATAAATACCCATTCTACCCCTCCCCAACGGTCACTCGCTCACTTCATCTTCAACCTCGCGGACGGCGGCGGAAAAATAGACCTCTTGCTCTCTCTCACTCCTCCATTGTTGCTCCTCCTTCCCCAAGCAAAGATTTCGATTCCACCATCAAATCTTGAGGGAAAAGGCAGACAAACCGCTTGTGGAGGCCGGATCTACTACTTCCCCCACTCAAAAGAGCATTTGGTTCACGTTTGGCCGGAACCCTAGGGTTCTTTACTCTTGGAGCTTGCTCCTAGACGGCTAGGCGTCGCCCTTGAGCTTGCCCCCTTCGTGTGGCAGCCTTGGGAGGTTTGTAACCTCACTCTACACAATACATTACCCCACATCTCTAGGGTTAACTCCTAGACTTGTGAACGAGGGAAAAAGCAAGCCGGTGGGCAAGCTAAGCCTTGTGTGGCAACCTCAACAACGTGGGCGTAGCCCGGCTGTGTGGCGCGGTGAACCACGGGTCAAATCCTTGTCTCACTTGTTCTCCCTTTACTTTATTGCATATTTGTCTTGTGAGAAAGGGCTTCGACCCGATCTACTTGGTTCTTTGGGTTTTACGCCAGCCTTGGAAGGTT
Source organism: Hyparrhenia diplandra (assembly GCA_015847255.1). NCBI lineage: Eukaryota > Viridiplantae > Streptophyta > Magnoliopsida > Poales > Poaceae > Hyparrhenia > Hyparrhenia diplandra. The sequence goes on along the minus strand of JADLZK010004440.1, from coordinate 33,585 downwards.
TTCGTGGTATATTTGTGTGCGGGAACAAGTGGGAACCTTGAGCACCAAACTCCAGCTCGTGGACTAGCTTTTGGGAGTGCTCGGTTCGGTGATCGCCGGCAAATGCCGCTCGATCCACAGCGGCGAGTGCCGCGCTGCTGGAAAGTGTCTCTCTCTCTCTGTCTCTCTGCATGTTGTTGGTTCGGTTCACGCGGCGGTCTTGCGCGACAGACGCTGGCAAAGCCGCGCCTCTTGTGTACCGGCAGTCTGAGAAGTTTTAACGAGGTCAATTTTGGGGTTAAGCCTATTCACCCCCCTCTAGGCTTCCATCGAGATCCTACAAGTGGTATCGGAGCGGGGATACCATTATACGCTTCACCGCGTGAAGTATGGAGGCAGGAGGAATCGAACAAAGGAGGCAAGTCCACCATCCCCGTGGAGGAGGTGGAGGCCAGCGGCGCGAGCTTTCTCTCGGTACGGCCGGTGAGAGCACCATCAAGGGTGATGCCACCGATGCCGAGAGAAAGACCGCAAGAATAGCAAGGCGAAACGCTAGAAGGCAAGAGCGAGAAAAGAAAAGACTAGAAGAGCAAGCTAGTGTCAAGCTTGCCGAGAAGCTTCAAAGAAAAGATCAAAGAAAGATGATTCGTGAGGCAAGAGCTGCTAGGAGGGCAGCAAGAGAGAAGAAAAGGCAAGAAGAAGAGGCGGAGTCAAGTGAGCTATCAAGTAGCTCCGGCGATGGAGATGATGATATCTCCTACAACAAGAAGAAGAAGAAGGAAAGCAAGAAGGATGAGGGCAGCGTCAACAACAACAAGTTCGCCGCCATATCCTTTAATTATTCTTCTTACTTGACTAACCGCGATAAGAAGTCTTTCATCAATGTACCCAGCGGGAAAGTTGCCCCGTTTCGATAGGACCAACTATGCCAAGTGGAAGCACTTGATGAGAGCCTATCTTAGCGCCCTTCACCCCGGTCTTTGGGAGGTTGTGTGCTTTGTGGATTTCAGCCACCGGTGAACCCCAAGGAGCCGACGAACGAAGAGCTAGCAGCTGCCCACATCAACGGCCAAGCCACAAGCATCCTCCTTAGTGCTCTTGAAGGCAATGAGTACAATAGGGTGATGAATGTCAATGAAGCAAAGAAGATTTGGGATACTCTAGTACTTGCACATGAAGGAGTAGACAAAGTAAGAAAAGCCAAAGATTGACTTGTTGAAGGCCAAGCTCAACCGGTTTGTGATCCTTGATGGAGAAGGAGCCCAAGAAATGTTTGACCAGGTTGATGGTGCTAGTTGGCAAGATTAGAGGATTTGGAGATGAGGATCTAGATGACCACACCGTTGTCAAGATCATGCTTGAGGCATACACACCTAGAAATGACATAGTGGTCACCTTGATTCGCGACAAGAAGAAGTTTGAACAATTCACTCCAAATGATGTGCTTGGAAGACTACTCACCTATGACATGCAAAGAGAGGAGGCAAATGAAAGAAGAAAGCTTGGAGAGTTGCAAGCCAAGCTTGAGGGCATCAAGATCAAGGATGTGGCTCTCAAGGCAACCAAGACAAGCAAGCCAAGCTCCTCCAACAAGATGAAGGGCAGCAAGCAAGCATCAACAAGTCTAGACAAAGAAATGAAGAAGATGCAAGAAAATATTGATGCAACCTCTTCCTCAAGTGATGATGAAGATGATGGGGCTGATTACAAGAAGATTGATGACATGGCCCTATTCATGAAGAAGTATGGGAAGGGGATGAAAGCAAATGGCTACAAGATGGTGCAACGAAGATTCCCAAACAAGAAAAAGAGAACATGCTTCAATTGTGGCAGCACACCGAGCATTTTGTTGCCGATTGTCCTTATGAGAACAAGAACAACAAATACAAGAAGGACAATGGCAAGGACAAGAAGCAAGACTACAAGAGAAAGGGAAGAAGCATGGGTGAAGCTCACATCGGCCATGAGTGGGACTCAACAAAAGAGACAAGTGAAGAGGAAGTCCATGTTGCAACATTTGCTATGCAAGAGACCTCTACACCCAAGCTCTTCGACAACATGACCGATGATGAAGATGAGGACAATGACTCCACTCATGTTTGTCTTATGGCCAAGCATGAGAAGGTAAAATCAAACCCAAACCTTCTCCTTCTCTTAGTGATGACTCTAGTGATCTTAGTGAAAGCTCTAGTGAAGATGAATCTAGTGATGATGAAGAATATGTTAGACTCACTAAAAACCTAGATCCCAAAACTAGAGGCTTTCTTGCTCAACTAATGGCGGATTTAGAAAGTACCCAAGCGGAGTTAGCAACTAGAGATAGTCAACTTGATAGACTTGAAAAGCTCTATGTTGATAACAAGGATGCTCTTGTAGGCGAGAGAAGTGAGGTGGCTTCCTTGCAAAAAGAGCCTAGCTAATGAGCAAGAAAATCATGCTCTTACTAAGAAGGCTATGGTCACCCTAAATGGGAAATATTGTGATTTGCAAGACAAGCACAAAAAGCTTGAAAATGAACATAGCATTCTTAGTGAGAGCAACTCACATCTCCTAGCCACAAAGGATACCTCTACTCCCTCCACTAGTCAAGGTTGTGGAAAATGCTATAATGTTGATATGAATGCTTATGCCACTAACCTTGCCAATATGAAAGCAATGGAGAAAGAGATCACTAGGCTCACTGCTATGGTAAGAAAAGAAGGTGAAACCAGCAAGGCAACAGTGAGCAACAAGATTGAGGCTCCCAAAAGGCCCAACTACATTGATGGGAGAAATCCAAGAATCAAGGATGGACTTGGACACAAGCATGGAAACAAAACCAATGGTCGAAAGATGATCAATGGTGTTGAATGTGTCAAATTCTTGAGCAAAGGCACAATAGGTACGAGAGAGACACCTGCACGAGGCGTTGGACACAAGCCAACCCGAAGTTGTACTGTCGCCACCACACGCGGTGCCGCAAAGTGGCAATGCGAGGACGGCGCGGCAATGCCGCGGGGCTGGGGCGGCGGTGCCGCCCCAAGAAAAGGGAAGGTCACCTACACCGCCTCGGCTCGAAATAGACCCAAGAAAATGGTCCAAAAGCACGTGAAGAAGGTCCGAAGTCGAGAAAATCTTATGCAGGCTGTTCCTAAGGGCCACTCCTATCAATCAAAGGCAAAAGCAAGCAAGTTAGACTCAAATCCTTGCTTTGAAGTGAAGGCAAACAGCAAAGGGGAGGTGTTTGCAAAGTACTTGGGCGTGAAAAGAAACTTTATTGCAACACCTCTATATGGGTTCCCAAAGTTCTTGTGACTAAGGTAAAAGGTCCCAAGAATCTTAGGGGACCTAAACTTGTGAACTAAACTTGTTTTGCGGGCATACTCCTCCGGTGGGTCAAGTTGGGTGTTTGGCGGTGGGTCGTACAAATCATATGACCGGGAGAAAGGAGTATGTTCTCATCATATTCCCAAACCAATGACGATAGGAACAACATAAGGTTTGGAAATGATGATGTAAGAAGTGTGATCGGTCTTGGTAACGTCGCTATCACAACCGAGCACAATATTTCAGATGTTTTGCATGTTGACTCGTTGGGATACAATTTGTTGTCGGTCTCACAATTGTGTGAGAAAGGCTACAATTGTCTCTTTACGGATGTTGGTGTGGAAGTCTTTCGCGGGAAGGATTCCTCTGTTGTCTTCTGAGGGCAAACTCAAGAATAAGCTTTACTTAGTTGATTTCAACAAAAGTGAGGCTAAGCGATACCTGTCTAATGGCAAAATCTAGCATGGGCTGGTTATGGCATCGCCGTCTAGCACATGTTGGCATGAGGAACTTGGCCAAACTACTTGAGAGAGACAACCACATCATTGGACTAACAAATGTTGATTTTGATAAAGACAGGATATGTGGACCTTGCCAAGCCGGGGAAGCAAGTAGGTGGACCTCACCCACCAAAGAGCGTGATGACCACTACTCAACCATTGGAGTTGATACACATGGATCTCTTTGGACCGGTGGCCTACCTTAGCATCGGGGTAACAAATATGGACTTGTTATTGTTGATGACTACTCCCGCTTCACTTGGGTTTTCTTTGTCTTTGATAAGTGTCGGGGTACAAGAGAAGGTGAAAACCTTCATCAAGAGGGCACAAAGAGAATTCGATCTCCCCGTCAAGAGAATAAGAAGTGACAATGGGACCGAATTCAAGAACACCCAAGTTGAAGAGTACCTTGATGAAGAGGGCATCAAGCATGAGTTCTCGGCCGCATATACCCCTCAACAAAATGGTGTAGTAGAGAGGAAGAACCGTACACTCATAGAGATGGCAAGGACAATGCTTGATGAGTACAAGACTTGGACATCTTTTGGTGTGAAGCCATCAACACCGCTTGTCATGCCATCAACCGCCTCTACTTACACAAGAAACTCAAGAAGACTTCATATGAGCTCTTAACCGGTAACAAACCTAAGGTGTCATACTTTAGGGTGTTCGGGTGCAAGTGTTTCATTACGAACAAAAGGCCCCGAACCTCTAAATTTGCACCTAAAGTTGATGAAGGTTTTCTTCTTGGTTACGGATCAAATGAGCATGCCTATCGTGTTTTTCAACCAAACCACCGGTAGGGTTGAAATCACTATAGATGTGACATTTGATGAATCTAATGGCTCTCAAGTAGAGCAAGTTGATCAAAGTGTTGTAGGAAAGGAGGATCCACCTTGTGAGGCAATCAAGCAATTGGCTATCGGTGACATAAGGCCTCAAGAAGATCAAGCTAATGGAGAGGAGGATCCACCGGTTGTTCTTTGCACAAGATTCCGGCGGCGTACTCGATGACCAAGTGCGGCGCCGCGCTGCTTTGGAAGTGTCGGCGCGGCGATTGCGCCTTCTACCTCGGCGGTGCCGCGCCTTCTACCTCAACGAACGACGATCCACCTACATCACTGTTCAACCACTTGATCTTGCTCCAATTCTTGAAGGCGATGATGAATATGATGAAGATCAAGAAGAAAATGCGAGAAGGCGTTGATCACCCATGACTACGACAAACAATTCAACGGGATCACCCGTTGATAACATCCTTGGGAGTCTTCGAAAGGGAGTTACTACTCGATCTCATCTAGCTGCTTTACATCAACATTTCTCTTTTGTTTCATCTTTGGAACCGCGAAAGTAGATGATGCTCTCAAGGATCCGGATTGGGTGTTGGCCATGCAAGAGGAGCTCAACAACTTCAAAAGAAATGAAGTTTGGGAGTTGGTGGAAAGACCCAAGACTAACATCATTGGCACCAAGTGGGTCTTCCGTAACAAGCAAGATGAAGATGGGTTGGTGACAAGAAACAAGGCAAGATTGGTTGCTCAAGGCTTCACTCAAGTAGAGGGCTTGGACTTTGATGAGACGTATGCACGGTGGCAAGACTAGAAGCAATTCGCATTCTTCTAGCCTTCGCTGCCCATCATGACTTCAAGCTGTACCAAATGGATGTCAAGAGTGCATTCCTCAATGGCCCACTACAAGAGGAAGTATATGTTGAGCAACCACCCGGTTTTGAAGACCCCAAGTTTCCCAACCACGTCTACAAGCTCCATAAGGCGCTCTATGGGCTTAAGCAAGCACCTAGAGCATGGTATGAATGCCTTAAGGAATTCTTGCTCAAACAAGGCTTTGAGATAGGCAAAGCCGACCCTACTCTCTTCACTCACAAAGTTAGCAATGATATATTTGTATGCCAAATATATGTCGATGACATAATATTTGGTAGCACTAACAATGTGTATGTTGAGCAATTTAGTAGGACTATGACTAAGAGATTCGAGATGTCCATGATGGGTGAGCTAAAAGTACTTCCTCGGGTTTCAAGTCAAGCAAATGGAGGAAGGGACATTCATTTGCCAAACCAAGTACACCCACGACATGCTAAAGAAGTTTGATATGGCTAAGGCAAAGCCAATCAAAACTCAATGCCAAGCAATGGACATCTTGATCTTGATGAGGAGGGTCCAGCCGTGGACATGAAGGTATATCGCTCCATGATTGGATCTTTGCTTTACCTTTGTGCATCTAGGCGGACATAATGCTTAGTGTGTGTATGTGTGCTCGTTTTCAAGCCAATCCAAAGGAATGTCTAACGTGGCTGTTAAGAGAATCTTGAGATACTTAGTGCTCACTCCTAACCTTGGCTTGTGGTATCCCAAGGGTTCCAAGTTCAATCTACTTGGCTATTCGGATTCGACTATGCCGGTTGCAAAGTAGATCGAAAAAGCACTTCGAGGGGACATGTCAATTCCTTGGGCGGTCCTTAGTGTCTTGGAGCTCTAAGAAGCAAAATTGTGTAGCCCTTTCCACCGCCGAGGCCGAGTATGTTGCGGCCGGTGCATGTTGTGCTCAACTACTTTGGATGAAGCAAACCTTAAAAAGATTACGGATGTCATTTCACAAAGATACCTCTTCTTTGTGACAACGAGAGAGTGCAATCAAACTACGCAAATAACCCGGTAGCACACTCTAGAACAAAACACATAGACATCCGTCATCACTTCTTGAGAGACCACGAACTCAAAGGAGATATCGCAATTAAGCCATGTGAGCACCGAAAAGCAACTAGCCGATATCTTCACCAAGCCTCTCGATGAGTCAAGGTTTTGTGCTTTGCGTAGTGAGCTAAACATTCTCGATTCTCGTAACTTGGTTTGAATTCCAGCACACATGCAATCTGTTTGAGACACTAGTTTGACATAGGAAAAGCTTGTGAAAACTTTTATATTGTGTTTCAAAAGGATTTCAAATTCTAATCCGAAATTCAATGCCATAGTTACGTATTGTTGTTCTGTCACGGCAATGAATTTTGGTGTCTTTGTGATCAAGTTTGAGGAGAAATAAGTCAAAAGTGGCAATATATATGCGGGACGGCAAGGGTGGGCGGCGGTGCCGCGTTCTCTTCACTTCTGCGGTGCCGCGTAGGGCGCGGCGGTGCCGCGTCCTGGCCAGCGGCGGTGCCGCGCCTAGGGTTTCGGATCTTCTTACGTCCGAACCGTTTTTGGGCCATTTTTTCTTCTTTCCTTTTCTACCCCCGGCCCAACCGGTTTCTCCTTCTCCTCCCGGACCCGACGCCCGCCGCGCCCCCTCTCTTTCTCTCTCGCGTGAGGCCGGCGTCGTCGTCCTCCTCTGCCGTCGTCTTGCTGCCGCCCAGCCCGCCGCCCCCGCGGTGCAGCCGCCGCCGCCCGGCCATCATCTTCCTCGTCCCTGGCCGGCCCCTGCTCCCTCTCCTCCGAGCAGCTTCTCTTCTTTCCTCTCCAATCAACGAGGTAACCTAACCCTAGCCTCAAAGTTCTTGCCCGATCTACGCAATGTGCAACAATTTTTCATGGATTTCGGTTTCTAAGTGTTGTATGAACCCTAGGGAAGTAGCTTTGATGATTGGAATCGACCAATTTCACTCTTCCATGGTTTAGGTAATTTAGGGGAGGCGCGGCAATGCCGCCCAAATAGAACATAAAGCGTTCTTAGGCGCTTCAAACAACAAATATCCCTCAAATTGCTTGACTCATTGATCTGTGAAATTGATTGACTCCAAACTTTGGAGAAATTTCACTTAGATTCCTACTAATCTTTTTGAATCCATGGAATTTTTGCACCTGCTCTGAATTTGTATCTGAAATTGTGATAGTCAAGTGATCTGTGCTAAGTAGATGCATTAGAAAGATTATTAAAATAAATTTAGATGACATTTGAGCAAGGGGGAGCGGCGGTGCCGCGAAGCATGATGACTGGCGATGCCGTGCATGCGCGGCGATGCCGTGCCTCTGCTTGGCGTAAAGCCGCGTAGCCCGTGCTCGACCACTGGGCGACTTGCTCAAAATCATCAAAATTTATTTTTCTAACCCTTCCACTTTGCATAGATTTGGTCATTCCACTTCCTATTCTTGGCGGTTTTGATCAAACTCTAAATCTTGCATAGATGGACCTTGGAGGTGATTCCCATGGAAAAAGGAAGATGAGGGTCAAGGTTGTTGAGAGAAGGGGGGGGAAGGATGAATCAAGCAGGGGCGGGTGGCGGTGGAGGAGGAGCCGGTGCTCCGCGAGGAGCGGCCGAGCGGCGGTATGGGTACACCATTGTACCCGGTGGTGAACAAGGCACTCGGATCACCCCTTAGTGTTTGATAACAGCTACATGCAGCGAAGTTGAGGGTGTGTTTGAGATGACGGCCCACATCAATGATCCTCCTATCCCGGTCGTGAGCTACTTCAAGAAGCAAAGAGAAGTAGCGGATGCTAGAGCTTACAATGTCTATGCGGATGAGCGAGAAAGAGGGGGATTGATGAGAGGTTTTGGGCAGCATTTCACTCCAATTTCTATCGGCAGTTCTCCTCCACTCCACCAAGAGCAAGATCACAACCATGCATTATATTGATTTTGAGAGGATGGCGGACAAGGAGGAGGAGGCCTTCAATGAGGCAATTGAAGCTTGTGAGAAGTTTGAGTGACGGATATCATGTCTTTCAAGCATGATTGGAATGAGGAGATCCTTAGTCGGTTCCATGCCACTTATTATTGGGACGGGCCGTCGTCGACACCATCCAGCCGGATGATCGACGGCGGGGGAGGCACTACAGAGTTGACTTTGTCACCTTACGTCGAATACTTGGTTTTGGGGGTGACCACGAGAGAGTACCGCAGATATCCATGAGATAGACCCTATTGATGCCAAGGCCATCGGGGACTTCTTTGGGCCGATCGGGGGATTGCTTGGCAAGAGGAAGGGGTTGAAGGACTTCTTCTATGTGATGAACAATCTCGTCGGTGTACCATTGATCCTAAGGATGGGGCGGCTTCGATGTGAATGGATATGCTAGAAATCTGATTGCCCATTTCGGGAATGATGAGACATTCAATGTGGGCAAGTTCATTTGGAGACAGACTAGCCAATGCTATGGATGATGCTAGGAGGAACCTGCCATATGCTCCTTACATCATGTTCATGATTGAGAGGGTTTTACGGGAACCTCTATCCCAAGGGCTGCTTCCACACACGTCTACAACATAGAGAAGACCCATGGCTTGGATGGTGGGAAGACTAGTGGCGAGGGGCAAGACCCCTCGGCAGGGGAGGCACCTCGGTGGCGAGAGGGACTTGGAGGAGCCCTCTAGCTCTAGGCCCGGGAGGCACGGGAAGTGCGGATCCAAGGCGAGGAAGTGGATCAAGGCTATCTTTGGGCATTGCTCTTATGCATCTCGAGCGAGACCTATGAGCTTCGCGGGGAGGTGAGACAGGCCTTCAAGAGTGTCGGGGGAGAAGCAAGGACTCCCGGTTCCTCCTTCTATCCCTAGACCACCTCGGTATGATCTTCTAGAGCTTTCGGCCACCGCCGGCTCGGATCGGGACTTGTCCGACATGCTTGGTTCGATTGCGCGGCGAGATTCCAAATCGGCGCTCCACTCGTCGCTCCACGCAGCCGGTGCTACTATCTCGAGGAGGGCGAGGACACGGCTTCGATCTTGAGGACACCGGTGAAGAGTGACTCCGCTTCTTTCTTCTCTTTTCTATGATCTTTTTGGTGCTTGACGCCAAAGGGGAGAAAATTAGAAGAAATGAGGGGGGTCAAACTTTTCGACATACGGAGATGGTTCGAGGATGGAGCGGCGGCGAGATCTTCGAGTTTAGATCTTTTGAGAGTAGCTTGTTAGGTGTGAGTTTGAGAGAAACTCTATTTTATGTAATAATGCCACCTATGACTTGTTATTCCTCGATTTGGTTGTTGGATGTTTAAACTCGCTTTTTAATTATCTGCTTTGCATGTTTAGAGTATATATATCTTGTCATATACGTTGTGATGTGATGTTGTCCGTGCATGCATGTGGCGATAGTCGCGGCGATGCCGCACCCAGCGCCGCGCGTGCAGCGCACATCGCGTCTTGACGACACTCTTTTGTGCTCGATCATATTATTGTTGTCATATGCATCACGGATATATTTTTCGACACCTTTGAGCACCCCACGGCAACCATGGATGTAGGGGAGGCCTTGCACACTCTAAATGTATATCTTGACTTTTATGTCAAAATTGAGAATTCAAATCTCACTTATACATTTAGGGGAGGCCTCACAACACCTAAATATGTGAAATTGACATTTCAGGTCAACCATGAGAATTCAAAACTCAATCACATATTTAGGGGGGAGGTTCCTACATCCTTGGTCTTCGTAATCTAAGTTTGACTTTACATCTTATGTAAGCTCTAATTTGGTTGTCATCAATCACCAAAAAGGGGAGATTGTAAGTGCAATCAAGCTCTAAGTGGGTTTTGGCGTTGATGACCACCGAATTAGGGGACTAATGAGTTTTACGAAGATGACATGCGAGGGATTAAAATATGGAGTTGATGAACAGGGTCCAAAAGTACCAAATAAGCTAGATGGTGGTGTTTCCTCCGCTCAAGGCGTTTAAATTATTTTATATTTCGAATCTTGAGTTTAGGAAATGCCGTACTATTAAGAGGGATCCTAGGGTTCTCGGGTACACAATGGACCAAGTGCTCTAAACATCAAATCCGGACACAACACTCGGCTCCAAACGACCGGCCCGGCATTTCCACTTGCTTCTCACCTTTTCTTTGTCGGGTTGGCGCGATCTGCAGCAAGAATGGTGCGGCGATCAGCGCCCTACGCGCGCGATGCCGCGTGTCGATCTTGGCGATGCCACACTTAAATCCTACCGTTGGGTCCGTGGGGTATAAATACCCATTCTACCCCTCCCCAACGGTCACTCGCTCACTTCATCTTCAACCTCGCGACGGCGACCGAGAAAATAGACCTCTTGCTCTCTCTCACTCCTCCATTGTTGCTCCTCCTTCCCCAAGCAAAGATTTCGATTCCACCATCAAATCTTGAGGAAAAGGCAACAAAAGCGCTTGTGGAGGCGGATCTACTACTTCCCCACTCAAAAGAGCATTTGGTTCACGTTTGGCCGGAACCCTAGGGTTCTTTACTCTTGGAGCTTGCTCCTAGACGGCTAAGCGTCGCCCTTGAGCTTTCCCCCTTCGTGTGGCAGCCTTGGGAGGTTTGTAACCTCACTCTACAACAATACATTACCCCACATCTCTAGGGTTAACTCCTAGACTTGTGAACGAGGGAAAAAGCAAGCCGGTGGGCAAGCTAAGCCTTGTGTGGCAACCTCAACAACGTGGGCGTAGCCCGGCTTTGTGTGGCGCGGTGAACCACGGGTCAAATCCTTGTCTCACTTGTTCTCCCTTTACTTTATTGCATATTTGTCTTGTGAGAAAGGGCTTCGACCCGATCTACTTGGTTCTTTGGGTTTCTACCCGGCCTTGGAAGGTTTTACGTGGTATATTTGTGTGCGGGGAACAAGTGGGAACCTTGAGCACCAAACTCCGGCTCGTGGACTAGCTTTTGGGAGTGCTCGGTTCGGTGTCTGTGGCGGTGCCGCTCGATCCTGTGGCGGTGCAGCGCTTGCTGGCAGAGAAGTGTCTCTCTGTCTCTGTCTCATCTGTTGGTCGGTTCACGCGGCGGTCTTGCGACAGCCCAGCCAGCGATGCAGCGCCTCTTGTGTCTTGACAGTCTGAGAAGTTTTAACGAGGTCAATTTTGGGGTTAAGCCTATTCACGGCTTCCATCGATCCCTCTGATTACACCTGTGTTTGGTTGCCCCGTGTTTTTTGGTCTTGGCCCTTCTCGAGTTCTTGTTTTGTTGGGTGCACAATGGGCTGGCCTGGATAAATTTGAAGCCATGGCCGGTGTTTGGTTGAACTCCGCCACCAATCACGGTCACCCATATCCCTACACCGTAATCGCCGCGACCGAGTTCTCCACGTAAGTAAATCCCCATCCCCCTGGTCTCTCGGCTCACCTCCCCATTCTCACCAAGCCATCGTCTTCCTCCTCCTCCTCCTCCTCCTCTCTCTCTCTCTTGCGACGCCGGCGCCCTTTCACTTTATGCCATCCCGGCCATGAGCGACCACCCAGCCATGTCGGCAGCCATGGCAACCCACCTCGCTCCTATCTTGTTGCAATGGTGCCCCCGGATGCACCTGTATGTCGTCATCGGCGTTCGTTTCGCTAGACCTCGTCCTCGCCGGCTGGTAGCTGCACCCGTGACGGCGATACGGACTCGGCCAATCCATCGCCAACAAGGTGGCGGCCACTCGCCCTAGCGCATCGGAGGTATGGACTCCAAGCACGGATTCAATCCTCCTTCTACCTCAATGCCCTTAGGGTTCATAGCGCCATAGGGTCCCCCCCTTCTTTTGGTCCAATTAAGCACGATTTCGTCGATTTCACACTCGCCTGATCGAGTTTCTCAAGTTTTCCCCAAATTTATGACGGGATTCCGCCGTCCTCGAAGGAGCGAGGTGGGTGGCCATGGGCGGGCGGTGATGCGCAACTTTTTATTCGCCGCTTCGCCAGGCCAAGACAACGGGCGAGGGAGCGCCTGGCGTGGTACCGCCCAAGCCAGGCCCCCGAAAAACGACCACTACCTCTCGTTTTCTAGGAGCCAAGCTATGTGGCGCGTACGGAGGCCCTAGGAAGCCTGGCTAGTAGGCCAAAAAACGCAACCAAACACCAATTCATGGCCCAAGTGTGGCTCGGCCGGGCCGGGAGCAAACCTACCAAACACACCCTAAGATTTTGGCCCAACCGGGTCAAGTGGTCATGAAGGGAGGATAGAGAGTAGATTTTGGGTCCTCTAGGGTTTAGGGAAGATGAAGCCCAAGAACCCCAATGCGCTTCACTTGCCTTTCCTTGCGAAGAAAGATCTTTGCGCCGCCACCTCCCTCTTCGCAATTCTCAAATGTCGCCCTCTCCGCCCTAATCGCCTCAAACGCCGCCTTGCATTTCCCCAACCTCACTCGTTGCAACGACAATGCAGTTTAGGGAGTAGAGGCGCTTTTCTTGATCTAATAATTAAAGATTAGTTGGTTAGGTCCCTTATGGTGGAACCTGTAAACCCGGGTTTAAATCTTCGACTTAGCATGGGTGCTCGCATTTTCGTGGCGTTATCCTTGGTAAGCCACGTTCCCATCAACAACGAGGTGCCAATACTGAGGAATCTCCCGGCCCAGTTCTGTGTGTATGCGTGTTTTAAGCGTCTGCATTATACTATGTACTCAAAAGAAAAGATCCAATAATTAATAAGGCAAAAGCACAAACTTAACAAAATTTAATACCGATAATTACAATTTTTTTCTATTGTGAGACAGGACAAAAAGTTAACGTATTTTCACACAAAGATAATTAACAAATCATTAAACAAATGACAAGAGGACAAATATGTGGGCGTGCCACACCTAGCGATGAAAAACGGATTGGATACGACGGATATCACTCATATTATATTTGTTTTCACATTTCTATCGGATTCGGATTCGTTCACGGATAGGGTCCTGGATACACATACTGAATCTGATTGTCTCGAGTTCTGGATATGAATAATAAGTGTCGAATCTGATGCAAACGGATTCGGAGAATGTTGAATACAAATATCTATTCGGATATTGAGTAAAAGCAACATGCTCATGGGTCATTTGCGGGACGCCGCGGATCGCCGACCGGTACCGTGCCGATGGAACGAACACGTTGTTTTTGGTATGGAATCATTTGGGTTGTCCAAAGGGCCGTGGTTAGTGGGCGTCGTGGCGTGTGGGCATGTGCATCGCTTTTGTCCCACATCGGCTATGGAGACCGGAGCGAAATGAGGGCAAGACACCCTAAAATCTAATTGCTTTGTTGGTCGGCTCTCTTTGGATACATCCGTTTTTGGCGGGCCGGATATATCCGATAAATTACCGGATTATCCCACACCCCGGATAATCATGATATTATATTTGTATTTGGTATCGGTCTAAGATATATGTATTTGTATCCGTATTTGAAAAAAATATGCGGATATCCATATAACTATCTAAATTTATTTCATATTTGTTCGGTCGAACGGACGGTCGAATAAATATCCGTACCATTTTCGCCGCACCACACGGCCAGCACGTCACCTATATTTAGGAAAAAAAGTAAAACAAAAACGAAAAAGAAAAGAAAACCCTCAAAACCCAATCCCAGCATAACCTCTCGACTCAAATCCCTGGTCGTCTCCTCCATTTCCCTCCGGCGGTCCGGCCGCCGCATTTTGCGCATCCACCGTGAGGCCGGCCATTCACCACGCAACCAATTCGTTTGTCCCTCTCTCCAAGATCCATGGGGCTGGGGCTGGGGCTGCAGCATTGACCACCGCTTTCTCCATCTGGATCTCCAGGCGCCGCCTGAAGCGCCCTCAGCTGAGCCGAAGCCGCCGCGGAGGCCTCCGGCGGCGGCCGCCGCCGGTGACGCGAAGGCAGCAAGGTAGGGGAGGTTGGCATTCCTCTCCTCGGGGACAACCATCCGCATCACGTGGTGCTTCCAGGTTCCCAATCCTTTCCCTAGGAGATTTGTTTTTGTCCCCACTCGCCGCCTCACATTCTTCTCCCCTCGCGTCCGTCCCTCATTTCCAGATCCCTCTCGTTTCCTGCAGGCGCAGCCCATATCTCCCTCCAGCGCTCACCACGCTCTGTCGACGGAATGCCTAGCGACAGGAGAGCCAAGAAAGCAGTGGCAGCGGCGCAGGAGGACCGGATCAGCGCCTTGCCGGATGGCGTTCTCCACCACCTGCTCGGTTTCCTGCCAGCGGATGACGCGGTTAGGACGTGTGTGCTCGCGCGGCACTGGCGCCACCAATGGCGGTCCGTGCGTCGCCTGCGCATCAACTGCGACATGTCGTGGAGCGCCGAATACTTTGTCAAGTTCGTGAATCGCCTACTGCTACTTAGAGTGCCAGACATCGCTTTAGATGAGTTCGAGATCTTTAGCGAAGAGTTTGATTTGAATCCTGAAGTTGAGGAAGAGATCTATATTTGGATCCGACATGCCTTGATGTGCAAAGCACGGGTACTGATCATCGATGTGTCGATCACGCTAGACACCCTCTGATCTCGCAGCACCTGAGAAGGCTAGAGGTTCACTCTATTGATTTTGCATCGACTGCCTCGACACCTGTCCAACATTGGAGGTTCTCGACATAAAAGATTGCGACCTGTACTGTTCAAGGATTCTGTCCCAGTCCGTAAAGCATCTGCGAATCATAAACAGCCGTTTTCATAATGATACCCGGGGTTTATTTCTATGCCTAGTCTCATTACTCTGCAGCTCAACAATTTCCGTGGCAAAGCACCTCTGCTTGAATTCATGCCATCACTACAAACTGCATTTGTCAAGCCTGGCGCCTGGGCGGCGGGGGTCGATACTTGTATGAAGGCACCTTATTCTGGTGGTGATTGTTGTGGCATTTGTGCAAATTGTTGTGGCGAGGGATGATCACAGAGATCGTTGCATACTTCTTGGGGTCTCTCAAATGCAAGTTATTTGGAATTGATAGCTCACTCTGGAACGGTATGTACACGCCCATCTTCTTAATTCTAATTGTTCAATTTGTTGCTTGCCACAATTTTTTTAGGCAGCATCCCACCAATATATTGGGCATTTAGCATATCGTTCACGTGGCACTCCTTTGAGCTTATTGTCCTTTACTAGGTAAATGCCAGGTGCGTTGTAACGGAAATAAAACAATACCACAATAATGTAAATATTAGTGCCATGTTATACCATTATCCAAAAAACAATACTTAAGCATGATGTTTACATGAGGATCCTCGAAACATGAACAATAAGAATAAATTCAAATTTACATGTTAGTGCTCAATGCAATTTACAAGATACCACTGCTCAATGAACCTTTTGAAATGTTCAGAGTACATACATGAACTGCCGATGGAAAATTCAAGAATGAAAACTACATTTCAAAGATTCTTGATGCTGACATGCTTAATATTTCAAATTGATCTGCGTGAGAATTTCAATCTGATTCTGGCTTCCAAGTAGCCCAATGATTCAATAAGAGATGAAAGTACATCACAGGGATGCCATCGTCCTCCATTGCAGCAGCGCACGTTACTGCAGTGCAAAACAAAAACTTTCTCATCAGGTCCATCACAGGGATGCCATCGCCCTCCATTGCAGCAGCTGCAGCTAGCCTCGCCCCTCCACCACGGCGCTGGGCAGACAGCCAGACAGGGAATGGCATCCCCTACATGGATCTGTGCTAAATATAATTATCAACAAGGTCGGTCAGTCTAACAAAAGATCAAGTTAGATCATCTAATGCCATATTTTAAACAATACTGAGGAGTATCGGCAAATAGCAATGTCAAGGGCGTCAAGACCCCGGGTTGGTGGCCCTTGGCTGCGTAGCTAAATGGGTTGGCAATGGAGGCGCCAGTGTTGGCCTGGCGCCTGGAAGAGGGGGATGAGATTAGAGATAGCAGGGAGGTGAGAAGGTTAGGGATAACTTCATAGCTTAATCCTTCATAGGGTGACAGAGTACATATAAATAGGAGATCAACTCCTGGATACTAGAGCCTGGCATTCAAACCTAAGCCAGCTAATTGCAGTAAGATTCATGTGGAAAGGCAGCACACAACTGGTATAGCAGACAAAGCATAAGATTCCTACTGAACAGGCCAAAAGTTAAGATTCATGTGGAAAGGCAGCACACAACTGGTATAAAATAACTTGAATTACATAGCATCAAGATAAGGAAAGATTAGACTTCATGAGTGTAGGCACAAAGCATTGTCAATCAGCTACAGTAATACTATTACCTGAAATAAAACAGAGGACAACAAATCCATAGAAACTGAGAAAGCCTTTTGCCAAAGGCATAGATCTTAATAGTATAAGTATATTGCAGATTGAGGATTTTTCCAATGCAAATTCACATATAATCTTCAAATATTCCATAATCCAAATGGTATTTTCAAAATAAGACAGTAAGTGAGCTTGATCGAACTATTAAAAAAGAATGGCACCAATCACCATTACCAATACCAACCATCAGCTGGAGTGCTCAACTACTACTACATAGAGCAGAAGAGGATTATAAATTACCTGAAATAGTATAATCAGTATCATAAGGAAAATGTTGATCGATCATCATTGCTCCACCATAGTAGAACACTACAGACTCGCTCAATGTGTGTGCCACCACCACGAGCACCAACCCATGGAATCTAATATTACAGTACCATTTTAGTTAGGTCTTGAAGTTTCTCGATGGCACGGTGTATGTCTGCACTCTGAAATATGATTGAATTTAATAAAAGAGGTAAATGCACCCCGAGGGCCCTTTGAACTTTGCGCGGGCCGTGTCAAATAGGTCCCGAACTTGAAAACGGTCATCGGCCCTCGAACTTGCAAACCCGTTCACCCTGAGGTCGGTCCGGTTTTGCATGGCTGCATGGCACTGTTGCGGACGTGATTTGCTACAGTAACCCCGGATTTGCTACAGTAACCGCGGTTTTGTTTTTTCTTTTCTAATTTATTTCGGCTGAATCTTGAAAAATCATAACTCTTCGATCGACATCGGATGAAGATAATTTTTATATAAAAATTATAGCTCTCGGCGAGATCTATAACTTTTTAGTTTTGAATTTTCATTTGATGACGTTAAGGTGCTCAAAAAAATTATATAAAATTACAGCACCATAATAATCGCGTACCAACTTGTCGTATTTTTTTTGGTGCGACATTAGCCTTGAGTCCGCCCAAACCTCCTAGGTGCGATGCCGCCCTGCCTTTGTTCTACACCGAGCCATGCACTTGCTACGTCGAGAAAACAATATATAGAAACTAATTTCTAATATGACAAGCGAAGTACGTGATTATTATGGTGCTGTAATTTTATATAATTTTTTGAGCACCTTAACGTCATCAAATAAAAAATTCAAAACTAAAAAGTTATAGATCTCGTCGAGGGCTATAATTTTTATATAAAAATCATCTTCATCCGATGTCGTATCGAAGAGTTATGATTTTTCAAGATTCAGCCAAATAAATTAGAAAAGGGGAAAAACAAAACCGCGGTTACTGTAGCAAATCCGGGGTTACTGTAGCAAATCACGTCTGCAACAGTGCCATGCAGCCATGCAAAACCGGACTGGGCCTGGGGTGAACGGGTTTGCAAGTTCGAGGGCCTGGGGTGAACGGGTTTGCAAGTTCGAGGGGCTGGATGACCGGTTTTCAAGTTCGGGGACCTATTTGACACAGCCGCGCAAGTTCAGGGGCCTGGGGTGCATTTACCTCTTTAATAAATGGTGTTTGAGTTCCTCGTGTCTAATTAATTCAGAGTTTGGTGCTAAAGGTTTCAGTTCAGAGCAATTGCATGTATGCAACCAGCAAACCAGGTAATTAAGAACGAGTCATAACAAATAAGCCAGATTCATGTCTTTTCATTTAACTGAATTTCTTTGGCCATTAAACACCATTTGATGTTGTGTGGATCTACCATTATATGCTCTATTGTTTAGTCAGCTTTTTTTATTATTACGATAACCTGTGTCAAAATAGTATTTTATCTGTAAATTGCTCTAAGGCTTGATAAGTAGAACAAATTACAGAAGTGTGTATGATTCTTTGGTACTAACAAGCCATACTATCATCATATTAAAATAAGCCACACCTGTCAATTTTCTAACTAATTTTGAGCCACACGTGTCAATCTTCTGACTTTTGCAATGAAGACAACGCGTGCGCGCACAGACACACTTCTTTTCGTCATGAAAGGGATGCTTAAAGATAATACCACAATCTATTCTTATGGGTATGTACGAAGACACTGCTCTTTTTTTAAAACAACGAAAAAATTAGTCTGAATAATGTATTCTGAGAAATCCATCAAAATTTACATATATATATTGCTGTCTTGCTGATACGCCATAAAGTCTATTGGTGTGTGTTGATATACTTGCAAAGCTTTCAAGATTGCACTAGAACCATTGAAATAAGCAAATGAGGAGGTAGAAGTAATATTATTTTTTTGGTGAGATGATTTAAAACCTTGGTTTACTATATGCCAACATGGAGAACCATGAGATGGTAAAATTGTAGAGGAAGGTCATGAAAGGTAAGTCTGTGTGCCTAACTGAGTCACTCAAAATACTTGTAGATGTGATGTGGGTATGGTAATGTGAGCCCATTGTGCATGGTGCAGATCAAGTTTCTAAATTGGAAATTCAGGGAGGAGCCCATTTGCAGCAAAAAGTACATTGTACTTATGATCAATAAGGAGCTGAACTTACAAACTAGGCAATTCTAAGTGTCACTTGAAATTGTACACTACAAACATCCAAAATATTTGATTGTTATACTGAGAGGAGGCTTATATTGTGTATTCCATAAGTGCCATTATTTGATTGTTATAACAAAAACAAAATATTTGTTTTCTATTTTATGTTATACTAATTATTTATTTATTTATTTATTATTTTTAAAATTTTAATTCATGCATCCTACAATCTCAAAGTTTCATGTTTATCACAACCATAAACACGTGCGTGTCGCACGTGCATTTCCACTAGTAGTATAAGTATATTGCAGATTGAGGATTTTCCAATGCAAATTCACATATAATCTTCAAATATTCCATAATCCAAATGGTATTTTCAAAAATAAGACAGTAAGTGAGCTTGATCGAACCATTAAAAGAATGGCACCAATCACCATTACCAATACCAACCATCAGCTGAAGTGCTCAACTACTACTACATAGAGCAGAAGAGGATTATAAATTACCTGAAAGAGTATAATCAGTATCATAAGGAAAAATGTTGATCGATCATCATTGCTCCACCATAGTAGAACACTACAGACTCGCTCAATGTGTGTGCCACCACCATGAGCACCAACCCTAGATTAGTTATATGGTCTCTCACTAAAACTCCAATTGATCTTTAAAACTAACATATTATATTAGGCATGTTTGACATAAAACTTTATCCATAAGATAATCTTTAGTTCGATTTATCCATGGCCAATCTATTGAACTTTAATCATTTATAGTTTTCAGTATAGTTTACGCATTAACATGTATAGTTTATCAAGCAATTCTTCAGTTTTGACATCAAACAATTATTCACTTTAGCCATCAGATAATCTGTAGTGTGGCCATTTAGTTATATATATGTTGCAGACTTTTATCATTCAGTTTGATTAAAAATAGTAAATTTCCTAACTGAAAACTATACAGCATGGCTAGTATTTTTTTTCCCTAACTGAAAACTATACAGTATGCCAAGTTGTTTTTTGTTAAACTGAAACACTATACATTATTTGCCTAGATACAAACAATATTTTGCCTGGTTGGCAACAATAGTTTTTCAGATTACAAATTTATTCACTCCATGGTCATCAAAAACCTTCGTTCCTTAACCTGAAGCCCCAGGACAAATTCACTGATGCAGATACCCATTCAGCTTCAGGACAATTTCTCACTGATGGAGATATTGTACACCCATTCAAACAAGCACTTAAAGGAGTGCGTTCAAATGATGTCTGCAGTACATCAACATCCATACATCCAGATAGGCCATATATCCATACATCCCTCGAGCAGTTGCAGGCAGCGGTCAAGGAAAATGAAACAGGCAAGCGCCGAGGAGAGGTCTAACCTTGATGCACAGTTGCTTCACCACCGCACGCCGTGCCGTCTCTGTCCCGATCACGGGCGGCCCGTCCTCCGCCGCCCGAGCGCGCCAGCCTCTCTCTCTGCCTGTGCCTTCAAGGGTCACAGCGTCCGCTTCCGGCGCATGGGCGGGCAGGCGGGCTCCGTCACAGCCACCGCGGGCGTGCGTGGGCGTCGCCACGACCGAGCTGGGCTGGATCTGCGCGAGGTGATGGCGGCGCCGTGGGGAGTGCGGCGACTTGGGCGAATGAAGGAAGCGGAGCGGGGCTGGGGGTTTAGCGCCCAGAGGGGGCGGGGCAGGGCAGGGGCAGCGCCGGCGCGGGCATCGGCGGCGCCTGAGGGAGCGGCAGGAGCAGGGTGGCGCGGGCGGCGGCAGGGGCAGGGGCAGTGGAGGCTCCGTGCTCCAGCTTGCTGCCAAGGTCGGCGGCAGGGTCAGGCATCGGCGCAGCCCGGCAGGGAGCAGGGCGTCGGAGAGGGATGAGAGTATTTTTTTTTCAGCGGGGAGAGGAGGGAGCGCCCTGGGTGTTTGGGTCTTTCACGGGGAGCGTGCTCAGGGAACCACATGGCAGGGAGAGACGAGGAGAGCCATACGGCTGTGGTTTCACTTCACCCGGGGCGATTCCTTTTCCAATGTTTTAGCTGTAGAGATATTAGTATTTTTTTCTGACACTCAACATATCATACCCATACTTGACATGACTTTAAGGGCAGTCTTTGATTTTCAGAATGCATGTTAAAATTGATTACATCATCTACATTTATACTCGCTTTCTTACCCTTTTTTTGCATGTTGCTCAGTCAATTTTCAGAAGGGATCTGAGATGGTGCCCAACATTTTCTAAGTTAAAGAGACTGTTGCTGAATGAATGGTTTGTATCTATTGACCTTAGTACACTTGTTTGCATTCTTGAACATTCACCTGTTCTTGAGAAGCTCATTCTTCAAATTTCCCAGGTATTTTTTAATAAAGATTAACTGCTTTTTATGTTGTTATATATACACAATAATACTTTTATTATAACTGTAGAGCATTTTTTTTATATAGCATCCATTATTGACCCTGTTGAATATACTATGTTTTCTTTTCAACAGGATGCAAAATGTAAAACAGAATCAGAAGGAAGAAATCATCAAATGGAGCGAGTACCACAAGTATCGAACACCTCAAAATAGTTGAGATAAAGTGCACAAATGTTGGTTTTCGGGTTTTTGAAATCTTAAGTTTCTTGAGTACATTTGTCATGCAGGTTAACGTCATACGTGTTACCACAGAATCAGACTGTGAGTTAACCAGCTGCACTCTTCAGTCCTTTAATTTAATTTATTTGTATCTGTGCATTCTTTTAGTGGTCCAATTTAGTCAATTCACCGATGCATATTAACCAGACATGCATACTATTACTTAGGAAATAAAAAAGAAAAAAATGTATGCAGATGTGTGTTCTTTGGCAAGAAACTTAACATATTTATTACTACCTAGTTGATTTCCACATAACTGTGCCTCTTTATCTTGTACAGTATTCAGTTTCGAGGGCCGCAGGTGCCAAAAGCTTTAATTTGGAAGGACCGGATCAGCGCCTTGCCGGATGACGTTCTCCAGCACCTGCTCGGGTTCCTGCCGGCGCACGAGGCGGTGAGGACGTGTGTGCTCGCGCGGCACTGGCGCCACCAATGGAGGTCCATGCGTCGCCTGTGCATCGACTGCAGCAGCATGCCAGGGAGCACCGGAGACATTGTCAACTTCGTGAACCGCCTACTGCACCGCCTACTGCTAGTGCCTGGCATGGCTATAGATGAGCTGGAGGTGTCAACTGATTTCTTGGGCTTAGATCCGGAAATGGAGAAAGCGGTCCATGTTTGGATCCAACATGATTTAATCTGCAAAAGTACAGGCACTGAGCATCATCGATCTGTCTATCACACTAGACCGGCCTCCTCCGGTCTCCCAGCACCTGAGAAGACTGGAGGTTACCCGTGTTGATTTTTGCAGGGACTGCCTTGATTTTCTCACCTGTCCAACGTTGGAAGTCCTCGACATAAAATCTTGCGGCCTATACTGTTCAAGTATTCTGTCCCAGTCCATAAAGCACCTGCGAATCAGAGACAGCTGTTTTTCATAGTAATACCCGGGGGTTCATTTCTATGCCAAATCTCATTTCTCTGCAGCTCGACATTTTCGGTGCTAAAGCACCTCTGCTTGAATTCATGCCATCACTACAAACTGCATCTGTCGAGCCTGGCTACGCGGGGGTCGATACTTGTATGAAATATTATTCCACGGGTGATTGTTGTGGCATTTGTGCACGTTGTTGTGGCGAGGATGACCAAGAAGGTCGTTGCGTACTTCTTGGGGGTCTGTCGAATGCAATTTATTTGGAATTGATAGCTCCACGTGGAACGGTATGTACACGTCCATCTTCTTAGTTCTAATTGCTCAGTTAAATCAACAAAAAAAAATCTTCTAGTTGTTCAGTTTGTTGCTTGCCACAACTTTTTAGACAGCATCTGACCAATATATTGGCCATTTAGCATGTTGTGCACAGGCACTGCCACATTTGAGCTTATTGTCCTATATACTAGTGCTGCTTACTCCACATCTCATACCCACACATGAAACCAACTTTAAGGGCAATCTTTGATTTTCAGAATGCATGTTAAAATTGATTACACCTACATTATACTCACTTTCTTACCCTTTTTTTGGACGTTGCTCAGTCAATTTTCATAAGGGACCTGAGATGGTGCCCAACATTTTCTAAGTTAAAAGAGACTGTTCTTGAATGAATGGGTTGTAGCTATTGACTCAGCACTTGTTTGCATTCTTGAACATTCACACTGTTCTTGAGAAACTCATTCTTCTAATTTCCCAGGTATTTGTTTTTGTTTCAACAGAGATTAACTGTTTTATTTAAGTTGTTATTTATACACAATACACTTGTTATAACTCTAGAGCATTTTTTTATGTAGCATCCATTGTTGACCCTGTTGAATATGCAATGTTTTCTTTTCAACAGGATGCAAAATGTAAAACAGAATCGAGAAAGAAGGAATCATCAAATGGAGCGAAGTACCACAATGTCGAACACCTTAAAATAGTTGAGATAAAGTGCACAAATGTTGGTTTTTCAGGTTGTTGAAATCTCAAGTTTCTTGAGCACATTTGTCATGGAGGTTAACATCATACAGATTGCAAAGAATCAGGAATGTGAGTTAGAGGTGGCACTCTGTCTGAGACTCTACCATAGAGTCTAAAACTATTTATTACCTTGGGTACTGTGGACTTGGGTCAAATAAGACTTAGATACTGGTTTTCTTCTTCTCTCACTGTGATATATTGGCCTTGTCAATGAAGTGTGATAAATATGAAAACTAATGAATAAGCTTAGACTTCCCAATCTCTACATTGTGATGCCCTTAACCATTTTAAAAATCTTCAGTTGTTTAATTTATTTGAATCTATTGCATCTTTTTGGTTGTCCAATTTAGTCAACTCACCGATGCATGTTAACCAGATATGCATACTATTACTTTGGAAATAAAAGATAAAAAAAAATGGCATGCTGATGTGTGTTCTTTACGCAGAGGAAACCCCAACATATTTGTTACTACCTAGTCGATTTCGACATAACTATGCCTCTTTATCTTGTACCTTGTACAATATTCGGTTTTTCGGACCGAAGGTGCAAAGCTTAATTTGGACTATTTGGATGGCTCAGCTTTCTCTCGAGTTGTACTCAGTTGCCAAGACTAAAGTTTTGTCCTTCTGCGTCTTCTGGTTAGGTGATCTTATGAGATTCAGTTCCATGCTTCAATGGTATGGGGGAAAAGCTGTGCAATGTAATTGGCAATATAACTTGGTTAGGACTTTGTTTGCTTTATGCCATCTAGCTGGACCTGGTTTGTAGCATTAATCCTGTTACTCTTTCACGCTCTGTTACTGTGATGCTCTTAGCCTTCTGGATTTACAGTCTACTTTGCTGTATAATAAGTGGAACGGGTGTATGATCTTGACCGTGTGGTATGTTAGTTGGACCTAGTTTGTAGCATTATTAATTCCATCATTTTACTACGCTGCAAAAAAGTTTCAGTATGGCTCAGAATTGTCACATCGGTAACCTGTATGAACTGACCATATTGGGTCGAATGCAGCTTAGTTTCAGCAGGACGTCAAATAAAATTAAAGAGAGCTGATTTTCCTTCATATGGGTTTCTCCAGGAAGGCTTATTAGCCATACCAGGATTTGATTGCTTGTGAACCATACCAGGATGTGATTGCTTGTGAACCAGGGCATGTGGAGAATGAAGCTAAGAACATGATGCATGCTCAGCTCACCTGCCTGCAACGAAATGTGTAGGTTCCTTGTTAGCAGATCCTATGTTACGCACTATCTGGTGTTGGCCTGATATTGTGCCATGGTCCACCACAGACAAACGCTACAAAGGCAGCAACGTGGAAGGTGTTCCTCAAAAGAGAAACTCTCTTTTTTTTTTTTTTGAGAAATAGAAGACAAACTATTAGCATATGATGCGGGTGTACATAATTTAGTGTCCTGTCGGCCAACCATTCGCCAATGGAACTGGGTTTATAACTACTCCCTCCATTACGAAATGTAAGGCGTGAGAGGACAATTCTCGGATACCAGGAATAACATTGAGCTGCGTGCGATAGCTTAATATATTCTGCAACAATAGCGCATGCAAACACTTCATATTCTACTTATTTAGCAAAGGCGGCTTAGTATTCTATGCGTACAGTAAATGCGACGCACCGCTCTCTTCAGCTCTTCACCTCCTCAATTCCCTCTACATGCCTAACAAAAAATAAAAAACCAAAAACCTTCAAACGCCTTAAAATAATAACAAGGGAAGTATCTATTAAATTAATATATTATTCATAAAAATATATCCGTTTCATTATCCCCAATTTTCGAATACCCGCCGGCCAGATCAAACACAATACGGTGGTTAAACAAGTTTTCACAACAATACATGCACACCATTAGGTTTTGGCCCCGGGTTCAAATCGTGAATCGCTTCAATGATTGTTATACATGTCATACATTTCTCTTACTCAATATTTCTAGAAAAACATCGGTGACAGGCATTGTCAGATCAAGCACATTTATTAGTATTTGTAACTGAGAATAGATCAAACACATTTATTCATTAGAATGAGAACATCCACAATATTCCACACCTAACCATATCTGAATCCGAATCTGAGGGAAAATATGAAAACAAATGAGATTAGTAATATCCATCCATATCTATTCCGATTACACCCTTGGTGCTATATAGCACAACTTTACTAGCTTCACAAAATCAGCTAAAAATGCCTTTCATTTGAAACACTAGGAAACCAAACAGACCTCAACAGATGCTTATAAATGGATACAGATAGACAAATCAGCACAAATCTAAATTTACATTGTAAAACATGGAGCTGGGCGTAATTCTACTACAAAGCAACCGTTCTATTTGTTCTAATCAGTCAAAGTTCCTACAGCTAAATCTAGAATAAATCAGCGTCAAGATACAACAGGGCAAAAAATAAACTAATTAAGAATTTTGTACACATTGGCAAGGTTTACATGGCATCTGCATCTCTAGCCATGAGGCCCCATCGATGGTCATATCATCTGTGTATCTTCCTCCCGTGTTGGATTTCCTCCATCCACCCGGTTATTATACTCCAAAGATGGAAGTACCGCGATCATCTGCTTCAACAATGGAGACAAAAAGTGGAACATGTTGACTCATTCTAAGCACATTATACAGCCCAATTCATACGCTCACAAGTTGAAAAAGAGAAATTATGCACAACACTCACCACCCACACCATCCGATGCCTCAGCAAGCCGTGCAATCGCATCAATTAATGATTGTTCATGCTCCTGCAAGAACAACTGTTAGTTCAGGAGAATGGGAATCCAAATAATGTCTTGCACGTCCTTGTTACCTTTTTAGCACTTTCTTGGCCCCTCTCCATCTCAAGGGGTCGGGGTTGGCCTGAACTGAAAACCCGGCTCCACCTATATAGGCAGATAATCATGATAAAACAATGACAATTTAAGTGGATCCCCATAAGCGAATAAGCTGAGTTCCTCGAAACAAACCTCCTTTATGAGTGTCTCTGTATGGAGAATTTCTATGTAGTCAGAACTCTTCTTCCCAATACCATTTTGTGAAGATGGATATTCTTTCTTAATGGAGTTCTTTTGGGGCCCTCTTTCTCTTCCGGCACCTGACATGGGACCACCACGACTAAATTGACTTCTTCACACCATGGACAGGAGCACCCACGACCTGAGACGTTTAAATCAGGCTCCTCACCTTCCCATCTAATATCTTCAGGTGCCATCTGCAGCAGAGATCAAAAAATATTACACATGGATTACTGTGTAGGCTGTATGCTTGTTACTTAACTATAGAACTTGTTTGGCAAATGTGTTAGGCTGTTAATTTTGTCAGTCTCATAATTTTATCATGATGGAGGCCATCCGGTGATGTCCTTAGCCAACCAGTTATTAACATAATGGTTTTGACCAGCTTTCATACCAACATGATGTTAAATGGAAACAAATCCCAACCAGCCATGGGTTATTTGAATTTTCTAGATAGTATTGCTGGTCAAATCCAGTTGTCAGACTATGATGCAGTTATGACAATCAAAAGTACATCTGGCACTTCAATAGCATCGACATGGTTCATGGCTCAACATCCATGTCAGCCAGAGCAGCTCCCATAACTCTGCATACTTGGAAAACCATCTTGTTCATAAATGGATGGGAGAAATGAAAAATACATGGCTTGCTGTGTGTCCTCCAAACAAATGGCTCAAAACTTGCAAATTTCCTACATTAGTGCGTACAGCTGTGGACCCAACCCACAAAAAACACCCATTTTAGCTGTATTTCTCACAGAGTTCTGCCAATTGGATTCCACATCAGAGATTTTTTTTTTGCAATCAGAGAGCTATATTAGTGACACTTATGATCGGGGCTATCGTTTTTTATGGGAAGATGGGTATGGAATGCCATAAAAAACCAAGTTCAGTTGTATCAACCAAGGCTTCGCATATAAATATTTGACCATATACCGCATCAGACTTTTAATGAGGTGGCAAAGTATTGAAGCGAGTGAGCTAATGTCTTTCTAAAAAATATAAGCTAGAAAAACTACCCAAACTAAAATGCAAGATAAGAAATGCAATGGGATGATTAATTTCAATGGTCACCAAATGAGACTAGAAATTTTAAGTGTGCTTATATTTTTTGAGATGTAGGGCAAAAGCATGCATTTGAGAAAATCTCTGGATTTGCATCCATTTTTTTTGAAAACAAACACTCCACTAAGGTATTTCTTTTGGGAGTGGCATAACTATCATATAGGACTATCATCTAAACTAATGTCTTACATCCAATCATTAGAAATGTCAATAATGGTCACTAGAATATGCGAAAGGCAATCTAGCAAATAATTTTATAAATTATTGGAAGTTTGCCAGCTGCTCTCACGGTGCATGGTCAGCACAACATGCCAAGAGCGGTTGGCTGGGCAGGCCCAGGTTAAAGTCATGACACGGTCTTCTTAAAGGCGAAAATCAGGGGGACATCTCACCCTGGTCAAGTCCTAATTATCGAAGTTTATATATCATTCCACAAGGAAAATCAATGTTTGGTCCCCATACAGCCTCCTACACCCCCCAAAAAATGCAATAGGTTTTATTTCATCCTTAAACAAAACAAGATAGAAATATGTTTCTTCATTCCCAACAATGCAAATTATCTCTCAAGCTTTTTTCTTTGGGGTGGGGGTGGGGGTTTATTGATATGGCAGCCAAAGCATATCCGTGGAGACACAATACAGCAGCACTACAGGAGTGATGTGTCTGTCCGATGAAAAACAGGTGATGTTGGCAGATAAACAACAAAACTTGCTGATGTGGCTACCGCACCTAAAAACCAACCTTAGGACGATAGTATCCACTGTTTGATTTTAGACAACTGGGGGATGTATTTTATCAAGCACGTACATGATATTAAAATTAACATAATGAGAAGAGTTACAGCCTGAAAAATAGACTTTTTGGCATTCAGAGTAAATAAACATTTACCTCCTTGAGGTCAACCCATTCCCATGTCTCATGTGCTGTATTTATGTCATAAACCAGTGCATAGACATCCTATAAGTAAGAGAAAATTGATTAATTATATAAACAAAGATAAGTGATACTTATATGGCGCCTTAGAAATTTTCTAAGGCATACCTTTGATGGATCATAGTCAGTTATTTCAGCTTCATAAAAGCTATTATCGTCAGGCCACCGAGTCATGACTTTTCGGCCGATTAGCGGTTGTGGCGTGCCTTCAGGTGGAAAGGCCAGCAGACATATTTCTATTGATCATAGGTCCCCGTCCACCAGGACCAGCAGAAGATGGCATAGGTTTGACTGGAGGACCACCAGGTACCTTCTGGCCCTTCAAGCACAATTAATAGCCCACAAAATAACCCATGTCATGTTACAAAATTATAACCACAAGATTATATGCAGATGATTCAACTAACACTTACTGGTTTGGTCTTTTTCACTTTTTGTGCCAGGTGGAGCTGCCTTTTTTGCTCCTGAAGATGATGGATTTGTGGTGCAGTTAAAAGGCTGCGAATGCATAGCAGATAGTGCAGGCTGAATGGAGATGGAATGGGTTGAGACATCTTTTGCCTCTTGCGAGAGCAGGGAATTAGGGCTGGGCATGGGGTCATGTATGCGCTGTGAGTATTAACCAAAATTCATCATAAGCCCACCAGTTGACTCTCTCCATTCCCTTGTATTAAGAAAAGAACACGTGTGAGGAAATAGTGGAAAAAGGAGTTCATAATTTTTGGGTGGGTGGGTGGGTTTAGGAGAGGTATTGCACAGTTAAGAAGCATCATTTGTCCACACAATACCTTATTCTTCGGATAATATCATCAGTATTAACTCTGTTTAGCAACTCCCTGTGTTCCTTGTCAGATACTTGCAGTTCCTTCTAAGCTCAGTAATGAGACTTTCTTTTCCTGAAAAGCGGTGCATTCAAACTTTAATGAGATTCCATGAAATCTAGGCCAACCAGACTACATAAATTAATAACATAAAGATACAAGAGTGTATACCCATGTTATAGCATCAGATTGAGCCTTGAGCGCTCTAAGAACTGAACAATATGCATCTTGCTCAAGCTGATGTATTTGTGTTTTCCATATCTGTATGAGGTTGAACTCTAGTATACAGAAGCACCAATAGTATCTCTTCCATTACCCGAGTGATCGCCCACTGCCTTTCATACCTCTGCTGTTCTGATATGATGGTGGAAGATCATCATCGGTTCCTGTAACCATGCCAAATTTCTGAGTATAGCATTAAAAGGTGTTACCTGACTGGTTCAAACATGGCCAGTGGGCACAATACACATGCCAGATGCACATCTATTCAGAAGAAATTCCTGCTTTAGTTTCAAGTCCTCAGTTTGGTAGGTCACTACAAATGCTCCAAGGTGAATGGAATATGATACACCTCAGTGCAGCACCCACAGCAATTAATGGTATTGAGAAAGCCAAAGGGAGATGAGGGGAAGACAACACAAATGTTTCAAGTTCACATGAACAAATCACTAAGTGCAACCCTCTACAACCAACAGTGGAGGAAATCAGCATAAGTCAATGGAAATAACTGGAAACAGGTCAAACCATTCAGTCCATGATAACATGTAACTGCTGTTGCAATGCAAGAGGTTGCAAACACGAGATAGGGGATTCAAAGGTTTTAGTGTCTCTTACCACAGTAGATTTTTGTATGTTATCTTGTACTCATTACTAACTTCTAGAATTTAGATAGAAGGTAAGGAATGGTACAATCATTTTGATACTGATGAAGATTTTTAAACCGCATATTTGGGGTAGTCCTCCAGAAATTCTTAGATCTAGAACATTAGGCACTAGAATGTATTTGGTTGACCAATTTTGTTATTATTTTAGATATATCTTTTAAACCATTCTATTTTATCCTGCAAACTACAAATCATGCACAGCTCCCAGATCTAGAGCAGTGCCAAATAACAAAGTCACCTGCTTTATCACTGTTAAATGTAGCTCTACAGCTCCGACCAACCAAGTTGAATGAAAATGCAAATTTGAACTTGACAATGCAGAAATTTGTTAAGCGTACAGCTAAACAATGTTAAAAATTATTGATTTAAAATCATTCAGAACATAGCTAGCGCCCAAGTAAGCAGGATAAAATTCAAGCACTGGCACTAAAGGTCAGTAAAGAAAGCTCTGTTAGCTCGAGTGATAACTTATAACAGTATCACCTTGTTTCCTTTTTAAAATGAATGGCATCACCTTGCTCCCCTCCAGGCAACTAGGAGAGAATTATAAGATTTGCATACAGTAGGGCTTATGTGCACACTTGCAATTACTTCCATTAGGGAACTGTATGGGTCCAAAGGGATTGCCTGATAACCCAATTATTTGCAGGTAAATACCCTAACAGAGCCATGTATGTTGTAGCTTTTCTGTCTTTTAAAAGTGCTCTTTTGATTTGAAAATGCTGCCAATGGGGACAATGGGCACAAATATGGAGTAAACACTACCTGCTTTAGGAACGCTCTAAAGCCAATTGTTTGGAACTTACTACCTGCTTGGAACAACTCTAAACACTACCTGCTTGGAACAACTCTAAAGGAAATTTCAGCTTGGATTGCCTGATAAACCAATTATAGCTCTTAAGTGAGCACACCGCGAATAATAATTTCAAGGTAGAAGAAAACAAAGGCGCTCTCTTC
This sequence comes from Hyparrhenia diplandra, assembly GCA_015847255.1. Lineage (NCBI taxonomy): Eukaryota > Viridiplantae > Streptophyta > Magnoliopsida > Poales > Poaceae > Hyparrhenia > Hyparrhenia diplandra. The sequence continues at coordinate 2,238 of JADLZK010004440.1, read as the reverse complement.
TACATATGCATGATCATGTTGCTTTTCACAGGTATAACATATATAACCATGTCCATATACTAACAAGAGGAAAATTTTCACGTTTCAAAACTGGCCATCAATAGCTATGCAACCTTTCACAGTACCTTTATTCATCTTTGCAAGGGACAATTTCATCCAATTAAATGACCTAACTTCTCAGAATTACTCAACAAAATAACACAAATCTAAACAAAAGAAGGTGATCATGTTGCCTAAAAAGAAATTACTCAATGAAAAATCTGATAAAAAATGATGCACCCCACTCCACAACTAACGAAAGTCCGCAATTTACTTGATTGATCAATATATAATGGTTAAAAAACTAATCCCAACAATACAATACAATGCACCACCTTTTAAATAATAATAAAAAGACTGCGCTACAAAACCTAACACGGCAGAATCCACCACTACACGCTGCTGTCCACAACTCCGCGCATTCCATGCGGTCTACTTAAATGCCTTCAAATCACCTCGACAATGAAGTTTCTGCCACCAACAAGAAGCGCTACTGCGCGGCTCTTAGATTTGTCATCATTTGGAAAAACAGTGACAAGAGGGAACTGAACTAAGAAGTTTGTTGAAGTACTTAAAAGAAATTGGCATAATATTGAAAGAATGCAAATACAGGAATAATGGTACATCTCTTCCTTTTTGAATTATATGAGCATCGATTTGTCACTAATTTACCTTGAGTAGTTAAATTCTATTATCCAGCAAGATTATAAATACAATTGATCCATCATTTGTAGTTGTTGTGATTAATTAGAAATTCAGGGAAACAGCCAACCATACCCACTGTAGTGGAGATGATGTTGTATCAATGAAAGTAAAAGCTCAACTAAATTTCAAGAACAAGTATCCATAACATTTTTATTTTTCATATCAAATGCTAAGATTCCCCTGTAATCTAATACTATATGAATCATATAGGCTTCATCTTGACAACTTAAAGTTGATGCACACATACTCATCCAGGTATCTACCAGCACTCGAAACATGCTGTGGCCTGTGGGGAATCAAACTGGGAAGCACTCTCTGAAGACATACAGCAAACAGAGAACTCGACCAGCCACCTTTCACCTTCCCATAAAAAGAAGCTAATGGAACAAGCTGGAAAATCACTAACTAAAGGCCTAGTGCTGCCGCTTCCCCATTAAATAAAATACAATAAAATACAGGAGCAGGAACCGAACCCAAGAGAAACAAATCCCCGAGCAGGGTGAAGAAATCAATCCTAGAATCTCATGCACGTCTACCTACCCGCCGGCCACACGGCTCCATCGATTGACCAGAATTCAAAGCAAAGGAAATCGTTCTGCTCCCCTCGGCATGGCCTGGGAGATTTGCAGAGATCCATCTCCTTGCGAAAAGTGGAAGGAACCGTACCGTAAACGACCCACCCGACCTAGCGAAAACGAGGAACGGAGTGTGCAGTCGTGTACGCACCTGAGGAGATCAACCGCGCGCGCGCGCCGAAAGGGGCGAGGGCCGGGCCGGACGCACGATCGGACGACGGCGACGAGGACGCGGCGGATCGGATCTGGGGGCGGGCGGAAGGCGTCGGCAGGTGGAGGGCGGAGTTGGCCTCCTGCCGCTGCTGCAGCTTTCGTTCGTTCGGACGGGAGATTGATGGATGGACGGACGGACCCGACGGCGCCCGGCGAGGAAGCCGGCGGGCGTGACGGCGACGGCCGACGGCGGCGCGAGCGGTGGGTGGGAGGAGCGGCCGGGCGAACGACGACGAACCCTAATCGCGGGGAGGCGGATCCAGATTCAGCGCCGTAGGAGCTTGCTTCATCACGGCACGAAACGACGACCTGCTCATATCCACCGTAGATTTCCCATCCAACGGCTGCCAAAAGAGCGCCCACTTGTTCACTTTTTCCCCGTGCGGCTGGCACACCCGCGTCCGACACGCGACGCGGCCCCCTAACCCCCAACGCGAGCGCTTGCCCGGCGTCGGCGTCGTCCCCTCTCCTCCTCTGTTGTCTCTCCTGGTGTCGTGCCAAGGAGTAAGAGGGAGGAGCTCGTGCGCTCGACGGCCGAGCGGCCGGGACCGGATCGGACCTCGCCGCCGCCCTGCCCCTCGCCAGCCTCCAGGTGCGCTCACGAGTACTGGATCAAACTAACTCGTGCTGCTGCTGGTAGGGTACGCCGCATCACCCCGACCTTCGCGCGGCAAAGATGCGTGGTGCGACGACGCCGGCGAACGAA